>CM053408.1:48123768-48160837 GCA_028644305.1 Xerus rutilus
TTTATTTAAATGCATTTCAAGTCATAGTACATAACCAGATCTCTGTTTTTCCATTTCTCTGATTGCAAACCAAATAAAGTCACCCCATTAGAGTCTTCATAGATGTGCCAGGGGTAGTAAAGACCATCTCAAATAACCATCATTACTATGCCCATTTCCCTTTCCTTCCTCCCCCCTCCCCCAACCACGTTTAGAGTTCTGAATGTAGGTATTTTTAAAAACTACTAGGAACTTAAAATCTTGGTCCAGATTTCTATCACTGCCACTAACTGCCTTCTCTCCCCCTTCAATTGTATCTCATCTCTCAGCATGCTTTAGAGTTTTCAGACTATTTATACATGTATGTGAAGTGCTTCAATTTTCTTTCTAGAAATCTTTAACATAATATTATCTCATTCTTTTACCAAGTAATTTAACACTCCAAAAATGAAGGATTGGGACCAAGGATGATTTCTGCCAATTAGGCTTCTGGGTAAAAGAATATATGCAGAGATGCTGGTCTTTTTCTCAGAGGCTTGAGTGTCAGATTTCAGCACTGCTTATTATTTTCTACAAAATGTTATTAGTGATACCAGGCCTTGCCTTCTTATTGATTTTCCAAGAAAGATTACAGTAATCTGTTGCATAAATAATAGAAAACAGACACATCCCTATTGCAAACTTGCCATCTATATCTTTATCTCCACACCTTACAAAGGCTCTTCAAATTTTAAGAACTCATGTAATTATATACTACTTCAAGATCTTAAATTCAATTACATCTGCAAAATCCCTTCTACTGTGCAAAGCAACATATTCATATATTCCAGGGCTTAAGAGTACACAACTTTGGGGGCCATTACTCTGTCTACCATATGGGAAGATCTCTGACTCAAGCCAAACCAATTATATCCTCTCTTTGGATGATATGAATAGAGAAGATGGTACTTGAATGAAAATATTATAAAAAATTAGACTAGTTTTCCAAGAGAGATAGAGAAACAGAGAGCAATGCTGTCCAGTGACCCGTAGAGATTGATAAGGTTACCTCTGGGCATTACAGGTATGGTACCAGGCTCTTATGGCCCTGTGATACTGGAATGCAGGTACCCAGTCATGCATGCCTTTTTCTTCCCATTGGCCCCTCTAAAATTCTAGAAGGCAGGACAAGGATTAAGAGCAGAGTACTTGCCAGATGGTATTTAGAGTTTATCTGAAATGTTTTAGTAGTACATAGATCTATGTTTTCATGGACAAATGGAAGCTCATAAGTGGATACCAGAGTTCCAAATTCATATGAACCTTGGAAATAAGATTGTAACGTCAAAAATGCCCTTAAATGTTAATTCTCCTGTTATAGAAGAGTAGTAAACATAAATAGGTCTAAAAGAGTGTAAGAGTATAAAAAGAAAATAATTTATTCAAGATTTTCTGTCTGTGTTAATTTTATCTCTTTCTCAATTCCAACTCATTTTCTCAATAAATCTTAATAAAATGTAATTCTTGTAAGCTTCCCTTGATTCTCAAAATTGAATTTACTCCTTTAATTTATTCAACAAATATCTAAGCACTATGTGCCAGGCATTGAGTTGAGTGCTGAGAACATACAATTGAAAGACAGAAGAATGTCGCCAGGTGTGGTGGTGCATGCCTGTAATCCCAGCACTTTGGGAGGCTGAGATAGGAGAATCATGAGTTCAAAGCCAGCCTCAGCAACGGCAAGGCACTAAGCAACTCAGTAAGACCCTGTCTCTACATAAAACACAAAATAGGGCTGAGGATGTGGCTCAGTGGTCAAGTGCCCCTGAGTTCCATCCCTGGTACCAATCAAACAAAAAAAGAAAAGATAGAGGAATGTCTTTCTCCTTTCAATTCCACTTTAGAAGTCTCCATGGGCACTGACCACTTCCTATTTCACATGAATGCTCTCTGTATTGTTCATCTGATCACTGCCAATCTCTTTGCTGACCTACAAGCTCTTAAATAGGAGGCACTGAATCTTCTGGATTACAGGCTCATGGTTGCCAGTGCCTGTTCTAATGTAGATGAGCATAAAAATTTAACCATCATTTATTAAATATCTACTGTATCCCTGATAACAAGTCCAGTTCAGAATATAAATGAATTTAAGAAGACTCCTAGCCAGAAATTTCTAGCAGAGTTTGAGAAATTGATCTCTGAACAAAATACAAAGTACAACTCCTTTGAAATGGTATTACTATTTATCTTTATCTCACAGTTAAAGTGAAATTAAGGCAAAGGATAGTTATAAATCCAAATTCACACAGCTAGTAAAGATCAGGGTCTTTCTGATTCCAAAGGCCAGGCCAAAACCATTTCCCCAGACTTGGCATGGGCAGAAGCTATCTTTGATTCAACACCGCCACCCCAGTACCCAGCTTAGTGCCTGCATGGGGAAGTTCTCGGTCAATACTGTGGGTATTGTGTGCAGCAGCAATGCCAAGGACTAGAGCAGCTTTGCTGTCACTGACTGTGTGTCTCTTTCTCTGCTATGACGAAAAGAAGCACCTTGGATGAAACATGATCCTCTGGCCCTTGGCTCTGCCTGTCCAAACTCATTTGTCCTTACTGCACTGTGTAGATTCAAAGTTGGAGCTTGGTGCTGACAAAAGAAAGCACTTCTGGATGACTAGTGTGAGCTTGAAGGGTGAATATGAAGTCCAGGAAGAAAAAGAAGAAAGATTAAAGTTTACATGTTGTGAAATACTTAAATTAATGAAATCAATATGTGGCCTGAATTGGCATATTAAAAGTAAAATCATGGTTTTGGTTGCTGGATCAGTTTTGGTTTCATTCCAAAGTGATATTGACTGGACATACATGGTGGTATGGTAGACTCCAAATTATAATTGAGTGATACTTGTCCTTTGAAACTTCCTAGAATGCAGAGGACAGAAATCACACATGCACAGCAAGAAAGGTGCATAAAAGTGTTTCATATAGAATTAGATTATTGCCTGGGAAGGTGGTACACACCTGTAATCCCAGAATTTGGGAGATTGAGGCAGGAGCATTCCAGATTTGAGGCCAGCCTTAGCTGTAAGCAACTTAGCAAGAGACTGTCTCAAAATTTTTAAAAATCATAAATAAGGACTGGGGATATACAAAAAATTTTAAAACTAGGTTATCTATAAGTGTAATTGATAAAGTATTACAGAGTTAAAGAATGACTTTATATTTATATTTTTAAGGCATAAATAAAATATACTATGCTGATTTTTAGCAGAAAATAGTATGTCTAAGTATCTCAAAACATATACCACCTTATCAAGATATTTCTTCTGTATCTATGAAAATAATTTTATTGAGGCTTTATCCAAAAAAAAATGACTTAGTGGGTAAATCTATGAAATAGAAATGTAAAAATGTCATAAACAAAAATTCAAAAAAGGAAATATCATAAATATGCAAGCCAAATAATGCATGGAAATTCTTATTACACGTTATTACAACATTCAGAAAATTTCCACAGAGCTTCTATAAATAAAAATATTGTCATACTAAAAAAGTCAGCATAATTATTATAACAAAAGCACACTAATACAATTTTGACAATATATTATTATTAAAAATATATATTATGTTTCAATTTCATATGGATACCTACTTATAAGTAAAATATATGCACAAATATTCAATGCATTGAATATATTTTACTTAACTCCAAAACCCCTACAGCTGTTTCAGGTACATTTGTTGGGCTAGAAGTTGATCACATAGCAGTAACAATTCAAATCAGAGTTTCTATGGTTTCTAAGATGATACAAAGGCACAGGAGGGTAGTTAGGGTCAGGTAACAAGTGATTGTCAGTGGAGTTTTGTTCATTCACACCAGTTTGATGGACTCCTAGGGTAAATTTTATGAAAACAAAATGGAAAGATGGCTTTTAAATGAGGTGGCAATTAGTGTTATAAATGTCAAAGTAGACATGAGACACTTATCTTAAAATCTATACAGTTGTTGCTGACATTAGTGTCACTCCTTGCTCCCCCTCCCTCTAAGAAGGGCCAGAAAGATTGGGATACTTGAAGATCACAGAGTAGAGATCCTGGATCTGAGAAATACATCTCAACCAAGCAACAGTGAGTCTCATCCAAGACACAATCTACCTCCACCTGAGCCCTGACATTACTCCAACTCAAAGAATTAAGAAGACAGAAACCCCAAATCACCAGAAAGGACCCAAGGAGAATCAATCAAAAAGAAGCCTCAGGTCCCACTCCTTGGCATCTACTCTTATCAAAAACAAAAAGAAGTCCCAGAACAAAGAAGATAATTACACACAAAAGGATATATATAAAGAGATAGAAGAATCCATCTCAATTGATGTTCAAACCCAAGACCTCTGAAAACATAAGGAAACAGGCAAACAAATCTCCCCCTCCCCCTAAAAATTCACAATACCTAAACAAAGTATCTCACTGAGAGCGACATGGATAAAATCCCAAAGAAAGATTATTTTTAAAAACTGATTATTAAAATGTTCAATGAACTAAGTGAAGATCTAAAGAAGGAATTAAGAGAGCAAATACAGGACATGAAATACCATCTTAATAAATAAATAGAAATAGTTAAAATAAACCAAGCAGAATTCTAAAAGTGAAGGACAAGAACAATCAAATTATAAATGCATTCAAAGGCATTAATAATGGACTAGATGTTGTAGAAAATAGAACTTCAGTCCTTGAAGACATAACTTCAAGCACTGAAGACAGGTTATATGATCTTTTTTAAAAATTATTTATTTTTTATTTGTTCCTTATAAATATACCTAACAACAGAGTGTATTTTGACATATTCTACCTATATGGAGTATAACTTCTTCTAATTAGGATCCCATTATTGTGGTTGTACATGATGTGGAATTACGCTAGTCATATGAACATAGGAAATTTATTTCCAATTCATTCTACTGTCTTTCTTATTCTCCTCCCCATTCCCTTCCCTTTATTTCCTTTATCTAATCCATTGGATTTCCATTCTTCCCCTTCCCACCCTCTCTTGTTGTGAGTTAGCATTCATATATCAGAGAAAACATTCCACCATTGTTTTGGGGGGACTGGCTTATTTCACTTAGCATGATATTCCCCAGTTCCATCTATTTACCGGCAAATGCTATGATTTCATTCTTCTTTATCACTGAGTAATAGTGCATTCTATATCTATACCACATTTTTTTTCTATCCATTCATCTCTTGAAGGACATCTAGATTGGTTTCATATTTGGCTATTGTGAATTGAGCCTCTATAAACATTGATGTGGCTGCATCCCTGTAGTATGCTGATTTTAAGTCCTTTGGATATATACCAAGGAGTAGGATAAATGGGTCAAATTGTAGTTCCATTCCAAGTTTTCTAAGGAATCTCCATACTGATTTCTGATTTGCAGTCCCACCAGCAATTTATGAGTGTACATTTTCCCCCACATGCTTGCCAACACTTACTGTTACTTGTATTCTTGATAATTGTCATTCTGACTAGAGTGAGATGAAATTTCAGTATAGTTTTAATTTTTATTTCTCTAATTGCTAGAGATGTTGAATATTTTAAAATTTATTTATTTACCATTTGTATTTCTTCTTCTATGAAGTGCTTATTCTGTTCCTTTGCCCATTTATTGATTAAAATATTTGTGTTTTGTTTCTTGTTTGTTTGTTTTGAGGTTAAGTTTTTTGAGTTCTTTGTATATCCTAGACATTGATGATCTATCTGAGGTGCAGGTGGTAAACATTTTCTTCCATTCTGTAGGCTCGCTCTTCGTGTTCTTGATTGTTACCTTTGCTGTGAAAAAGCTTTCCAGTTTGATAAGATCCAATTTGTTGATTCTTTTTTGGGGGTACCAGGGATTGAACTCAGGGGCACTCAGCCACTGAGCCACATCCCCAGCCCTATTTTGTGTTTTATTTAGAGACAAGGTCTCACTGAGTTGCTTAGTGCTTCACTTTTGCTGAGGCTAGCTTTGAACTCACAATCCTCCTGCTTCAGCCTCCCAAACTGCTGGGATTACAGGTGTGCACCACCACACCTGGCTAAAAATAGAGTTATTTAAGAGGAAAGAAAAAGAGATAGGATGGTATAGAAATGTTTGTAGATTCAAGAGCTGAATCAGGCAAATGCAGAGAACATGTAGGATATGTTTATAAAGACAGAGGACAAAAACAATATAAGTAAAAGTATTAAAGGAGGAGTGCATGAGAAAGAAAGAGAGAGCAATTGAGTTTGGCTGATAGCAAGAAAAAAACAGAGAGAAATAGAAACAAAGGAAAACAGAGTTGTGAAAGAGACAATAGAAAAACAATCCAAAATATAGTAATCAAAAACCCTGACCCTCAAAAAACAGAGCATGAAAAACAGCTACCTTCAAGAAACACTAAACATGAAAAAACAGAAACAAATATACGTATGCTTTGGTAAGGCACTGAAGATAACAGAGGACAGTTATATTTGGCTGCAGCCAGATTCAGGGGGTAGAGCTTTTGCTGTAATCAATTAATCCCCTTGAACCACGAGTTCAGGCAGTTTCAGAACTTTATACCCAGCATGTAAGGGAAGGGGCTCAGAAGTTCACAGTCTGTCAAAGTTCACACAAAAGCAGCTTTTTCTTTCACTGTTCTGGGAATGTTAACCCTTCAAGGACAGCACCTGAGAAGGGGAGAGGTTCTTCTCCCTTTTTATTCCTTCCCCTGTCAGTTGTTACCATGAAGCCCAATTAGTAACATCTTCTCTTATCTTTGAAATGTAAATGTCTCTGTGAAGCTCAGGCTCAAGGCCAGATGCCTTATTAAAGGATCAGTCTATTATTACACTTTGTATTTGCAAAAACACTTATAAAATATTATATATATTGTTACTTATACTAGATAGTCCATAAATGTTTGTGAAAAACTAGTAAAGGGGTGTTCAGCACCTGGAGTGCTGATCTCTTCAAGGCCAGTGGCCAAGTAAGATAGAGCAATAGGAAATAGGAAGTTTAACTACATTGAACTCTTTTGTAGATACTCTTTTGCTGATAGTCCTAAGATCAATTGTAGTAAAGATTTCTGTAGAAG
The DNA here is from genome assembly GCA_028644305.1 of Xerus rutilus. Lineage (NCBI taxonomy): Eukaryota > Metazoa > Chordata > Mammalia > Rodentia > Sciuridae > Xerus > Xerus rutilus. Next base: position 48,130,819 of record CM053408.1, read on the forward strand.
CTCAATTAAGATTTTCTGTGGAGGAGGGGGTACCACTACAGTATAATATTAGAAAAGCACACCAAGGCAAGCATTTAAGCAGGGCTTATTTTCTTAAAAAGAGGGTAACATGGACTTCTTCCAGGAAGAAGGGGGACATACCTGGTATCCTGGTATCCCAAGAAGTGAGAGTATCCTGCCATTTTATATGTCCTAGGCTTCCTTTGTTCTCCTGCTCTCTTCCCCTTCTCTCTCTCCTTCCTGTGTATGTGACTAGGTCTAGGAGATGCTCCAGTGGGATGACCAAAAGGTGAAAATCAGATGGACAAGGTGAAGTAATCTGGTCAGGAAAGGGGCATAATTAGCAACTCCCTGTAGGGAGGGAGTATCCCTGGAACAGGTTACCTTAGCAACAAGTTAGAGCAGGGGCAGGTTATCTTGATTAGGGTGGAGGAAGGGCTCTGAAGGCATTAGCATTTCAATTCCTCTCCAACTTCCTGGACTCACTCAAATTGGCCTCCTTGATCCACCTGACTTGATTTACCTATCTATACTGACTGCCTAATTCTGGCTTTATTTCCCCCAGTTGTGTTGTTGAAGGATATTGCCCCTTTTGGTCTCTCAAGAACTATTTCCAAGTATTGTGCTCAGTCAGTCTGCCCTGTTCAGCTTCTCCTCCTCACTTGTCTTTCATGCTGCCATGTTCAAGGGACTAAAAGCTGAGGGGCAGGCTTTCTCCAGGCTCTCTGATCCACATTACCCCTAGGCAAAGTGGTCTCTGTGCCAGAGATTCTCCTGCTTTGCTAGGCTCAGTTTAAGTCTCATGGTTGGCATCTGCTGGATTTATGTATATATTTCAGCCCCAAGCTCACATATCTAAGTTCCTGGTCTTAGTTTGCACCACCGTCTCATGGAGGTATTAAAATGTCTCCAGTTTGGACTCCCTGTGAATGGCTGCCAGACTGTGACTTTTCTGCACCAGTTTAATGAGCTAAATAGCCTCTGGGTCAGCCCAGGGAAAGCTGCCCCTCTTGTCCTGGGATTCCTCACCCCAGGACTTTCTCAGCATTTTTTGATCTTTTCTCATCTTTTGTATTAATTCCCCCCACTCCCACCTGGAGCTCAGGTCTAATTCTGTTCCTTAGCCTTTTCTGATGTGCCCCAAATTTCACAGTATTCAAGGTTCTCTGTCCAATATTGAGGATCAGTGGAGTGTTTTGTTTTTTTCACTGACCTTAGAAAGCCATAGTTTTCTTACTGTTTGAGTCCCAAGTCATGAAGCTGTGAGAAAAGCCACTTCTTGCTAATCCACTATCTTGTCTCTTCCAGGCTATATAATCTTGAATACACAGAAGGCAGTAAGGGAAAAAATTATAGAACTTTATCAGAATATTTAAGAACTCTGAAACAACTTTAAAAGACCAAACCTGAGAATCATTGGGATAGAAAAGAACATGAGAGGGAAAAGACATAAATAATATTTTTTCTTTTTTCTTTGTTCTTTTTAGATACACGTGACAGTAGAGCGTATTTTGACATATTATATATATATGGAATATAACTTATTCTAATTAGGATCAAATTATTGTGGTTGTACTTGATGTGGAGTTTCACTGTTTGGGTATTCATATATGAACATAGGGAAGTTATGTCAAATTCATTCTACAGTTTTTTCTATTTCCATCTCCCCTCCCTTCCCTTCATTTTTCTTTGTCTAATCCAATGAACTTCTATTCTCCCTCCTGCACCTTCATTGTGTATTAGCATCTACATATCAGACAGAACATTCAGCCTTTGGTTTTTTGGGACTGGCTTATTTCACTTAGTATGAGATTCTCCAGTTCCATCAATTTACCAGCAAATACCATAATTTAATTCTTCTTTATGCCTGAGTAATAGTCCATTGTGTATATATACCACGTTTTTAATCCACTCATCTGTTGAAGAGCACCTAGGTTGGTTCCATAGCTTAGCTATTGTGAATTAAGCTGCTATATATATTTATTTGGCTGTGTCACTGTAGCATGCTGTTTTTAAATCCTTTGGATGTATACCAATCTTGGTGTAGTTTTAATTTGCATTTCTCTAATTTATAGAGATATTGAACATTTTTCATATAATTGTTGACCATTCATATTTGTTATAAGAAACTTTTTCAATGAGATAGTTACAGAAAACTTCTCCCATATCAGAAATGAGATAGACATCTACATACAGGAAGCTTATAGGACTCCAAAGAGACCCAGCCACATGAGAAGGTCACTGAGACAAATCAAAATCAAAATGCCTAACATAGAAAACATGGGAAAAATATTGAATATTAAAAGCCATAGAGAGAAACATCAATTCACATTCACAAGCAAACTAATAAGGTTCACTTCTGATCTTTCTGCCCAGACTCTAAAATCAAGAAGATCCTAAAATGAGATATTTCAAATCTGAAAGAAAACAACTGTCAGCCAAGATTACTAAACCCAGCAAAACTCAGTTTCAAATCTGAGAGGGAAATAAAAACATCCCACAATAAGAATAAACTAAAAGAATTCATGAGCACCAAACTAGCATTACAAAGAATACTCAAAGGTAAATGTCACACAGAGGAATTAAAAAATAATTCCAGAGCCCACAAAGAGAGGAAGTTCAATAGAAGAATAATCCTAAACTAAATGAGAATCAAGACAGAATTAAATATAGCAAAAACACTTCTCCATATTAATGCTGAATGTTAATAATTTTAACTCCCCAATTAAAAGAATACAGATTAGCATAATGGATCAAAAACAAAATCCAACTGTATGCTGTTTATAAGAGACTCATCTTATAGGCAAAAACACCCACAGGCTGAAGGTAAAAGAATGGCAAAAAATATTCCAGGCATATTCCAGAAACCAAGCAGGAGTAGCTAGTCTCATAGCTAAAAAAATTTATTTCAAGCAAAAATTAGAAGAGACACAAAAGGCTATGTATTACATCCTAGTAAAGGGAAATAAATATCCAACAAGAGGATATAACTATATTAAATATTTATGTCCCAAATGTCAATGCAGCCAATTACATGGAAAAAATACTCCATGATATTAAATACCACATAGACCCCAACACAATAACACTGGGAGACTTCAATACACCCTTATCACCAATAGACAGGTCATCAAAGCAAAAAATTAACAAAGATATCTCCAACCTAAACAGAACTATAGATTAAATGAACCTAATAGACATCTACAGAATATTTCACCCCCAAATAGCTGAATTTACCTTCTTCTCAGCTGTGCTTGAAACTTTTTCCAAAATAGGTCATATTCTAAGCCACAAATCAAATCTTTGCAAACATTGATATAATCCCATGTACCCTATCAGATCACAATGGAAAAAAGCTAGAAATTAACAGCAAAAATAATAATAATAGAAACCCCATAAGACAAGGAGATTGAACAATACTCTCTTAAATAAAGAATAGATCAAAGAATAACTGATACCAGAAATCGAGAAATTCTTAGAAATGAATGATAACAAAGACACAACATATCAAAATCTCTGGGACAATATGAAAGCAGATTTAAGAATAACTTTATGGCACTAAGTGCCTACATTAAAAAATTAGAGAGATCCCAAATAAATAAGCTATGTTCCATCTCAAGGCATTAAAAAAGAAGAAATAACTACTCTCCAAGCCACTAGAAGACAGGAAATAATTAAAATCAAAGCTGAAATCAATGAAATTAAAAATAATACACAGGATCATTGTAACAAAGAGTTGGTTCTTTGAAAAGATAAATAAAATTGACAAACTCTTAGGCAAACTAACTAATAGAAAGAGTGAGAAAAAGCAAATCAATAAGAACAGGGATGAAAAAGGATATATCACCACAGTTCCCTCTGAAATCCAGAGGATTATCAGATTTTATTTTGAAAATTTATACTCCAATAAACTGGAAAATTTAGAAGATATGGACAAATTTCTAGACATGTATGACTTGCCAAAATTGAATCAGAAAGATATAGACATCCTAAACAAACCAATATCAAGTAATGAAATTGAAATTTAAAAGCCTTAAAATCCCTGGACCAAATGGATTCTCAGCTGAGTTCTACCAGACCTTTACAGAGGAACTAACATCAGTCTTTCTCAAACTATTCCATGAAGTTGAAGGAGAGGAAGGAAAAACTCCTAAATATTTTTTATGAAGCTGGTATAACCCTGATACCAAAACCAGACAAAGATGCAAACATAAGGAAAGAAAACTACAGACCAATATCTCTGACAAACATAGATGCAAAAATCCTAAATAAAGCCGGGCGCAGTGGTGCAAGCCTGTAATCCCAGCACTTAGGGAGGCTGAGACAGGAGAATCACGAGTTCAAAACCAGCCTTAGCAACTGCGAGGCACTAAGCAACTCAGTGAGACCCTGTCTCTACATAAAACACAGAATAGGGCTGGGGATGTGGCTCAGTGGTCGAGTACCCCTGAGTTCAATCCCTAATACCAAAAAAAAAAAAAAAATCCTAAATAAAATATTAGCAAACCACACCAAGAAGATAATACACCATGATCAAGTGGGTTTCATTCCAGAAAGGCAAGGTTGGTTCAACAAACACAAATCAAAAAATATGATTCATCGCTTAAACAGAATTAAGAACAAAAATCACATGATCATCTCAATAGATGCAGAAAAGGCCTTTGATAAAATTCAACATCCATTCATGTTAGAAACACTGTAGAAGCTAGGGATCAAAGGAACTTACCTCAACATCATAAAGGCCATTTACAACCAACCCAAAGCCAACATCATACTAAATGGAGAAAAGCTGAAAGCATTTCCATTACATTTGGAAACAAGGAAAGTTTGCCCACTCTTACCACTGCTTTTCAATATAATCCTGAAAACATTAGCCAGAGCAATCTCAGGCAACAAAAGGAAATCAAAGTGATTTAAATAGGAAAAGAAGAAGGCAAACTATCTCTGCCAATGATACGATCTTATATCTAGAAGATACTGGAAGAGTTCCAGAATTTATAAACAAATTTAGCAAACTAGCAGGATCAATAGTTTTCCTATACTCCATCATGGGTTCAGTTGAGGAAGAACATAGGAAAAATATCCCATTCACAATAACCTCAAAAAAAATCTAAAATTCTTGGAATTAATCTAGCCAAGGAGGTAAAAGAGTTTTACAGTGAAAATTATAGAAACTGAAGAAAGAAATTGAAGAAGAACTTTGAAGATGGAAAGACAGCCCATGTTCTTGAATAGGCAGAAGTAATATTGCCAAAATGGCCATATTACTGAAAGTAATATACAGATTCAATGCAATCCCCATTAAAATACCAATGACATTCTTCACAGAATTAGAAGAAAACAATTATTAAATTCATTTGGAAGAATAAGAGATCCAGAACAGCCAAAGCAATACTAAGCAAGAAAAGTGAAGCAGGAGACATCCTAATACCTGATCTAAAATTATACTACAGAGCTATAATAAAATTTTTTTAAAAAAGCAGCGCGGTATTGGCACCAAAATAGACATGAAGACGATTGGAATAGAGTAGAAGACACAGAGACAAACCTACAAACTTATATTCCTTTGACATTTGACAAGGGTGCCAAAAATATCTCTTAGAGAAAAGATACCTTTTTTAACAAATGGTGCTGGGAATACTGGAGAGTTCTATGTAGCAAAATGAAATTAGACCCCCTTCACTCTGCACAAAATCAAACAGAAATGGGCCAAATACTTAGGAATTAGAACAGAAACCTAGAAAAAAACATAGGGTCAACACTCCATCATATAGGTCCTGGTACAGACTTGCTTGACAAGACCCCCAAAGTATAAGAAATAAAACCAACAATCAATAAGTAGAATGCCATTAAACTAAAAAGCTTCTGCACAGCTAAAAAAAAAAAAAAAAATGATTAAGAGTATGAAGAGAAAGCCTACAGAATGGGAGAAAATCTTGGCCAGCTACTTCTCTGATAGGTGACTAATATCCAGAACATACAAAGAACTCAAAAAATCTAACATCATCATCATAATAATAATCTAATCAATAAATGGGAAAAAGAACTAAGTGGAAGCTTCTTGATAGAAGAAACACAAAAGGTCAATAAACACATGAAAAAAATATTCAACATCTCTAGCAATCAGAGAAAGGCAAATCAGAACTACACTAAGATTTCATCTCACTCCAGTCAATGATCAAGAATACAAATAATGATAAATTCTGGAGAGGTTGTGAGGAAAAGGTACACTTGTACATTGTTGGTGAGACTTCAGACTAGTACCACCACTCTGGAAAGCAGTGTTGAGACTCCTCAAAAAACTAGAGATGAAACTACCATATGATCCAGCTATCCCACTCCTGGTTATTTTCCCAAAAATCTAAAATTGGCATACTAAAGAAACACAGCCATATCAACATTTATAGCAGCACAATTCATAAGAGCTAAATTATGGAATCAACCCCAATGCCTGTCAATAGATGAATGGATTAAAAAATTTTGGTGGATATGTACAATTGAGGTTCTACTCAGCCATTAAAAAGAATGAAATTATGGCATTTGCCAGTAAATATACAGAAATAGAGAATATCATGCTAAGTGAAATGAGCCAAACTCAGAAACTCAAAGGTTGAATGTTTTCTTTCATATGTGGAAATTAGAGTAAAATAAGGGAAAGGGGGATGGAAGGATAGGATTATATAAGGAACCTATCAAATACAAATTGATAGACAAGGGAAAGGAAGTCTAGTAGACTAGAGGAAGGAAAATAGGGGAGGAAAAGGGAGGATCATGAACTGAAATTGATTTCTGTGCATGTATGAGTATGTTGTAATGAACTCAACTACTATGCATAGCCATAAAGCTCTAATTTTAAAAAATGAATAAATAAAAGATTAAAAGGTCTTGGGGTGTAGCTCAATAATAAAATACCTCAGGGTTCAATTGCTAGTACCCCAAAAAACAACAACAACAAAAACAATAATAACTTTTCATCATATGTTCCAGAGCATATGTTCTTGTTCTGTGATCTACAGATTTCTTTAGGATAAAGGCTTATAACGCATCATTTTTTTCATCCTGTAATTAATACGGCAACTGCCCATTGAAACATAAGATTTCAGAGACTAAGTACAGCTACTGACTTTGCATTTCTTAGTCCAATCTCATTCAAAATGAGTGAAAAATCCAGTGTGGTAGACACACCAAAGAAATAACAATTCTCAAGTAAACTTTCAGAGTATTCTTAATACTGCTTTGTGTAAAATTATTTATAAAGCCAAACTGGCAAAAACATAAAACTGAATGTGCTGAGATGGTTACTATGAAACATCACAACCCAGGTACTAATATTTCTGTAGTATATTCTATAATTTCAACAATTCCTAACACTCTAGACTTTGATATTCTTTCTCCAAAGTAAAAATAAAGACTCTTTCAAATATGATAAGAGGTGGCAGCACTGTAGCATAATTCATCAAAAAGTTCAAATAGCTGGATCTTCTGCTGCCCTCAGTGTTCAATTGCTAGTACCCCCAAAAGTTTGAACTGCAAAATCAGATCATATACTTTGTAATTTGTATAAATTTCCTCATAGCAACAGAATGTTGCTTGGTTGTTATATTGTCAGAAACCCAACAGAGAAACAACTCATGGCACGATCCATGTCATTATAAGAGGTTTTCCAAAGGGAAATAGACCAGTGATCCTGACATGACATTAGGCTAGACCATGAATCCTGTTTCAACAAGTTCTTTAACTTTGAGGATATTCAAGAGATCACCCAGCACTTTGCTGTATGTCATGTGGATGCCCCAGGCCAGCAGGAAGGTACACCCTCTTTCTTAACAGCTTACCAGCACCCCATGATGGATATGGATGAGCTGGTTTAAATGCTACCTCCTGTTCTTTTTTTGTTTTTTTGTTTTTGTTTTTTGGGTTTTTTTTGGTCTGAAATCACTTGTTTACTTTTGTTACATTTGTACTTACTATACCACCACCTGCAAATATTATAATTGAGTTCTTGGGTTTTTGGGGGGGCACTGTAGAAAACCTACAGCTCTTCCTGGGTTTCTATAATGGACACAGAGACCTAGAGATCAGGAGACTCATACTGAGCCAAAATGATAACAGATTAAAAACATTAACGTATTCTACTTTACTGATGGTAAGAGACAACTCACCTGCTGTCAAGGCTGTTGTCACAAGTGAATGCAATTCTCTGCTTAAGCCAATAAGGACAATTTTGCTAAGAATGTCAAACTGTGTGGAACTGTCCCACATAGTTCAGGCTAGGAAGCTCACTGAGGTCTTCAAGTATTTTTGCAGGGTATGGGCTACATACCATCCTCTAGCATGACCAGGCTCACCCAATACTGATTCCATTCAACCTCAAGTAGCATAGACTCTGGAAAAAATCCCTTCAGCCAGTCTATCAACAGTAGTCTGTCAGATGGAGCTCAAAAATCCTTGAGTCCCTATGCCCTGGACAGACACCAGACCATGGAGCTGTCCTGCTAAGCAGATGCTCCTCCCCGAACCATGCAAGTCTATCATTCTTCAGATGACACTCCATAATATAACATTTCATCCCATAAACTGGCCTTTTTTTATCTTTAACTCATATGTGGCCACTGAACCACTTTCTAGTAGCCTGGACTTACCTCTTTCTGCCCATCTACCCATTTTTTGTATCTACCAAGAACCACACCCATGCCATTACTGTAACATCCCAACATCTTTAGCTGATCCATTCTCCAAATCTTCTCTTACCAGTTTTTCTTCTATGTTCCCCTATGTATCTGGTAAGATTCTTTGATCCCAACTCCATGTGTGTGCAAGCACATGTCCATGTTTGTGTGTTCAGAGTTCTGTGATTTTAGATATGCTTTCTTATAACACTTCTGCAAAAGAAAAACAAGGATTTTTTTCCCATTTCCAATGGTATTTTTAAGGGAAATGTGCAGAACAGATATCCAAGTAGGGTGAGCTACTAGATTCTCTTCCGTTTCCAAACTGGTCAACATGATTTGCAGAGTGATTTCTGAAGAGAGAAGCTCTGAGGAATGTGGAAAAGCATAATTACTGTTTGGACCAGTGATTGATTATAACCAATAGCAGAAGAAATGCCTGTCACATAGAGAGGCAGGCAGAGTGGCTGGTCACCTCCTTCCATTCAAATGGGTTCACATATGCATCTTATAAAGAAAAAGGAGCCCATGATCAATGAGGTTCTCATACAACAGGAAGTTCACTCCAAAGGAGTGGCTTAATTACTAGACTCTCTTGGTACAAATGAGTGGAAAACAAAATGCCAGGCCTTCACTCTGCAGAGCAAAACTGCTGTCACTGAAGCATCTGTTACCACTTCCCAGACAACTGCACATCTACAAGTGCCCCCAAAGTCTATGTGGAGAGTGGTTCTCCATTTCTCAGTCCCCAAATAAGGGAGAAGTATGGCTACAAACCATGTCAATGATGAGGATATGAATGGGGGAGGAAGAACACCCATTAACACACTATCATGTTGGGTAATTGTAGCCTTGATTTCATGTTGAATAATTGTAGCCTTGAATTTATGTTGAGTAACTGTAGCCTTGATTTCAGCAAACTTGTGGAAGCCAAATTAAATTGATGTAGAAACCACTTCTGAGAAATATTCTTCATCCTATGAATGCCCTTTTTGTAGGAGGGAAGGGGCCAATATGTAAGAGCAGCTATGTCCAGATGAAATTGTTTGTAGCCTCTTGTCTGCTGTCAGTGAGAAGGTCACCAATAGGAGGGGGCTAAGATAACTAGAGATCCATGCCACAAGCAGGAGCGCAGCACTCAGAAGCATAAGATGTTCCAAACATTAAGGAAGGACTTTTCAGACATGTTTTTGGCTTTTTGCTAAGGTAAGAAATGCATCACTCTGCCAGAGTATAACTTTTAACAAATTATTTTTAGAATCTTTATATGTCTTATGGTTAAAAAATGCAAAGCACGGAATTAAATATATAATATGATCCTAATTACAGGAAAGACCATAACTTACACATGTATAGAAAAAAGTTGTAAAACATTTACAGTGGTATGTCAGAGATATGATAAAGGAGACATAATAAGTATCTTGCCTAGAACTAATCTATCTACATTGAATATGATGGTTTGGGAAGACAACAAAGTATAAAAGAACAGTTCCAATGTCAATATTATATTTCTAATCCCTTGCAGTTGGAGGCATCAGGCTTAGGACTCAATTATAGGGATAGAAGAGCTCCAGAAGAGGTCCAATCCTCACGTTCAGAAAGTCCTCTTTGCCAAAGTCAGGAACTTGATCGAGAATTGTTATTGGCCAGCAATACAAGAAGATGAGACTTTTAAAAATGTCATATATGGACATTTTTCAAATATTAAGAGGAAAACAAGGAGCATATTGAGTCAAGAAGTCAAGAAAGAGTTTCAGGAAGGACGGACTTATCAGTAGGACTAAACTGGCAGGATGACTCCTGTACCAAGAAATGGCCGTTGGCTTTAGTAAAATTAAATACAGCTTTTAGACCATGTGCTGGAGATGATTGAGAATGGCATGTATGGAGAAATGAGCAGGAGGTAATTCTAGGTTAGCTCTTCAGATAACTCCAGGCAGAGTGCCCTGGGGTGGGGGAAGGGTGGCGACATAAAGGATCTTTTCTTAAACTATCTTCTTAAACAGCATGACCCTGGCTTATTGCCAGTTTCCCAGTCACTGCCAGACATATCTTGGTATCACTGTGGAAGTTTTCTGCAGCTACAAAGCCCCAATTACAAAGTCAAATTACACATTGGCATCTGTTGGCTTAAATTATAAAATCAAATTATTCCAACTTAAAAGTAAATTTGCAACGTTGGTCAAAGTCCAAATTAATTTAGGGTAATTATAATTTCTCACTGTCAATCAAGGTAAGTCCAAATTAGCGGTGTTTGGCTTAGAACTCCACCATCAATTCAGAGAGCTATCTTGACCCTCTCAATGGTGGTTCAAGAGAAATGTGGGGCAAGAGAGGTTGTTTTCCATGTATTCCTTTTAAATGGGAGAGAGATGAAAACATAAAGTCGACTGATCACACTGAAAAGCTGAAATAAGTATCAGTGAGTTTCCTGAGCAGAGAAAGGTAATGAAGAAGGAGGATAGATTAAATGTGGCTGCAGATTCACAGTTGTGACTAGAAAAGGAATCTAAGGAAGTTTCTGCCTGTTAACCACATTTTAATTCATTGAATCAATACTTATTGACTTCTGACTATGTATCAAGCACTTGAGGTTAAAAATAAATATATCACAAAAAGATGCAAGGTGCTTACTCTCATTGAAACTGAATCCTAAAGGAGGGATTTAAACACTGATAGATTGGAGATATACTTTGGAAGCAGAGATGGTAGGGCTTGCTAAAGAACTGGCTATGGAGAGGGAAAGGGTTTTGCCTACAACAACCAGGTGAATTTCTTTGTATAATAAGTATCATCTGAGCAATGGAAAGATAAAGGAAGATAACAGATGTTTAGAGGTTTGACACTGGTGTTGAAAAACTGAGATTGTTAATTTCAGGATATTGAACAGAAAGTTGACTAGGAAAATGTGGTATTTCCAACCAGTGTTGAGACTTCATTTGATCTTGGTGATCAAGAATATACAATGGAACCAATCTGTCCTAGTCTTCCCCACCCACCTTCAGCAGATCAGAGGCAGACACATGGTTGCCTTAATGACTGCCATATTCTTTCCCGACCTCACAAATTTGGCTAGACTTTATTGGCCTAGGAGAGAGCACCTGATCCAAGCTGAGTAAACAGAAACTTCCCTACATTTGGGGAGGCTTAAAATTAGAGAGAGATAAGAATGCTTTCATTGCAGTTGTCAAATTTATCAAGCATTTTTTTCTTTAGTGACCATATTTCCTACTATATGGCAAAAGCAAGCCAGTAGTGAGAAAAAGGAAACAAAAGTTCTAAGGGACACTCTAATAATAAAAGACATATGTCTTTCTATGTATGAGCTAGGCAAAATTTTATGCTCTGTCATATGGTAAGCCTGTGAGTGCTCATAACCAATCTATGGGGTAGTTACTACCAGAATCATCCTCACCTTGTTGATAGGGAAACTGAAGCATAAAAAGCTTGGATTTCAGGTTACAGCATGTAAGAGACGAAGGTGGGATTTGAGCCCAGGTCTGTAATGCTATATTCATATTCTTAACTTGCTTCACCTAAGAGAGTGGGGGAAAAAACTGCCTCAGCCTCCTGAGCCTCAGCCTTCCTGCCTCAGCCTCCTGAGCTGCTGGAATTACAGGTGTGCACCATTGCACCTGGGCCTTTCATGGTTTCTGTTCGTCAAATATATTCCCCCTTTTCCCTGAGCATGGGTTTTTGCAATTTGGAAACAAGAGTTCTAATATAAAAACAGTTCCTGGTCAAGACAGTACATTTTGTGCTACAAGTTTTTACTATACTTTAAGTTTTAATTGTTTTTTTTAAGTGCCTTGTATATACTCTTGCAGAAGGCCATGAGAGGCAGAAAAGAGGAAAGACTATTCTAGATGAAAGAAACAGAAGTGACATGACAACTTGCTAAATTTGTAAGCCTGGATAAAATCCTGAGTCAGTCGAATTTTTTTTTCTATAAATAAAGAACACCAGTGGGAAATTGGTGAGACTTAAAAAAAATAAAAATAAAAAATAAAAAAAATAAAATAAAATAAAAACAGTTCCATAATTATAAGGTTCACTGACATCCCTTAAATTTGGAACACACTGAGTGGGTGAGTTATGGAGCCATAAGGATTTCATCATCCTTCACTTAGAAGTTAGATTTTTTTCCTTTGGTACCAGGAATTGAACTCAGAGGCATCTAGCTACTGAGCCACATCCCCAGCCCTATTTTGTGTTTTATTTAGAGACAGTCTCACTGAGTTGCTTAGCGCCTTGTGGTTGCTGAGGCTGGCTTTGAACTTGCAATTCTCCTGTCTCAACCTCCCAAAGTGCTGGGATTACAGGCATGCACCCATCAGAAGTTACATTCCTGTAGTAAAGCAATAAATTGGTAAGTTATCACCTGTCATCTCTATTTAGTTTTTTTGTGTGTATGGTGCTGGGGATCGAACCCAGCACCTCATGCATGCTAGGCAACTGCTCTACCACTGAGACACAACCCCAGCCCATCACCTGCCATCTTGGACCACATGCCACTAAAGCTCTAAATGAGGCCACTTGAGAGGAAAAAAACAAGACAATTATTACAGCTTTTAGCAAGATACGATGAGAGAGAATGCCCAAACTGGCACTTCTGAGCAGGATATTCCATTCATTTCAAGTCATAGTCTTATCAAATTTGGGGGCATTACATCAAACTTTGCTAAACAGGAACAATATGTTGATTTCAATAACAGGCACATGGATGCAGAAATCATGGTAACCAGGATTATAGAACAAGACTATTTAACATGAGAGTAGAATGAACAGGTGTAAATCCCTTCAGCCCCAGCCAAATACCTTCCTCATTACACAATCTTGCCCACAAAGGTATTTCTTGTATGAATCATAGTCAGCAAGAATGCTTCTTCTGCTTTCCCATGTGCAAAATGGGGATAATTTTACTAACCTCATACATGAAATCAGTCCATCCCTGCAATAACTCCAGGCAGAGTGCATTGGGGTGGGGGAAGGGTGGCGACTCTCAGAGCTTGAAGCAGCTCATAGCAAAGGTTCTCTCCACCCTGCACATACTTTAATTCTTGACTCCATAGATACCATTTGATGAGTTCCTCAGTCACCCTCCCTCCTTTCCTGTCACTGTCTCAGCTGAAAAGAGCCCAGCATGGCTATCAGTTACTGTTGCCCAGTGCTTCACAGGGGGCCAGCGACCTTCCTGGGACAGGTATTTACCTAGACCCTGAACCTCATTTTGTAGCTTACAATACACAGATGTGCAGTAAGAATAATTCTAGGTTAGCTCTTCCAGATTTTTCAGTCTAATAAATGCATCCTTATTATTAGTAACCAGACACATAAGGTTACCCATCTCTGTCACCTGACTCAGAGCTGAGCTCCCAGGACTTATTTTGAAAGTCTCTGCTTGCTTGGAACAAAGCAATACATTAGATCCTGCATCTCACCACTCCTAAAGTTGAAAATGGACAAAACTATTGTCAGTGAAATGTGTATTGTTTATTGTAGCCAATCCACTCTGGTCTGGCACATTAGAAAAGTCGTGTGGGGGTGGGGGGGTACTGGGGATTGACTCAGGGGCACTCAACCACTGAACCACATCCCCAGCCCTTTTTTGTATTTTATTTGGAGACAGAATGTCACTGAGTTGCTTAGTGCCTTGCCAAGTTGCTGAGGCTGGCTTTGAACTCATGATCCTCTTGCCTCAGCCTTCTCAGGCACTGGGATTACAGGCATGCGCCACCGTGCCCAGGAGTTGTGTGTGTTTTTAATATGTGATACAAATACTTTAAAGTTCATTGCAGGCCCATTATAATCAATGTGATATGTATGACTTGCCAGGGCTGAAAAAAATAATTTTACTCTTTTGAATAGCTATAGAGATTTATAGTTAGTGTGGCTTTGATTTTATGGTATATTCTTGGCTATATTGATGATAATTTGTTCAGAAATCACCAGTTACCATATACTTTCTTTTGGAAGCTTTTCTACTTCCTCTATATTTCTTCTTCCTCTTTGCTTCTTGTATTGTTAACTTCATATTTTAATAACATCTACCACAACTAAAATATTTTTGTTTTATTCATATTTTATTTTTTTTAAGTTTTTTTTAATTGTCAATGCACTTTATTTTATTTACCTATATGTGGTGATGAGAATCAAACCCAGTGCACCACACATGCTAGGCAAGTGCTCTACCACTGAGCCACCACCCCAGCCCAAGATTTTTGTTTTAATTGTAAAAGCGACAATTTTATTTTAATTTTGGAAAAAAACAAACAGCAGAGTATAAAAACTGGCAGATAAACCAGTTCTCTTCACCCCAAAACTAAAAAGTCCTAGGGGAAATGCCAGTCTCCAAGATCCCAGAGAGAATTTCTGAATTTTTAAGAGACATAAAAAGTAATGAAACTTACTAACAACTGACTAGGTTATCAAGAGAGTTTTGTTGCCAGAAAGGATCCAAACCTGGAGACCCATGATTGTTGAACTTTATCCTAAATTACTGCCTCACCCCATTGCCATCCCATTTACCCTCAACTTATAGCAGTGTTGAGCTGTGAAGGTAATAGAACCTCAACAGACTGCCAAATTGGCCTGGTTCAGGGGAGGCTCTGATGGATGCTGGACAATGATACCTAAAGGATATGAATCAGGGCCAGAAAAAGAAATAAGCTAAAGAGCTTACCATCTCACTCTGAAAGCTAACAAGTGGCAAGCTTGATGTTCTCCAATCTAGCATACCTACCTAACAGAAGCAGAATCTCAATGGGTAGGACCCAGAATTATGGACTATAAACAACTTCCTCAAGGGACTCATGTTTCTGATATTGAGAAACACTGCATCAGGCAACCAAAGGTAAACATGATGATGACCCCCCACACTCTTCTTCTTCCTCCTCCTCCTCCTCATCAGTATATCCCCCAAACATATGTTATTCCATTTCACATTACCTTGAATGACTTAATCCCTCGTTTCCAATATGCTATCAATTTCTTTATTTTATATGAATATTATCTTTCTTCAAGATGCAGCTAAATTCTCAACTAAATAGAACTCTCTCTAATCATTCACAGGTCTCACATCACCTTCAGTATTTATTATCTTTGTAATCTATTTCTCATATTTTTAAAAGTAGTTTTATATATCTCTCTGCCTCCTAAAGACCCAATCTTATGTCTTTGTCACCTGATTTAATAATGTCTTTCATATAATTGATACTCCAGAAATCCTTACTGTTTACTAGTTAATAGGTGATCTTTCTCTTAATTCCCCTCTGATACTTTATTTTTCTATAATCCCTCTATTGCCCTCTGACCCATTGCCTTTAAACTATTTCTCTCTTCAATCAACATCCTTATTCTTGATTGCCTCCCTCATCTTCCTTTCTAGCTCTTTCACAATCCTTTCTGTCCTTTACTTTCAAATCTCTCCCAAACACTTCACCTCTCTGGTTTTTCCCATGTTGGTGTGTGATAGTATAATGACTTTTAATGACTCAGTTTGTGAACACTATACCTGGTGCAGTTTGTCCAACTGCACAAAAAAGTTCATCTGGGTATACCAATAAAACACAAAGGAAACCAGGAAATTTATCATGGACACTTCAGGAAAACTATGCTGCCTCTAAATAGATTTTACATCTTCTTCATTAGTTATCAAACAAGTGCAAATTGAAACAAAATTAAGACTGTTTTTCCCAGTCAGATTATTGATGACTTTTAATGATATATCCAATATTTCTCCAGCTTTGGAAATTCATGTGCCACTGCTAGGAGGTCATGCTAGGAGGTAATTCTACTGGAAACATTTTAGGTGATAATTTAACAATATTAAATAAAAAGCCTGAAAATATCTGCTAGTCATTTGACCTGCAAATTCATTACAATGAAATAATTATGTATGTTTTTATAAACAGGTTAACAGATGCATTATTTTTAAGAGTATAACCCTGGAAGCAGGATGGATCAAAGATTACAAAACCAATTTAGTAAATTATAATATATCACTCCTATGTGGTCATTAACAATGACCTGCAAAGTACTCATAGTGCTAAGTAGAAAATCAGACTGTAAAATAGCACACTCAATATGATAATGCAAACACATCATATCCATAAATAATAGGATTGGAAGGACTTACCACAAAATGTTAACCGTGGTAATAGATGGGTACCTTTGTTCCCAGTTTTTCCATATTTACCTCTGCCTGAGTGTTCTTTGCTGTTTGTATTGAGTGTATTACTTTTAAAATTAGGAAAGTTTTTCATAAAGTGTAATTTTTACATGAGCATGGTAGGTAAAAGCAAAATTATTTTATGTAATTATTTTCTTCTCAGAAAGAAGTAATACTTTCTATATTATTTTATTGGAACTTCTCTTGTGACATTGTCACACTAGAAATGGCCTCCATAGAAAAATTTGTGAATATAAGAACTTTTCTACAGCAAAAGTGCTAATTTAAGCAGAAAAGGAAGAAACAGTCACCTGTTCAATCGGAGACAAATATTTTAGATTGTAAATTCATGTCACACAACTGAAAATAATTTTTAGCTAAATTTCAAAGTTAAATGTTTAAAATTAAACTATGGAAATCTAGAAGAGAGAATAAGAAATATTTATTTGGTCTTAGATAAAATTTTCAAGGTATACAAATGGAATATATAACAAAGGAAAACATTTTAATGAACCAGCATTTAAAAACACATATTGCATGATTTTATGCAAAATTTAACTTAAAATAAATAGAGGAAAAACAAGTGTGACAAGTTGGTCCACAAGAAGTTGGTCCTTTCTTGGGTGGAGAACTCATATGCATTAATAAGAAAAACACCAAGATGCCAATAAATACATAAAACATACCAAACATGTTACAAAAGAGGAAAATACAAATGAGTATCATAAACATAGAAAATACCCAATATCCTAGCATTGAAAGAAATACTAATGAAAAGAAATAGTGAGCTTTTTCTGCCTGTTAGATGTTTTGTTAAAAGACTACTGACAGTACTAATGAGAGTGGAATAAATGATCAGGTACACATCTTATTATTAGTCTAGGGTGGAAGCCAAATGATTTAGCCTTTCTGTAAAGAGATTTAGAAATCAATTTAGCCCTAAGAATATTTCTATCCTTTCCCACGTAATAATCACTTAAGGAAACAAAGCAAGTGAGAATTATGAACCAAAGTATTCATCACAAAACTATAAATAGAAAGTGATTGAGATAATTTCATATCTAGGTAATTATTGATTAAGCAAAGTAGGAAACAAATGAAAGTCTAGTCGTTTAAAATTATGACTATAAAGCATTTTGAAGTCATGAGAAAATTCTAACTGGTAACTTTTCAATAAGTAGTGGCTTTTATTAGCAACAAAGAATACAAAATTGTTTATGTGACATGATCTCAACTATATAAAAATTATTCTAAGACTAGGGAGAAAGATGTTAAAATTTCAGCAACTCTTGCTTGAAATTGTAGATTTTTTTTCTTTTTTCTGTATGAACTTTACATTTTTACAAATTAGAACAAGTAATGGTGATTTGTATTATCAGAAAAAAATGTTAAATATTGTCACCAAATGTCATTTTATTTTCCTTATGTCTTCAGACAATCACATGCCACGCAGCCATTGCCTGGGTAGAAAATTCTCCTCTTTCAGTTGAAGAAGTATAAGTTGAACCACCAAAGGCTAGAGAAGTCAGTGCTAAAGCAAATTTAAATATTTTAGCCCTTACTACTAAAATAAAAGGAAATTTTGTTTAATTAAATATATATAGGTATAGATATAGACATGTGCAAACCAGATTTATATTTAATTTGCATTTTTGATCTGTCCATTTTTCTAAGCAAAATAAGAATTTTCCAATAAAGCTAGTGAATATTTAAGAATTTTTAATAACTGAAACTATTGGTAACCACTCACCTATGATCATTATTATTTTTTAATTATTGAGATTCTTACTTAAATTTTATGATATTATAGGTCTATGTATTTTACAATGCAGCCTAGAAGGTTTTGTGTTATTATTTTTTTCAGTTTTAAGGGGGCAAGGAATACATTTTCTCATACTTCTATGACACAAAGTTGATACTCAATAAATGCATATTCAGTGACTAATAGATTAAATACCCTACACCCTTGTTTTATGTCCATACATTAAATAGCCTCAGAAAATTAATCTGAAAAGGTATACTATGTGGTAAATTTCATCTCCCAGGGGTGAAGAACAAGGATTCATGAAGACATTTAAAGTAACTTCAAAGATTTAATAATTATTGAAGAGAATTTAAACCAGGTCTAGAAAAACACAGATCTATCAAAGGCCCCTTGCCACTCTCAAATCAAGCTCTCAATCAAGGCACCTCAAATTTTGCAAAATCATTAAATATCCAAGATTAGAATATATTGTTTAGAATTTCATTATACAATGTGTTAGCTTTCTGTCACTATAACAAAATACCTGAGATAATTAACTTATTTATAAGAGAAAACTTTAATTTTGACTCAGTTTTGGAGGTTTCAGTTCCATGATCAATTAATTGGTCCCACTGTTTTGAGCCTATGGGGAGACAATGCATCATCATAAGAGAGCTTAGCAGAGCCAAAACACTCACTTCATAGCCAGAAAGCAAAAAAGCAAGGAAGGGACCAGGATCATAAAATCCCTTTCAGAAGCATGCTCCCAATGACCCAAAAACCTCCCAATAGGCCTCATTTAAAAGTTCTCCCACTTCCCAATAATGCCAACCTAGAGACCAAGCCTTTACCACATGGGCCTTTGAGGGACAGTCAAGATCCAAGATATAGCACACATTAAATTCACCTCTTTTTAAAATTAAGCCCAAGAAATTCAATACTTGATTTACTGAATACAAAAATACCAAAAAAACCCCTATATATTTCTAGCTCTTATTTAATCACAGTAGGAGAAGGTATAGGGGAATGGTTACAAGCATAACAGAAAAAAGGAATGAAGGGGATTAGGAAGATGCTAAGAAAGAAAAAATGGAGGAAAAGAGGAATGTAGAAAAAGATATATGAGGAATAAGGAAAATTGGGGGACTAATGCTCAACAAATTGTCAGTTCCCTGTCTGGTGCTGTTCCAAAGACTTGACTTCACTGATGAGAGAAAGTGAGAATGAAATGAAAAATAATAAAAATGTACATAAAGAAAGGAGCTCAACATTGTGTTTTAGGCTACTCTTCAGAAGCTATATTCTTTTATCATTTATTCAAACAGCATTTAGACAGTAATTATTGTATGCTGGGTCACCATCACCAATATGTCCACTAATTAGCCACTGTTCTCTGCTCTTACATTGATATGTTTCTTAATCATAAAGTCTGTAACCCAAATTATAAATGCCAAATAGCCCAAGGTGAAGGCTGGAGCAGCAAGAATGTAAGCAGTGTCACCCTGATTCCTTGATAAAATCAAGGTCCAGGACTATATATGCCCATTGGGGCAGCTGATCCCTCTCCCTCTGAGCTTATTCTATGAGCAGTTTCCATAGACAATTGCATATTCTTATTGATATGTAAAACAAAACTCATAAGGATATTTCAGCCTCCTGTATATCTAAAAAGAAAATTTCAAGATGATGTTTTAACACAGTGGGAAATAAAGTCACACATATTTCTTGTTAGTGTAACTTCTCACCCACTTTTCATAATCATTGACATAGCTGTTTCTGGTGTTCTTACTAAAGAATGCTTCCTCTTCCACTGCAGATACTAGAAAACTAGTGAGTATGCTTTTTCTGGAAGTATTCTATACAAAGTAGTAAGATGTGAGCTTTGGTCCATGAAATATTTTGTTTTTTTGATCTAATACAATTGGGTTGGGCTTACCATAGGAAAGAAAATTTAGGTCATTAGCTAAGAAGCTTTCAAACTTCCCAATATCAGTTGAATTTTATAATAGTTATCTTATTTAGCTTAAACATTTTATAATTTTAACTTAAAAAACATTTTCAATGCACAAGTTTAAAATTTTGAAAATTGATTTTCCCAAAAGCATTGGAAAACCCTCACAATATTGGATCTAAAATTCTGTGCTTCTTGGTAGCAGTGTTATAAATTTTTGTGAAAAAAAAAATATATATATATTGTTTGAGAATAATCCTCATATTTCAAAACTCTTTGTTATATAGGATATACAGACTAGATTTGAAAAGAATAAGTTTTTCTAATCTAAACACAAGCCATGTGACTTTGGCTAAATCATTTTATGTCTTTGAATCTTCCTTCCCTCATATTAAGTTGTGGATGAGAAAACCTGTGTTCTTCTAAATATTGTTATAGAGATCAAATGAAATAATTCATGTAAAAAAAATTTTTAATATTCAGTTTCAGATAAAAGTGGGTAGGAACAAAGAGATATGCAGAAAGAGAGAAAGAAATTGAAATCCCCAAACAATTTATTCTTGATTACTTAATTTCTATGCAGATGATATCTTCTGGGATCTGTGGTACTGATGATCATGTTCTGGAAGGAGACCTGCCAGCGAACTTTCCTTTAATACCAGGCCACGAAGGACCTGGGATTGTGGAGAGTTTTGGCGATGGATTGAGTCCAGTGAAATAAGATAGAAAACTGAGGAGCAAAAAATCTTCCCACAACATCCTCAGCAGCTCCAGAGGCTGAGGCAGGAGGATAGAGAGTTCCAAGCCAGCCTCAGCTAAGGTGAGGCATGAAGCAACTCAGTGAGACCCTGCCTCTAAATAAAATACAAAATAGGTCTGGGGATGTGGCTCAGTGGTTGAGTGGCCTTGAGTTCAATATCCACTATCCACCCCCTGCAAAAAATCTTTTCACAACAGCATATCAAAGAGCTTCTCTTGCACAAAGGGAGAACTTTAAAAGAATTAACATATTTTCCAGACAAAATAAAATTGTTTGCTCTGTATAATTCTAATCATAAATCATGGATTTGCCTCTAGATTATTCTAACTATATCATTATTTCAAAGGGATCCTGTGATTCCAAGAGTCATATCACTCTCACCTCTGTCTGATAATCCAGTGGGGCAGTATCTGGGTCAAATCTATATATTCACAGCCAAATGAAGTTTGAGATAGAATTAGTATATCTCTAAATCTATCAGAAGCTCTTTAAGCATAGGGACTGTTTCTTACATATATTTATGATTCTCAGAATGTTGAGCACAGTGTTGAAATACACTGAATGACAAATAAATCAATGTCAATCAAATAGAATGTAGGCCTTAAATTTTCATTGAAAGGATGACAGTGACATTTCAAAGAATCAATAGAAAGCAATTATACTTTCTTCCCCAGGCTTACATAAAGGACCTTGTCATTGCTATTCTTAGCATGCTTTAAATTATCACAGTGAATAAGAGCAATCACAGAGACTAAGGTATGGGAAACCCCACAGCCTGGAGACAATTACATAAAAAGATTTAAGAAACTGTGTAGTCATGACATTCAATAAGCCAACATCAGTGTATTCATTTAGCAAAAAATTATGGAATGCCTGCCATGCATCTGACACTAGGCACAGTAGGAGAATGCCTGGTCTACATCTCCAAGAATATAACATAAACAGGAGAGAAACATACTCTAAGTTCTCTTTTCCTAGGAAAATTCCAGTGAAAGTTTTGTGGGACTTCCACATGTGGGATAAGCATTTGAAGGGAAATGACACATAAGGAGTAGAATCTTCTTTAGAATCTAAAATTTAGTATCTTGAGAAATTTTTAGGGCCAATGAAAGTAAGACGTGCCTTAGCAAAACTTAAGAGAGATCTTTAATCAAAACTCTCCTAGAGGTCCAAAAGGAATTGCTTCTGTGTGATAAACATTTGTTAGGACCAACATAGAGATAGTATTGTAGACTCCTGACCAGGCTGTCATAAGTGTAATAATTGTGTTGACTTTCTACCCAGATCCCACCAAGCCCATGACCCTAGTGCCAGGGGAGCTAGCTAACAGTGGGTTCCAAATATAATCAACATGCTGTTTTGAGCTCTGAGACCTAAAAACCATCCTCTATGTTAAATGTTCCAAAAACAGCTGAGACAGAGACAGAGTGAGAAAGCTTTTATTCTTCAAAGTCAGCACATCTTTTAACCTAACTCCACTAAAGGAACATGGCAGCATGCAATCATGGGGCTGGGAAACTTAATGGGAAGAGTTTTGTCATTATCTGGCTGGGCCACTTTTAGCAGGTGACAATCACTGTGGGACTGATTCTTTCAAATGAAAAACAAAAGGGTTAAGCTAGATGACTGATTTCCAAGGTTCATTCCTGGTATTATTCTGTTTTCAGAGTAGGAAGAAGCAGGCCTAGAAGCATCCAGCAGGGAATAGCCCCAAATTCTCACTATTGGTTCAAAAGAATCATGGGCTTTCTAAAACCAGATAAAATGGTTTCTCCTCTGAAATAACTGTAAGTGTTACAGTGGCTGCCATAATCAATCCACACCAAGTTTTCAAAAGATTCAATAAGAGTTTTGAAAAAATACAATTGTATTTTTATTCCACTAGTATTTTCAAGTTATTGATTATATCACTTTTCTTCTTTATATAGGAGATAACATCCTCACACTAATTATTCCACAGTGTATAGAATGCAGCAACTGCTTGCACCCCAAGGGAAACTTATGTGAGAAGCAAAGGTTAGTAGATTTCTCTCTCTTCACTCTTTTATTAAATTGTTAAAATTTGTAGGTAATGGTGATCACTTCTCTCTAACTGTGTGTGTCTGTGCAGGACAGTGTTCTACCTCCTAATGGATTAATGCTGGATAGGAATCTCAGATTTACCTGCAAAGGAGAAAAGATTTACTATTCTTTCTGTGTAAGCAAATTCACTGAATATACTGTTGTATAGCCTCATATACGTAAGCATAAACTCTGGAAATGTTCCTGTGAACCCCAAGTTAAAAACAGGATGCAAATTCACTCTAAAACTTTCATTTCAAAAGTAAAATCAAGATGTACTTAAACATATGTCATTATGGTATACCAAGTTCAAACATACAAAAAAAAAACACAATACCAGTGTTTTTTTCTCCATTCCTAGATCTTTCTTAATATCTATGTATTTTATACTTAAGTATAAACATTATAGGATTCATAAATGATATTTATCTATGTCCTCTGACAGAACCATTCACTTGAAAAATGCTTGTCCAGCTCCTATCATCAGTGTATTAAATTCTGGGCATATAAAGATGAATGAAATAGGCACCATCCTCATGGGTCATACAGTTTAGAGGAGAGAATATAGACATTCAATACATGTAAGTGCATACCTAATGCATTTGGTCAAATAACAGAAGTTGACAGGGATGTAGGTGATAGGAAAGAGGCAAATAAGGTAAAATGGAAGGAAGAAGAGAGAAAACATGGTTAAGAACCAGAAAAGGTAAAATAGATATGAAGATGCATGCTGTACAGCCTCAGAAAGTTGATTTTTTAAAAAAACAAAGTTACACCCATATATGTATATATTTATGGTATTGTTTTGTTTCATTTTAATATAAATGAATTTGGCAGAGAAGTATGGCAAGTGAAAAGGTCGGGCAAAGCATAAAGTATGCGGTCCTTTGAGGCAGTGGGTAATTCTGTTTAATACATACTTAACTAAGTGCCAAGTAGTGTTCTAAGTGTTTAAAAATGCTAAATACTTTAATATTCATAAAAACCCTATGAAGTTGGTAGCATTCTTTTTGTTTTTTTTACAAACAAGGAAACTGAGCCAAAGGGAGGTTAAGTAACTTGCCTAAGTTCACACAAACAGTAGTGTCTGACTTTTACCACTAAATTCTATTGGTTTCTCTAAAGAGACTCCTATCACATGTTGTGTTGAAGCTGAAGTTGAAGGCTCATCTACCAAACATCAGGTTGAAAATCTAAAGCCTTCAAGATGCTTCCCACCTCAGGGGCTAGCTGATATTTATTATCCTGGAACATGCTTATGGCCAATATTATCATTACTAGGTTGCTGCTTGGGACTCCTGCCACCTGAGCTATGGTGTCATTGGGTTGGCTCCATCAACCAGCTTTCCATGGAGGCAACAAAGATTATCTCTGGAAAAAAACACTGAAGGGTATAGGTGTAAGAGGCAAGTAGGTAAATAGAAGGGCTGAATCTATTCTCATGAGATCCCTTTCTGCTTTTCAGAAACAAGGTAGTCAAAGCTTCGCCTCTTGTGGAGACAGAGATATGTGGTAATGGTTTCCAAAGGTTCCTCCTTTAAAGGATTGAAATGTTTCACAAGTCAATTTTAATTCATTTAATTAAATATTAGATTTTGTTTCAAGTTCAAATTTTTTTTATCCTGCAAAAAATGTTTTTGGGCTTTCCTGCAATTGGAATAATTTGGTCAACTTTGTTTTGGCACTGGTGGATTCAAAGTTTGTTGTGCTAGTTTAACGGTAATGTCTTTTAGATAATTATATGCCCTAACCTGATGTTTTGGCACTGGTTTTTGTCTTCCCAGAAAATCCTTTATTTCTGAGCAATATTGACTAACAACTTCAGTAAATTAACACTCCCACCTCCACCCATTCATCTGGTGGTGGGTTTCCATGCCACCTCCATGTGCGTGAATAGAGAAAGGAGGAAATAGAGTGGTATACCAGAATGTGGGTTAATATGATTTAAAAGGTCATTTCCAACCCAATAACATTAAGATTAGCCCAGTTTTTCTCCAGAGGAGGTCTAGATAACAGAACTATCACAACCCCATTTAGTAATGCAGCCAACAGCCTCTGAGGTGCAAATAAATGATTTTTCATGTTCAATGGCCAATTTTCAGAGGATAACTTAACCATCTTCATGACTTACTTGATTTTTTTTTAACCTTTTGGTTGGTTTATTACTACAGCCTTTTTGTTTTGCAGGTTATAAATCCAGACTGTGTTCCCCAAATAGTGACTAATTACTTGTAAAATAATGTAACATAAATCCATTAGTAATTCATCAGCTACCTTTTAACCAACTCCACAAAGCCTTGGAGTTGTACCATGCTGGAAAAATGTGAGTATTTTGTTTGATGATCTCCTGTACATTTTCACTAAATGTACAGTATTCAGTAAGTGCTCATTTAGCGAAAATGACTCTGAAGATTTCTAAGTGCTTTTGTAAAAAAGAGATAGCTACTTGGACCTTTGATATATTTTACACACTTCACCCTGTTTCTACTGTTACTAGGATAAGAAAATGTTTTACCTGCAGGCTTCTTTTTGGGAAAGATCCACTCAACCTATTTCAGAGAGATATTAAAGAATTCAGCGTAACACTGAGAACCATTCTATTCCACATTATTCCATTATGTACTATTTTTTGATTAGATAAATTATCTAAAATAAATGAGTTGACATTTCTGGAATAAAAAATAAGCAAACAAACAAACAAAAAACCTTGCAAGAACTCTTAGAGATAGAAGTTTAGACTTCTACCCAGGGCACAAATCCTTGTAGATCAATTCTGAAAAATGCTTATCCTCTCTTTCTGCTAGCACGGCTTCAGGGATGGAACATTCACTCAGTAAGTGCTAATTTATTTGCATATTCTTTCAAAATATATGTATTGATGGTGCACTGTTTGCCAGGATTGTCGTGAGTGCTGGAGATACAGTAGAGATTAAGAAATGAGCAATAAATAACTAGTCACAATTGTGAAGGATGCTTTAGTTTTTCCATTCAGATTCCAAGCAAGACTCTCTTTCATATTCTCTCCCCTAGCTTTACATACTTGATTTGCTCAGTAATTTTTTTAATATATAGATCTTCAGATTTTACCATTATTTCTGTTGGGTTTGACTTAGCATGACAGCCCATTTAAGTTAGGAATGAAAAATCAAGAAACTCCTGGAGTTCTAGGAAGATTATTGGGCATAGGGGAAGGCATCCAACAGGCAGTGGACACTCAGCAAAAAGAAAACAAACAGGGGAACTCATATTTTCTCACTCATGCAGAAACTGGGAAAGATTTTGGAATTGAAAGAAGATGATCAGGAGCTGCAGCAGAGGGTCTGACTATCTCTGTGGTCATGCAGCTAGAGGAATGGAGCTCAAAGCTGAGGTCTTCTTTTTATGGCTAAGGTTGGCTTCTAAACTGGGCATGAGTTAGATGATAATATTTCACTAGGTGAATTAGGGTGAAGGTGGAGTCATGGATAGGGACTGGTAGGTGACACTGTTTCTCAGGAAACAGTGCATTTTTTTTAATTGAAGTCACTATTTCACAGGCAATTCTATAATTTCATCAGCATACTTTTATATTTCAGTATCCACTATGTTCTGCTGTCCTGAGATCTCAGATGATGCAAGGGCATCCTGAGAGACTTCCTTCCTTTTCTGCTTCACCTCCATGGTTATTCCAGTACAATGGAAACAAAATCATCAGAGATAGATGCAGTGTAACTGTTCAAAATGACATAAGTGCCTCTTGAATGTACTGATTATAAAATAAGTGCTGAGAACTGATACTATATAACTCATTCTGTGACTTTAAAAAGATAAAATATGGGATTTAATTGATGATAACACTGATATGTTCACAAGACTGATCTCTGTCATCAGTCTATGAAACTTGTCACCAGTGATCCCTTGTGCCCATCCTTAGACTACTTTCATATTTAGCAGATTTCTTTGCATCTTTCATACAACTCCAGTGTTTACATGATGATTTTGCTGCTTTTCTAACATATGAGGGTGTCATAAATCTTTGCAAGTCTATCTCAGGACACAGTAAGTCATTTTCTGTCTCAGAGTGTCCACACATCTTTTGGTGAGGCATGATCCCTATCTGTTTTCAAAACCACAAGCCTATCAGGGAAGTTTTGCCAACTTCACTCCAGGAAAAAGTATAGGGTCCTCTAAAAAGGATTCATCCATACCTACACCCTCATCACTTCTTTTCAAGCCCTATTTCTTTACCAAATCCAATATAATCAGTTCCTCACTTGAGTTTGGGAGATTAGGAGAAGAGAGAAAATTTATCTTCTCTTATTTTGCTTTTTTTCCTCTTATTTTCTATCTCTACTTCAAGTCATTTCTATTCTCCAAATCCTTTGGATTTTGAAATACAAAAGCCCTGAAGAACACTATTTTTACACTCTGTTTCAATTGCAATATCCCTGCCTGAGATTTGAGCCCATGATGACTTATTTAAAATTTAACTGGAGAAATTCCAAGTATTAAAAAGAAACCAAAAAAGCTAAAACCAAACCAAAAAAAAAAAAAAAATGAAGAAGTAATCGAAAACCTCCTCCCACAAACATACATACCGGTAGCTTCCCAACTAAATTCTACCAAACATTCAAATAAGAATTAATCCCAATATTTCTTAAACTGTTCAAAAAACAGAGCTAATATGAATAATTTTAAATACATCTTATGAGGCCAGCATCATCTTAAAACCTAAGCCAGACAAAGATGTCACATAAAAAGAAAATTACTGGTCAATCTTTCTGGTTAATAATGATGAAAAATCCTTAATAAAACACTAGAAATCTGAGTCTCAAAACATGTCAAAAGATTATAGATCATGATCAAGTGGGATTTATCTCTGATGTGCAAGTTTGTTTTAACATTTTCAAATCAATTTATGTGATACATCACAGTAGCAGTTATCTTAATGGGAAAAATAAATATTCAAAAATACCATCTTTTCTTTATTAAAAACTCTTCATAATTATGATGGAGAAGGAAAGTTCTTCAACATAGTAAAAGCAATTTAGAAAAAACCCATAGCCAACATTATAATCAATGGGAAAAAAAACTAAAAGCTTTCACAGTAAGATATGTACAAGGCAAGAATGCCCATTTACCAACTCTATTCAACATAGTACTAGAAAGAGCAACAAACAAAACAAAAGGAAAATAGAGCCCAGTTCTGCTCCAGAGTTCCTGCAGACCTGCAGGAATGGCAGAGGGCCCTGATCCGCCCTCAGGAAACTCCATGGGTGCCCAGCCAAAGAGAGACCAGGGACTGCTACCTCCAGCCACAGGGGGGCCCAAACTCAGGGTAAGAGTCACTCCAGAGACCCCAGCGTGAGGCAGCCCCACCCAAGGGCAGCCTGATTCCACCCCAGTTTTTCTCCAGAGTTCCTGTGGACTGGCAGGAGCCACAGAGGTCCCAAATCCACCCTCAGGAAACTCTAGGGTTGTCCAGCCAAAGGGAGACCAGGTACTGCTACCTCTAGCCACTGGGGAGCCCAAACTCAGGGCAAGAGTCACTCCAAAGACACAAGCATGAGGCAGCCTGGGCCCGCCTCAGTTCCACTCTAGAGTTCTTGCAGACTGGCAGGAGCCGCAGAGGGCCCAAATCCACCCTCAGGAAACTCCACAGGTTTCCAGCCAAAGGCAGACCAGGGACTGCTAGCCACTAGCCAATGGAGAGCCCAAACTCAGGGTAAGAGTCACTGCAGAGAACCCAGCAGGAGACAGCCCCACCCAACTGCAGCTTGGGTCTGCCCCAGTTCTGCTCCAGAGTTCCTGCGGACCAGCAGGAGCCACAGAGGGCTCAAATCCACCCTCAGGAAACTCCACGGGTGTCCAACCAAGGGTTGACCAGAGACTGATAGCTACCAGCCACAGAGTAAGGCACACCCAGGGTAAGAGTCACCTGCAGAGATCCCAGTGTGAAGAGGCCCCACCCAAGTATGCTCTGGGCCCGCCTCAGTTCCGCTCCAGAGTTCCTGTGGTCAAGCCAGATAGAAGGCACAAAACCACAATTAGGGAATGCCAGGGGTGCCCAGCTGAAGGTGGACCAGAGCCTGCTATCCTCCAGCCCCAGGGAAGTTCACACTCACTGTAAGGGTCGCACACAGAACCTCCTGCTTGTGACTCTGCCTAAGTGAGACCTGGACTCGATTCCAGTTCCACTACAGAGTTCCTGTTCACCAGCAGGAGTGCAAGAGAGGGCCAAAACAGCCCTCAGGGGCCTCTTCAGGAGCCCAGCCAAGGCCACTCCCACTGCCCTCTAGAGGTACATCCACTACCTCCGCCACCAACTTTAGTGTCAGTAGTGCCCATCTGAGGACATTGGGGGAACAGAAGTAGCTCCAAGGTGAGACACAGGTAATCTAGAGTGTCAATACAAGATTATAGGATAGAAGCTGCAATACCTCAGATTGGTATTTCAAGAAAGGAAGATACACAATCAACATGAAAAAACAAGGGAAGAAAGTGCCCCAAAGAAAACTCGATACCACTGTAACAGAAACCATTGACAGCACAGTTGATGAAATGTCAGAGAAAGAATTCAGAATGTACATAATTAAAATGATCAGTGAACTAAAGAATGATGTAAGTGAACAATTACAGGCAAAAATTGATCAATCCAACAAAGAAATAGGAGAGCAAATAAAGG
>CM053408.1:48161337-48187754 GCA_028644305.1 Xerus rutilus
TTTTCTGATTTAAAATTATGTTATAAAAATCAAAACAATGTAAGAATTGACATAAAAACAGACATATAGACAAGTGTAACAGAATGGAGAGCCCAGAAATCAATCCAAACATAAACAGATAATTTTTGACAGGAGTAACAAGAGGACACAATGGGAAAGGATCATCCCTTCAATAAATGGAGCTAAGAAAATAGGATTTTCATATGCAAAAGAGTAGTATTTGACCCTTCTTTATACCATACATAAAATCAACTCAAGATATATAAAACCAGAAACTATAAGACTCCTAGAAGAGAATGTAGGGAGAAAGCTCATGGATATAGGCATTGCCAATAATTTTTTGGATATATCACCAAAAGTTCAGGCCACAAAAGCAAAAATAATTGAGACTAAATCAAACTAAAGAGCTTCTTCATAGCAAAGAAAATAATCAACAAAATTAAACAGCAGCCTAATATTGAGAAAAATATATTTGCAAACCACATATTGAATAAAGCATTAATATCCAAAGAGAATATATAATCCAATGTTAGAAAAACAAATAAACCAGTTTTAAAAATGGGCAAAAAACCAGAATAAGTATTTCTCAAAATAAATAAATAAATTAAATCACCAATAAGGTATATGAAAAGGTGCTTAGTATCATTAATCATCAGAGAAATGCAAATCAAGACCACCATGAAGTCCTATCTCAGACCCAACCATGGGATGTCTATTATGAAAATAATCACAAGATAATAAACATTGGTGAGCATATGGAGAAAAGAAAATTCTTTTACACTGCTGATGGAAATGTACAATGGTACAACCAGCATAGAAAATAGTATAGAGCTTTCAAAAGAAATTGGAAATACAACTACCAGATGACCCAGAAATCCCTCTTCTGGGTGTATATATCTTCTGATATATACCCAAAGGAAAAGAAATCACCACTTTTCTTTTTAATTGACAATGAATTATATATATTTATTGTGTACAACATGATATTTCATAATATGTATACATTGTGTAACAGCTAAATTAATACTGTTTCATAAAATGAGTTTTTAAATTATTTTTACTTTTTAAAACAGCAGAATGCATTTCAAGTCACAGTGCCCATTGGAGCACAATATTTCATTTCTCTGGTTATAAAGAAGGTAGAGTCACACCATTCATGTCTTCATACATGTACCTACAGTAGTGATGTCCATCTCATTCCACCATCATTCCTACCCCCATGTGCCCTTTTTTCCCTCCCTCCCCTTTGCCCTATCCAAACTTCCTACATTTCTCCCAAGCTCCCCACCCATACCCCCATTATGGATCAGCATCCACTAATCAGAAAAGAAAATGTTTGGCCTTTGGTTCTTTGGGATGGGCTTACTTCACTTAGCTTGATGTTCTCCAACTTCATCCATTTACCTACAAATGCCATGATTTTATTCTCTTTTAATGCTTTTATATACCACAGTTTTTTCTCCATTCATCTATTGAAGTGCATCTAGGTTGCTTCCATAGTTTAGCAATTTTGAATTGTGCTGATATAAACATTGAAGTGGCTGCATCACTGTAGTATGTGGTTTTAAATCTTTAGGGTATACACCAAGGATATACCAAGGGATAACTGGGTCAAATGGTGGTTCCATTCCAAATTTTTAAGGAATCTCCATACTGCTTTCCATAGTGTTTGCCCCAAGTTGCAGTCCTACCAGCAATGTTTGAGTGTGCCTTGTTTACCACATTCTTACCAACAGTTGTTGTTTGTATTCTTGATAATTGCCATTCTGACTGGTGTGAGATGAAATCTTAGAGTAGTTTTGCATTTCTCTAATGGCTAGAAATGTTTTTCATATGTTTGTTGATTGTATATCTTCTGAGAAGTGTCTGTTCAGCTCTTTAGCTCATTTATTGGTCGAGTTTTTTGTATTTTTAGTGTTAAGTTTTTTGAGTTCTTGATATATCCTGGAGATTAGTGCTCTATCTGATGTGCATGTGGCAAAAATTTGCTCCCAGAATGTAGGCTCTCTCTTCACCT
Organism: Xerus rutilus; assembly: GCA_028644305.1. Taxonomy (NCBI): domain Eukaryota; kingdom Metazoa; phylum Chordata; class Mammalia; order Rodentia; family Sciuridae; genus Xerus; species Xerus rutilus. The sequence continues at coordinate 48,163,355 of CM053408.1, forward strand.
CATTGATTGTTTCTTTTGCTGAGAAGAAGCTTTTTAGTTTGAATCCATCCCACTTATTCATTTTTTATTTTATTTCTTGCTCTTTAGGAGTCTTGTTAAGCAAGTTGGGGCATAATCTGATGTGATGAAGATTTGGGTCTACTTTTCTTCTATTAGGTGCAGGGTCTCTGGTCTAATTCCTATGTCCTTGATCCATTTTGAGTTGACTTTTGTGCATGGTGAGATAAAGGAGTTTAGTCTCATTTTGGTGCATATGGATTTCCAGTTTTCCCAGCACCATATGTTGAAGAGGCTGTATTTTCTCCAATGTATGTTTTTGGCACCTTTGTCTAGTATGAGATAACTGTATTTACGTGGATTTGTCTCTGTGTCTTCTATTCTGTACCATTAGTCTACATGTCTCTTTTGGTGCCAATACCATGCCATTTCTGTTACTATAGCTTTGTAGTATAGTTTAAGGTCTGCCTCACTGTTCATACTAAGGATTGGATTTAAAAAAAAAAAAAAGACCCAACAATATGCTGTCTTCAGGAGGCTCATCTTATTGGAAAAGACATCCACAGACTGAAGGTGAAAGGATGGGAAAAAATGTATCACTCACATGGCCTGTGTAAACAGGCAGGAGTTCCACTGTTTTCCTGCTTCACTGTTCTTACTAAGGATTGCTTTGGCTATTCTGGATCTCTTATTTTTCCAAATGAATTTTATGATTGCTTTTTCTATTTCTATGAGTAATGACATTGGTATTTTAATTGAGATCACATTGAATCTGTATAGTGCTTTGGGTAGTATGGCCATTTTGACAATATTGATTCTGCCTATCCAAAAGCATGGGAGATGCTTCCATCTTCTAAGGTCTTCTTCAATTTCTTTCTTTAGTGTTCTGTAGTTTTCATTTTAGAGGTCTTTTACCTCTCTTGTCAGATTGATTCCCAAGTATTTTATTTTTTTGAGGCTATTGCGAATGGGGTAGTTTTCCTGATTTCTCTTTCAGAGAATTCATCACTGATATATAGAAATGCATTTGATTTATGGGCATTGATTTTATTTCCTGCAAGTTTGCTGAATTCATTTATTAATTCTAGAAGTTTTCTTGTGGAATTTTTTGGATCCTCTAAGTATGGAATCATGTCATTGACAAATAATGATAGGTTGAGTTCTTCTTTTCTGTTCATAGCAATTTAATTTCTTTTGTCTGTCTAATTGATCTGGCTAGTGTTTCAAGGACTATGTTGAAAGAAGTAGTGAAAGAGGGCATCCCTGTCTTATTCCAGTTTTTAGTGGTAATGCTTCCAATTTTTCTCCATTTAGGATGAAGTTGGCCTTAGGTTTAGCATAGATTGCTTTTATAATGTTGAGGTATGTTCCTACTATCCCTAGTTTTTCTAGTGTTTTGAACATTAAAGGGTGCTTTCTCTGCATCAATTGATAAAATCCTATGATTCTTATCTTTAAGTCTATTGATGTAATGGATTATGTTTATTGATTTTCATATGTTGAATGAAATTTGCTTCCCTGAAATAAATCCCACTCAATCATGGTGCACTATTTTTAAAATATGTTTTTATATGCAATTTGCCAAAATTTTATTGAGAATTTTTGCATCTATATTCATCAGGGATATTGGTCTGAAATTTTATTTCTTTGATGTGTCTCTGTCTGGTTTTGGAATCAAGGTGATACTAGGCTCATAGAATGAGTTTGGAAGGGTTCCTTCCTTTTCTATTTCATGAAATAGTCTAAGGAGTATTGGTATTTATTCTTCTTTGCAAGTCTTGTAGAACTCAGCTGAAAATCCATCTGGTCCTGGACTTTCTTTGTTGCTAGGCTTTTGATGGCATCTTTTATTTTCTTGCTTGAAACTGATCTGTTTAAGTTGTGAATGTCCTCCTGGTTTAATTTCAGTAGGTCATATGCCTCTAGAAATTTGTCGGTCTTTGGGGTTTTCTATTTTATTGGAGTATAAATTTTCAGAATAGTTTCTGATTATCCTCTGTATTTCAATAGAGTCTGTCACACTATATCCTTTTTATCACAAATTTTACTAATTTGGGTTTCTTCTCTCTCTTCTTTTTCATTAGGGTGGCTAAGGGTTTTTCAATTTTATTTATTTTTTCAAAGAACCAGCTTTTTGTTTTGTCAATTTTTTGAATTGTTTCTTTTGTTTCAATTTTATTGTTTTCAGCCCTGATTTTAATTATTTCCTGTCTTCTACTTCTTTTGGTGTTGGTTTGTTCCTCTTTTTCTAGGGATTTGAAATGTAGTGTCAGGTCATTTATTTGTTGACTTTTTCTTCTGTTAATGAATGAGCTCAATGCAATGAACTTTCCTCTTAGCACTGCCTTCATAGTGTCCCAGAGATTTTGATATGTTGTATTGGAGTTATCATTTACCTCTAAGAATTTTTTTTATCTCCTCCCTGATGTATTCTCTTGTCCATGAGTTATTTAATAGAGTATTATTGAGTCTCTAGGTGTTGGAGTAGCTTCTATTTTTTAATCTATCATTAATTTCTAATTTTATTGCATTGTGGTCAGATAGAATGCAGGGTAGTATCTCTATTTTTTTGTTTTTTCTAAGACTAGCTTTGTGGCATAGTATATCATATATTTTGGAGATGGATACATGTGCTACTGAGAAAAAAAGTCTGTTTGTTGATGGATGGAATATTCTATATATGTCTGTTAAGTCTAAACTACAGATTATTTTATTGAATTCTATAGTTTCTTGGTTTAGTTTTTGTTTGGAAGATCTATCCTGTGATGAGAATGGTGTGTTAAAGTCACCCAGTATTGTTGTATTGTGGTCTATTTGATTCTTGAAGTTAAGAAGGATTTTACATATATAGATGCCCCATTTTAGGGGCATAGATATTTAAGATTGTTATGTGTTGTTGATGTATAATTCCCTTAAGCAGTATGAAATGACCATCTTTATCCCTTTTCACTAACTTCAGTTTGAAGTCCACTTTATCTGATATGAGGATGGAAACCCCTGCTTGTTTATGCAATCCATGTGAGTGATACATTTTTTCCCATTCTTTTCTCTTCAGTCTGTGGATATCTTTTCTAATAAGAAGAGTCTCCTGAAGGCAGCATATTGTTGGTTCATTTTTAAAAAAACTCCAATCTGCCAGTCTGTGTCTTTTAATTGATGAGTTTAGGTTATTCACATTCAGTGTTATTATTGAATTGTGGTTTGTATTACCAGATTTTTTTTGTTTATTTTTGGTTCTTAACTTGACTGGGTTTCTCCTGATTGGCCTTTCCTTTAGTGTAGTTTCTCCCTTTGCAGATTTTCATTGTTGTTTTTCATTTCCTCCTCATGGATTATTTTGCCAAGAATGTTCTGTAGTGCAGGCTTTCTTGTTGTAAATTCTTTTAACTTTTGTTTATCTTGGAAGGTTTTTATTTCATCATCAAATCTAAAACTTAATTTTGCTGGATATAAGATTCTTGGTTGGCATCCATTGTCTTTTAGAGTTTGGTAATATGTTGTTCCAAGCTCTTTTGGCTTTAAGAGTCTGAGTTGAGAAATCTGCAGAGATCCTAATTGGTTTCCCCCTATATGTAATCTGATTCCTTTCTCTTGTGGCTTTTAAGATTCTTTCCTTATTCTGAATACTAGGCATTTTCATTATAATGAAGATTTGTTGTGACTTTGGTGTAGATCTGCTGTGATTTTGTACATTTGGTGTCCTGTAAGCCTCTTGTATTTGATTTTCCCATTTGTTCTTGATGTTTGGCAAATTTTCTGATATTATTTCATTGAATAGATTGTTCATTCCTTTAGTTTGAAACTCTACGCCTTCCTCTATCCCAATAATTCTTAAATTTGGTCTTTTCATGTTATCCCATAATTCTTGGATGTTCTGCTCATGTTTTCTTACCATCTTCACTGGGTGGTCAACTTATTTTCAATATTATATATTTTGTCTTCATTGTCTGAGGTTCTGTCTTCCAAGTGATCTAACTTGTTAGTAATGCTTTCTATTATTGAGTTTTTAGTTTGGTTTATTGTTTCTTTCATTTTAAAAATTTCTCTTTGATTCTTTTTCAGAATCTCTATTTCATTATTGAAGTAATCTTTTGCTTCCTGCATTTGCCTATGTAGCTCTTTATCAAAATGATCTTTTGCTGCCTGTGTTTGTTTTCTTATATCATCCTTTAGTTCACAGAAAATTTTAATTATGTACATTTTGAACTCCTTCTTTGATATTTCTTCTGCTATGCTGACTATGGATTCTAATAATGTAGTATCTTGGTTTGTTTGAGGCACTTTCTTCCCTTGTTTTTTCGTGTTTTTTGTGTGTCTTCCCTTCTAGCACTGCAGATCTGAGATGTTATAGTTTTTATCCTATAGGTTTATAGATTCCCTGCAGGGCTCCATACCTCTCCTTTAAAAGGGAGATCAATAGTAATAGATCCCAACACAAACAATATACAGCTTTAAACCAAGTAGCTCCTAATAGGACATTTATCGCTTTGTCAAAATATACAGAAATTATGAGTTCAATTAGTATCTACATATAAACAGTAAGTTTGCAAAAGGCTCTACAGTTTCTGCTGGTGGACTAGAGAGAACCAGTGCTGGAGTGTGGGATGAGATGTTAGGGAGGTAGGAAGTGAGGGTATAGAGTTATTAGATCTTAGAAAGCATGAAAGAGGAATCCAGAAGAAGTTGGATGGTAGCAAAAAAGAGAGAAAGAGATTTGGGGTAGGGAAAAAAATAGAGTACAAGAAACAAACATAAAAATTAAGAAAAATAAAAAATGTAAAAATAGATAATAAAAGACTATATAATACAACTATACTATTTAGATATCCCAGTCCTCAGTAGCCTAATGCATGAAAAATACTTGGTTGCATGAAAAATACTTGGTTTCAAAAATGTTGGGGATGTGAGTGCAGGAAGAGAGAGAGAGAGAGAGAGAGAGAGAGAGAGGGAAAAGAAGAAAAAAATAGAAAAAAACTCAAGGTAAATAAAAAGGATTGCTTCTGTTGGAATTCAATATTTTTCCTGCTTCCCTTCTCATCCAGTAGGTGGGATTGTCTGTTGTTTGCTGGTATCTCCCTCCTCAGGATGGTTCAGGTTATTAGTGTATGTGTGTTGGTCTTAGAAGTGAAGCTTCTGGAGGTGGAGTTTAGCCCTTGCCAATCCCTGTGGGAAGACTCCACTCTAAGGATCTCCTTTATAGCCCCTCATGTTATTTGGGTGCCTGGTCTTATCTCCTTACATCACCTGTAGATCTCACAATTCCTGGTCTCTCATTTAGTCTCTAAACTTTATCTCTCTCACCCCCTCCCTTTCCACTTCCCAATCAGAAACCTCTCTCTCTGGAGGTTTTGTGTGTTGCAATGTGTCCTGTGCACCTGTCCTGAAGAGCTGTTTTGTGTTGGGCAGGTCATGACCAGGCTTTGCAAGCTATGGACCAACCACATAGCTACAAGTGCTGTGCCAGGTTAGTGGCTGCAGGGGAGAGGGGCGAGCTGGTGAACTATAAGTACCTTGATATTGCTTCTGGGCCCCAGCCAATGTCCCAAGCTAGGAGTTACCCCAACTAAAGATGGCAATGGCAGTAGCAAGGATAATCCAAGATGTTGACAAAGGTGTCCCAAGATGGAGGTGTCTGCTTTCAGAGATGGGATGTCAAGGCAGGCAGGGTGTTGGTGTTGGGTGACATGTTTGAAGATGCAACTCTGTGGCATGCAGTGTTGTGGCAAGAGGCTGTATCCAGACCCTGTCCTGTGTCCCCAGGTGCAGGTCACGTGACAGGGACTATGGCTACAGTTGTGTTCCAAGACGGAGGTGAATGAGGGAGCCCCATGCTGGTAGATGGGGGTCCACATGGGAGCAGCAGCCAGGAGTCCTGTATGGGAGCCAGGGGTCCCACCTGGAAGCATCAGCTAGAGGTCCTGCATGGGTGGGCCACCAGAGGTCCTGTGCAGTGTGTAGGCGCAATGGAGCTGGGGGTCCTGCATGTGAGCGGGCCTTGTGTGGGTGAGCAGCTGGAGTCCTGCACAAATGTTGAGGCCTGGAGACCCACATGGGCACAAGACCAGAATTCCTGCATGGGAGCAGCTGTCGAGGGTTGTTTAATAACTCGCAGGGAAACAGTATTCCCACTGCTTTAATCCCACATCATGGAGAGATTAGGAATGCAGTGTCTGTCTAGGCCACCATCTTAGATCCTCCCCTGATGGCTTATTTTTATTCCTGCTAATCCCTAGAAGCAAGGACTCTAAAATGCCCTAGTGATAGTCATGCTGTGTAATTAATGGCAACTTCGACTGTATTTCCTTTAGAGGGCAGGGCTTCAATTCTTGTAGGGACCCTAAATTGTGAAAACAAAAAGCACAAAGCCTACAGTGGATCATTAAGAGTGATAATAAATGCTTTGCTGTTAGACTCTTCTAGCCATGTAGGAGAAAAATCAAGCATCTACAGGTTTCCAATTTAATGTGCTTGATACATCATAGAAAGTAGCACCTTAATGCTGGGCACATTGGTGTACCCCTGTATTACCAGTGGCTCTGGAGGCTGAGGCAGGATGATCTTGAGTTCAAAGTCAGCCTTAGCAAAAGCGAGGTCCTAAGCAACTCAGTGAGACCCTGTCTCTAAACAAAATACAAAATAGGGTTGTGGACATGGCTCCATGGTGGAATGCACCTGAGTTTAATTCCCAGTACCTGCCTTCAAAAAAAGAAAATAGCACTTTCATTCTTGCAGAATATTGCTTCCAAACTGGTGCTTTATCTATGTCCTTCGTAAGTCACTCAAGCATACTAAGAAACTAACTTCTTATGATATATGACATATGATATAAGCAGAAGATCCCAAGATCAGATCACAGGCCTACTCCTTCACCTCTATTGCTGGAAAATGAGTCTACTCATCAAAGGCAATATTATATGGAAGTCTATAGCTATGGATCAGACAGTCCAAAAGCCCCCATATGGTAGTTCTGGCTGCGTGTGCAAAGGCTGCAAAGGTACACTCATATTTGGAATTTGAATCTACCCCTGGGACAGATAAATCATTACTTGTTACATATAAATCATTTCCTTCCTATGATGAAAGAGACCCACTGTATTTAACTGTATTTAACTTGCCACCAAATGGCCAGCTGGCCTCCTCAAGTGCAAAGTATAGTGCACCTAGAGGGTTTAGACCTTACAAAGTTGGCATTTGCATATCTACAAACCTGCTATATGGAAAATGAGGGATCCTTTGCTAAAAGAACAGTACTAACTGATGAGAAAGAGAGGAAAACATATTGAAGCACAAGAATTTCGGGTCCAGCATGTGCAGGTCTAGTCTTCGCTTCGCACTTGATGAATGACCTAAATGACCTTCTTCTTGGTCTTTTCATAATTCCATTTGCTCACATAGAAAGTTGGGCTAATAATAGTTTCGTCTTCAAAGGGATCTAGTGAAAAATTTTAAATTGCTGTTATGGTTTGGATATGAAATGTTCCCAAAAAGCTCATATGTGAGACAATGCAAGAAGGCTTAGAGGCAAAGTGATTGGATTATGAGATCCTAAACCTAATTAGGGAATTAATCCTCCGATAGCGATTAACTGAGTGGTAAATGAAGGCAGGTAGGGTATGCGTAAAGAAGGTGAGTCATTAGGGGTGTGCCTTTGGGGTATTTATTTTGTATCAGGAGAGTATAGTCTCTGCTTTCTCATCATCATGTGAGCCTTTTCCCTTCACCACATTCTTGGGCCATGGTATTCAGCTTCACCTAGAGCCCCAAGGAATAGAGCTATCTGTTACTGAGACCTCTGAAACATGAACCCCAAATAAACTTTCCTCTTCTAAAATTGTTCTTGTCAGTTCTTCTAATGTAGTAGCAAAAAAGATGACTAAACTGCCTAGGTGTCTATTGGGATCATATTAATTCTTCTTAGCTTGGGCTTAAGAATATACATTTGAGGGGGCTGGGGCTGTAGCTCAGTGGTAGAGTGCTTGCCTAGCATGCGTGAGGCACTGGGTTCGATCCTCAGCACCACATATAAATAATAAATGAATAAAATAAAGATCCATCAACAACTAAAAAAAATTTAAAAAAAAAAAATATACATTTGAATAATGACTAAGTGAGTATCGTGATCAATGTATCAGAGAAAGAATCACAGAGCGATACAATCAGAAGGATTCTAGGAGATTCCAAATGAATTTAGTAATGCTTTATTTCTTATTCTGGGTATGGATATATGATCATTCATTACATTTTTCTTTTTGTAAACTCTTGGGGATATACTGAGCACTGTTTATTTTTAAAGAATAAAAAAGAAAACAAGAAGTAATAAATAACTCTATTCAATGCAAGTCACTTGAGGGACTTTTCTCCTTTTAAGTTAGGGGTTTGGTGGAAGCAAGGCATGGGAGGCCCATGGTAGAATGAATAAAGGAATGCCTGCCTTGAGACAAAACAATACCGGAATGAGAGATAGCTAGAGTGAGGAGTGGCCTACAACAAGGAGCCAAATCATTAATCCTTCGCAATAATCTAAGGAGAAATGATAAACTAGTATAGTGGCATTCAAGTGGAGGCAAGAAGGCAGCAGAAATCATTGCAAATGTGGAACAAGCCCAGAAAACAGATCAAATGATACAAAAACCAACAGAGAGGGGAGAGTTTGAATTAACACTGAGATACTGAGCCTAACACTGAGATACTTCTAACTGAAGAGAAGGGAAAAAATCCTTACTTAAAATCCTTACTCAAAAGTCAGTAGGACCTATGTTGGTGCAGTGAAGTTTCAGCTACACTTTACTTTCATTGACTTTGACTTTTTTTTTGGTGAGGAGTGGGGCGGGCGAGGTACCAGGGATTGAACTCAGGGGCACTCAATCACTGAGCCACATCTCCAGCCCTATTTTCTACTTTATTTAGAGACAGGGTTTCACTGAGTTGCATAGTGCCTTGCTATTGCCAAGGCTAGCTTTTAACCTGGGATCCTTCTGCCTCAGCTGCCAGAGCCACTGGGATTATAGGCATGTACCACCATACCCAGAGACATTGACTTTTTATGCAATGATCCCATGTAATTTTCCAAAGAAGAGTAAAGCTATTTTTAATTATTTTGAATTCTTCTTTGAAAAAAAAAGAGTAAACTTAAAGAAAATTAAGAGAAAAGAACAAAGTTTTGAAATAAATATACTGAGATAGAAGGTCTAAATTATAAGTAGAAAAGCTAGATTAAATAAATGAGTTTTACCATAAAGCCAACAGAGAGACAAGCTTCAACTAGAGGAGAGACACTATGACTTCTGTAAGCCATTTTTATTCATCACTGTCAGCACAGACAACTGACAACTTGTAATTGTCCACAGAATGAGTGCCAAGGTGAAATAGCTCGTTCTAGATCTTTCTGTTTCTAAAACCACATGTTACCTAAGCTAATAAAACTGTTTTGCATTAAACAGTTTGTATTAGGTTTCTGTCTGACTAGTTTAACTTCTTTCTAAATAGCTCTTTAATTTTTTCTTCTTGTATGCTAATTCCTGCTCTTCTACCTTTCGCAATCTTTACCATTCTTTCTAAATTTTTCTCACTTCTCAGCATTTCTTATACTTCTCTTCATAATTCTTCCCACAAAATCATGGGGTTTGAAATTTTAAAAAAACTTATTTAGCTCTAACAAAATTAATCTGCAATCATTTGTGAACTTTAGTCTCCTCATAAGAAGAGTTAGTCTAGATGTTTTGTGAAGGATCATATAGATGTAGAATTTCCAAACTATAAAACACAATATATGTTTTAGGAGAGGTTTCTACTTTTCCTTCATTTTTTTTTCATGTTCTTTCTAAAACCCTTATTTACTTTCCTCTTTTTCCTTCACTAGCCCTCCTTCTTTTCTCCTCAAGATTTGCTCATCTTCATCCTTCCTCCTCAGTTTCATATTTTCCATTTTCTTTCTTCCTTTCCTCAACTTTTTATTTCTCATTCCTTCCTCCCTCCTTCCTTGGGTGCAGCATAGAAGATGAGTCACTCTCAGGTGGGAGGAAACTCTAAGGCTCCATCAGAGTTGGTGAGAGAGACAGAGGAGCTCTCACTTCTGAACCAGCCATAAGGAAAGATGGAGCAAGCAGAACTCTCCCCAGAAACATCCAGCAAAGTAAGTGATGGTTTGATTTTCACATGTAGCTTCATTTTGATCTTCTTATCAGTAGGTATACTTTAAGGCTGTTAAAGATACCATGGGAATATATGTACACCATGCATTACACAAAGGAAGTATTCCTGGTCATTTGTAAGTTGATACTTAAAAAATAAAATCACCACAGTTGTGATAAAATAAGAACTATTACATTTAAATAAACAATCTTTCTGTAAAGGAGAACAAAATCTTTCTAATGCTAAAAGAATCTACCAAATACAGCCACCTGCTAATACAGAAAAATCAATAAATAAATATCAAAGCTTGAGCTGTGTAGAGATTTTAAAATAACAATGCAATAAATGAATAAAGGTTATAACTATGAAAATCAGATAAAATATTCTACATGATATTTTATTGGAATGAACTGTGGCTAAAGAAACAAAATTAATACTGTTTCTTTTCCTATTTCCAAGATAATAGTTCTATTTTCTTATAATATTCTTTTCACAATAAATTCCAGTCTTCTCTATTTTAAATAGATGATTAGTATTAGAAATTATAATGTAGAAATTTAAATTCAGAAAACTGAACTGGGATCCATAAACCAGTTGGGCAATATTAACATCTCATGACATTTGGAATACAGATGAGAAATTCCCTAAGTATCAATCAGATACCTGGGATAAAACAATTTTGAGACAAAGACTATATATATATATATGTCTATAGAGATATATATGTGTGTGCTTATGTAATCATATAGATATAGATGTCTATAGGGATATAGATATACATATATAAATATAGATATATGTGTGTATATATATAAAATCATTTGTCTCCTACTTCATATGTATATAAAAATATACATGTGATTATTTTCAATGAATGAAGTCTATTATCTATATTTCAAAGAGATAAAGCAGAATGACCATTCAGTATTGTAAGTGAGAATTTAACTAGACGTCTCACTTGATTTTAGATTAATAGGAATAAGATCACTTTGTCATTTTATCTTTATATATAGGTTATCATATGCCGGGCAGCCATTGCCTGGACAGAAAATGCTCCCCTATCTATTGAGAAAATTGAAGTTGATCCACCAAAAGCTGGTGAAGTTCGAATTAAGGTAAATATGCGACTTTCATTAGGCATGAATGCAGATGTGTGTTTATAATTATTTTGCTTTTTAGGAGAACAAATGACGTTTTATATTTAAAGAAAATCAAGAATCTCTATGATTTACATCAGTTTTATTTATACTGTATTTAATAGTAAGATCATTGCATTGTGTTAAAATGTCACAAACATAAGATACATAAATACTGAAACATCACTAAATATTTAAATATACTATTGTTTTTTAAAATTTGAAAATCTGCACAAACTATCGTTGACGCATAAACCTCTTTTATTCACAATTACGAAGTTATTCTGATTGTAATTGCTATGGTTTGCCCCTTCCAAAGCTCACGTGAAATTTAGTTGCCAATGTAAGGGCATTGGGAGGTGATGACTTTAAGAGGAAATTAGGTCATGGGGCTACCACCTTCATGAATGGATTCAGACTACTGTTGTGTGAGTTGCTCAGTTATCATGGAAATAGGTTCCTAATAAAAAGAATAAATTCAGCACCCACATCTCTCTGTATCACACATGCTCACTTAGCCCTCTGCCATATTAAGACACAGAAGGGAGGCCCTTACAGCCCTTCCATGCTGTCAGATCCAGCCTCCACAACTGTGAATCAAAAAGAATTCTGTGGTTTATAAGTTATACAATCTGTGACATTTTGATGTAGCAGCAGAAAATGGACTAAGACAACAACAAGCAGATGCTCTACTCCCAGTGGAATGGCTGAGAAAACTAAGCACCCTTCCCCCACCCAGCTCCTACCCATGGAGTCTCCACTTCAGATGCATCATTTCTAAAATACTTGGGCTCAAATCACCCACTTTCCTCCCCAGTGCTCGCTAGTAGGAAAGATGATCACACCAGGCAGGGCAAGATGGGAACTATATGAACACAGTCAGGCTACTATAATGGAATAGTAGTTTAAACAAGCAAATGTATTTTCCTCCCAGTTCTGGAGACTGGAAGGCTACAAGATCAGGGTGTCAGCATGGTTGAGCTCTGGTGATAACTCTCTGGCTTATGGATGACTATTTCCTTGCTGTGTCCTCACATGGTAAAGAGAACTAGCAAGCACTCTGGTTTCTCTTTTTATAAGGATAGTAATCTCATCATGCATGTCCTCATGACTTCATCTGAACCTAGTTACCTCCCACCAAAATATCCATCTCCAAATACCATTACATGGGGTTAGGGCTTCAATATGAATATGAATTAGACACCATTCAGTCCCTGGCAAGAGTTTACCAGCTCATAGGGCAAAGGTATCTCTTTAGGAAACAAGTCATTTCCTTCACCCTCAACTCTGTTGCAGTAATGTAGAAATTTTAACCACAGAAATAAGCAAGAAAGGAGGACTCACAGTTCTGTAGCCCTGCTGAGGGGGGGCAGTAACTTTATTTGGGAAAAAGTATGAACGGACTCAGGCCTCAAGGAACTGTCAAAAACATTAGAGATTGTCTTGGTGTGTTTTCTGTTGCTGTAACAAAATACCTTAAACTGGATACTTAATTTTTAAGAAGAGGCTTATTTAAGTGGCAGTTTCAGAGGTCAAAGAGCATGGGGCTAGCATCTGATCAGTTTCTGGTGAGGACAACATGCTGTGTTATAACATGGCAGAGAAATAGATTGAGAAATTCTCTTGATAACTAATCCAGTCCAGCCAGACTTAATTCATTCCTGTAAGACCATAAGTTATTAGTTATTGAGAAAGGCATTAATCCATTCATAAGAGTAGTGTCGACATTACCTAATAAATTCACAATAGAATGCACCACTTAAAGTTATCGCCATTGTTTTAGTCAGCTTTTTTACTGCTGTGACCAAAGGACCTGACAAGAACAACTTTAGAGGAGGAAAAGTTTATCCAACTCATGGTTTCAGAGGTCTTAGTCCTTAGACAGCCATATCCATTGCTCTGTACCTGAGGTGAGGCAGAACATCATGGCAGAAGAGTGTGACAGAGGAAAGCAGCTGGGAACACTATTACATAGCTACAGGAAGCAGAGAGAAACTCTGCTCAACAAGGACAAATATATACTCCAAAAGCGCACTCCCAGGGACCCACCTTCTCCAGCCATACCCTACCTGCCTACAGTTACCACCCATAAATCTCTATCATAGGATTAATTCACTGATTAGTTTAGAATGCTGATAGCCCAATAAATTCACCTCCAAACTTTCTTGCATTGTCTCACACACAAACTTTGTGGGGACACCTCATATCTAAACCATAACAACCACCTCTCAATACTATCATATTGGGAACCAAGCTTCAAGCACATAAACCTCAAGGCTACAAAACATATCCAAATCATAGCAGATATCTTAGTGATGAGCAATTAAGAGAAGATGGAAAATTTCATTAAACTGGTAGCAGCAATTTCAACACAGACAGCCAGCCAAAGATACAATTAAAAGTAGTCTACTAAGATCATATTAATCCATGGGGGTTCAAAAGATTATGGATATGCACTAGGCTACTTTCCCTCAGGAGCAACCAAAATGAGCACTTGAAAGCTGCTAATTATTACTAAACATGGGGAAGACTAGCAAACATTCCTCAAGATGCTGACCCAGGGAAAATTCTAGGAAGCCAGGTTTAAAAATAAAAATATAGGAAAAAAAAACTGAAAACCTAAGCCTGATACCAGACAAAGCACAATGAAGGGATTGGAAGGGGATAGGAAAGAGAGACTAATCAGAATCCAGAGATGCTATTCTAGTATCTAAATGTTCAGTTTTTGACAAATTCTAAGACATACAAAGAAACAGTTTATCATTACATTGGAAAAAAGCAAGCAATTTAAATGGCTTTTCAGAGGTCTCAGAAGTTGGACTTAGCAAAGACTTCAAATCAGCTATTATAAATGTTCGAAGAACTAAAACTCTATTGAAATTATTTTTAAAGATGATGACAATGATTTATCAAAAGGAGAATATCAATAAAGAAATATAAAGTATCTTAAATCAACAAAATTAAATTGAAAAGTATAATCACTGAAATAAAATGTTCATAGGAGACATTCAGGAGCAGATCTGAGCAAGCAGAAGAAAATATCAGCAAACTTGATTATAGATCATTTGAGGTTGTATAATCTAAATAACAAAAAAGAAAAACAAATGAAGAAAAATTAACAGATCACCAGAGAGCTGTAGGAAATCACAAGCAGATCAACATATGCATGACATATATTTCAGAGGAGGAAAGAGAAAAGAGTGCAGAAAAAATACAGGAAGAAATAATTGCTGAAAATGTTTCCAAATATACTGAAAGTATTGATCTACACATCCAGAAGCTCAATTAACTCCAAGTAGGATAAACTGAGAGATTTGTGCCTTGACACATCATAGTCAAAGACTATATTGAAAACCAAATACAGGTATGTCAGTAAGATGGCAGAGAAGGAAGCCTTAGATCATCCCCATCCCCAAAAATAAAAACACCAATTTAGCAGCAACAATTTCTGGACAAATTTCCTTTATGAGAAATCCAGAAAGTACCAAAAAGTTTCTGCTTCCTCAGAAAATGTGAAATCAGACTCTCCCCTAAGGATATTCAGAACATCTTTTTGCCAAAAAGCCTACCCCTATAGTAGCACTGTGCAATTAGGAAGTTACCCTAGCTCCCAGCTTCACCCAGAGGAGAGAATGAGATGGTTTACATGTTAACATTCCCCAACTTTTCTAAGAAGACACCCCAGAGGACTAACTTCTATCTTTTCAACCTTGAAGCTCTAATGAACCTACAAAAATCAAACACTTATGAAATGGGGATTTATAATTTGTAAGAAGAGAACTAGAAGTGACTCATAAAGATGATCACATCTTTATGCATGAATGGAATGAGAACTTCAACAAAGAGATAGAAAAAATTAAAAATCACCAAACAAAAATCATAGAGCTAAAAAATACCAGAACTACCTTAAAATTTTACTAAAGAGGTTCAACATCAGAATAGACTAACCAGAAGAAATTATCTGTGAACTCAGACAGGTTACTAGAAAAAATTCAGTCAAGGGAAAAAAAAGAAAGTAAATGATTAAATAAAGATTAAATTTTAAAAAAAACTATGGGATACCAATAAGCAGACCAATTTATAGATTATGGAAATCCTAAACAGAAGAAAATATTAGAAAGCTTATTCAAAGAAATAATGAGCGAAAACTTCTCAAATCTGGGGGGGAAAATGGGCCAAGAAACCCAAAAGACACCAAATAAGATGAACTCAAAGATCTATACTGAGATGTGTTTTAATCTAATTGTCAAAAGTTAAAGAGAAAATTACCAATAACAAAGTGATTAGTCACATACAGATAATCTCAATAAAACTATCCATGGTTTCATAAAAAGACCCAAAGTTCAGAAGGCAATAAAATAACATATTTACAGTCCTGAAAGGAACAAAAAATCACAACAAAAAGTTATTCCCCACAAAACTGTCCTCTAAAAGGCAAAGAAGAGTTAAGACTTTCATAAACAAACAAAAGCCAAGGAACTTCATCACCACTAGATCTTTCTTACAAATACATAAATAATAGGAATTCTTCAAGTTGAAACAAAAGGATTCTAAAGGGGGATTTCAAGATGGTTTTCAAGAGATAACTAGCACTAGTTTGCTTTTCCATGGGATAGAAACAAAGTAACAAGTATGTAATTGTTGAAAGAGTGGAGGGGCTATCCATGAGCCTTAGAAGTTGATGACACAGTCTAAAAACCTGGAGAGAATATAAGCATGGTAAACATTCCCTTAACCTGTTTCCTGAGAAAACTAGGGCACAGCTTGCTTTCCATATCAACTCTGGGTGACAACTGAGAGACAACAAGCAGCAGCTGCAACCAACAACCCTATCCACAATATCTGGCAAATTCCACTCTTAAAGTACATGTGAGAAGTTTTGCCAAGAACCTTTGCTAAGAGGAATTTTTGACCAATTTTTTTTCCTCCATCTGTTCTTTTAGTATTATTTTTTATTTCACCTCATTTTCCCTTTCTTTTGTCTTATTATATTTTTATTCTTTAATTGGATTTTTTCTTTTTTCTAATTTTTCCATCTTGTTTTATATTTATATTATTTTTCCTTTTTGTTCTTTTTATTTTTAATCTATATTTTTCTTCTCTCCTCCTCCTCCTCCTTCTTTTTCTCTCTCACAACAATATGGTATTGGCATAAAAATAGTTATGTGAGCCAATGAAATAGACTATAAATAAACTCACACATAAACAGTAAATTAAACTTCAATGAGTATGCCAAGAATACACTATGAGGAAAAGAGAGTATCTTCAATAAATGTTGGGAAAATTGAATATCCACATTCAAAAGGATGAAACTGAGAATTTCCTCATGCCATACACAAAAATCAATTCAAAATTGATTAAAGACTTAAACATGAGACTTGAAACTATGAAATGACTAAAAGAAAACATAGGAGTAATATTTATAATATTGGTCTTGGTAATGACTTCATAGATATGAATAAATGAAAGGAAACAAGCATCAGAACGAAAAGGCAACCAACAGAATAAGAGGAAAATATTTGCAGACCATATAAATGATAAGGGGTAAATATCCAAACTACATAAGAAACTCCTATAACTCAACAGCAAGAAAAGAATTTAACAAAGGACCTAAATATGCATTTTTCCAAAGCAAACATACAAATAAATGGTCAATGTATTCATCAAAAAATGCTCAAAGTTTATCAAAAATGCTAATTATTAGGGAAATGCAAATCAAAACTGCAATGTGATGTTACCTCATACCTGTTAAGTTGGCTATTAACAAAAAACAGAAGATACCAACTCTTAGCCAGGATGTGGAGAAACTGGAACACTTGCTTGCTCTTAATGGAAATTCAAACTGTTGTACCCATAGTAAAAATAATACAGAGATTTTTTTTCAAGAAATTCAATAATAGAACAACCATATAGGGCAGCCCTCTTACTTCTGGATATTTATCCAAAAGAATGAAATCAGTATGCAAATACTGCTTCCATGCTTATGTCAGCACTACTCATAATAGCCTAGATGTGGAAACAACCTAAATATCGATCAACATAGGAATAAAGAAAATGTGCTTTATGCTTACATTATCACTACTTGTTTTTTTTAAAAAGAAGGAAACTCTACAATCTGTGATAATATGAATTAACCTTGAGAACATTATGCTGTAAAATAAGCCCATCACAGAATGTCAAATAATACATGACTCTACTGATATGAAATATCTAAAATAGATTCATAGAACCAAAGACTAGTGTGGTGGTTTCCAGAGCTGAGGGAAAGAGGGAAATGGAGAGTTCCTAATCAATAAGAACAAAGTTTCAGTTAAGCAAGTCAACATCATTTATTAAAGATATTGTCTTTTCTCCTCTGTGTATTCTTCCTTCAGTTAAGTTAGAGATTAAAAGAAAAAAACTCTAAAGATCATCTGAACCACATTGTACCTATAGTCAACAATTATGTACTGTACACTTAAAATTTCATTAAGCAAGTAGAAATCATATTAAGTGTTTTTAACATAATAAAATTAAAAGGCAAAGAGAAAATCTTAAAAGCACAAGAGAAAAACATGCCACATACAAGATAACCCCAATAATACTAACAATTGATTTAACATCAGAAACAATAGAGTTCAGAGGGCAATGTGATAACATACTCAAAGTGTTTGAAGAAAAAAAAATGTCAACCAAGAGGAATCTAGCAAAATTATCTTTCAAAAATGAAGGCAAAATACAGACACTCACATATATATTTTTAAAAACTAAGATAACTTCTTGCTAGTGTACCTGACTTACAAGAGGTACTCACGGTAAATTCTTCAGTGCGAATTATACAATTTAATAATTTCCTTAAGTACAAATTTTACTTTATACATAAAATATTTAGCTACCTCTAAATTATGTCTTCAAAACTATTAAATGCCTTTAAATCGACATTGACTCTTTTTAAACATATTTTTGTTTTCACTCTTTTTAAACATATTTTTTGTTTTCACTCTTTTTAAACATATTTTTTGTTTTCAAATGAGTTAGTTTTGTTTGTTTTAAAACCAAATACAAATTGAGAAAATAAAATATCCATCAGTGGGAAATTTTAATACTTGCCTAAATTCAACTATTTGATGTTTCATTTATATTAAAATCTACCTGTAATGCATAATTTACTTCAGGTATCAAATACACTGGGTAGTTCCTATTTGTTGATAATGACTGAACCTATATATATTCTGAAAATTTTTAAATGTGTTTATATGATTTACAAACATAAGAGGGCTGGCGTTATGGCTCAGTGGTATAGTGCTTGCCTAGCATGTGTGAGGCCCTGGGTTTGATTCTCAGCACCACATTATAAATAAATAAAGGTCCATAAACAACTAATAAAATATTTTTTAAAAAACATAAGAACTATATGAGATTCTACTTTTAGCTCTAATTCCTGCATCTTTGAACATCCTGGTTATAAGAATGTTCTGTCCTATCCAGGATTATTCTGCTAGGTTTCAGAAAATAGCACTATATCTTGTCCTACCATGATCAAGACAATCGGCAATGGGCTGCCAGATCTTGCTTCCAAATCTTTATTATTAATCATAGTTAAATTTTTAGGCTTTCAATTTGCACTTGTTCAAAGTAGAGAATTTCATAGAACAATCAATTTCCTATTGTTAACTGCAGAAAAATTTACATGTACCTTATACATGATGTGGAAATTTGGCTTCCTGCTTACCTGTTAACTAAGGGTAAATTATTTCTTACTTATTCTCCTCTGAACACTTTTTTTCTCTCTCTAGCATTTTTTCTCTGTCATGGTCATTGACAATGGATAAACCATTTAAAACACATTTTGATGTAAAATAACACTTTCTGATAAAGTCTGATAGGGTTAGACACTACTATCTAGTAAAATAGTTTTTACCACTAATGTTAGAACACTTTCTATGTAATTCATTAAAAGTTCTCAATAGCAACATTTAAGGGATTTTGTTGCCTTTTTATTTTATTCATGTTAGCTATGGAGTGTCAATATCTTCTTTCCTTCAATAAATAAACAGTGGCACAATTCAAAACTTTTTTTTAACAGGTAAGGTATGTCCCAAACTGACTAGGGAAGTGTCAATAGTGCTCTGTACCCATTAAAATGTTTAGGAGAGAAACAGTTTCTTTGTTACCACTGTCACCTCGTGACTATTTCAGAACCACAGTGGCATGTTTCTTCTCTTTTGTCATCCTTATCACAGCATGGTGCAGCCTATCTGCTACCAAGATCTAGTGTCCAACACACTCAGGAGAACTGACACATAATTGATAAGTAAAAAATAAACTAATATTCCCACCAGAAATACACGATAATTCTAGTTTCTCCACAGTGTTTTGCATAGTCAATTATTTTATTTGAGTTCTTATAGAGAATGCATAATATTATTTTAATTTACATTTTCTTAACGACTAAGGAGTTTGAGTATATTTCATATGCTTTTGGCCATTCAGATATAATTTGTCATGAAGTAGATTATAGTCTCTTGCCCCTTTTTTCTATTGGATTGTCCATCTTTTACTTATTTATCTGTAGATATTCAATATATATATGAATTTTTTTCTAGATATGATTCCTCAGTTGATTATAGCTGGGGCAAATCTCTTCTTCCAGTCTGTGGATTCCTTTTCACTCTTTTATTTATATGTATGAGGGGAATTTCATAATTTACTATAGTCCAATTTATGAATGTTTTCCCTAATGGTTAATGACTTTATGTCTCAATTAAGAAATAATTCCCTGCCCCAAGGTCAGGAAGATAATTTCCTTGTTTTTGTCTAGAATCTTAATCAGTTTATACTTTGCATTTATATTTACAAATAAAAATTGCCTGGCAATAATTCTTTTGTGTTTGTTGTGAAGTAAAAGTCCAAGATTAACTTTCTTTCTACTTATATAACAAATTGACCTAATTATTTGAATAATCTGTCTTTGCCCTGCATTTTAGTGTCACTTTTTCTCTAAGTCAAATGACTAGACTAGACTGAGTCTGTTTCTTAACTTTAATTCTGCTCCATTAACCTATTGGTCTATTTACCTATCCTTGTACCAAAACCAAATGCTTGCATTATCATAGCTTTATACTAAGTCTTGTTATCTTACAGAATAAATCCTATAATTGTTCTTCAAAATTTTCTTGACTATCCTTGGCATTGTTCACTATTTCATTGGAATGTCTCAGAATGTTGTAATTCTTCATCACAAATTTTTATCAGAATTAAGCATTGAATCCTCCTCTGTAGACTTAAGCATCTCCTCTGCCATTTCACACCTTATCTTCAAAGAATTTCCACCTTGTACCATCAGAGATATTTGAATAAAATATAAGGGCAAAATATATAACAAGACAAGAAATTTTGCATTTATTTTGTAAGACATTGTTAGTTAGCTTTTAATTATTATGACCAAAATACCTAAAAGACCAACTCAGAGGAGGAAAAGTTTAGGTTGGGTCATGGTTTCAGAGGACTCAATCCATGATGGGTTTAATCCATTAATCTGGTCCTGGTGCAAGGCAGAACATCATGCTAGAAGGGCATGGCAGAAGAAAGTTGCTCAGCTCATGGTAGCCAGGAAACAGAGAAAGAAAGAAAGAAAGAAAGAACAGGATCAGGGACAGATAATCCCAAAGCCATGCCCCAATGAACTACCTCCTCTAGCCATGACCTACTTGTCTATAGTTTTTCATCACCTCCCAGTAAATCCATTGAAATTATTAATCCATCAAATAAATTAATCCACTGACGAGATCTCAGGCTTTATAATCCAGTCAGTTCATCCCTGAATATTGCTGCATTGACTAACACATGAGCTTTTGGGGGCAATCTTCTAGATCCAAATCATTCCACCCCTGGGTGCCAAAAACTCATGACCATCTCAAAATGCAAAATTCATTTTAGTCCATCTGCAAGAGTCCTCATAATCTCCATAGTTCCAGCATTGCTCAAAAATCGAAGTCCATAGTCACCTCTAAGACTCAAGGCAAACCCTTAGCTGTGAGCTCCTGTAAAAATTATAAAGCAATTTACATGTTTCCAATATACAATGGCACAGAGAAAACACACTTGCATTATCTCATGCCTGAGCCTTTGGGAGATAACTCATATCTAAACTATAATATGTCATTGTGCAAGACACTTAATTTCTTTTTAGTGGTGGTAATCTCTTTCTTCAACAATCTTATTTCCTTGGCCCCAATTTTAGTGCTTTGACTGGCCAAACTGCAAGAAAACCACCACATACTTCAGTTTTTAGAGGTGGAGTTTCAGGACTTAATATTTGCCCCACTGGGTTTCAGTTTTGCTTTGGTCTCATTCCTTCTTTCTATGCCCCTATTCCTACTTTTTGGAATGGGTGTGGGTCAGAAGCAGAAAGAACAAGCAAGGAAGGGGCCACAGGGGTGACATATCCTTTCAGGGCACATACCCAATGATCCATCTCCTCCACCCACACCTCATCTGCTTACAGTTACCACTCAGTCAGTCCATTCAAACTAGGATGAACTGATTAGGTCATAGCTCTCATAAGCCAGTTGTTTTACTTCTGAATATTGTTGCATTAACACAAGAGCTCTTGGGGAACACTTCATATCCAAACCATAACAGAAGGTTAATCTTTTCCACAGCCCCTCTCTCTCTCCACTTCCCAACTTCCATGAGCCAAGCAGCCTTCCTCTGCCACATCCTTCCACCATGGTGTTTCTGCCTTGGAGGCAGCTGGCCAATGACTGAATCCTCTAAGACCATGAACCAAAACAAACCCTTCCTACTCCAAGTTGTTCTTGTCAGACATTTTGTTTACAGTGACTAATAAAAATTCTATTCAGTTTATTTCATATGAGATCTCCCAGTTAGATTCAGGTTATACATTTCTGGTATAACATCACTGAATTAGCATTACAGTCAATCAGTTGAAACTCAATTTGAATTTATTCCACAGCAAGTCATCTGCTGCATATATTGTGCCCAGCTTTTTCATTTGTCCTTGGAAAGTTGAATCTAGAAAAGCCTTGCTTGCCACAACTGAAAGCTGAACTACTCTATGTATAATTTCTCAGTTATTCTTGAAAACAATCTTGCTATTAAGTTCTAATTTCATAAATAAGGTGCTTGGTGTCAAATTTTATTTTGAACTAATTGATGCAGAATTCCAAAGCTTAGCTACTAGAAAATTAGGAATATTTCAAATATCTCACTGAAACTGGGAAAAAAATAGACCATAATTTATTCAAAGTATAAAAGATGGAAGAATAACCTAAAATAATTTGAAAAACAAACAAAGGAGTAGAAAGGAAGATTATTTTATTTGTAGAGAAACCTAGATTATTTTTTCTCGTAGAATTAAATAGGAGATTGAATATCAACAATCAGGATGCATGATTAATCAGAGATTTCCTACAGATAGAACTCAAGTCAGAGAGACATGAGCTTGCAGGACAGTTATTCAAGCCAAAAGCCTGAGCAAGCACATGCAGAAAACATAGAAATAAATGTTTTCAACCTCCAAAGATCAAACAAGAATAAAAAAAAAAAGTCATCATGGAACTGAGCAATCAGATTTACAAAAAGTACCAAAGTTCCAGGTACTTTTTGATGACTGCTGAGTAGAGAAAAAACAGTGAAGAGAAAATCTAAATGGAAGTAGTGCCTTATGCATGTACCAAGTGAAATGTGCAATAAGAGGCTACCCTTTGATTTGCCACCAACTCCTTTCAGCTATGAAATCTCAATACCCTGGGGGAAAGCTAACTTACCTTTGGTACTAGAATAGCTGGATAAAGACACCAACTACAAGGAGAAAAAGGAAAGAAAATTGTGCACCAAAGCAGAGTATTGGAAGAAAGGGCCTTTCCACTTACTCTTTTGGATATTAGCTGCATGTCATGAACTAGGATGCCCAGATCTGGGTAGGATCTTAACACGAAAAGCCTTGTATGTTAGCTTCTTCTACTGGCAAGTAGAGTGAAAGGCAGGGAGAACAGCATAAATATAATAACCCAGGATTTCTTTCATTAGAGTATACACACGAAAACTGATGCTCAAGTTTGGGTTGTGTGCTTTATCATGTCGCACAGAATACCTAACTCCTCTTGACAAGGAGCTGGAAAATAATTCAGTGGTGCTTTTGATGTTAAAGAGGTCTAGGGAAAATTATATAGACTGATAAACTAAGTGCCTTGGTCCTTTCCCTGAAACAGCTCTACTATAGGGACACAATCAATAATACTTCAAATGTATAGCCCAAGTTTTAAAGAATATATTATTCCTCTAGAGTCAGAAATATTGCATTTTTATAAAAGATTCAATAATTTTTTGACAAGGCATTTTACATCAAATCATTTAATCACCTTTCAGATTATATCCTCTGGGATCTGTGGTACAGATAAGCACATCCTGGAAGGAAAAGACAAAGTACCACTTCCTGCAATTTTGGGCCATGAAGGAGCTGGGATTGTAGAGAGTATTGGAAAAGGTGTAACCAGTGTGAAACCAGGTAAGTACGGGCCAGATGTTGTATCAACTCCTGTTTGAATTAGCTTTTTAATTATTTCCCAACAGCACTGTAAACATATAATAAAATCCATCAAACTTTGACCAAAACATTAAAATGCATTCACACACCAGATACAGTGCAAGAAATAAACAACCTAAGATTCAGAATCTTCCAGTTTTGTGTTTGACTGAAAGAACCCAAAGAAAAAGAATAATTCTACTCATTTCCATACAGATTATGGCAAATCTACATGCCCAAAATTAAAATAAGAATTGAAAATATATAAATGTATTGAAACATTAGTAAATTTAAAATATGTATAATTGACAATTTTTTTTCTACACACATACACACACAATAATCCTTTAAATTGTCTGGAATAGGTATCATTTATAATAGTTTCTTCCAGAATTTGTATTTCCATTTTCACATTGTTTTTTTTAAAAGCCTTACAATATTATATATTATTTTAACAATAGACATATGTCATAGATACTATGACCATTTTATGAGGAAATAAAAGCCTCGGCAAGATTATCTTTTTTGTTGATTTAGCTACTTAATGGCAAAGCAAGGATTAAGGACACAGGAAGCCTTCCCTCAAATTCTAGACTCTTAGCCGGGC
>CM053408.1:48187854-48203733 GCA_028644305.1 Xerus rutilus
AAAAAAAAAAAAAAAAAAAAAAAAATTCTAGACTCTTGTTCAGTAATATAATATTTCATAATGAATATTAATTCTAGTGCTAGCATTGGAGTATTAACTCATTGTTTTAACAAATATCAAGAATATGCTAAATGCAAACTTGATCTTTCTCCTGGTATAGAACACTACCAAAATAAGTCAGACACTTTGGCACATACCTGGAATCTTAGCTACTTAGAAGGCTGAGGCAGGAGGATGGCAAGTTCAAGGTCAGCCTAAGTATCTGAGCAAGACCCTGTCTCAAAATAAAAAATAAAAATGATTGGGGATGTAGTTCAGTGATAGAGTAGCCCTCGGTAGTTCAATATCCAGTATAAAAAAAAAAATACTGTCAAACTAGAGGAGACTTATATCATAAATATTGATGCCATTGTCTTGCCTTTGGATCTCAATTTTATTAGAGACATAAATCTCCCCAATTTTTTCTACTTTGAAGGTCCATTTGCATTAAAATTGATCTGTTTCTATTCTGAAGTGAAACTGTAACTTCAAAAATAATGATAACTTTTATTACAACCAATCGCAAACATCTACTTTGAACAATTTCTTATAGATAAAGGTGAGGTACATTACATTCCATGGGGTGAGGTTCATTACACCCAAGTTGATAATCACTTTCTTTGTTCTTTTTCCTTAGGAGATAAAGTCCTAATGTTCTCAATTCCACAGTGTAGAGAATGTAGCTCTTGCTTGCACCCCAAGGGCAACTTCTGCTTGAAGGAAAGGTTAGTTTCAATTTCTTCAACTTTCACCCCATTTTGTTTCATTGGTACAGGTATTGACTTAGAGCTAAATCCTTTACTTCTCTTTTTGTCACTACGTATCTGTGGTACAGAATTATTCCTCCAACTGGATTAATGTTAGATGGAACCAGCAGATTTACCTGCAGAGGAAGGCAGATTTATCATCTTTTTGGCACAAGCACATTCACTGAATATACTGTGGTACATGAAATTGCAGTGGGGAAAATTGATGATGATGCTCCTATGGATACAGTCTGTATCATTAGCTGTGAGGTTTCTACAGGCTTTGGAGCTGTATTTAATACTGCAAAGGTAAGAATGTATTTCCATGTTGTTTTCAGTGACACTATCTATAAAACATCAAGTCAAACTCAGTTCTCTGAACTTCTCTGAAGGTCTCTAAACTTCTTCTATCACAGATAAAGCCAAAGTGGCTTTTTCTTTCCTATCAACAAGAGCATCAGCATTGGATGCCTAATAATAATTTATCCTCTGAATTTGCAGGTCACGCCAGGTTCCACCTGTGTGGTTTTTGGACTTGGAGGAATTGGCTCAGCTATTGTCATGGCCTGCAAAGCCTCTGGTGCTTCTAGGATCATTGGAGTTGATATCAATGAGGAGAAGTTTCCTCGAGCAAGAGCATTAGGAGTCACTGATTGTCTCAATCCTCAAAACCTCAAGAAACCTGTCCAGGAGGTGGTGGTAGAAATGACTGGCAAAGGTGTTGACTTTGCCTTTGAGGCCATTGGAATTATTGATACCATGGTAAGTCATCTTGAAGCACAGTGCGGGTGGGAGGTAGTACCTGTCAATAGATAGACATTAACTTCATGAAGACATGAAATTATTATAATTTTAGTTTTGGTTTTGCTTTGTTTTTGTTGTTGTTGTTGTTATTTGTTTGTTTGTTTTGGTTGGGAGCATGCTGAAATTATTTTGGTGCTAGGAATTGAAGTCAGGGCCTGGTGGATGCTGACCATGCACTCCACCTCAGCCTCAATAAAATTATCATCTTTTTTTCTATTGTTTTATTTTGGAACTAGGGATTGAACTCAAGGCACTTTACCACTGAATTACATCCCCAGTCCTTTTTTATTTTGTTTTGAGACAGGGTCTCACTAAGTTGCTGTGGCTGACCTTGAAATTGCAATTCTCCTGCCTCAGTCTCCCCAGTCACTGGAATGGCAGGCATGCACCACGATGCCTCCTCCAAAAATACTATAACTAAAAAAAAAAAAAAAAAATTGACCACATCTTTTATAAATTGTATTGT
Organism: Xerus rutilus; assembly: GCA_028644305.1. NCBI lineage: Eukaryota > Metazoa > Chordata > Mammalia > Rodentia > Sciuridae > Xerus > Xerus rutilus. The sequence goes on from CM053408.1 coordinate 48,189,910, forward strand.
GCCATGCAATTTATATATTTTATCCCATCTTTACTAGCTAAGTAGTAACATTATCCTCATTTTAAAGATTGAAAAACTTAATCATAATAAATTTAAGCAATTTGCTCAAATCATAGTGTCTTACATATTGTTTTATTCTATATCATTTATCCCATACATTTTCCCTGAGAACATGTTTTGGGATTGTGAGTTAAAGTTTGGGGCTACTGAGAAGCTAATCAGTCCATCTCTGAAATTAGGTTGCAACTTTGGAATCATGCCACCCAAGCTACGGAGTGTGTGTGATTATTGGAGCAGCACCATCAAATTCACAACTCATTTTTGACCCAGTGCTGCTTCTCTCTGGGAGAACCCTGAAAGGTGGTGCTATGGGAGGTGAGTCTTTTACTTTCCTTTTTGCCTTTTCCAGAAACCTACACATCCTGCATGCTCATTGGCAAGAAATGGAGGGAAAGGAACATAGGAAAAATAATCCTCTTTGAAAGGAAATAGAAGAAAATGTATCAAAAATAGGAAAGCACATCTTTATCTCCCAACACAGATATTTACCTATAGGAGCAAAAGGAGGTTGAGCTTAACATTATTGATAAGATATAGAAGAGTCACATTTTAGGGTATAATTGGCACCCTGACATTCCATAATTGGTGGAAAACTGTATTTTTCTGGACCACTCCCCAGTACAGAATAAGACTAGATGAAATTCTTGCAATGTTGACCCTTAGTTCTCACCTCAACAATCATCCTATTTTTCTCCTTAAGAACAATGCAGGCAACTCCAATGTGGAGTCATAGTTGGATAACTTTTCTCCAAGTATCTCCAATTTCCCTTTGTACCACACCTTACACACTAAGCAAGCTAGCAGAACTGAAGTCTAAGAGAACTTTTTGCACTAATGAAAATGTTCTGTGATAATGGTATCCAATAAATTATCTACTGGCCATATATGTGACTACTATCTATCTTATTAGGTAGCATAGATGGCTTCAGTTACAATGCTCAAATAAGATAGATTAATTTGAAGGAACTATGGTATAGAGCTTAAAAACATGGTCAGATTATTTAATAGACATGTGACCTTGAGCAAGTTATTTGAACTTCTTAATTACTAGCACCACCATCAGAAAACTGGAGTAAACAATAGTTTCTTTCTCACATAATATAGTGAAAACTAAATGAAAAAATGTAGGTAAGGCCCTTGACAAACAAGTTGACAAAAAATGTGTTCACTTGAAGCAATAACAAAGATAATGATGAGAAATAAAGATAAATAAAATAATAAGATAAATAAGAAATAAAGATAAATAAGATAATAAAGATAATAAGGAAGGCATTCATATTGCAAAAGATAACTGAAGGATGTTTTTCCTGTTTTAAAATAGGTGGGTGCCCTTTTATTTATTCAGTGGGACAGCTTTGTATAATTAAAAGTTGAATTAGTTCCTAGTTATCTAATACTAGAGAAAACACTGCCATCAGCCAACCTTCTGTTAGTTTCTTCTAGAAAATTAAGTTGTCCAAATTCTCCAACTTGAGTAAAAGTTTATTTTAAAAATTAAGCTATTTAAGAATTAATTAGGCTGATGGTAAGAATAGCATAAATTGACACTAATTTTTCTTTATTGCTAACCATCTGTATTTGTCTGTTTTCTATTACTATCACAAAATGAGTCTGAGTAACTTAAAAATAAAAAAGGATTTTTAAGCTCACACTTCTTGTCCAAGATTGAAGACCTACATATGCTGATGGCCTTTTGGCTGGTAGAATTTCAAAGAATTATAAGGTTATAATAGGGTAAGAGGCAAGAGCACATTAGTGTGTGTGTGTGTGTGTATTAGTATGTGTTTGTATATTTATATTATGTCTATAAATTTTATTTTATATGTATATTATGTATATATATATATATGCTGGGGCTTTATATATATATATGCTGGGGCTTTATAAGAGGGAGAGAAACCAGAAAGACATATCATGAGGCCTCTACCCTGACAGCCCCCACTCTAAGCACCATAGTTGAATTGTTTCTACTCCCTTGACACCTCACACTAGGGATTAAATTTCAATATGTGAACCTTTGAGGATTATACTAAAATCATATCTAAATCATATTATCACCCTTGGTTTCACGGAGGAATTTATTCATTTTTTTCTAACATTCATATCTTCTGTGTCTCCTTCTCCCACACTACATATAAACATACTAAGGAAAATCACAACAAAATTCTCATTCTGGATGCAAAATCTGTAATGGGCTTTTCGTTTTACTCAGTTTCATTTGATATATTTCTTAGTTACTAAAAATATTGCATATCAATTTTGTTATAACCCAACATTTTAGTCCAATTGACCTATTGCTAGAGTTTGGAGCTTGAATGTCCCTGAAAGGTTTTGTTCCCAGAGTGATGCTATTGAGAGGTTCTGTGGCGCTTAAAGAGGTTAGACTTTCTGGGAGGTCTTTAGGTCTTTGGGAGGTTGCCCTCAAAAGGGACTCTGGTGGGACTTCACTCTCGTACCCTCCTTCCTGGCTCGTGATGTAAGCAGTCTTTTTTCTAACACGTTCCCCATCTAGTCCAGTCTTAGAGGCCCAAAGCAATGTCCTACCCCTCCCCAATCTTGAACTGAAATGTCCAGAAATATGATAACTTTACAAGCTAATTATCTCAGGCATAGTATTGGGAAGCTGGTTAATATACTTATTAAGCAACAAAAAATATTTGTAGTCAGGGTTATGACAAAGAATACTGGCTATCTTGTTTTTTTTAAGAGTTCAACTTTTCTTTTTAATCCCATCTTTCCTTCACCCACATTCTTTTATTGGCGCATTATAGTTGTACATATTGATGGGATTTTTTGTTACATATTTATACATATACACAATACAAAATATAACAATATAATCTGGCCAATATCACTCTCCAGCTCTTTCCCTCTCCCTCCCTACCTTCCACCCCTTGATCTCTTTTCTCTACTGATCTCCCTTTGATTTTCATGAGATCCAACCTCATCTTTCTTTTCCTTTTTCCTCTCTAGATTTCACATATGAGATGAAATAGGACCCTTAACCTTCTGAGTTTGACTTATTTAACCTTATATTGGGAGGGAGGGTACTGAAGATTGAACTCTGGGGCACTTAACAACTGAGCCACATCCCCAGCCCTTCCTTATACTTTATTTAGAGACAAGGTCTTGCTGAGTTGCTTAGGGCCTTGCTAAATTGCTGAGGCTGGCTTTGAACTCATGATCCTCCTGCCTCAACCTTCCCAGCCACTAGGATTACAGACATGCGCCACTGTGCCTGGCTAACCCCATCTTAATTAACATTTCATAACAGTCCTAAATAAAATTCTAAATGGCTATAAAGAACTGTGCTAGGAATATAAAGACCTGCATTCTAGGTTTAACTTTATACTTTCTAGATGTACATTAGTGTTTTAAAATATACCTTCCACCCCCCACAATTTGTTTTAATCAATTATCATGACAGACACATAGATAATTACCTTGAAAGAAGAGCATATTACCTACAGTTCTTAAGAGAAGGGGGCACTTCACTCCATGCAGGGCCATACAAGGAAGCACTAGGGTCAGTCAGGAGGCAGAAGAAATCGAAAGTCAGGATCTGATTCTCATTTCCTTAGTATTGAACATTAAATACCCGGAAAATGCCAAGGCAAGAAAACAAGTTTTATTCATAAATAGAACAGAAAAAGATTTCTCCAAAGGGGAGAAGGGGACCCACAGCTGGTACCCATAGGAGTGGGGGTATATTGCCCCTTTACAGATTTTAAGTTTCCTTCTTCTCATGCCTTCTCCTCCTATCTTGCCTGTGACCAAAAGGCAGGAAAAAGAGCTACCCAGGGGATGATTACTTATGTTAGAAAATTGGATCCTTCCCCTCCCCTGGAGGCATTAGCAACCCATTGATGGGACAGTAAGTGCTATCTACCCATTTCCTTTTCTTTGATAATCAGCTGCCTATCCTTTGCCGTGGTCTCAAAATGACGTGTAAATCATGGGTCACAGTCTTTATTGTGATATTTACAGAAAAGAATAGAACACAGAATAAACAAACTCAGAAAATTTAGAATTAACTTGAATAATTGCAATGGTTTCTGAGCTATAGGATTTTCTCTATCTGGTAACTGGCCCTGGGGTAATTTAGAACAGGGGTATAAACCCCACTGTGAAGCCTGATAAAAGGAGGGGGATGCGGTTTATAGGCTTGGGCTTGGTTGGTTTGCATATCAAAGATATGCTCTCAGGCAAGTTGTTTACTATCCCTTGGAACCAATTAACCTTTGGAAGGGATGGTCTTTCCGCAGGTCTCCAAGGCCCCAATATATCAAAGCATTTTAGAATACAGAAAAATTTTTTTAATGTTATTAATATAATCAGTGAAACATATTTAACCTCTCTAAACTTCAATCCTCGCAGTTATAAAAATGGAGAAAACAATCCCTGCATCAGCCTTACTCCTGATGATCATAGTAAATGGGATCCAGGCAGGATACCAACAGCATCTTACACAACTACTCTTCACATCACTCTCAAACACTACTACAGAATTAGATTTATTTCAAAGATTGAAATGTTAGGTTTGTGAAGCAGATATATATATCTAAAGCCTTAAGTAGTGAGAGACTGTGGTAACTCAAATCAAACCAGCTAGAAAGTAAATTGGTATGGAAAATGGTTAGTGTCCTGAGGACAGCAGAGCTGGGGCAATGGGCTGTGACATGACAGCATTGTGTCTGCTCTGAGGGTCACTAGGCTCACCTGTACAGGACTCTTCTCTGACTCTGGATGATCTTAATGCTCCTGAGCAGCACCCAGATGTGGAGGTTTTTGATGCCAAGGTAAAGGATCAAAAGGTGAATGGCTTACTACCTCTCATGAATGCTTTTGCCAATTTTATATATAAATAGTTCATTGGATTCTTTGGTTAGTTTTGATATTTTTCAGGTCTTGTTATTTTTGTCCCTTCCTTCTACAGAGTATAAAACCAGAGACTCTATTCCTAAACTGGTAACTGACTACCTTCAAAAGAAGATCAATATAGACCCACTTATAACTCATAAACTGCCTTTTGAAAAAATTAATAAGGCATTTGAATTGTTCCAAGGTGGACATTGGTGAGTATTTGTGTGTTTGTGTGTGTGTGTGCATGCATGTGCACACATACACACATCTGTGTGTCTATCTTTTTTTTTTTTTTGGTACGAGGGACTGAACTCAGGGACACTCAACCACTGAGCCACATCCCCAGCCTGTCTCAGCCTCCCAAAGTGCTGGGATTACAGGTGTGCGCCACCACACCTGGCTCTGTGTATCTTACACATGTGACTTTTACCCAAACTTTAATGAAACATGAGAGGGCATAGATCAAAAGTGAAAGTGGGCAATTGTGAGAAATTGTTTAGGGGCCAGCAATAAAAGAGCTGTGACTGTTGTGAGGAGCGCCCAGGCCTCCACTCAGTCTCTGTGTAGCCCAAATGGCTGCGTTGGCCTGTGCCACTGCTTCTGTTTACAAAATGGGGATAATGGTCTCTCGTGATAGACTGTGATGAAGATCAGATGTAAAAAATAAAAGTGACCAATAAAAGAAAAAGCACTGTGAAAATCAGCTTTCATTGTTTTCAGTTTAAGTGCTGGTATATATGTGACAAAGTGATTAAAATGTAACTTGATTAGCAAACTGAAAAGCCCAACAGTTTTGAAATGACCTTTCACCAAAAAATTAAGTAGCTCCAAAAAAAAATAACCTGCTTTTATGGGTTTATTTTCAGTCACAGTTTACTGTTGGACATTTCAGAAGTATTTCCAATTTGCATACAATCATGAAGCACCTAAGAACAAGAGTTTGTGCTAGAAGCACTAGCAAATCTAATCATTGCTTTAGGTCATTGCCTATTCAGCCCTTGAATGTAAGATGCTGAATACGTGAATAACTGCAGCATAGAGCCAGATGTGATGTCTAGCCAAAAAATCCAAAACTCAAGAGTCAGGGGAAAGAGACCTCATTTCTTACTGAATACTATAGGATAATCCCTTAGGAAGTAGGTCTCCACTGAATTGGCCTTGGGAACTTGTAGCTCTATAATATGAACATCAGAGTATAGAACATTGTAGAAATTGGGACTATACACAAGAACCCAAAGGAGAGAAAACAAAAGGTATATATTGCAAATAGTGAAAAATCCAGTTTGCAAGGAAGAATTTGTTCTTATATAGAGTAGTAAATATAAAGGTCTTGACTACAAAAATATTTTCCATGTAAAAAAAATAAAAGTGCAAGAACTTTTATACCTGACGGGAACCAGGTTTCCTTAGAATATTATCTTGCCTTTCCTGAGCCTGACTATATGATATTGCTGTAAAATCCCACCTTACAGTTTTTGACATAAACCAATAATGGTTTGGTTGAAATTATTTTAAAAAGTGCATTGAGTGGATTGACTGAAATTAACTCAGATCCAAAGATCTGAAAAACACAGATGTTGGATTGGTTGACCTTGAAGACAATTTCCAGCTCTGTGATGCCACCTGTGCTTTTATGTATATTGAGATCAAAGCAAATGAGATGGTTATGTTTTCTATAACAATGTGACCCAAATAGATTCGAAGAGTTTTGAAATTGGCCCTTAATTAGCTAAACTTTGTGGAATGTTTTAGCTAAACATTCCATTCTATGCCCAGATACTATTCAATTAAATACATTTCACTTGTTACCAATATTGAAAGAGTATTAAAATACATTTATCATTAGTCCTAGAAAAATAAAAGACTGTTACATAACACAGATACTTTCATGCATATTTAATTTTTATTCTCAAAAAAAAAATTAAAGACCAAAATCACCAAAATTATAGTGAGCAGGACTGCATAATGCAATCGGATTTTTTTAAAAAATATGAGATAGTTATTTTGCTAATATAGAGAGCATGCTTTTATTTATAGGATGACCACTTTTTCAGAGTTTGCAAGCACATAAAAAGAACAGAAAAGCTGCCACTTCTGCCCTTCACATTAATTCTAAAAGGTGGTTACTGCAAATAAGCCACAGATATTAATTTTAAAGAGTTTTCCTCCCCACCTTGAAGCTTACTTCCAGAATTTAACCCAGGAAGAAGGCAGTTCATCTATTATTTTTAAAGACCACAAGCAATTTACATTGCTCAAGTGGCCCATCGGGAAATGTTACTTCTCTTTAAATTTAACGTTTTAGAATTGACTTGATAATGATTTACAAAGTAGAAACATTAGACTTTGGCATGGATGGTAAAAAACTAACATTGTTCTTCTTAACATTAGCAGTGGGTGCATGGTAGCAGAACAAAATGTGGTATGAGGATCTGGACCAACTTTCCAGAGGAAAGAAGATATAGATCAAGCCTCTGTAGCTTGTACAAAGACTTCTGGGCTACAGCAGTGCTGACAACCCCACTAACAAGCTATTTGCAGAAATGTTTGTGCAGAGGGAGCTTTTGAGCTTAGATTTTATAGGTTATGAGTTAATGGAAACTCTGAGGTCACTTGATTGTCACTCTCATTTATGGAGAATAAATTAAGAGCCAAAGAAGTATGATGTCTTTCCAGGATCATACAGTTAGAACTGAGCAGATTCTCCTGGATTCTCACTACTCCTTTCTCTAAATGAATCTTCCCTGTTATGCTCACATTTTATCATTTTACCCATATATTCAATGTTTCAGTCAGCTAAAGGTTCTTCTAATCCTTCCCCCAAACTCTGCTCCTCAAAGAATGATGTCAGAGTCACTTGTCTCTGAACCTTCATACTTGTAGTTCTTCATACTGGCACCCATTCCTGCCCATACCCACCCCAACCAAACTCCATGTCCCCAACTCCTAGACATTGTCCAAATCACAGTGCAACCAAGGCCTCCAAGCTCCCAGAATTCTAAGCTACTTAGACTTTCTCTCCTCCCATTCTGCCCTACATTTCCCCCAGAACATATAAAATACTACATTGTAATTATCTGAAGTTATTTATCTGATGAATTCTTTTTTTAAAATTTTTTGTTGTTGTAGATGAAAAGCATGCCTTTATTTTTTTTTTCATTTTTTTTAATGTGGTGCTAAGGATCAAATCCAGTGCCTCACACATTCTAGGCAAGCCCTCTGTCATTGAGCTACAGTGCCAGCCCCTCTGATGAATTCTTGAATATCACGTTTTTAATTATAATCCCCACATCAGATACAATGCTTTAAATCTGAAAGTTTCTCAGTTTAAAAGAATTGTTTAAATGAATTAATAAATTAAAACATGGAATAAAGGGCAAAAACCTCTAATACAAATGCATTAGAATAGTGGATTAAGAATACTGCACACATCTAGGGAATTTACCAATATACAATGCATAATGGATATTGTTTTCTCCCATAGAGAACAGTTTGACAGCTAATAAAGTAAGGACATGATACTACAGGAGATGAAAACCAAAAGAAATGTATTGACATATGAATTGGAATACAGTGATTGTCTTCATGCAGCCATTCACAATTAGAAAATGGAGAGGGGCCATGGGAACCTTCCATTTCCCTCCAGACCAACAAGTAACCGGCTAAAGATTTCATAGCAATTATCATATAGTTAGACTCAGAAGTCACAGAATGAAGTGAACCCTGCAACTGTGGGTCCAAAGAAAATGACTACTCAAAGTCCTCTCTTGCCTTATTGTCTCTGCTTCTCATTACTAAAATTAGATCCCATGATTGTCAGTCACCCACTGGACTTAATTGCAGACACATTTTCTGATGTCTTTAGGGGCAGGGGAGAGAATGAATAAGAGATAAGAGATAAGAAATGGGGATGAGTGGACAATTCTCTTTAAATACACATCTTATAACTAGTTTTCACTACCTGTATTTGTGCAGGCAAGTTGGCCAATTCAGTATTTTAATGCTCTGTGTTTCAGCATCCGCTGTGTCCTCTTGTTTTGAGACCCTGGATGATGAAGATGGAGTATGAGCATCCTCAGCAATGCTCCTTTGTGCTTCTTCACCTCTTTGATTATTTACTTACAATTGATAAAGAGCAAAATTTGAAAGAGAGTACTTCTAAAATTTAATGAAACTATTATAATAAAATTAATGATTTTGAAATTGATGTCTACATTTCTGCCTGATTATTAATAAGAAACAACAGTCTTCTATACATTTTAACAATCTCACTTTAAATTTGTTTTATTTTGCATAGGCCTCAATTTAGCTTATGTTTATTAAAATCCTATTTATTGTATGGAATTCTTCCCATCATTCCATATTTTGCTCTGTTGACTTGTCTCAGAAAGAACTAAACTGATGGTCTGCCTTCTTGAACAAGTACTGGGAAAAGAGATGGCTAATTGTTTTGAGTTTGAGCTTAATGTGCATTGGGCCAGATTTTCCTAATTGGGGTAGTGGGGAAAGAGTTTGCTTCAAAAGTTATAAAACTGCCTGACAGTCTTTTGTGAACAGAAATCAGTCTTTTCATTTCCCTTTAACATGCTGTTCTTCCATGGGCAGTGAACCTAAGCCACTCTCTTTATTTCATTTCTTCTGCTTGAATAAACAAATGCTGCATTGGTCACTAATGTCATTTTATCCCAAATTGGGTATAGTTTGGGTGTGCTAATTCTGTCAACTAAAAACTATGAAATGAAGGAAGGATAACTGGCAGAATTCAAGCAAAAAAAAAAAATCACCACTCAATATTTAACAATATTATGGACACAAGGATAAAAAAGAAAGGAATCTTTGAATCTACTTTTAGCTAAAAACTACATTACATGAAAAACATTTCTGGTAGGAAACTCCAAAAAATGTAAAATAATATATAACAAATATCCTTTTAAATGCATATTTAAGCTAGAAGAAAAATCTGTATATTCTAGTCAAATGCAGGATAAAAGATAAAGAAAGCCTAGAAAGACAGAAATAAAGCTTTTAGATAATACTTAGTCTGTTCTCATCAAACACACACACACACACACACACACACACACAATCTGTCATTCCACTCCTTCCCACGGCAGCAAAATCTGTTAGGGCCTTAGACAGACCAGTGTCCTTTTTGATGTTTGTACAAAACATAAGTTGAGGGGAGGTGGGATTTCAAAAGCATATGCACCCTCGGGCACCCAAACCCAGGGGGCCAAGGGGACAGCTCTGGAGCATCTGCACTTACCCCACTACTTTGTGGGGGTTTGCTTCCCTTTCTCCCCAACAAACCCAGTCCTCATCTCATAGAGTTCAACATATCCATTTTACAAATGGCAAAACTGAGGCCCAGAGAAGTGCTTGACACTTGGCCTACGTTCCCAGTGCCATGCCCCCTCCCCAGTCCCTTAGACCTGTGTGCTGGTGGAAATGTGGGCTGAGATCGGATGATCCGACCTAGCTCCCCATTGCTGCTAACTCCCTTCAGGGCACTTCCTCTAGTACTTACAAGGTGTGGAGGTTATGGGCCAAAACCCCTGTTGCACCTTCCCTCTTTTAGCTGCCAAGGAAGACCCCTGTCATCAACCCTTTTTCCCAGGACTCCAGTGTGGAGTCCCTGAGAACTCTTAACCTCCTACCAAAAACAGAATTTGGGATCCTCTGGACCCAGGCTCCCTCTGCCCTTTCTTCCTTTCCCAAAATTCTCCAGGCACGAAAGAACAAAAAGAGACCAGAAACTTAAGATGTGTGTTTGTGTGTTTGTGTGTGTGTGTGTGTGTGTGTGTGTGAGAGAGAGAGAGAGAGAGAGAGAGAGAGAATACACAAACATGCTCAGAGCTTAGTCTCCAGAATCTCATTCATTCAGAACCCTGGGCCACAGGATCCTGGTTCCCGGGAGGAGCCTTCTTGCCTGAAGCTACCCCAACAGCAGGCACAGTTGGGGTAACTTGGCTGGAAAGTTAGTGCATCCAAGTGGGGCCTTTTGGGAAAGTTTGGCATGGCCTGTGTGCCCCAAGATGGGTCCATGTGTGGACCCAGGCACATATGGGAAGGGCAGGGTTGTGCTGTGGTAGGGAGAAATTAAAATGGGTTTGAGATGGGTAAGGACCTCTGGAGGAATGGAAACTCAGAAGGGATCAGGGTATCTTCTGAGATGAAAAGTGAGGCATATCCCCACTAGAGTGAAAACCACCAGTCAGAGTGAACAGCAGGTGGAGAAGCCAGGAAACAGGCACTTGGGGCACAGCAAGAAGGTGGGATGGTTGAAGCCGAGCCATCAAGGAGTCCAGCAAGGAGCGATGCAGTTGGAGAGATCTGCAGAAATGTCAACCCAGGCAGCGCTCTGCATGCTGCCCTGAGAAGTTTTGCTCTTATTCTAAAACATCTGGGGATTCCCCCAGGAGATTTTAAAGCCAGAGACTAGAACCCAGGACCCAAAAGCTGCTGTGTGGAAAAGAGATCAATGGGAGGATATTTTGGGGACATTGAAATTGATTTCTGGAAATATTTGGGGGGGCTATATTAAAAAGAAAAGATAGATTCTGCCCTTAGATGAACCCCAGGACTGCCAGGTGCTGCCTTGACGGTTGCACACCGCTCCAGGATTTGCCATCTGTAAATCCTAGACATTGAGTGACGTGTGTTTATGATGATGGTCTCCCGACACATGAATGGAAGCATCTGGAAGAAGTGGCACTGTTTTTCCGTTTGCTTGAAAGTGCTTTGTGGCTCCTAAATTCAGGCAAGGTTCAGGTGACCAGAATTTCTGTACTTGAACGAAAAACACACAGGATTGGGGGCTCCATCCTGGAACAATGTGGGGAGGCTGGAGGCTCCATTACATGACTGAAGGCTGACTGGAAATCTGGGCCACACTGAGAGTGCAGCAGCGAGTAGGATGGATGGGTGACTCAGACTTCAGAACACAGAAATGCCCCGAGGACAGGTGATATGTGACCTGGGACAGATGAAAGATTTTTGGATGGCTGATGGAAAAGTGGGAGCCAAAATGACTGGCAGGATACTTCCCAGAAGATTCTGAAGGAGACTTTCTGGTCAAGTCCTCCGCGTGTGTGTGTGTGTGTGTGTGTGTGTGTGTGTGTACGTACGTGCATGCGTGCTCCTGCATGCATGTATGCATGTGTCCCCAGCACTGGCCCAGGCATGTGGAGAGCCTCATGGAGCATTTGTGGAATGAATTTTTGTAACTCTCAGGCTAGAACTGGCTTTGGAATTCCCTTCCTCTTTTCTTTACTCAGAGAATTCCTATGCATCCTTCAAAACTCATGATTAAAATACTGTAGATAACCCTCTCTCCATCCTCTCAAGACGCCCCAGCTTCTGGCCCTTCTCCAGTGTAACCCTAAAATTAAGACACTGGTGGTATCTGTGGCTGGCTGTTCCTCCTGGCCTGGGGGCTGAGGCTTCTCAGGAGCCCCAACTTGACCTGGCTGAGCTGGGCACCGGGGAATGGCAGGGAGGTTGTGCCCAATTGAATGACATACAGGAGTGGGGGTGGGAGTGTCCTGCATGTGTGGGGCTGTCCCAATGCATGTCTGTCTTTCCAGCTTTCCCCTCCCCAATGTCCTAGAAACATGGGAGGTGTTCCAGACAGACTGAAGCTGAGCCTCAGGGCACAATGGGATGATAAGGTACAAGCAGACAGAAGAGTCCAGGGAGCTGGCAGCTATTTGAATTCAGGAAGTCCCTGTTTTGGTACAAAGCCCAGAGAGAAGCAGGGCTTTCCCCAAAAGCCACCCAGCAAGTGGACACAAAGGTCGGCTTTGAACAAGACCTCTGGATTTTTGCCCTCACCTGGGGTTCCAGGAGGTGGCCCCAAATTCCCATGGACCAGGGAAAAAAATAAAGGAGGGTGGCCCTAGGCAAGGTGGGGTAGACCTCAAGGGTTGCCTGGAACAGAGCCAAAGCCCTGCCCTCAAAAGGGATAGAGACAGAGATTAAAAACCCAGAGAGAGACTCAAAGAGATGCAGAGAGAAGAGAAGATGCAGAGACAGGCAACATACAAAAGACGGGGTCAGGAGGAAGAGGAACCTTCCCTTCCACTCTTACTAATCTGTCCTTGAAGGATGTACATAAATTAAGAGGTGCCCACCTGCAACCCCTAGTTCCTGCTCAGGGCCTCCTAGCCTGCAGCCTCATCGTGCCCCTCCCCCATCAGAAATGCAAAAAACACCACCCAACTGGAAATCCTTGGGACCTCTGAGACCCTCCGCTGTCCATTGCACTGTCCATTTTGTAGATGGGGACACTGAGGGCCGCCAGAGCGAAGATAGCCCGGAGCCTCCCAGACCTGTGCTGCCCAGGTGGGGCGGAGGTGGCAAAACTCAGGCCTGGATCTCCACCTGGATATCCTTTCCGAAGAATGGTTACGGACCAAAGTCATCTTCGCTGACACGTGTTGCTTTTCTCTTTGCCTTTTATTCCTTTAAAGAGAGAAATCGAGCTGACGCGGTCCACTAAGACACTCTATTCCCCATTCGCCCACCTCTGCCCAGCCACAGTGGCTCTCTGAAGACACAGATCACAGGCAGGGGCTCCATTTGACCCCGTGCATCCCTGGTGAGGCAGCCAGGGGGCCTTGGATTCTACCCCTGTCCCAGACCCCATCAAGCCTGCCCCCAATGCCCTGCCGCACAGTCCAGGGAGGCTCTCTCCACTTGCCTTCTCTTAGCATGTGATTGCAAATGTGAACAATCAAAACGTTTGTTTCCTTGTTTTTAAATTTTTTTTCTTTTTTTAACTCCACTCCATTGGTCTGATATCCTCACAGATGCCCTCATTTCTCTGTAAATATATGACTTGGAACATGTTTAAAACAAAGGGGAAATGGTCATGAGCGCATGGTGTCAAAATGTTTTACA
>CM053408.1:48204233-48251238 GCA_028644305.1 Xerus rutilus
TCAAAATGTTTTACACTAGTCTGATTTTTTTGGTCTATGTGAAAATATTTATTAACAGCAGATATTTAAGAAAGAAAGTAAAAAAAAAAGTTGGTTCTTTGAAAATATAAATAAAATTGATAAATCCTTAGCAATGCTAACAGAGAGGGAAAACTCAAATTACTAAAATCCATAATGAAATATCACAATAGAAACTACTGAAATGCAGAAGAAAATCAGAAACTATTTTGAAAATTCATATTCCAATACAATGGAAAATCTTCAAGACATTGACAATTCTAGAGACATATGACCTACCCAAACTGAATCAGGAAGACAAACACAATTTAAACAGATCAATCTCAAGCAATAAAATAGAAGATGCCATCCAAAGCCTGCCAACCAAGAAAAGCCCAGGTCCAGATGGATTCTCAGCTGAGTTCTATAAGACCTTCAAAGAAGAATTAACACCAATATTTTCAAATTATTCCATGAAATAGAAAAGGAGGAAACCCTTCCAAACTCATTCTATGAGGCGAGTATCACCCTGATACTAAAACCAAACACACACCAAAGAAAGAAAACTTCAGACCAATATCACTGATGAACATAGATGTGAAAATCTCCATAAAATTCTGGCATATTGCATGCAAAAACATATTTAAAAGATAATGCACCACAATCAACTGGGGTTCATCCCAGGGATGCAAGGTTGGTCATACAGAAACATACAGAAATCAATAAATGTAATTCATTGCATCAATAGACAAGAATCATATGATCATCTCAATAGATGGAGAAAAAGCATTTGACAAAATACAGCACTGCTTCATGTTCAAAACATTAGAAAAACTAGGGATAATAGGAACATACTGCAACATTGCAAAAACTATATTTGCTAAACCTTAGGCCAATATCATTCTAAATGAAGAAAAATTAAAAGCATTTCCTCTAAGAATGGAACAAGAGGATACCCTTTTCACCACTTTTAAACATTGTCCTTGAAATTCTAGCCAAAGCAATTAGAAGTAATAAATTAAAGGAATACAAATAGGAAAAGAAGAACTCAGACTATCATTATTTGCTGATGACATGATTCTATATTTAGAAGACCAAAAAAATTCCACCAGAAAACTTCTAGAACTAATAAATGAATTCAGCAAAGTAGCAGGATATAAAATTAACACCCATAAATCTCATGCATTTCTATACATCAGTGATGAATCCGTTGAAAGGGAAAGTAGGGGGAAAAATTCATTCACAAGAGCCTTAAAAAATAAAATATTTGGCAATCAATCTAACAAAAGTGGTGAAAGACAATGGAAACTACAGAACACTAAAGAAAGACATTGAAAAAGACCTTAGAAGATGGAAAGGTTTCTCATGTTCTTGGACAGGCAGAATTAACATTGTCAAAATGGCCATACTACCAAAAGCATTATACAGATTTAATGCAATTCCTATTAAAATCCCAATGACATTCTCCATAGAAATAGAAAGAGTGATCATGAAATTTTTTTGGAAAAACAAGAGACCCAGAATAGCCAAAGCAATCTTTAGCAAGAAGAGTGAAGCAGGAGGCATCACAATACCAAACCTTAAACTATAATCCAGAGCCATGGTAACAAAAATGGCATGGTATTGGCACCAAAACAGATATATAGACCAATGGTACAGAATAGAAGACACAGAGACAAACTCACATAAATACAGTTAACTCATACTAGACAAAGCTGCCAAAAACATTCATTGGAGGAAAGATAGCCTCTTCAACCAATGGTGCTGGGAAAACTGGAAATCCATATGTAGCAAAATGAAATTAAAACCCTATCTCTCACCCTACACAAAACCCAACTCAAAGTGGATCAAATATGTAGGAACTAGAACAGAGACCAAGCACCTACTAGAAGAAAATGTAGGCTCAAATCTCCATCATGTCAGCTTAGGAACTGACTTTCTTAACAAGACTCCTAAAGCACAACAAGTAAAATCAAGAATCAATAAATGGGATGAAATTAAACTAAAAAGCTTCTTCACAGCAAAGGAAACAATCAAGAATGTGAAGAGAGAGCCTACAGAATGTGAGAAAATCTTTACCACATGCACCTCAGAGAGAACATCAACAACACCAGAACAAAGAAAAAAGAAAAAACAAACAAACAAAAAAAACACCCAAAGCTCTAGAAAAGGAAAAAAAAAACCAACACCAAAAGAGTAAAAGACAGGAAATAATTAAAATAAGGGCTGAAATCAATGAAATTGAAACAAAAGAAACAATTCAAAAAATTGACAAAACAAAAAGCTGGTTCTTTGAAAAAATAAATACAATTGACAAACCCTTAGCCATCCTAATGAAAAGAAGGACAGAGAAAAACCAAATTACTAAAATTTGTGATGAAAAAGAAAATATCATGACAGACACTACTGAAATACAGAAGATAATTAGAAATTATTTTGAAAATCTATACTCCAGTAAAATAGAAAATGCTGAAGATACTGACAAGTTTTTACAGGCATATAACCTACCCAAAATGAATCAGGAGGTCATACACAACTTAAACAGATCAATTTCAAGCACGAAAATAAAAGATGACATCAAGAGCCTGCCAACCAAGAAAAGCCCAGGTCCAGATGAATTTTCAGCTGAGTTCTACAAGACTTACAAAGAAGAAATAATACCAATATTCTTTAAATTATTTCATGAAATAGAACCCTTCCAAACTCATTCTATGTGGTGAATATCACCCTGATACCAAAACCAGACAGAGACACATCAAAGAAAGAAAATTTCAGACCACTATCCCTGATGAACATAGATGCAAAAATTTTCAAAAAAATTTGACAAATTGCATACAAAAACATTTTTAAAAGATAGTGCACCATGATCAAGTGGGGTTTATTCCAGGGATGCAAGGCTGGTTCAACATATGGAAATCAATTAACATAATCCATCATATCAATAGATTTAAAGAAAAGAATCATATGATTATTTCTATAGATGCTAAGAAAGCATTTGACAAAATACAACACCCTTTCATGTTCAAAACACTAGAAAAACTAGGAAAGTAGGAACATACCTCAACTTTGTAAAAGCTATCTATGCTAAACCCAAGGCCAACATCATCCTAAATGGAGAAAAATTGGAAGCAATCCCTCTAAAAACAGGAAAAAGACAGGGATGTCACCACTGCTATTCAACATAGTCCTTGAAACACTAGCCAGAGCAATTAGACAGGCAAAAGAAATTAAAGAGATACAAATAGGAAAAGAACAACTCAAACCATCATTATTTGCCAATGACATAGTTCTATACTTAGAGGATCCAAAAAATTTCAGCAGAAAACTTCTAGAATTAATAAATGAATTCAGCAAAGTAGCAAGATATAAAATCAATACCCATGAATCAATTGCATTTCTATACATCAGTGATAAACCCTCTGAAAGACAAATTAGGAAAATTATTCCATTCAAAATAGCCTCAAAAAAAAAATACTTGTGAATCAATTTAACAAAAGAGGATAAAAGACTTCTACAATGAAAACTACAGGACACTAAAGAAAGAAATTGTAGAAGACCTTAGAAGATGGAAAAATCTCCCATGCTCTTGAATAGGCAGAATCAATATTGTCAAAATGGCCATACTACCCAAAGCACTATACAGATTCAATGTGATCCCAATTAAATACCAATGCCATTCCTTATGGAAATAGAAAAAGCAATCATGAAATTCATTGGAAAAACGAGAGACCCAGAATAGCCAAAGCAATCCTTAGCAAGAAGAGTGAAGCAGGAGGCATCACAATACCAGACCTTAACTAGACTACAAAGTTATAGTAACAAAAATGGCATGGTACTAGCACCAAAATAGACATGTAGACCAATGGTACAGAATAGAAGACACAGAGACAAACCCATTTACATACAGTTATCTTATACTAGACAATGGTGTCAAACACATACATGGGAGAAAAGATAGCTTCTTCAACAAATGGTGCTGGGAAAACTGGAAATCCATATGCAGCAAAATGAAACTAAACCCCTATCTCTCACCATGCACAAAATTCAACTCAAAATGGATCAAGGACCTGGGAATTAGACCAGAGACCCGATACCTAACAGAAAAAAAAGTAGGCCCAAATCTTCATCACGTCAGATTAGGACCCTACTTACTTAACAAGACTCCTATTAGCGCAAGAAGTAAAATCAAGAATCAATAAATGGGATGGATTCAAACTAAAAATCTTCTTCTCAGCAAAAGAAACAATTAATGAAGTGAACAGAGAGCCTACATTTTGGGAGCCAATTTTTGCCACATGCACATCTGGTAGACCAATAGTCTTCAAGATATCTAAAGAACACAAAAAACAACACCAGAAAAACAACCCAATCAATAAATGGGCTAAGAAGCTGAACAGATACTTCTCAGAAGAAGATATACAATTGATTAACAAATACATGAAAAAAATGTTCAACATCTCTAGCCATTAGAGAAAGGCAAATCAAAACTACTGTACAATTTCATCTCATGCCAGTCAGAATGGCAATTATCAAGAATACAAACAACAGTAAGTGTTGGTGAGGTTGTGAGGGAAATGGCATGCTCATACATTGCTGGTGGGACTGCAAACTGGTAAAACCAATCTGGAAAGCAGTATGGAGATTCCTTAGAATATTTGGAATGGAACTACCATTTGATCCAGCTATCCCACTCCTGGATCTATACCTAAAAGACTTAAAAACAGCATACTACAGTGACAGGCACTTCAATGTTTATAGCAGCTCAATTTACAATGGCTAAACTGTGGAACCAACCTAGATGCCCTTCGATAGATGAATGGATAAAGAAACTGTGGTACATATACACAATGGAATATTATTCAGCAATAAAAGAGAATAAAATTATGGCATTTGCAGGCAAATGGATGGAACTGGAAAGCATTATGCTAAGTGAAGTAAGCCAATCCCAAAAAACCAAATGCCGAATGGTCTCTCTGATTAGTGGACATTACTTGTATTCTTGATAATTGCCATTCTGACTAGAGTGAGATGAAATCTCAGTGAAGTTTTAATTTGCATTTCTCAAATTGCTAGAGATGTTGACTAATTTTTCATATATTTTTGGCCATTTGGGTTTCTTCTTCTTTGAAATGTCTATTCAATTCCTTAGCCCATTTATTAATTGGGTTATTTGGGCAGGGGAGGTTGGTGTTGTTTTTTGAGTTCTTTATACATCCTGGAGATTAATGCTGTATCTGAGGTGTGTATGGTAAAGATTTTCTCCCAACTATAGGCTGTCTCTTCACATTCTTAATTGTTTCTTTTGCTGTTAAGAAGCTTTTTAGTTTAATTTTATCCCATTTATTGATTTTTAATTTTACTGCTTGTGCTTTAGGAGTAGTCTTATTGAGGAAGTCACTTCCTAAGCCAACATGATGGAGAGTTGGGCCAATTTTTTCTTCTAGTAGGCACAGGGTCTCTGATCTAATGCCTAGATCCTTGATCCACATTGAGTTCGTTTTTACTCAGGGTGGGAGATAGAGGTTCAATGTCATTCTACTAATATGGATTTCCAGTGTTCCCAGCACCATTTATTGAGAGGCTATCTTTTTTCCAAGGAATGTTTATGGCGCCTTTGTCTAGTATGAGATAACTGTATTTATGTAGGTTTTTCTCTGTGTCTTCTTTCTATATCATTAGTCTATGCATCTGTTTTGGTACCAATACCATGCTATTTTTGTTACTATGGCTCTGTAGTGTAGTTTATGGCCTGGTATTGTAGTGCCTCCTGCATTACTTTTCTTACTAAGACTGTCTTTAGCTATTCTGAGCCTCTTATTTTTCTGAATGTATTTCATGATTGCTTTTTATACTTCTATGAAGAACATCACTGGAACTTTAATAGAAATTGCATTAAATCTGTACAGCACTTTTGGTAGTATGGCCATTTTGACTATCAAATCTGCCTATTCAAGGACATGAGATATTTTTCCAATTGACCTAGTTATCCCACTCCTCAGTTTTTACCCAAAAGATCTAAAATCAGCATACTACAGTGATGCAGCCACATCAATGTTTATAGCAACTCAATTCACAATAGCTAAGCTATGGAACCAACCTAGGTGCTTTAAACAGATAAATGGATTTTTTTAAAAATCCATTGTATATACACAATGGTGTATATACACAATGGAATGTTACTCAGCCAAAAAGAAGAATGAAATTATGGCATTTTCCAGTAAATGGATACAAATGGAGTCTATCATGCTAAGTGAAATAAGTCAATCCCCCCAAAAAACAAAGTCCAAATGTTCTCTCTGATATAAGGATACTAACACATAGTAAGTGAGGTGGAGGGAAGAATTAAAGTTCATTGGTTAGACAAAGGGGGATGAAGGGAAGGGGAAGGAATAGGAAGGACAGTAGAATAAATCAGACAACTTCCCTATGTTCATATATGAATACATCATAGTGAAACTCCTCATTGTGTACAACTGCAAGAATGGGATCCTAATTAGAATAAGTTATATTCCGTGTATGGGTAACATGTCAAAAAACACTCTACTGTCATAAATATCTAAAAAGAACAAATAAAAAGGGGAGAGTGCATTAGAGAAAAAAAGGTAGGATTTTCAAAGGTTTGCTTCTTTCTAAGACCCTGGAGCCTCCTTATACATCAAAAGAATCTGGGACTTCCTGGGGCCTGCATCTGAATCTTCCTTTTAGATAAAAATATTATATTTTGAACTAAGGAGAGGAAAAAGTATTAAAAAATATTTTCTTTAGAATTTAAAATACCAAAATCAAGGATTTTAGAGATGGAGGAATAGATTGAAGAAACATTTGAGAAGGAAAAAGTCATTTTTAACAAAAGTCATCTGTCCCAAAAAATGCTTGAATTAAAGAACAAAAAAATCTCCCCAAACTGCTGTGTTGCAAGACCTGCTGTATTTATTTTTGTGGAACAAAAAGTGTCAGCAACAGCACATATTCCTCCTTGTTTAGCTAGGAGGTTGCAATTTTATCATCTGGCATTCCAGGAATGGGTTAAATTGAAACAAAGAGTGCTAACTATAAGAAAGATCACTAGTACAATTTGAACAACTGTGTCATTTTGAAACAGGAATTTTGAGGTGAAACTAGACTCCCCACTTCTGCTTGCAGATGGAGTTTGGGAAGGCTGCAGACTTTACCAATTCCTTCTGCATTCTTATCTCACGAATTTGAAGAATCAAATCCATGCACGATAACTAAAGGGAAGAATAAATGGACTAGTATTTATTAAAGTAAGAAGAGATAGAAGTCCTGTGATGTGATAGGGTCTCAGATCTTCCGGGAAACTGAGGAATCATGAAGGCCCCCCCTTGTGATCAAGTCAGAAAGATTTCAGACATGTTGCTCAGAGTAATAGGCATCAACCCATTGAAGAAATGGGAAAAGGGAAAAGGGGACACTCTCAAGAGAGAGACTGGGTGCTCTCAGAAAGGAAAGAGACAGTGTACCTCTTCTGCACTTGTTTTATTGGGGATACCAGAGAAGTTTCAAGAGAGTCCTACTCAGATTCACCTCTTGACTTTTGACTGACAGCAGGGTAACATCAGACTGTCAAGTCCCCACTGCCATGACAACTGTACATCACTTTGGCCCATATCAATAGGTTCTAAGTAGATTCTTAAACATAAATTCTTACAGATTTTGTGGTTAGGAGGAATTATCCTTATCTCCCTTAGTTTCAGAATATGATCTTGAAAGAGTCACAAAAGTCTCCCCCTTTAGGGTAACTTGAGTTCCTTATCAACATTATTTTGGGCATGCATTTCTCCTGTAGATAATATGTAGTTTGCTAAAGAATGTGACATATCCTGTCCACTTAAGCCATGTAGGACTACAGGTTAATTGCTTCTTGGAAAAGAAGGCATATGGTAGCCAGGAAGCATAGCCAGAATAATCACATAGCCTCTGTTTGAGTTTGTTTTGTTGAAAATTTGACAAGGAATCTCAAATTGAATATTTTAAAACTTGGAGGCCAAGGCAAGGCAATCTGCAGAGTTTATCTGTAGTATTCAATATCTTCAGGTTCATGGGCCTACCAGGAAGTGACACTCTAGGATTGGGAAACCTTGAAGCCAGGTACATTCAATGTACATTTTCAAATAGGATGGTCTAGTCAAAGGCAATAGTTCCAACTGTATCCTCTTATAAAAAAATAGATTTTTATTGAACAATTGTTATTATTATTTAAAATGACAATATTGCCATAAAAATAAGAATACTAATTAATAAGTTTCCAAATTCTAGAGAGATCAGATTGGGATTAAAGCAAATGTTTCAATTTTTTTATAAAGATCTATTTTACCAAATTACTTTAAACAATAGATTTTTAAAGTTTTCTTAAATCTGGAAAACACATTAGAAGAACTAGCACAAAGGGGAAGGAAGGAAAGGAAGGGGAATCAGAAAAGAAAATATGGAATGAAATAATTTTTCTAAGTACTTACATGAACACACCATAGTAAATCCCACCATTATGTACATCCACAAGAATGGGGTCCTATCTAGAATAAGATATATTCTATGCTTGTACAATTATATCAAAATGAATTCTACTGTCATGTACAACTGTGTGTATAACTAATTTTAAAAAATAGCAATGTTTAAATTAAAAAGCTGCAAATAATTCTTTTTTATCATTTTCTTCAGTCTGTATAGTTTCTTTTCTGCTTCATCTTGGCCAGCAGTTTCATAAATCCATCAGTTTCATCATTACAGTTTTGAAAGCCTTTAATCAAAGTATTTGGGAATCTATACTTGTCTGTGTTCTTTTCATTATAACTATAGACAACAAGACTAAAGATCTTATGAGAGTTTATTATTTCTGTAGTGTACAATAATTTAACACAATCAGAATCATAACTGGTAGTGTTATAACAAGCAGACTTCTAATGATCTAAAGCAATTTTTGGAATACATATTGAAAACATACCCATACAGTTACTCAGGAAGCTGAGGCAAGAGGATCATGCGTTCAAGGTCAGCAACATAACAATACCCTGTCTCAAAAAAAAAACCACACAACAAAACAAAACAAAAACATACAAATATAACTCAAAAAAGTTAGATATTATTTCTTTTTGACAAGATTTCTCATATAAATTAATAACTCAGAATAAGCTTAATGTGTCTCCTTTATACTTTCAGGGGCCTTCTGTATAGCCCAAAGTTAGTTTGAGACCAAAAGTCTTAATTTTAGAATTGGACTTTGGGAAGCTTGTCAAAAATATTAAAAGGCTCAAAACAGTTAAGTAGAATCACAGATCCTTTTAAATTATTACAAAATAGGCAGGCTAGAGTGGGTAGCATTCCAGAGGCCGTCTTATTGATTGCAAAATTCACGGCAACAAAAGAAAACATCATTATTCACAGATTCATTTTAAAACAGTCATTATTTCACATCAACATGACATGACCTCATCTGGTCAGCAACTCAGAGAAAATCAGTGATTCTGAAAACATTCTTAGTTTATTCTACCAACCATTTCAAAATTTATTTTATTTAACAAAGAATTACCTAAGCAGTATTAATTAAAGACATCTGAGTTAGCTTTTATTATTGAATGTTCAAGTATTTTGGCAACATCTATCTATGAATCTGTGTTCTTGAACCATGGTCATTCATATTTGGTTCAAAACAAGTCATTTTTTAATTTTCTTTTGTCACCAGACCCAAGCCTGTCTGCTCACCACATGACACACCAGTCAAGTCAGGAGGTAAAGTGGTGAGGCAATGAACACTATTCAAACAGCCAGTTGGAGGAGCACTCTTGCCCAAAGTCCATCTTGCCAGAAAGCTGGTTTAGGAGTGGTTACATGTACCCCACATTTGGGGTAGGATAGTAACTAATTGAAAAGGTTGGTAGATTTACCTTTTTCATCAATTAGTCATTTGCGTTTCCATTTGGCCTTTCATAAATAGCTATAGCTGCCATTGATAGTGATTCCTCTGGCAGTTCTGGGAAAATTAAATTAAAAACTTCTGGAAAGGATTCACTCTTCTAGATGACATCAAAAACATTTATTGATTCATGGAGATGGGGTAGGAGAGAAGAAATAAGGTTAGATAGAAAAGATACAAACAAGGAAAGAAAGAGGACTGTAGCTTTAAACCTAAAAACTCCATGAGATTCACCTTCATTCCCTGGCTGTTTCCTCCAGGCTTGGAGTCTTAAAAGGTTCAATAAAACTTAAGAGTACTCTAAGCCCAGTTAATTAGTGCCCATACACCTTGTTAACTTACAGAACCCATTTTGAAACTAATTTAAAGAAGACTAAAGAAAGATATTTTTAAAAACCCGTGGTAACTCGTATAAGTTGATATCATGCACAACCAGAAAAATGAGAAGTTACTCTCCATTTATATATGTTATGTCAAGATGCATTCTACAGTCATATATAGCTAATTAGAACAGATTTTTAAAACTATGATATAGGGACAGTCCAAGTTCAATTAACTAGATAGCATCAGCCTAAAGATTCTGAAAAGAACCAGACCACCTGAAGGACATGGAATAACAACCTCCAGGGAGAAAGAAGGACAGTGGGTCCTACGTGGAGGAGGCAAACAATGGGCTCTGGACTCTGGGCTTCCATCCTAGGAAGAATGGGTTTTGAACAATTGCAACTGTTTTCCTGATTTGCACTTTGAATCTACACAACTAGTTTTGTGATGACTCAACCAGCAGGATCAAAGTGTCTAATTATTAAATTAGGCTAAACATTCTACTATGATTAACGCTCATTAAAACCTATACAAAATAGACCCTCTTATAACCAGTTGCCATCTTCTCCCCTGAAAATATGCCATTCTGCTGCTGCTTAATAAAGAAATCTTGCTGATCTGTTGAGGTCTGCTCCCATTTGGGTTATTTTTGCTTACATATGGTGCCTAGGAAGTGACTGTTTATCCTCTGGCACCCCCATCGTTCTCTGAGGTCAAGGAAACCCCCAGACATGGCCCATGCAGCTATGGATGAATCCTCAGACTGATTGTCCTCCTCTTTTCCTCCCACCCTATAGAAATAGACCCTTCACACACTCCATAGTCCAATTTAGCTGAATGGCTACCAGTATGCAACCTGAAAATGACCCTATCCTTGGGCTAGGACTTTGCATGCTTATTGACACATGGATGGAGCAAGGATCTGTATCAGATACTTTACTAGCAGCGAAGACATCATACTGCTGCTCCCTCCCCTCCTCAACATCCCCATTCCCTTAACCCTTAAGAATGCCAGATCAGAGACTGCATTTTCCCATTTTGTTCCTGCATGCAACACCCAGGTTTCTCATTCTCCAGAGAGGTAGTATCTGGCCCAGGCTCTCACAGTAAGGTTCCCTGCCTGAGATCTCACCTTTTGGTTCACCCAGACCCCAGGGGTCCCCTACCATTGATATTGGAGAGAAGACATTTTATCATTCTCTGGTTAAACAGTCTGGTGACAGAAGATATTGGGGGATGCCCTGATCTTGACTGTACCCCAGTCAAACCTTTCCAACATAGGATATACCCAGCCCATTCCACAGGACTCCCCCTTAGGTTGTCTCATAAAAAATTTTAAGACCCTCCACTTCCAAACTGACCTTCAAACTAAATGCCTCATTAGGCTGAGTACTCAGATTTGGCCACAGTATAAATTAGACAATCTAAATCTATGGCCCAAGTTCAAGACCTTTGCTCAAAAAACTCTCCAAGATTTGGATAATTTCCTCCAAAGAAATGGCAAATGGTCTGAGGTGCCCTACCTCTAAGCTTTCTCTTTTCTCCACTCGAAGCCCTTATTATGCCAGCCCTGCTCTGCTTTACAACTAATCCTGACTCACAATTCTCTTCCTCATTCACTGCCCAAGAAACAGCAGATGAACTCCTTCCTTACAGATCCCAGTGTCCCACTACCCCCTCACCAGAAGCCCCTCTGCAGGGTCCTGCTGTTTCATCTGTCCCCTTCCTTATACCCGACACTCATGTTCCCCCTCCCCCTTGCCATCACCTCCTCCATACATGGTCTAAAACTCTTCTGGTGCAAGATGTATTCCCTCTCCAGGAGGTGTAAGGGGCTGAAGGGATGGTCCAAGTTTATGTCCCCTTTTCTATGACAGATATGTCCCAAATAGAAGACAGATTAGGCTCATTTTATGAAAACCCTAAATTTTGGAAAGAGTTCACATGTCTGACTCAGGCTTATCACTTTACTTTGGCAGACATTTACTGTATCCTCACTTCCACCCTTGCCCCTGATGAATGTGCCTGAATGTGGCAAGTGGCAAAAGAGCATGTCAACCTCCTCCATACTCAAAGCTCTTCTTACCAATTCTGCTGCAGATGCTGCCATCCCTAAGGTTGGACATACCAACCTTAAGATGCTGGGGTTACTAGACTCCAACACATGATTACTTGCCTCCTTGAAAGCATGACAAAAAATTTTCATGCCCAAGTTCATTATGAAAAGATTAGGAAAATCACCCAAGGACCTGATGAAAACCCTGCCCTCTTTTTGTCTTGACTTACTAAGGCTATTATCAAATATATCACCCTAGATTTTAATATTCCTGCTGGTACTCTCCTTCCCCATGTCCAATTGATTGGCATATCTGCACCTGATATCCATAAAAACATAGACAATTAAAAAAGAGTCCTGAGACTCCTCAGCAGCAACTTCTAGATGCTGCTTTCAAGGTCTTTAACAATAGAGAAGATGAAGCCAAAAAGAAAAAACAAAGGCATCTTAAAGCTAAATATCAGCTCCTGGCCTCAGCCATTCATAGTCCTAAAAAAGCCCCTGCTGCTGGACCCACCAGACCCTCTAATATACCTCACGGACCCTGTTTCTGATACGGGTAGACTGGGAACTGGGCAAAAGCCTGCCCTAACTCAAGGCCCCCCTCCAAGCCCTGTCCCAACTGTAGGCAATGGGGGGAAGATGGACTATCCTCAGGGAAGAACACTCCTTCCCTCAGTGCAGCCCACTTCCCAAGTCCCCACACCCTTCAACCCCCCTCCACCACTCATCTTTTTAGTGCTAGACCAAAAGACACCCTCCATCCTGCCTAACACTCACTTTTTGCCTTTACCTGGACTGACCTAGACACTAATTCCTCTCAGCAACTTACCTGGACTGTTCTGAGATAGCCCACACTACTTTGGGCAGGCTCTCCAATGCAACCTGGCCACTCTAAAGTTATCCCCCAGCCATCTCATACAGTAGGTAGATGATCTGTTCTGTAGCCCCTCACTAGAACTCTCCAAACACCACACTAACATCCTCCTTAACTCCCTAACTTTCTGGGGGTACTGGGTCTCTCAATCTAAGGCCCAGCTCTGCTCCCCTCAGGTGTAATATTTGGCATATTCTTAACCCCCACCACCCATATACCTGCCCTATACCCCCAGAAAGACTCCAGACTTTAAAGGGCATTTCCCTACCTTCCACCAGAAGGGATATGCTTTGCCTCTCAGTCCCTTTCAATTCTTTTCACATCTGGATGTCGAAATTCTATCTCACAGCCAAACCCCTTTATGAAGCCTCGAAAAGGAATCTTTCAGATCCTCTTCCATCTCACCATTCTTTTTCTTCTACCATTTTTACTCTCCATGGTTCTCTTCTCAAGTCTTCAACTCTTTACCACACCCTAATAAGTTTTTTCCTCTGTCCCTTCACTCAGAACATGGACAAGCCCGAGGACTTCTTTACCAAAAGTCAGAGGATACCCCCACCTCATTACATTCCTATTCAAACAAGACTTAATCAAGGTTGGTCCCAATGTCTCAAGTTTTTAGCTACAGAAGCCCTCCTTACCCCTAAAGCCTGAAAATTTACCTTATATCAACCCATTACTGTTCTTACCACACACTCCCTCCCAGATCTTCTCAGTCATCATTCATTTCTCTCCTTTCCCACAGCCAGAGTTCAATTACTGCATATACAACTCCTTTATTCCCTGACTACCTTCAAGCAAGACTCCTCATTGAACCCTGCTTCTCTCCTCCTGACAAAAAAACCTCTCTGCCCCTGTAGTTTCTCACTCTGGTTCTGACACCCTTGATTTTCTAATGAACCCCTCTTCACATATAACTGATCAACCACTCCCTGACTCTCCAGACTGGTTCATAGATGGAAGCTCCCCAAACAGTTTCCTTACCTTGCAGATTATGCTATAAGTCAAGGAAAAACTACAGCAGACTCTTCCTTTATACTAACCTAAATAGTTGAAACCTCCCCTCTCCCCCCAGGCACAACTTCCCAACAGGTTAAACTAGTAACCCTCACTTGAGCCTTATCACTATCCAGAGACAAATCAATTATTATTTTTACTGATTCCAAATACACTTATAACATTATTTATTCTAACATCTTAATCTAGAAAGAGCAAGCCTTTCTTACTCGAGGGAACACCCACTCTCTATGCCAGCTACATAAAAAAAGAAGATCCTCTCTTACCCCACCAGGTGGCAGTCCTTCACTGTAGAGGACATCAAGCCAATAAACAATTCATTTCCTTAGAAAATAATGAGACTGGGGCTGGGATTGTAGCTCAGCGGTAGAGCGCTTGCCTTGGATGCGTGAGGCCCTGGGTTCCATCCTCAGCACCACATACAAAGCAATAAAATAAAGACATTGTGTCCATCAACAACTAAAAAAATATTTAAAAAAAAAAGAAAATAATGAGGCTGACCAACTGGCAAACAAGTTGCTCTCTCTGACCACCACTCACAATCATCACAAACTCCTACTCAAGTCTTACACTCTTCCCACTAAACTCCAACTCTCTGCTGATAAAGCTTTATTATCCTACCTGCACAATCTATTCCATCTTGATCTTTGCTTCCTTCAACCATTCCTAAAGAGTTCACTAAAGTGACCTCTTCAGATTTACACTATCACCAACAAATATCTCAATCCTGCACCACCTGATTCAAGGCTAATCCCAATTCCAATGTGAGACCACTCCCATTTCCCACACATCAAGCTAGGAGAGCCCTTTCTGCCATGGAATGGCAACGTGGCTTCACCAAAATGCCCTCAATAAGAAAAACCAAGTATCACCTGGTCCTGGTAGACACCTTTACTAGATGGGTCAAGGTCTTTTCAACTACCAATAAAAGGGTCTCTACAGTTGCAACCCTACTCTCCCCCAAAATAATTTCATGCTTTGGTTTACCTACCTCCTTTCAGTTTGAGAATGACCCTAAATTTACCTCCATATTACCCAAAAATTGGCTAAATTTTTAAATATAAAATGGAACTTCCATATTCCCTATCATCTGCAGTCCTTAGGAAAAGTTGAAAGGACAAACAGGACATTAAAAATAACCCAACCAAACTATATATAGAAACTCATTGGATTGGGTTAAGCTCCTCTCTTTGGCCCTTCTCTGAATCTAAGCTCTCCCCATGAAGCCCTTCATGATTAGCCCATTTGAACTCTTATGGACAACCCTCATCCCACCCACTATTCAACCTCAATCACCAAGAATTTCTCCTGATATACTAAATCCCCTCCTAGCTCACCTCAGGGCTGTTCTCTGGAAAAATGCCCACACCCATCTTTCTCAGCTCCAATCTTTAGGGGCCTCTCCTCCTATTTCCATTGGAGATTTGGTTTATCTCTCTCCTTTCCAACTTGTTGCCCCCTTACAAGAAAAATGGAAGGGTCCTTTCAAGGTTATTTTGACCACTTCGACTGCAGCCAAGCTAGAAGACCACCCCTCTTGGGTCCATTTAAGCAATTTAAAACATGTTCCTGCTAATGCCTCTTATTAATCTGTTCTCAGAGTCCCTACCTGACTATGCATTACCCACCTCCCAGCCATTCCCAAGGAAGCTGCTTATCCTCATGCCCCAAATTCCTAATGTCACTTTCTCAGACATCCTTCTACCTTTTCTTAACAAGACTCAGAGGCAAGTTAAATTTATCATATTTAGTCCCCCTTTATCCTTCTCCTCCTGAAATATTAGACTTTATTTAGAATCTTTGGCTTCAAAGGACATTCATTGACCCAATCCCCACCCAAATTTCTTTTTCTTTTCCTTATGTTTACTACATATCATCTTCAACTTCACAAATAGTCACACTAGCCCTGAAATAGCAGAAATAAAAACTAGCTGATTCCTGATAATCCTTGAGTAGTTTCTTTGCAGTGAAGGGCATCTCAGTTCCCATAACCCTAAGCCCAAATATGCATATGCTGACCATAAAAATACTTATGCTTGGATTCTAAGTCATAATATCAGACTTAACATGGAGAATATAATGGGGAAAGTGAAATGGCTGCTGGATTTAATTAGAATCTCATCTCTGTAGGTGAAAATGTTAATGCCTCAAACCTGGAAGTTACACCTCCCTGCCATTGGGACAGGTTAAATAAACAACAGAAATAACTGGGGGACAAATTGAGGAAAATAGGTCAGCTCATTTTTCCTGCTAACAGGTTCCTCATGTTGGTCTCCATAATATGCACAATTGTGAGCATGACAGGTGGCAAGGAGATTTATTGAGCCCATATTCCAAAGCCTGCTGTTGCTCACCTAGTAACATGGTTTGATCTTCCCCCTTAAGTCCACCTTAATCCCACTGACTTTTTGCCCAGTCCTTTGCTGACTACCAGGTCCCCCCAACAATTTTTGTTCAATTATTCAGTATTGTTCTCCCTACTCCCACTACATATTTCCCTCAATAACTCACATTGTTACCACACTGGGCCTCAAACTTGGCTTACATATGTCCCTAAAAAACAGGATCAATAGGTCAGGCTTATTTTCCTCACTGGCAGAGGTTCACTTCCAGGGCAGGAAATTAATGTTACTTACTCACTAAGCAGACCCCAATGCTCTGAGAACACTGTGACCCTTTGGATGAATTGTTACAGTGTTCTGAATGTGTTACACCCCTCTTTGAAATCTTCTGTCGCAGGAAAACAGGTTATATATTGGGGTCCTTATGGGGAACTGATCAATGCTGAATCTAGGGTTTTGGAATGGAGGTTATCTTATGGGGACAATTTAGATCATGTTTATAGAACTGCTTTATAGTCTAACTCCACTGTTTACTCATCCAAGGGATGATTATCATCTCTGGCCATGAGAATGGATTTGGGGCCAATTCAGGACACTATGTGGAGGGTGAGTCTGATTCAGGAGCCATTTCAGACCTGAAATAGTGATTATCATTATAATTGGTTTCAAAATGTTACCTATATAATTATTTTTTCATAAGGAATTCTATCTCACAGCATGTGTATTAAGTCCCTATGTTTTATTGTCTGGACTCATTCAAATACAATATAATACCTCACAAAATATATATTAAGTATGAGAATTGTATTCTACAACAATGTATCAATCCAACTATATGGCAAAGTCCAGGACAAACTGTTATTATTCTCAAAAGGCCAGTAGCCACCTGGCTCCCTGTAAAATTAAAAGAACCATGGGAGGAGATCACTTCAATAGCATTCATGCAATACCTGAAACACCAT
The DNA here is from genome assembly GCA_028644305.1 of Xerus rutilus. Classification (NCBI taxonomy): domain Eukaryota; kingdom Metazoa; phylum Chordata; class Mammalia; order Rodentia; family Sciuridae; genus Xerus; species Xerus rutilus. The sequence goes on from CM053408.1 coordinate 48,221,740, forward strand.
GCTAAGTGCTTTGTATGGTGGCTGATGGCTGGCATTGTTGTCTTGGCTGGAATTATTGCCTCTGCATCCATTGTAGCAGTGGCATTACATCAGCAAGTACAAACTCCTCATTACCTTCAACAATTCTAAAAGAATTTTACTGAGACCTGCCAAACTCAAGTACATATTGACTAGGAAATTTTGAGTGAAATTCAACTAAAATATTTTATTTTATGGCTAGGAGAACAAGTACAAGATTTTCAATGGGCTCAGAGACTTCAGTGCCATTATAACATTACCCAATTTTGTGTTACTAGAGTTCTATATAATGATATGGAGATTCAATGGCAAAATTTACATAATTGATCCTTTTCACAATGTTTCTGTGAACATGTTAAAATTACAACTCAGGTTCTGGCTATGGCTAATGCAAAAACACTTTTAATAATGAAGAGGATTGGGGTAGTTTGGCTGAACTTTAACCCTTTTAAATATTTTTCTACATTTGTAGCTGGGTTACTAGGTATAACTGTACTCGGGATTTTATTTCTGTTCTTGTTTTGCATACTCTGTCAAGTAGGATGGAAATGATGAAACCATCAGGAAAATATGGTTTCACAAAGTTAATCATGCTTGCTATGCTTTAAAGGATCTGAACCCCTGAGATCATGGAGAGTGCACCCTGAATTTGAGTGAGGCATGATGACTTTTATTAAGAAAAATAGGGTCCCAACTATATTGCCTGCTAAATACTTTAGAAGTATGTTTCCTGGCATTTTAGAAAAACATATCCCATTTTTACACTGGGAAAAATATTTTCCTAGCACTAGCAAATCAGTTAATCTTCATCTTTCTTATGATAACTTTTCTTCTCCATATTCTTAATTTTGTACAGAAACAGTTGCCTTATAAGGTGACCTTCTCAGCTCAAACTGCCTCTTGGGAGCACATCAAAGCCATTCTCCTCCCATGCTCACCATCTGACTCTCTGAAACCACAAAAAGAGAACATTGCCTATGACAACCTTGAGGCTTCTTCCACATACACCCTCTTAAGCCTCAGCCACCAGGGCCTCCATGTTCTCTTCCAGAACTCTGAAAGAAAGGGGAACCCCTACTTCACCCTTTCTTAGCAGTAAAAAGTCAGATTTGATGTCAGTGCCCCAATTCATTATCTGTTTTCAGAGTGTGAAATGAAGGATATGGAATTACAGTCCCCAGGGAGAAAGGAGGAAATGATCCCTGGGTGGAGGAGGCAAGCAATAGACTCTGGACTCTAGACTTTTATCCCAGTAACAATGGGTATAAAACTTTTACAACTGTTTTCCTGATTTGCACTTTAACCTGCACAACTAGTTTCCTGATGGGCCAACCAGCAGGTTCAAAATCTCTGATGATTAAATCACACTAAACATTCTGCTATGGTTAATTCTCATTAAAACCAATAAAAAACAGACCCCTCTTGTAAGAAGTTGTCATTTCTCCCCTGAAAATATGCCATTCTGCTGCTACTTAATTAAAAAATCTTGCTGATCCATTGAGTTCTGTTCCAATTTTGATTATTTTCGCTTGCACCACTCGAACCCCACTCTGTGTTCCATGATTGAAAGAATCAAACTCATTAAGCTGATGCCAACCCATGTACTCTTCATGCTCACCACGTACAGTATTCTTTAAAGGAAGAAGCCTGAGACTCCCCGAAGCACTATTACTCTACACCACCAACCATCCATCTCCCTTTGGATGCATACTCTGCCCTATCATTTGCTTTCCTGAATAAACCTCTATTTGTGCCTCTTTTGACGCATTCTGAATTCCTTTCTGCCTTTCTGTCCTGTAAGTTAAGAATCTGCTGATATGGAGGTTTTTCAAGATGGTGAAATAGAGGAGGTTACTTTCCTGGCTGTTTCATGGCATGAAAAAAAAGAAAGAAGTTGGGCAATTTATCATCAAAGAATAAAACCCAGGGTAGATCCCTGGAGTGCAGTGTTCAAGCATGGACCAGTAATTACTGGGCCCTGGAGGTGCACTGATTTAAAATCTCCAGATCAATAGGCATCCAGCAAAGAGCCTGGAGCCTGCCTAAGCCTAAACCCTGCCTCCAGGAATTCCAACTCTGGGATTACCTCTCTCATTCCAGAAATCCAGAGGGTGGAGCAACATGCTCCAGATGACCCAACTAAAACTGCTGAGAAGAGAAGCTGAAAATCTTTTGAACTTCAATGGAAAGACTTCTTTAGCTTTCCATCAACTATTTCCTTTTGCTTTGTATTTCCTTTTGCTTTCTTTTTTCTCTTTTTCCTTTTTTTAATTTCCCTCTGCTTAATTTTAACCTTAATGGGACATGAACATTTATACATACTGATATTTGGTTTATTTTTTCTCATTTCTAGCATTTTTGAAGCCAGTTATTTTACTTTCTTTCTTTTTTTAATCATTCTAATTTGTTATACATGACAACAGAATGCATTTCAATTCATAGTATACATATGGAGCACAATGTTTCATTTCTCTGGTTAGAGTCACACCATTCAAATCTTCACACATGTACCTGGGGTAATAATGTCCATCTCATTCCACCATCTTTCCTAACCCCACGCCCCACCCCTTTCCTCCCTCCCCTTTGCCTTATCCAAAGTTTCTTCATTTCTCCCATGCTTCTCCCCACCCCCATTATGGATCAGCATCCACTTATCAGAAAGAACATTTGGGCTTTGATTTTTTGGGATTGGCTTACTTTACTTAGCATGATATTCTCCAAATGCATCCATTTACCTGCAAATGTGATGATTTTATTCTCTTTTAATGCTGAGTAATATTCCATTATGTATATATACCATAGTTTCTTTATTCATTTTTCTATTGAAGGGCATCTATGTTGGTTCCACAATTTAGCTATTGTGAATTTTGCTACTATAAACATTGAAGTGGCTGCATCACTGTAGTATGCTGTTTTTAAATCCTTTGGGTATAGACCAAATGGTGGTTTCATTTCAAGTTTTCTAAGGAATCTCCATACTGCTTTCCATAACAGTTACACCAATTTGCAGTCCCACCAGCAATGTGAGAGTGTGCCTTTTCCCCCACAACCTCAACAACACTTCTTGTTGCTTGTATTCTTATCAACTGCAATTATGACTAGAGTGAGATGAAATCTTAGAGTAGTTTTGATTTGCATTTCTCTAATGGCTAGAGATGTTGAACATTTTTTTATATATTTGTTGATTGATAGTGTATCTTCTTCTGAGAAGTGTCTGTTCAGCTTCTTAGCTCATTTATTGATTGGGTTATTTGTTCCTTTTGGTGTTAATTTATTTTTAGTTCTTTATATATCCTGGAGATTAGTGTGCTATATGATATGTGTGGTGAAAATTTGCTCTCAAAATGTATGCTCTCTCTTCACCTCACTGATTGTTTCTTTTGCTCAGAAGACGCTTTTTAGTTTGAATCTATCCCATTTATTCATTCTTGATTTTACTTGTTGTGCTTTAGGAGTCTTGTTAAAGAAGTTGGGGCCTAATCTGACATGATTCAGGTTTGGGGCTACTTTTTCTTTATTAGGCACAGAATCTCTGGTCTGATTCCTAGATCCTTCATCCACTATGAGTTGAGTTTTGTGCATGGTGAGATATAGAAGCCTAATTTTATTTTGCTACATATAGATTTCCAGTTTTCCCAGCACCATTTGTTGAAGAGGCTATTTTTTCTCCAATGGGTGTTTTTGGTACCTTTGTCTAGTATGAGATAACTCTATTTATTTGGGTTTGTCTCTGTGACTTCTATTCTGTACCATTGGTCTACATGTCTACTTTGGTGCCAATACCATGCCATTTTTGTTACTATAGCTCTGTGGTATAGTTTAAGATCTGCTATTTTAATGCCACCTGCTTCATTCTTCTTGCTAAGAATTGCTTTGGCTATTCTGGGTCTCTTATTTTTCCAAATGAATTTCATGATTAATTTTTCTATTTCTGTAAGGAATGATGTTGAGATTTTAATTGAAATCACATTGAATCTGTGTAGTGCTTTGGGTAGTATGGCCATTTTGGCAACATTGATTCTGCCTATCCAAGAACATGGGGGATCTTTCCATCTTCTAAGATCTTCAATTACTTTCTGTAGCATTTGGTAGTTTTCATTGCAGAGGTCTTTCACTTCTTTTGTTAAATTTATTCCCAAGTTGTTGTTGTTCTTCTTCTTTTGTTTTTTGGTTTTTGGGGTTTTTTGGTTTTTTTTTTTTTGAGGCTATTATGAATGGGGTAGTTTTCCTAATTTCTCTTTTAGAGGATTCATCACTGATGTACAGAAATGCATTTGATTTATGGGTATTGATTTTATATCCTGCTATTTTGCTGAATTCATTGATTAATTCTAGAAATTTTCTGGTGGAATTTTTTGGGTCCTCTAAGTATAGAATCATGTCATCTGTAAATAATGATCATTTGAGTTCTTCTTTTCCTATTCATATCCTTTTAATTTCTTTTGTCTAATTGCTCTGGCTAGAATTTCAAGGACTATGTTAAATAGAAGTGGTGAAAGAGGGTATCCCTATCTTGTTCTAGTTTTTAGTGGGGATGCTTCCAATTTTTTCCATTTAGAATGATGTTGGTCTTGGGTTTAGCACAGTTAGCTTTTACAATGTTGAGATATGTTCCTGTTATTTCTAGTTTTTCTAGTGTTTTGAACATGAAAGTGTACTATATTTTGTCAAATGTTTTTTTCTGCATCTATTGAGATGATCATATGATTCTCATCTTTAAGTGTATTGATGTGATGAATTACATTTATTAATTTCCATATGAAACAACCTTTCAAACCTGGGATGAAACCCACTTGATCGTGGTGCACTATCTTTTTAATGTGTTTTGTATTCAGTTTTCCAGGATTTAATTGAGAATTTTTGTGTCTATGTTCATTAGAGATATTGGTCTGAAGTTTTCTTTTCTTGATGTATCTTTGTCTGGTTTTGGAATCAGGGTGATATGGGCCTAATAGAATGAATTTGGAAGTGTTCCTCCTTTTCTATTTCATGGAATAATTTAAGAAGTATTTGTATTAGTTCTTTGTAGGTCTTGTATAACTCAGCTGAGAATCTGTCTAGTCCTTTACTTCTTGATTGGTAGGATTTTGATGGCATCTTCTATTTCATTGCTTGAAATTGATCTGTTTAACTTGTGTATATTATCCTGATTTAGTTTGGGTAATAAGTCATGACTCTAGAAATTTGTTGACATCTTTGATATTTTCTCTTTTATTGGAGTACAAATTTTCAAAATAGTTTTTAATTATCTTCTGCATTTCAGTAGTGTCCATCATGACATTTCCTTTTTTATCACAGATTTTAGTAATTTGAGTTTTCTTTCCCCTTCTCTTCATTAGCATAGCTAAGAGTTTATCAATTTTATTTATTTTTTCAAAGAACCAACTTTTCATTTTGTCAATTTTTTCAACTGTTTCTATATGCTAGGGATTTTCATTATAATGTGCTTTGGTATAGATCTGTTGTGATTTTGACCATTTGGTGTGCTATAAGCCTCTCATATTTGATTTTCCAATTCATTCTTCATGTTTGGAATTTTTTCTGATATTATTTCATTGAAGAGATTGTTTATTCTTTTGGTTTATAACTCTATGCCTGCCTCTATCCCAATAATTCTTAAATTTGTTCTTTTCATATTATCTCATAATTCTTGGATGTTCTTCTCATGGTTTCTTTCCATCTTCACTGTGTGGTTAATTTATTTTCAAGAAAACCAGTAAGAGGAAAAACTACACTAAAAGAAGAGCGAATTAATGGAGAAACTACTTCAAATTAAAAACAGAAATAAATAAAAATGACAGCCTTGGCAACACAGCAAGAACCCATTTCAAAAAGAAAGAATGAATGAATGAATTCCCTGCTTTTAAAAAAATAGGTCTTACACATGCAGTACATAATGAAGTAACTACATTCATGTAAAAATATGATTTTTTTACATAATATTGAAATATTAATGTAATAGTCATGTAACACTGGTTACCCTGGGAAGTGGTTGGAATGGTTGTGGAAGTCAAAAGAACATTTTAACTCTTTACTTTACTTTTTTTTTTTTTTTTTTGTATTACAGATTACATTTTGTTATCCTAACAAGTACTTTTAAAAAATAAAAGAGAAATGTCTTTTTAAAAGTTAAGTGTGTTTGGATAGTTAGAAAGCAAATGTCATAATGTTATAATGGGAGAATCTAGCTAAAGGTCATATGAGAATTCACTGTGCAACTCATGGCATTTTCCTGTAAATTTGAAGTGTTTCCAAGGTAAAAATTCCTAAAAAGTTATGCACAATTTCTGAGGTGGAGATTTTGGTATGACTTGCCTCGAGCACCTCACCTGGAGCATAAGGGATGTACACAGGAACCAATTATTGTTCTTGACTGAGACTTAAATGCAATTAAGAAAACCAAATGAGAATATTGAGAGTAGGAATATGTGTTCTACTGTAAATGATATAAATTGACTTTGTTCTTTGGATGTTGTGTGTTCTTGGAAAATTACTTTGTGAGCATGTATATTCTTGTTGTGAGAGAAATGTGAATATTGTCATGATCACAATGGAGTCACTCATGTCAACCCTAACAAAAAGAAAGTAAATAAAGCAGAGCGGTTATGAAGAAAAATAATAATAATAATAATAAAGAATCTGCTGCTATCAAGAGCTCAGTGTTTGTACCAGTTGCCATCATTATCTAGGAAGACCTTCCACCACCAAGATTATGACTCACCAAAGGTGCAGATGTATCATTAACATTTTTTAGCAATAAAGTATTTTAATTAAGGTATATGCATTATTTTTAGAAAAAGTGCTGTTTCATATTTTATAGACTAAAGTATAGTGTAAACAGGCTTTTATATGCACTGGGAAACCAAAACATTCATGTAACATTTTATTGGGGTAGTTTGGAACTGAACCTGAAATATCTCTGAGGATACCTATATTGTTAAGATGTCTGTGCATCCCAAAGTGATCCACAGATTCAATTCAATCTCTATTCATATCCCAATGAAATTTTTACAGAAATAAAAGAAAATCATAAAATTTGTTCATATTCTCAAAGATCTTAAATATCCAAAGCAGTCTTGAAATAAAAAAACAAAGTTGGGTATATTATACTTTCTGATTTCAAAACATATTAAAATCTGAAATAATCACAACAATATGGTACTGTCATAAAAACAGACATAAAAGCCAATAGAATTCAATGAAGAATGCAGAAACAGACCACACACACACACACACACACACACACACACAAACACAAGGTCAGCTGATCTTTGACAATCATACCAAGCTTCAATGGTAAATTTAAGGAAGTATATTTTTAGCCACAGACAGGTGGGCACCAGAGTAATCATTAATCCTAAAGTGGCCCATTTCCTTGATGCACATTCTGATGTTATCTGAAGGTCACCAAGTGTTCTGGGTTCTATAAATCTAAAGAAAGATTATTGATGAGGAGGTCTTATGACTAATGTTTCTTGTGTTCCTTTTTCCTGGAACAGCTGACTCTAGTAGTTAATATCATAATCATTTATGTTCATCTTTTCCTTAAGCTTTAGAATGCCAGGCAAAGGTAAAAAAGACAAAAAGCAAGTTTGCAAAGGACGATTTGCTAGGGACAAGTTAACTCACTGGGTGGCTTCATCAGGACCTCTCCTTTTCTTTTATTCCCTTTATCTGCTTTGCCCTTCCTCTGATTTTTTTAATACCTTCAGTAATAAACGTCAAGACTTACATCAGACTTCCCAGAGTCAAAGATATATCCCCTCCTTCAAAGATCTCACAAAGGAACAGATAATTGAAAATATGCAAAGAGAGTAAAAGAAAGCAAGATGAGATCCTCAAGGAAGACATTTAACGTAGGTTGCTTCCCAGAGGAGGTGATAACTAAAGAGAAACTTACCTGAGAAATAAGAATTCACCAGGCAAAAGAGGAAAAGAATGTGCAGGCAGGAGATAAAAACATACAGGTAAGGAAAAAAAATCCCATTTGATGATCTCCAGAATATTCTTTGTGGCTGAGGAGTAAAGTCTCAGGCAGAAAGTGACAGGAAATATGTTTGGAGGGCCTAACATGGAGAGGATCATGATATCAGTGGATCCTATTAAGCAAATGATACCAAAATCATTTTTAGATAGATGAATATGATTGGGATTATATTTCAGATGGCAGTGATATGGGAGAGAAGATTTGAAGGTTATGGCACTGAGCCAGGGGAAGCAGAAGCTTTTTCAGTAGTCCAGGTAGTATTTAGTAGGAAAGGAAAAGAGGGAACAGATTCCAGAAAAATTAGGTTGTGTGGTTGAGGGACAGAGAAAAATGAAGTCTATTTCCTAGGTTTTTATCTTGGATGAGTGAATAGATTGATTGTTAAGATTTTTATCTTGGATGAGTGAATAGATGCTTTTTACAAGAAAGCATGGGGAAAAGCATATTTGTGTTTTGTTCTCTGGAGGGTAGGGACAGAGTGAGGATGGGAGGAAGAAATAATGATGTGTTCATATTTTAACAGGCTGAGATTGAGACACCTGTAGGATATTCAAATAGCAGATGAATTTGTGAGTCCAAGGCCTCAGGAGAAATCTGTCCCATAGCCTTGGATTGTGAGAGTCATCCACATAGAGGCAGCTGTTGAATCTAAAAACACAGGTTAGTCCACACAGGAAGATAATTTATAGTAACAATGGTGAGTTGAAATCAGAATCTCTAAGAACTACTTGCCATTGATAACTTCTCCAACCTCAGTTTCCAATGACCACCATCTGATAATTGCCACTATTAGATGGTCTCCATTCCTTGCTCCATAACTCACCTCACCACCCTAAAACTAATTCTTACACCTAGTGTCACCAAAGAGTCCCTCACTGTACTGTGCCATTCCAACCCCCAGCCAGCCGCCACCAGCTGACTTCATTCATAGCAACATCAAAAGTATAACATGTATTCTCTTGATATGTTACATTTTCTAAATATGACTGATATTTGCAAAACTAATTTGACTACAGAGACTGACAATACAAGAAAATTGTATTGGGGTTGGAGAGACTACTTTTCAGCATATATTTATTTCTTTTGTGTTTGTTTTTGCTTTAGTGTAGAAGAAATGAACACTTTCTAGTAATTATTAGGATTTTCCAACTCCCAAGCCTAATAAGTTTCCCTTTTTTACTCCATTTTTTACTTTCCAGGTAATCAGATGCAAAGCATTCCTACTCTGGAAGCCTGGTACACCACTATCCTTTGTGGAGAAAGAAGTGGACTTCCCAAAAGCAAAGGAAGTCCACATAAAGGTGAAAAAACAAAAGTCCACATTTCCATATCTGAAACTAGAGTGGTGCACTATGAGATATGTAATTTTTTCAGAACATTAAGTCTAAAAATAAAACTATATACTAGTCTATTTCTTCTTCATTAAATGTTTTTATTAGTTTTTAAACCAAACCACAGAAAAGGTCAGGGAGATATAGCAACTATTCACACAGCTGAATAGAATAGAATACAGACTTCAACAGTTTTTCTCAACTTTGGTTACATATTTGTAATTACTTAGGAGCTATGAAAAATGTTGAAAACTAGATCATTGCCAGAAAATCTGAAATTATGCTTTAATTGGCTTGGGATGCAGCCTAGGCAAGGAAAATCTTTAAATCTCCTCCACATGATTCTAATGGGCCCCACAGATTAGAACTTAGTTCACTCAATTTATAGTTTAGGTCCTTTAATTATTTCAATTATAACAAGGAAGAATAAGTACCATTTATTAAGAATTATTAAGAATAAGTGCCATTTATTAAGAATAAGTACCATTATTTCAAAGAGATAGTTACTTCTAAGTCACCTTAGCAACACAGCTCATACCTTCCTCCCAGAGAGCCTTCTCTGATCTCTGTACTCTATGGAGTAAGCAATGGGCCATTTAACTAACCCCATCTCCACACCACCCACAGGATCACAACCCATACAATCAAGTTTGGACATTGATTTAAAGATATTCAACCATAATCTGACAAGCAACAAATCTGAATCTCTACGTATTTGAACCAAGATATAGAGATAGTAATACACTGAAGAGGTTGAGTGAACTCAGGGCTTGGCAGCCATTTTTAATCATATGATCATGATAAATAAATGATAAAAATCTTTCTGCAGAGTACAAAAAGATAATACAGTTATGCCCATGTTGAATCAAAGTGGAGAGATGAACAGAATGGTGGATTGTTTGGTGTATTTCTAGATCCATGAGATCTGACTGAACTTTCTATAGCTGAGTTGCAAGCAATTTATGCTATTCTTTTAATAATCCACTTTTATATTACGTGTTCAAAATTCAATAGGTTTTCTTTCTTGATCAAGGGGTATGTGTGTGTGTGTGTGTGTATGTGCATGCGCCTCACATCCATTTTGAAAATGAAACAGACTCATAAGAAATAACTTACACCTAAGTCACAAAACTAAGAAAGGGAAGAGCAAGAATCTCAGACTTAACCACTGTTCTAGTGTTCTTTCATTTTAAATTGTCTGGCTGACTTACAATAAAACAGGATCATGACTTGTATTCACAACACTATAAATCTTGTTCATAAAATAAATTAAAGCTTCAATTATAGTAAAAAATGTTACTCCTTTCCCTCTGGCATTCCAGTCCTTTATTTCTATAATTCGTCTTTCTCCTCCACTCTTACCCATCAGCTCATGTGAGACCTTTGACGTCATATTGTGACTTTACAAGTTCCAAACTAGTTCAACCCTCCCTGGTAAGTTTAAAATCATCTTCACTCTGAAATGAACTAATGAAAAATATTTTCTTTCTGTAAACAAATTATCATTGATGTTTTTCTAGAATATGATAGAAATTTCTGATAGAAAATGAATGCACTGTATTAGCAGAGCATGTCAAACTAGCAAAAAGGCTTAAAACACTAACACTAAAACACCTTTATCAGAGGCAGAGGAAGCTGTAATAGAACTCTGCCTTCCATGTAGATGTGGCCACAGGACTCTGTAGTTCAGACATAAAGAAGACAAAAAGCCATTTTCATTCTATCCCATGATTTTAGGCCATGAAAGGACTGAAACAGTTCACAGCATAGGAGAAAGAGTGAGCACAGTGAAAACAAGTAGAATTGATTCCTGGGGTTGGGAAATAGCAACAACTTGGAACCTACAACAGGAAAATAAGGTATGTCTTATAATAAGGGTATGCCTTAAATATGTTAGGATCGAGTGAAATAAAAGGTAAAATATTGACCATTTATTAGAAAATGGGGAAAAATTATTTGTAAGTTATACCAGAATACTAAATATATTGTATTATTTGCATTTACATTTTGATAATAAGAAAAAGAAGAAGTTCAATGCACCAAACCTGGATCTGAAAGAAAGTACAAATGAGAAAAAAAATTAAAGGTAAACTGGGGCAGACTGTTGAAAATTATTTCATTGAAGCATGTGATTAAAAAGCCAAACATATTAGTGAAACCAAATACAGAAGGAGTTCAGAATTGGGTCCATATCTACATAGGAACTTAGTCAAGATTAGGTTTGCCTTTCAGATTTAATGACGGGAACATAGATTATCCAATAACTGGCATTGAAACTATTGGGTAGTCATCTAAGCTGAAAAGAAAGTTGAATTGCTATCTCCTTTGTACAGAAGCACATTGTATATAAATCTAAGAATTAAATGTAAAAATTGAAACTATATAAGTACTATAAAATAACATGAGAGAACATTGTATTATCTCAGAGAAGGGATGAAAATATTAATTAATAAAATCCATAAAACATAAAAATTATATAGAAAAATCTGACAACATCTTTTTTTGTAGTACCAGGGATTGAACCCAGGACCTCACATGTGCTAGGCAAGTGCTCCACCACTAAGGTACATCATAGCCCCTTTTTATTTTTTATTTTGAGACAAGATCTTGCTAAGTTTGTAGCTAGATTTGTAGAATCATATCCTGCATAATTTTCTTATATTTTGCATATAGAAAAACAAAAGCATCAGCCAAGCACAATGGCTCATACCTGTATTCCCAGCTACTCACAAGACTGAGTCAGGAAAATCACAAGTTTGAGGCCAGCCCAGGCAACATAGAATCCAACTCAAAAAATAAATAAATAAATAAATAAATAAATAAATAAATAAGGTATAAAGTTTCAGCCACACAGGAATAATCCATTTTTTCAGATCTATTATATAGCACAATAACTACAGCTAATATGTATTATATCTTTCAAATTTGCAGAAAGTATAATTTTTAAATGTTCTCACCACAAAAAGATAATTATTCACCAGCTAAATAATCAGTATAATCTCCCTACCTTAATGTCAATTGATTAGTAACCTTAATTACATTAGCAAAGCCCTACTTGCCATGTAATATAACATACTCACAATATGATATCTCAATTTATTCAGTTTCCGCGTATTAGGCTGGGACACCTTTGCAAGGGTTATTTTAAAATTCTGCCTACCACAGCCCACATGTCCACAAAATATTCACTGCAGTATTGTTCCTAGTGTTGGCGGGAGTGGGAGTGGACAAAAACAAGAAAAAATAATCTAATGTGTATCAGTATTCAGGGGACTGGTTAGATAAGTAACAATATTCCCACACAATGAAACACTATGTAACAATTAAACCAAATGATGGAATGTTGTATATTCTAAATTGAGAAATCTACAAAGTATTTTGTTAAGTGAAAAATAAGACCCAAAACAGGGTAGATAGTATGGTAGCCCTTGCATTTTTAAAGGACTTATATACATAAGACATTCAGGAACGCCCATGGCAAGACAAAAGACTAGGGTAATGAAATAAATCCCTGGTACAGTAAGCTATTCTCTAATATGGCATGGTTTTCTCTTCTGGCCTCTGTGTTCCTTCAACAAATCTGTCATGAGGGGCTGGGATTGTAGCTCAGCGGTAGAGCGCTTGCCTCGCATGCGTGAGGCCCGGGGTTCGATCCTCAGCACCACATACAAAGCAATAAAATAAAGACATTATGTCCATCTACAGCTAAAAAAATATTTAAAAAAAAAAAAAAAAAAAAAAACAAATCTGTCATGAGACCCAGATAAAACTACAGAAGCAGAATGTTCCCACAAGATAAAATTGCTACTGAGGAAAAAAAAACCTAAATAAACTCTAACTTTGCTTGTTCTTAGTCTACTTTAAAATCACTAATTTTGGAGACCACACAGCTAGGCAATGTATCCTTAGTTTTCCACTAGTTTTTCTGAGGAAAACACTGATGTGTGGGTTATAATGATAATAGTTGCTTATGTTACTTTTCAGGGACCTGAAAGCCACTTCTGCTTTGTAAACACTGGCTCTTCACTTGGGCCTGCAGATGTCTGATGAGTAACAGGAATGAAATGGAAAAGCTTGGCATCTCTGTATTCATATTGTATGTGTCCCCTTTGCTGCCTGAACCTTTGAGTCAGATTCTATTCAGCTCTGCATGTAGACATGTGGATTTGATTGCCCACTGGAGCTGGAGTTTGTTTTCTTCCCTCCCACTCCTGTGCTTTCAGCAGTTGTAGCAGCCCAAGCATCTCAGTTCCTTCAGCCCTATCACAGGATATTGGTGCCAGCTGCAAGAGTAGCTCAGCAGATCCTGGAACAAGCTGTCTTGATTAGCCTGTATCTTGCATAAGAGGGAAAACGTCTTGAGACTATGCCCATACCCAGTGAAAACTTACGACTTTAGCCCACTCCAGCAAATCAATAAAAGCTTGCTTTTCTCTTTGTTGGGAGAGCAGAATTTTCACTCTCTTAGTTGGTGCTGTCTCCCTTCTACTCCCAGTGGAGCCTCCAGTTAAAGCTTACCTGTGTGTTCAGAATTCTCCACGCAGTCCCATTTCTATCATTTCCAAGTGAAAGATCCCATCTCTGATAGCAAAAGTTCACAGACACTGGTCAGAATAATATCTCTAGAGTGGGGCACTGGGAAGCGGGAGAATTAATATGACAATTTTCACCTTTGTGTAGTTTAAATTTTTACCATCTGTGTTATTTTTATTTAAAAAAAGAGACTACATAAAACAGAAGAGCCTAAATTCTTTTCTTTTTAATTTGTGCCATATTTTTATTTGCACAAATACCTGTGATCACATTGAAAACATACACACTGAATATCGTGTATCTATAATGTATATATCTATATAAATATATATTTACTAGTATTTCAAAATTTCTATTTTAAATAATTTCTATTTTAAAATCTATCCACTCTAATAATGGTCCACAGATAGACATTTATGCATGGAAAAATTGTCACTGATCCAAGGCAAAATTAGAAGAGGAAGAAAATTGTGGTAAAATAAAGCTCTATTTACTCAATTCAAGGAAATGTGTTTTTTCCTAAGATTATGTACTTCAAACACAATATGCATATTTTTCTTTTATTAAATGATAATTTCAGAATAAATTAATTTTACTGTGTTTTTAGGAAAGCCTGAATTCTAATAAACTTTTTAACTAATATATAATAGATTTCTCTGGTTTACAGTGACAATGAGGCAGCCAGTAAATTCATCACTGGCAAGTTATTCTAAGCTCCTCCTTATGCTTTGAACATCGCTAGATAATTCTCCATGGCCAAGCAGAAAGGGTTGATATGAAACCCAGAGGACAGCACATAGGCAAGTCTTCCACCTAATCTCAGACTTTGCTCTGCATGTGGTATGTATACTACTTTAAATTCAATCCCTAACAGTGAAAGTTTGTGTGGAAAATTTTAAGATAAGATTTAGCTAATGGCTATATGCTAGAACTTTCTGGCTCCAAAAAGCAACTTACAAAGGCAGGCAAATCCAGGGTCAACTCCTTGAGATTCAGCCAGGGAGCTCAGGACTGGACACAGAGGCTGAACATAGCCACTTTATTTTTCTTTTTTTCTTTCATTTCTTTTTTTCTTTCTTTCTTTCCAGTGCTGGGATTGGACCCAGGGCCTCACACATATTTGGTGAGAACTCTACCATTAGCTGCATCTACAGCCTTTTTTATTTTTCCTTTTGAGACAGGGTCTAAGTTGCTGAGGTTGGCCTCAAACTTGTAATTCTCCTGCCTTAACCTCCTGAGAAGTTAGATATCTGCTCTTTTTTGAACTAATCAATATTCTTCATAGTATCAAGCACAGTTAAATGTAGAAATAATTCTCAGTTGTCATACCTTTTTGGTGCCCTGCTGTTGAAATCCTGAGAGACAGATATCTCTCTGCTTTAAAAAATGTCTTAACAAGAAATAATTTTGCTCTCCTAGGTTGATATTTATCATACCTGCTCTGCCACAATGTGGACAGTAGGCCATTTGCCTAAATTTGGGGGACCAGTTTTTATATACAATACAAGAAATACTTTACTAATATTTTCTTTTTCAAAAATTAATTCAATTTCATTGGATTAATTTCATTGATTCAAAATAAAATTTAATTTATTTAATTCAAAATAAAATTTTTCTTGTTTTTTTCTGTGAAAGTCAGTCAAACACCCACCTGATGTTGATGGTACCAGTAGGTTAACCTGCAAGGGAAAATCAGTATGTCACTTTGTAACTATCAGCACCTTCTCTGAATACACAGTAATAAGGGAAATGTCAGTTGCCAAGATTGATGCAGTTACAGCTCTGGACAAAATATGCCTAATTAAGTCATGGTTTTTCTACCAGGTTTGGTGCGGCCTTCAATAGTGGAAAAGTGAATGACATTATTCCCATTTTTTAATGGAATCATGGATAAAGAGTTGAAAAGCTCATGCATCTGGGTCATGGCTGATCATAACACCTGAGGAAAAAATTGCAAAACTATCTCCAAACCCCTTTGAGTTCTCTACTACCTGACCAGTCATCTCATGGCTCATTCAATATCTTTCCCATTCCCTCTTGCTCAGTAGTAAATGACCAATGAAGTCTGGACAGCTAGACATGAGGAATTCCTGGAAGTTAAACATAACATTGTTTTAATATGAGTGTGTCTCCTCCTACATTCCAGTATATTCTTGGGCTGGGGATATAGCTCAGTTGGTAGAGTGCTTGCCTCACATGCACAAGGCCCTGGGTTCAATCCCCAGCACCAAAAAAAAAAAAGGAATCCATATATTCTTTCTTTCATTCAAGAAACATCTGTGAAGCCATTCACCATTCAAGGTGCTAGAACTCTGCTGCTATCAGAACTCATCAAGCTTACATTTTATTGCATATTATGTAGGTAGTGATAAGTGCTAATAAAGAGAAAAGGGGATAAGAACATACCTTAGTGACAGAGCAGTTGCCTTGCACGCATAAGGCTCCAGTATCCTCTTCAAGGATATGCCCCCAGTGAGCTAACTTCCTTTCACTAGTGTGGGGAGATGGACAGTGTCTACTTTGGGGGGTTCTTCTTCCTGCTGAGGAGGATGTAAGCCACCTGAGAAATTAAAATCTATAATAATTAGTAATGAACAAAAGTCAAAGGCAGAATTATAGTTTCAAAAGGTTGGAGCCTTGATAGATTCAATCTACGCAGGAGCTGGGCTAGACAAGAAAAAATGACTCCCATGATTTATTTAAAGGGATACATCAAAGGCAAGGATAAGGTTTCGAGGGTGGAGTCTTGCTTCATGATATCTTGTAGTCAGCAGGCATCTTGGCAGGTCACATCCATCTCAGAGGGGCTGTGTGGCTACAGCAGGTCACCCCATCTCTGGTGCTGTGTGGGACTTTTAGCAGAGCTTGAATAGGGCTCAGAATGTCCAGGCAGTCAATGAGAGGAAGTGTCCACTGATCATTCCCAGAGACCAGATTTTCCTATTCAAATGGCTACTATGTGTGGCAGTCCACACACAACCCACAGAGGGCTCTCTACACACTAGGCCACACCTCCCAAAGGTTCCATCTCCTCTCAATAGTCCATGGGCTGGGGATCAAGCTTTTAATGTGAGGAGACATTCAAGATCCAAACTATAACAGGAGAGAAGGAATTAAATTTAAATAGTTTTGTGTTGCATGGAACTCAATAAAAAATAAGACTTGGCCTTCATAAGGCATTAACCCTGTAAGTAATGCAAAGTTTACAGATACCAAAAAGAAAAGAGAAAGGAAAGGTTGCAGGAAGATGGAGAAAAACTCAAAATCATCTGGCATTAAATAAATACTTGGTCCAATAAGTCTTAAGATTCAATGAAATTTCACTAATCTACTCATGCTAATTTCTTCCTGGAACTTGAAACTTTCAAGTTGTTCCTCTGCTAGAATGCCTCATATCTAGAAATATCTTAAGAAACCAAAACTCTCTAGTTACATATTTTATTTGAAAATACCCTTTGCTTATCTCATAAAAAGTGGACACAGACTTGGCCTTCCCAACTTAATAAATATATATGGGGCTGGAAATGTAGCTCAGTGGTAGAGTGCTTGCTTAGTGTGCGTGAGGCCCAAGATATTCAATCCTCAGCACCATAAATAAATAAACAAACAAATAAATAGAATGTACATGCTCCTTTTGCTTTTGTTTTCTGTCTTTCTGACTATATGTGCCCAGATAACTCCAGGATCTACTTGTGTCCCTGTGTCGTGTTTGGCCTGGGAGGAGTTGGCCTATCTGTTACCATAGGCTGTTGAGCAACAGGAGCACCCAGGATCATTAGAGTAGATGTCAACAAAGACAAATTTAAGACAACAAAGGAAGGAGTTTTATTGGATTTGATAAGTGCTGGTGCAAATTTTGTTTTGAGGTCATTAGAAAATCCAACACTGTGGTATGATTCTCTGGAATGAAAGTTATTAGTATTTATACCAGTTGTTTTAGAATTTAACTGAATGAACATTCTTGAATTTCCCTCCATATTCCTCTATTTAAATTTCTGTGTGCCCCATGACATCTCAGCTAGTGCCCTCAGTCCAAGCCTACAAATTTGTTCACTCTCACAGACACTGAATCTAGAACTCTCATACTGAATTTTCTTTTCCCTCCATGCTCTATCACACTCTCCTTCCACATAAGCAGATATCCTGCAATAGGCAGGAATCTTGGTAAATAATTTTCACTAAATTATTTCCTAACAAGAATCATTCTGATAACTATACTTTTCAAGCCAGAAGATCTAAAGCGAGAAGAGAAGCTTTTAAAGTCCAACAAGTGACCCTAAAAAACGATAAGCTTCTTACTTTGAGTAAAATTATTCATGTTAGATCTGAGATAAATTACCAAGAAAAATATTTTCTATTCTTGATTAAATGGGTTCATTTCAAAAAGGAGGAAAAATCATGTTTGTTTTTCTGGCTGAAAATCATTTATATAATATTAAGGAACTTGAGAGGAAGTTATTTCAGAATCTGAGACTTGTTTTCATTGGGGTTTTGAAGATATAATGTTACTGGGTTGCAGGGCTCTATCTTCCCAGTCAGCTATATGAAACTCAGAGAACAGTCTCTTCAACTTGGGCTCTTTTCCCATCATACAAATATAAATATTTGTTTATATATTTCTTTGTTTGTAGTTACTTATTTTCTGATAATTCACTATTGGTGTTTAGCAATACCACTTATTTTCTGAATGTTGACTTTGTTTCCTGCAACTTTGCTGAATTTATTTATTAGTTCTAGTTGTTTGGGGTGTATATAAATTCTCTCATCTGTAAAAAGATATAGCAAAACCTTTCTCACAGTCTTACTTGGAGAAATAGACTTTTGAAATAACTAATGGGAAGATGTCTGATCACTTCATTAGCATGTCATATTATGCAAATATCTAACTGTTCCCTTTCATGTCTAAAAGAAAATGTTGGTTTTTACCAACAAGCTCTGTCAGTAATGGTTTTTACAAAAATTATTACTATTTTTACAACCGTTACTTTTACTATTTTTATTTATTTCCATTTTTTGAGTCATAAAATGCCAGTTACTATAATAGACAGGAGACAATGCCTTATCTGTTTTGTAACATCCTTATAAGATAATGTTATTTCAAAGTAGGATAGAGAAAAATCATAAAAGAAAGCACAAGCTGAAAAGAGGTCTCAGATCCAACCCTTTCGTCCTTCTTTTAACCCCTACACTGCCTTGCATTGCTTTACAGCAGGCAGCTGCTTGCCCTCCTGCCATGAGAGCCATGGGGTCTGTGTGACTGTTGGATGGATGACTGCTGGTACTCAACTCAATACTAATAACCAATTTTTAGTGTCAGAATGTTCTTTGAAAGGGTCTGTTTTGGGAGGTATGGATGAATCAGGGAAAGGTGGAAGTACCTGAGGGGTTAGAAATGGGAAAACAGAAAAATGTACCAGAAAAATTTAAGAAAAGACATAAAACAAGAGCTTTAGGTTACAGTTTCTGTTTCCATTTACAAATACTCAACGTAAGAGATTGCATATTGTTTATAAATAGTGCCTCTTGGTAAGTTTTTCTCATGCAAAGGGAGAGAACAGATCATTTTTTAAATGATTGATAAGAAAACCAGTGTCCAATGTTTAATGCAATAATGTAATCAATAACTATATCTCAGTTAAGTTATATAAACACTGATTGGAATTCTGATTGGAGAATATACTTAACCAGTAGTAGTCATTTATAAAGATTGCAAAGTCTTATCCCAAACAAATGAATTGTCATTATACCAACCCCAAACTACAGACTCATGTTTTTAAAGAAATATTTCTGATAAAAAACAATGATTACTTTTCTGGAGAAATTTTTTCATAGAATTCTTTGATTTTTCCATTGTATAAACCTGTCTTGGAACATATTTTTAAAAAGACTTTATAAAAGTCTTATTTTAACAAAGAGGAAAACAAACTAAATTAAATAAATCTTATAATTCTGAGGTCATTAAGAAAATAACTTGATATTTAAGAAGAAATGTATTTAGCCAGAGACTGGGAAATCTAATTTCTTGGGAAAAAGAGATCAGAATTTGGGGTTTTCTGAATTATCTGCACTAGGGAGCTATAATTATCTAGGGAGAAGTATTTTATTACAGACATTAGTAATCTCACTCAATTCATTTATAAAACAACAGATTTTAAATAGCTGGGCATGGTGGCATATGCTTGTAACTCCACCTACTAAGGAGGCTGAAGCAGGAGATGTGAGGCCAGCCTGGGCAATTTATTGAAAGCTTGTCTCAAAAAAAAAAAATGAGGATGTAGCACAGTGGTAGAGCACCACTGGGTTCAATCCCTAGTCTGGGAATGAGGGAGTAGATAAATGGCAGAAGCAGCAAGGAAAAAGAGTAACAATCTGGCTTACACTGTAATTTCAGTTCCTTTGAGATCATTGGATATACCCACTGCCATTTCCCTCTATTGATTTATACATGAAAATGTTCATACAAAATACATAGTAGGCTAAGTCTTGTAAGATCAGCAATATCTTAGCCCTCATAAAGAGCCTAATTCACTAGACACTTAAGCATTCATATAATGATTGTTAATGCAAGTTACTTGCTTTCACAGATAGTATAATCCTCTTGTTTGATGTTTTCCAATCAGGATAGCGTTTAATGGGTGTTGGACAGTCCTGCTAACCCCCTATGAGGTGCACAGTGAAGAGTTTGCTAAAAATGCCATTTAGTGCCCTATTGAGAAACACTGCCTAGTGTCAGCCTGCAATCTTCCATCTTAAACTGTGTGGCTAAAGAAGGAAATAAAAATGAAAGTCTTTTTTCAAAAGTATAAAAATACTTTTATCAGATTACCAATTAAAATATGAAAACAAATAGAGAAATACAGCAGCCTTCTGTGCCATGACATAAAACACTATTTAGAATTCTTTTTTTTTTTTTTTTGGTAGTGCTAGGAATTGAATCCAGGGTCTTGTGGATGCAAGGCAAGCACTCTACCAACCAAGCTATATCCCCAGCCCTAGAATTCTTCATTATGTAGAATAGAAAACAATTTAAAAAATAAATCCATTGGAAGAGTTTGGAGTGGTTTTGAAAAAAAGAGAAAGGCTAGAGAACATAACCCAATCTGGAATCAAGAAAAGCAGGTAACTTCCAAGATCCTATCACAGAATAATATATGCACAGGGCATTAGCACACTATGGAACTTCACACCTTACACACTCACACCATACTCACCTTTCCCAGAAGTAAGGATGCCAGGGAATTCTGTTTGGTAACTCATTGATCATGGCAGTTATCAGTGCTAAAGTTAATGTATTTCTTGAAAACATCAAGAGAACTGAGAAAATACAATGCTAGGTTTATGTTACCTTAGCTGACCTCATCTTTCTTTTGCAATCCTTAATTCTAGATGACACATTTTATTGTTTGTACACATTCTTTTTCCAGAAGTTTTCCCTGGGATCACTGCCAGGGTGACAACTCTTCTCGTCCCTTACGTCATTTGGCTCATTCTTAAAGTTACATATTACAAAGCACATGTGCACATCAAATGTGCTATTTCTAAACCTTTTAATTTTTTCATTTTGTGATTCCCAAGACCTCAGTTGTTGTTATCCATTAGACACAGATGCACTGCTCCATGGAGATTATAACCTAACACCAAAAACATCTTAAGAAATTTATGTTCACCTACTTTGAATTATTTTTCTTCTGTAGTATCAGGGACCTCCCTGAGGAGCACAATCCTATACCTGAGCTGTGAGGTTAGGATAGACATTTTCCTGATGACTAGAGTAAGGTGATAGGACAGACCTAGATTTCATCAGTCAAAGCCAACATTTTTAGCAGTTGCTTTGGATGACTTTTCTTTAATAATGAAGCCTCATGCATAAAATCTGTCATTAGTTTGTGTATTTTCATGCTGGAAGAGCAGATAGCATATTCCTAAATTGGTTTCTGACTATATGGCAGGGAAGTTTAATCTAGATCTACTAATTACCCATACTCTGAATTTTGAAAGGATCAATAAAGCAGTTAAAATATGAAAACTTGGAAGTGATAAGTCACTCACATAATTTTTATGTCTGTGTCTTTGGAACTCAGATAAAAGCTGCCTGGGTGTGAGGATAGAAGGGGAGTCATGCTACATAAGCTACAGACAGATAATTGAAGAAGCTTTCAGGAACTTTGAAAGCAACTGCTTCCCCCTTTATTTTGTTTTATTCCCAACTTATAAAATATATAATCCTGAAAGTACTGAAGACTCAGATACCCTTATCATTAGCATTTTGTTTTCAATGTGGCATTTTCTTACACAATACATTAACTAATGAAGTCAGTTCATAAAAGTTACAGTCCACGTTTAAGAACATAGTTTACAAAAACCTCATTGTTGTATTTGCTTTTGTTGTTCTATTTCAAATGGTAAATTATTCATAGAATTCCCAATTCTAACATCTGTCATTGCTCACACCTCCCTGCTTCCCCACTGCAAAAAGAAAAAGAAAAACAGAAAGCAGCCAAAACAACATTGGCATTCTGCCATTCTCTATACAAATATAAGCTTGCTTACCTACTTCTTGGAGTTTCATGTCATTTTTAAAATTTTTTTACATCTTGCTTAATCTGCTCATTTTTCACCCAACTAAAAGGAAGGGATCTCATTTACTGGTCTACAAAGTAAGAATTAGAATTTCAAAACCCAAATGTTGCTTTGGAAATGTCTCAACCTTTTTTCTTCTCTCTCTCTCTCTCTTTCTCTCTCTCTCTCCCTTCTTTTAGCATCCACTATGTCCGGTTATTTTATGTACAATGTGATTTATGAAAGATCTACAGCATATTAGAACAACTGTATTATATATCCTACGTAATCTCATGTTTTAGAAGAATTATTCAAATAAAGCTGTTTCTAATTTTTTTGCCTCTGATCACTCAACATATGAACTCATATCTGGCTTCTACCCTTACCACTTCATCACATAAGAACAATTTTAATCTCTACAATAAAAATTGTGAAACATTGATGAAAGAAAATGAAGAGGACACATATACACACGCACACACACACACACACACACACACACACACAAAGACATTTCATGTTCATGGATTGGAAGAAATAGTATTGATAAAATGTTCATACCACCCAAAATAATCTACAAATTCAATGCAATCCTTATCAAAATACCAATGGCGGACTCTGGCCCATGCACAGAGGAGGCATTCCCCAGCCAGATGCATGGAATAGGCAGAGGAGGAGACTGATCCCAGCCCTACATGTGGAGGAGGTGAAGGAGGTGACCAACTGTGCATGCATGGAGAAGACCAAGCTCACTGCAGTCCCCTATCTACCAACACAGGGCTGTCCCAGCCTGCCTCCATCGGGAGACAACAGCCAGGACTGGGAAGACCATCACCAAGGTTCCTGTAGGCCTGGTTAAACCGGAGGTGAGGTATTGGTAACCTGCAGGGGAACTATAAGATGATAGAGTAGAAATTGTAATACCTCAGATCTGCACTGCTAGAGAGGAAGGCACATGAACAACATGAAAAAACAAGGGAAGAAAATGTCCCAAACAAACCAAGATGCTACAATAATAGAATCCATTGATAGCACAGTAGATGAAATGTCAGAGAAGGAGTTCAAAAAGTACATAATTAAAATGATCTGTGAAGGGCTGGGATTGTAGCTCAGCAGTAGAGCACTTGCCTCGCATGCATGAGGCCCTGGGTTCAATCCTCAGCACCACATACAAAGCAATAAAATAGAGACATTGTGTCCATCTACAACTAAAAAACAAAATATTTTCAAAAAATGATCTGTGAAGCACAGAATAATATGACAGCAAATAAAGGCAACAATTGATCAATCCACCAAAAAGATAAGAAAGCAAATACAGGTAGCAAAAGATTATATCAAGAAAGGTATAGAGACTCTGAAAAAAAAAAACAGAAATCCTTGAAATAAAGAAAACAATAAATCAAACAAAAAATTCAATAGAAAGCATTACCAACAGACTAGATCAATTGGAAGACAGAACTTTAGGCAATGAAGACAAAATATATAATCCTGAAAATATAGTTGACCACACAATGAAGATGGTAAGAAACCATGAACAGGGGGTGGAGGTAGGGAGCATGGGAGAAATGGAGAAAGTTTGGATAGGGCAAATGGGAGGAAGGGATGGAAGGGTACATGGGGGTAGGAAAGATGGTGGAATGAGATGTACATCATTACCCTAGGTATATGTATGAAGATACAAATAGTGTGACTTTACCTTTTGTACAACCAGAGAAATGAAAAATTGTGCTCCTTATGTATACTATGAATTGAAATGCATTCTGCTTGTTAAAAAGAAAGAAACTTAAAAAATTTTTTTAAAAACATGAACAGAATGTCCAAGAATTATGGTATAACATCAAAAGACCAAATCTAAAATTTATCAGGATAGACGAAGGTACAGAGATATACACCAAAGGAATGCACAATCTCTTCAATGAAATAATATCAGAAAATTTCCCAAACATGAAGAATGAATTGGAAAATCAAATACAAAAGGCTTACAGGACACCAGATGTACAAAACTACAACAGATCCAAACCAAGGCACATTATAATAAAAAATGCCTAGCATACACAATAAGGATAAAATTTCAAAAGCTGCAAAAGTTTCAGATTACATAGGTAGAAAACAATTCAGATCTCAGAAGATTTCTCAACTCAGACACTCAAAGCCAGGAGATTCTGGAACAACATGTATCAAGCTCTGAAAGAAAATTAATGCCAACCAAGAGTCTTATATCTAGCAAAATTAAGCTTCAGATTTGATGATGAAATAAAAACCTTCCATGATAAAGAAAAGTTAAAACAATTTAGAATGAGAAAGCCTGCAATACAGAACATTCTCAGCAAAATATTCCATGAGGAGGAAATGATAAAACAACAATGAAAATCAGCCAAGGGAGGAACTATGCTAAAGGAAATTCCAATCAAAGGAGAAACCAAGTCAAGTTAAAAACCAAAACTAAACAAAAATGACCAAGAATACAAACCATATTTCAATAATAACCCTGAACATTAATGGCATAAACTCATGAATTAAAAGAAATAGACTGGCAGATTGGATTTTTAAAAAAGTCCCAACAATATGCTGCCTTCAATACTCATCTCATAGAAAAAGACATCCACAGACTGCAGGTGAAAGGATGGGAAAAAATATACCATTCACACGGACCAAGTAAACAAGCAGGAGTTTTCATCCTCATATCAGATAAAGTGGACTTCAAACCAAAGATATTCAAAAGGGATAAAGAAGGTCATTTCACATTAATTAAGGGAATCATACATCAACAAGACATAACAATCATAAATATCCATACCCCAAAAAATGAAACATCTTTTTTTAGCAAACAAACCCTTCTCAATTTTGAGAATCAAATCGATCACAACACAATAATACTGGGTGATATTAACACACCTCTCTCACCACTGGACAGACTTTCCAAGCAAAAACTAAACAAAGAAACCACATAACTCAATAATGCCATCAATAATTTAGAATTAATAGACATATACAGAATATTTCATTCATCAACAAGTGAATACATTTTATCAGCAGCACATGGATCCTTCTCTAAAGTAGGCCATATGTTATGCCACAAAGCAAGTGTTAGCAAACACAAAAACATAGAGATACTACCCTGCATTCCACTAGACCATAATAAAATGAAATTAGATATCAATGATAAAAAAAAATAGAAGCTAGTCCACTCCAGAGTTCCTGCGGACCGGCAGGAGCTGCAGAGGGCCCAAATCTGCCCCCAGGAATCTCCACGGGTGTCCAGCCAAAGGGAGACCAGTGACTGCTAGCTGCTAGCCACTAGGGAGCCCAAAATCGGGGTAAGAGTCACTGCACAGACCCCAGCGTGAGGCAGCCCCACCCAAGTGCAGCCTGGGCCCACCCCAGTTCCGCTCCAGAGTTCCTGCAAACCGGCAGGCACCACAGAGGGCCCAAATCCACCCTCAGGAAACTCCACGGGTATCCAACCAAGGGTTGACCAGAGACTGACAGCTACCAGCCACAGGGGAATGCACATCCAGGGTAAGAGTCGCCTGCAGAGATCCCAGCATGAAGAAGCCCCACCCAAGTACGCTCTGAGCCAGCCCCAGTTCTGCTCCAGAGTTCCTATGGACAGGTGAGACAGAATGCCCAAAACTGCCCTTAGGGAAT
The DNA here is from genome assembly GCA_028644305.1 of Xerus rutilus. Taxonomy (NCBI): domain Eukaryota; kingdom Metazoa; phylum Chordata; class Mammalia; order Rodentia; family Sciuridae; genus Xerus; species Xerus rutilus. The sequence continues at coordinate 48,247,816 of CM053408.1, forward strand.
GCCAGGGGTGCCCAGCTGAAGGCAGACCAGAGCCTGCTAGCCTCCAGCCCCAGGGGAGCTCACACTCACTGTAAGGGTCACACACAGACTCTCCTGCTTGTGACTCTGCCTAAGTGAGACTTGGGCCTGCCTCCAGTTCCACTCCAGAGTTCCTGTTCACCAGCAGGAGTGCAAGAGAGGGGCAAAACAGCCCTCAAGGACTGCCTCAGGAGCCCAGCCAAGGCCACTCCCACCACCCTCTATAGGTACATCCACTACCTCTGCCACCAACTTTAGTGGCAGTAATGCCCATCTGGGGACACAGGGGGAACAGAAGTAGCTCCAAGGTGAGACACAGATAATCTGTAGTGTCAATACAAGATTATAGGATAGAAGCCGCAATACCTCAGATTGGTATTTCAAGAAAGGAAGATACATAATCAACATGAAAAAACAAGGGAAGAAAGTGCCCCAAATAAACCTTGCTACCACTATAACACAATCCATTGATAACACAGTTGATGAAATATCAGAGAAAGAATTCAGAATGTACATAATTAAAATGATCAATGAATTAAAGAATGACATAAGTGAGCAATTACAGACAAAAATTGATCAATCCAGCAAAGAAATAGGAGAGCAAATAAAGGCAACCATCAATTATTCAAACAAAGAGATAAGAGAGCAATTACAAGTAGCAAAAGATTACTTTAAGAAAGAGCTAGAGATTGTGAAAAAAAAAACAATCAGAAATACTTGAAATGAAGGAAACAATAAACCAAATAAAAACTCAATAGCAAGCATCACCAGCAGACTAGATCACCTGGAAGACAGAACCTCGGATAATGAAGGCAAGATATACAATCTTGAAAATAAACTTGGCCATACAGTTAAGATGGTAAAAAATCATGAACAGAACATACAAGAAATATGGGACAGCATCAAAAGACCAAATCTAAGATTTATTGGGATAGAAGAAGGCACAGAATTTCAAACCAAAGGAATGCACAATCTCTTCAATGAAATAATATCAGAAAATTTCCCAAACATGAAAAATGAAGTGGAAAATCAAACACAAGAGGTTACAGGACTCCAAATGTACAAAATTTCAATAGTCAGAATGGCAATTATCAAGAATACAAAAAACAGTAAATGTTGGTGAGGTTGTAGGGAAAAAGGCACACTCATACATTGCTGGTGGAACTGCAAATTGGTACAACAAATATGGAAAGCAGTATGGAGATTCCTTAGAAAACTTGGAATGGAACCACCATTTGACCCAGCTATCCCACTCCTCGGTCTATACCCAGAAGACTTAAAAACAGCAAACTACAGTGCTGCAGCCACTTCAATGTTTATAGCAGCTCAATTCACAATAGCCAAACTGTGGAACCAACCTAGATGCCCTTCAATAGATGAATGGATAAAGGAACTCTGGTATATATACACAATGGAATATTACTCAGCAATAAAAGAGAATAAAATTATGACATTTGCAGGTAAATGGACGAAGTTGGAGAATATCATGCTAAGTGAAGTAAGCCAATCTCAGAAAACTAAATGCCAAATGTACTTGTTGGTAAGTGGATGCTGATCCATAATGGGGGGAAGGACACAGGAACAATGGAGGAACTCTGTTCACAGGGGTATAAGGGGGAGGGGGCATGAGGACAGTAAAGGTGGTAGAATATGATGGTTATCATAGCTCTAGCTTTATGTATGACTGCATGTATGTGATGATTCTATATCACAACCAGAGAAATGAAATGTTATCCTCCATCTGTGTACAATGAATCAAATTGCACTCTGTTAATATGTAAGACTAAATAGAACAAATAAGCCAGGCGCGGTGGCTCAAGCCTGTAATCCCAGCATTTAGGGAGGCTGAGACAGGAGAATTGCGAGTTCAAAGCCAGCCTCAGCAATGGCGAGGTGCTAAGCAACTCAGTGAGACCTTGTCTCAACATAAAACACAAAATCGGGCTGGGGATGTGGCTCAGTGGTCGAGTGCCCCTGAGTTCAATCCCCAGTACCAAAAAAAAAAAAAAAAGTAATTATGAAATAAAATAAAATAAAATAAAAATAAAGGTCAAAACAAAAAAATAGAAGCTACTCCAACACTGGAGACTAAATAATATGCTATTGAATGACATATGGATAACAGAAGACATCAGGGAAGAGATAAAAAAAATTCTTAGAGGTAAATGAAAATTCTAATACAACATATTAAAATCTCTGGGACACTATGAAGACTACATTAACAGAAAAGTTCATTTCATTGAGCTAATTCATTAAAAGAAGAAAAAGTCAACAAATAAACTGGCATTACATCTCAAAGCCCTAGAAAAAGAAGAACAAATGAACACTAAAAGTAATAGAGAGGAAATAATTAAAATCAGGGCTTAAATCAATGGAATTGAAACAAAAGAAGCAATTCAAAAAAATTGACAAAACAAGAAGCTAATTCTTTGAATAAATAAATAAAATTGATAAAACCTTAGCCACCCTAATGAAAATAAGGAGAAAACTCAAATTACAAAAATTCATAATGAAAAAGGAAATATCACAACAGACATAATTGAAATACAGAAGATAATTAGAAACTGTTTTGAAAGATTATACTTCAGTAAAATAGAAAATCCCAAAGGCACCAACAAATTTCTAGAGGCATATGATCTACCCAAACTGAATCAGAAAAACTTATACAACTTAAACAGATCAATTTCAAGCAAGGAAATAGAAGACACCTTCAAAAGCTTACCAACCAAGAAAAGCCTGGGACCAGATGGATTCTCAGCCAAGTTCTGCAAGACCTACTGAAAAGAATTAATATCAATACTCCTCAAATTATTCCATGAAATAGAAAAGAAGGGAACCCTACCAAACTCATTCTATGAGGCTTATATCATTCTGATTCCAAAATCAGACAAAGACACATCAAGGAAAGAAAATTTCAGATGAATATCCCTGATGAACATAGATGCAAAAATTCTCAATAAAATTCTGGTAAATTGAATACAAAAACATAGGGAGGAGCTTCACTAAAGGCTAATCAAAAGAGAAACCAAATCAAATTAAAAAAAACAACAATAAACCAAAATGTCTGGAAATACAAACTATGTTTCCATAATAACATTGAATGTCAGTGGCCTAAACTCAGCAATTAAGAGACACAGATTGGCAGATTGGATTTTTAAAAAAGACCCAACAATATACTGCCTCCAAGAGACTCATCTCATGGAAAGAGACTCTCACAGATTGAAGGTGAAAGGATGGAAAAAAATTTATCACTCACATGGACCTCGTAAACAAGCAGGAGTCTCCATCCTCATCTCAGATAAAGTAGACTTCAAACCAAAATTAGTGCAAAAGGATAAAGAAGGACATTTCATACTGCTTAAGGGAACCATACATCAACAAGACATAACAATCTTAAATATTTAT
>CM053408.1:48251738-48280330 GCA_028644305.1 Xerus rutilus
TATTCCTCAATGAAAGAAAATAAAATTATGGCATTTACAGGCAAATGGATAGAATTGGAGAACATTATGCTTAGTGAAGTAAGCCAATCCCAAAAAACCAAATGCCGAATGTTCTCTCTCATTAGTGGATGAGGATACATAAGGGGGATGGGAACGGGAAACACAGGAGAAATGCAGGAACTCTGGATGCAGCAGGGGGGAGGGGAGAGGAAGGAAAGGGAAATGGGAATAGTAATGATGATTGATCAAATGGGTCATTACTACCCCTGGTGCATGTATGAAGACACAAATAGTGTGACTCTTTATGATTTGCAACCAGAGAAATGGAAAAACTGAGCTCTGTTTATGTACTATGACTTGAAACGCATTTAAATAAAAAAATTAAAATTAAAATTAAAAATTAAAAAAAAAAAAAAAGATAGTACACCACCATCGAATGGGGTTCATCCCAGGTATGCAGGGTTGGCTCAACATATATAAATCAAATAAATGTAATTCATTACATCAAGAGACTTAAAGTCAAGAATCATATGATTATCTCCATAGATGCTGAGAAACCATTTGACAAAATACAGCTCCTCTTCATGTTCAAAACACTAGAAAAACTAGGGATAGCATGAATATACCACAACATTGTAAAAGCAATCTATGCTAAACCAAAGGCCAACATCATTCTAAACGGAGAAAAATTGCAAGCATTCCCTCTGAAAATGAGAACAAGACAGGGATGCCCTCGTTCACCACTGCTATTCAACATAGTCCTTGAAACTCTAGCCAGAGCAATTAGACAAAAGAAAGTAAAGGAATATGAATAGGAAAAGAAGAACTCAAACTATCATTATTTGCAGATGACATGATTCTATACTTAGAGGATCTCAAATATTTCACCAAAAAATTTCTAGAATTAATAAATGAATTCAGCAAAGTAGCAAAATATAAAATCAATATCCTTAAATCAAATGCATTTCTATGCATCAGTGATGAATCCTCTAAAAGAGAAATTAGGAAAACTACCCCATTCACAATAGCCTCAAAAAAAAATACTTGGGAGTCAATTTAACAAAAGAGGTGAAAGACCCCTGCAATGAAAACTACCAACTGCTAAAGAAAGTAATTGAAGATCTTAGCCAGACGCAGTGGCTCAAGCCTGTAATCCCAGCACTTAGGGAGGCAGAGACAGGAGAATCACGAGTTCAAAGCCAGCCTCAGCAACGGCGAGGCACTAAGCAACTCAGTGAGACCCTGTCTCTACAGAAAACATAAAATAGGGCTGGGGATGTGGCTCAGTGGTCGAGTGCCCCTGAATTCAATCTCCAGTACCAAATAAAAAAGAAAGTAATTGAAGATCTTAGAAGGTGAAAAGATCCCCCATGCTCTTAGACAGAATCAATATTGTCAAAATAGCCATACTGTACAGATTCAATGTGATTTCAATTAAAATCTCAACATCATTCCTTATAGAAATAGAAAAATCAATCATGAAACTCATTTGGAAAAATAAGAGATCCAGAATAGCCAAAGTAATCCTTAGCAAGAAGAGTAAAGCAGGATCCATCACAATACCAGAGTTTAAACTATAATACAGAGCTATAGTAGCAAAAATGGCATGGTATTGGCACCAAAATAGACATGTAGACCAAAAATATAGAATAAAAGGCACAGAGACTAACCCATATAAATACAGTTATCTCATACTAGACAAAGACACCAAAAACATACATTGGAAAAGAAATAGCCTCTTCAACCAATGGTGCTGGGAAAACTGGAAATCCATATGCACCAAAATGAAACTAAGCCTCTATTTCTCACCATGTACAAATCTCAATTCAAAGTGGATCAAGGACCTAGGAATTAGACCAGAGACCCTGCACCTAATAGAAGAAAAAGTAGGCCCAACCCCTCATCACATTAGATTAGGCCTCAACTTTCTTAACAAGATTCCTATAGCACAAAAAACAAAATCATTAATCAATAAACAGGATGGATTAAAACTAAAAAGCTTCTTCTCAGCAAAAAGAAACAATAAATGAGGTGAAGAGAGAGCCTACATTTTGAGAGCAAACTTTTGCCACACACGTATCAGATAGAGCACTAATCTCCACGATATGTAAAGAACTCAAAAAACTTAACATAAAAAAACAAACAATCCAATCAATGAATGGGCTAAGGAGCTGAACAGACACTTCTCAGAAGAATAAATACAGTTGAGCACTCATCTCCAGGCTATATAAAGAACTCAAAAAGCTTAACACCAAAAAAACTAACAACCCAATCAATAAATGGGCCAAAGAGCTGAACACAAACTTCACAGAAGAAGATATACAATCCATCAACAAATATATGAAAAAATGTTCAACATCTCTAGCCATTAGAGAAATGCAATCAAAACTAAGATTTCATCTCACATCAGTCAGAATGGCAATTATCAAGGATCTAAACAACAATAAGTTGTGGCAAGGATGTGGGGGAAAATGCACACTCATACATTACAGGTGGGACTGCAAATTGGTGAAACCAATCTGGAAAGCAGTATGGAGATTCCTTAGAAAACTTGGAATGGAACCACCATTTGACCCAGCTATCCCACTCCTCGGTCTATACCTAGAAGACTTAAAAACAGCACACTACAGTGACACAGTTACCTCATTGTTTATAGCTTCTCAAAAACTGTGGAACCAACCTAGATACCTTCTAATAGATGAATGGATAAAGAAACTGTGGTATATATACACCATGAAACATTACTCAGCATTAAAAGAGAATAAAATTATGGCATTTGCAGGTAAATGAACGGAGCTGGGGAATATCATGCTAAGTGAAGTAAGCTAATCTCAGAAAACCAAAGACCAAATATTCTCTCTGATAAGTGGATCCTGATCCATAATGGGGAAGGGAGCATGGGAAGAATGGAAGACCTCTGGTCAAAGGGGAAGGAAGGGAGGAAAGGGGAAATGGGGGCAGGATAGATGGTGGAATGAGATAGACATTCATGCCCTATGTACATGTATGACTGCATATATGGTGCAACTCTACATCATGTACAAACAGAGAAATGAAAAGTTGTGCTCTATTTGAAAAAGATGCATTCTGCTGTCATGTATACCTAATTAGAATAAATAAATTTTAAAAATAAAAAAAATACCAATGGCATTCTTCACAGAACTAAAAAAGAAAAATCCTAAAATTTATGTAGAACCACAAAAAGTGCAAATATCCAAAACAATCTTGAGAAAAAAGAACAAAGCAGGAGGCTTTATACTGACTGAATTAAAAATATACTACAGGGATGAAGGGTAAAAAGTAATGAGGGAGGCAGAAGTGCTGGGGAATTATATTGGCCAAATTATATTGCTATATTGTGTCCATATGTGAATATGTAACAACAAATCTTATCATTAAGTACAATTATAATGCACCAATAAAAAATGTAGAAAGATAAAAAAACAAAATATACTAAAAACTTGTAGTAATACAAATAGTTTGATATTAACATAAAAACAGACAAATGGAGTAGAATAGAGAGCACAGAATTAAACCTGACCATCTCCAGACAACAGACTTTTTTTTAAAAAAATATTTATTTTTTCAGTTGTAGGTGAACAGAATATCTTTATTTCATTTTTATGTGGTGCTGAGGATCGAACCCAGTGCCTCACACATGCTAGGCGAGCACGCTACCACTGCGCCACAACCCCAGCCCCAGACAACAGACTTTTGACAAAGGCACTAAGAATGTACATGGAAGAAAGTACAGACGTCAATAAATAATGGTGGGAAAACTGGATTCCACACAGAAAAGAATGAAACTACGCACCCCCCCCCATGAGTTATATAAAACAACTCTAAATGGATTAAATACTTAAATGGAAGTTTATGAAACTACTAGAAGAAAGCATAAAGGAAGTGTTTTAGGACATTGGAATGCACAAGGATTTTTTTGGACAACACCCTGAGAACACATGATAAAAATAAAACTAGACTTTTTAACAAATGGTGCTAGGGAAACTGGACATCCATGTGTAGAAGAATGAAGTTTGACTTCTATTTCTCATCTTGCATGAAAGTCAACACAAAGTTAATCAAAAACCTAGGAATTATACCAGAAACATTGCAACTACTAGAAAAAACTGCAGGTCCAACACTCCAACATGTGTTGACATAGGAACCAACTTTCTTAACAAGACTCTTAAAGTACAGAAATAAAGTTGAAAACCAATAAGTGGAATGTTATCAAATTTAAAAGCTTCTGCACAGAAAAGAGAACAATTAAGAGCACAGAGACAGCTTAAGGAATGGGAGAAGATCTTTGCCACCTGTTCCTCAGGGCATTAATATCCATAATATAAAGAACTCAAAAAAACTTAACACCAAAAAAAAAACAAAACCCCAATTAGTAAATAGGTAAAAGAACTAAACAGACACTTCACAAAAGAAAAAATACAAAAGGAAAACAAATATATGGAAAATTGTTCAATATCTCTAGCAATTAGACAAATGCAAATTAAAACTACACTCAGATTTCCTCTCACTCCAATCAGAATGGCAATTATCAATAATACTAAATAATAATGTATTGATGAGGATATGGGGGGAAAAAGTACACTTATACATTCTTGCAAATTGGTGCAACCACTCTGGAAAGCAGTATGGAGATCCCTCAAAAAGCTCAGAATTGAACCACCATATGATCCAGCCACCCCACTCTTTGGTATATATCCAAAAAATCTAAAATTAGCATACTATAGCCATACAGCCACATCAGTGGTTACTGCAGCACAATTCACAATAGCTACACTATGGAACCAACCTAGGTGCCATTCAACAGATGAATGGATAAAGAAAATGTGTTATATTGAATCAGCCATAAAAAAAAATAAAATTGTGATATTTGTCAGTAAATGGATGGAATTGGAGACTATCATGCTAAGTGAAATAAGCCAGACCCAAAAGTTCAAAGGTTAAATGTTCTCTGATATGTGGAAGCTAATCCAAAATAAGGAAAAAAAGAAAAAGAAAGAAAGAAAAGAAAAGCAAGGAAGGGGGATTCCACCAAAATAGAAGAAGGATCAGTGGAGTAAAGGAAATAGATTAAGGAGGAGGGAGGAAAAACAGGATAAGGGAAGAAGAGTGGAATGAATCTAATCTAAATTTCCTGTGAATATATCGACTGAATCTTACCATTAGGCATAACCACAAAGCACTAATTAAAAAAAAACTGTAAGTAAATAGAAAGATAAGTAGAGTAGAGGGAAGGGAAAGCAGAAAGTCTTAGGGACTGAATTAGAGTAAATTTATCCTATGCATTTATAATTATGTCAAAATAAATCCTTATATTATGTATAACTAAAAAGAACCAATAAAAAATGTTTAAAACAGAAGTGGGATTACTTCAAACTAAAAATCTTCTTCACAGCAAAGGAAACAATCAACTGAGTGAAGAAACAATTACAAAATGGGAAAGTGTATTTACTAACTATACATCTGACAGGGGATAGATATCCAGAATATACAAAGAATTCCAAAATATCAATTAAGTAAACAAAAAATTTTAAAGGGGACAATAGACCTAAAAATACATTTCTGACAGAAAACATACCAATGTCCAACAAATAAATGAAAAAATGCTCAACATTACTAATCATCAGGAAAATGCAAATCAAAACTGCTTCACCCCAATAAGAATGTGTATCATCAAATAAATAAATGAATAAATAGCAAGTGCTGGTGGAGAAAAGTAAAAAAGGGAACACTTGCATATTATTGGTTTGAATATAAATCAATACAGCCACGTGGAAAACAGTATGGAGGTTCCTTAATTAAAAATAAAACTACCATATGACCCAGCAATCTCGCTACTGGGCATACATCCAAAGGAAATTAAATCAGTATATCAAAGAGACATCTGCACTCCCATGTTTATTGCACAAGCATTGGTAAGAGCCAAGAAATGGAAACAACCTAAGAGTCCATTAACTGCTAAACAGATTGTTTTAATGTATATAAACACAATGGAATACTACCCATAAAAAGGATGAAATCCTGTCATTAAAAAATCCATCCATAAATGGAAACAGAGATCACTATAAGTTAAAAGACTAGGCCCATAATGACAAGTACCACATGAGTTCACTCATATGTACAATCTAAAAATTAATCACATAGAAGTTGAGCGCTGAATAGTGGTTACTGGAGTCTGGGGAATGTCAGGAGGACAGAAAGATGAGGAGAGGCTCATCAATAAGTACTGTTACAGTTAGACACTAGTAAGAATTTCTGGTACGCTATTGAACAGTAGAGTGACTACAAACAATGATAGTATACTGTATATTTCAAAAAGCCAGAAGAAAGGATTTTGAGTGTTTTTACCACAAAGAAATAACAAATGTTTCAGGAGATGAATATGTTCACCCTGATTTAAATATTATACAATGCAGACACATATGGAAACATCATATGGTACCTCATAAATATGTATAATTTTATGTTTTATATATTAATTAAATATTAAATTTAAAATAAATTAATAAAAGGAAACTTAGCACTGGTATTACCTGGATTCACCATTAATCCATTAGGTATTCATGGGGGGAAAGGAGTAGAAGGAGGAGTCTGGAGGGATCTTTATTATTCATCAGAATTCATACTCCCTAGAAGACTGTTATAAAACATTTTGTTTCACTCTGCACAGAAAGGAAGGAAATTGTATAGTCTCTTACACATTAATTGTTATGGTGAGATGGCAATAAATCATTGAGTTGATCTTAAAGCAGGAGACAAAGCCATCTTTATTCACCAGCCAATAGTCTGGATCCACCAGCTGGTGGGCCAAGGTCTACATCCTTCGACCTCTTCGCAGGGTTTGAGTCCACCTTTTATAGTACAAAACCATATTAATCATAAGTGGCTGTTAATATGATTCAAAACCATAAGCAAATGTCATGAGATCTAAAATCATAAGCAGAAGAAGTGGGTCAAAATGACCCTAGTTGGGTACAAGTTAAGAATGATTACTAATGTCTAGACAATCATTCTCTGACAGGGTACATTGTCCAAAAAAAAATGGAACCAAAGACAGAACATTTTACATTGTATAAGAATTGCCATTTTGTGTTGCCAAACATGCTATGCTAAGCAACTGTTGATGGGTACAGAGGCTGGGTGTTCCTATGAGAGAAGCATTTCTTACATGACATGGAGTCTCAGGGTAAAATGGAGTCTGTTTGGTCACTGCTCATACAGCCTGTCCCATAACATTGTAATTGTCTTGTAGATTCTTTCCTCTAAGAAGTAGCTAAGAGGAAAATAAGGTTCCGTAGTGATTTATGTTATCCAGTCCCTCTCCCCTGACCCTTTGATTCTCTGCTTAAATCCTGAATTCTCTTACAAATAGGAGTAAGGTTAACAGCTTTCTTGGGATATTACTCCTTCCTTATCTTCTAGATATAGTCTTACCAAGCCCCATCCATTGACAGAGCACCTTCCTAATAAAAGACTTCTCCCCCAGCATGGGCTTTCCTAGACTGGGGGCCACTGGATCAGACAGAGACCCCTGTATATCAACAGACCTTGACTGACTTGGGAGACCAGAAAATAGAATGTCTAGTATTTGTTTATTTATTTATTTAACCTAAACCAAGGTAACTGCAACCTCAGTATCTCTCTCCTATCATGGTTATCACAGACTGTCAAAGAGCTCTCATGAAACTATGATTCTGAAACTGAGAGGAAGCATTGTGAAGTGAGCAACCAGTGCTTCCTTTCATGATGTCTGCTTCCTGCAAATAAAGAGGATGAGTGTTGTCAAACCTGTTCAGTTGGGACTTGGGGTGGATCTTCTTCACCTTCCCAACTCTGAACTGGGAATTTCATGCCCAAATCTGCTTTGATATTCTATTTCCTGAGGAAAGCAGAGCAATCTTCCTCCTCCTCTAATCCCAAACTAACCTAACAGTGAAAACCTGGAGGAGTCTTTGAGTCTTGGAAACTCTGAGACTTCCTTGAAATGTTTTTCTGTAAAGAGTGCCCATACTATTTGTTCCAATAGAGTCCAATTCCTTAAGCTACTTTGAAAATCTCTTTTTGACTTCTTTGAATATCTCTTATGCTGGAGCTTATTGCAAAATTATTTCTAATCTGATCACAAAACAAAAAATCTTCCTCGTTTCCATTGATACATGATTAAAAAATAGTACACAAGGAATGGCTATCCATATCACTGTATACCTATTCATTGCTCTTGCTACCTTCAAAACCATGCTTGACTTCCAAGGTCAGGTCCTATAAACTCTCTGTGAACAGACTCTGTGGGCTGCCTCTAAACCCCACCATTTCAGCCACAAAGTGTCCTGTTCCGACCAAAAAAATAAAATCCCTCTTTCCAATCTTTGGGCACTGCACTTCCCTGAATAGTCACTAGACGGAGCATTTTGTGGCCTCCAGCATGACTAACCTAACCTAGCTCCACAGTATAGGAATCCAGTCTCCAAATACAGTTTTTTAAAGCTCTTGCCCACATAATGAGAATTTTTAAGTATTTTCAAATTTTTACCTGAAAACTAGAATGGTTATATTCTGGGTTATCATTCAAACAATAAAAAAATAAATCAAGTGTGTCCATAAAATATAGAAGCCCCCTATTAACCGAATGTCCATGCAGATGCCTGTTTACAGCATTAGCTGCTCATGCACCAATAGATATTGATAATATTTCCTGATAATAAGCAAATGATAGTCATCAGATTCTGCTTATTCACAAAGAATTCTTTATACTGGTGTTGACACAAGTTGCTAAAAATGTTTTAAATTCTGTACATGCCCTCATTTTCCTGAAAAATGTCATAAGTTAACACTAGGATTCTCTCTAGTGAGATTTGACATTGGCCCATACTATAATTTCAAAAGAATTTTTATTGCTCCCATTTATTTCTCTCCAATATTTATAAGCCAGATAATAAATCACTAGGATGATTGACATGATTCTGAAGTTATTCTTTGTTTTTCTTATAAGCTTTGATAGTCATTAAATTAATCACTTATTAATTCAACACAGATTTATTAATGTATGTTATACTGAGGAATGATACAGCTTGACATCTAGGGATAAGATATCCAAATAATTAGAATGCAATATAATAACCTTTATGCCAAGAAAATAACCTACCAGTAAACAGGAGGAAAAACTTAGTTCTGCCTAGGAAAGACAGTAAAAAATTTCAGAGAAGGTGATCTTTGAGCTGAGCCACAATGGATGCATCAGGATTTGCCAAATGGTAAAAGTGAACCATGGACCTAGATAAAAGCATGGGAGAAGGTCAAGGTGGTTAAAGATTATGGTTTATCATAGAACACATGATAAAGTAGGGATAGAAGTATAGCCAGATCTGATAGCAAAGAGCCAGAAGGGTTTAATTATATAGATCAGGAATGGTCACAGGTTTTGGAGGATTTGGTTCAATAGACCAGGTTTTCAAGCATTTTCAAAACTGGGTTTCAGAAAACATGACAGCATTGTGTAAGACCACATGGAAAAACAGAAACTAGAACTAGGAAGAATAATTGAGAAGCTGTGTATTAAGTTATATTTTGGGGGAAAAAAAACTTATAACTGTAACCAATGACTCTGAGTGCAATTTACATGAGAGGTTCTTATTGCTGATGCCATCTCCACTATACCCCTAGCCTTACAAATTCCCTGTATGCTTGTTGGCTTCTGACAGCTAATCTCATCATTCCCATGCCTAAGGGCTTTTTCCAGAAAGATAGAAGGTTGATTTGCCCACTGCTGATTAATCAGCACAGAAGTTCCAGGGAATTTAATCTTCCCAAACATCCCTCAATGAATGACTGGTAAAGTTGCTATAAAATACACAATCCTATAGAGTTTCACACTTATTAAACTCCAATGGCTTACCTCAGTAGCTGGCTTAAAACAGCACTCATTGCCATGCATTATTCACAATAGTAAGAAAGTGAGACAACCCAAGTGTCCATCAGGAGATGAGGGGATATATACATCTACAATATGTGTAAATACATGCACACCTCATGAAATAACATTCAGACTTTTAGAAAAAGAACAGATGCTACAATATGGATGAATCTTGAGGACATTGTGCTAAGTAAAATAAGCCAGTTCGAAAGTACAAATACTGTATGATTCCACTTATATAAAGTGCCTAGAGTAGTCAAATTCATAGACACTGGAAGTAGAATGCTGGTTGTCAGGGATTAGAGAGGGAGAAGAGTGGAAAGTTACTCTTTAATGGATAGAGGATTTCAGCTTGGGAAGAGGAAGAAAGATCTGGAGATGAGTGGTGGTGATTGTTTCACAATAGTGTAGGTGTCCTCAATGCATGAAGCTGACAAAATTGTTTTAAGAAATGGTCAAAGTGGTAACTTTTGTATGTATTTTATCACAATAAAATTTCACTTAATTTCATCCTCTTCTTTGTTTCACCTTTCCCAACTTTTTTATTTGTGTCCCATTCACATTACTGATGGAACTACTAGAAGTCTAATTTTTGTCTCAAGGTCTGCTTCTGGATGAGCCCAAACTAAGACAATTTGTACCAGAAGGAGTACTAGCAAGTGTACTTAAAGGATGGGATTCTGGAACTGGTCACTTGAGAGCAAGATGGCAAAAGGACACCCTTGTGTAATACCCTCTTCTTAAGTGGAGACTGGATTACTGGCTGGATTTTAACAGCAGAAGTGATAGGACATAACTTGTAATATTCGAAGCCTATTTTTTAAAAAGACTATGGTTTGCATTTGGGAGGTTCTTTCTAGGGAAGTTGGTTCTCACCTCACTGAGCAGCCCTGTGGGGAAGATCTGAGTAGGTTGAATTGATCTTCTGAGACTTGTCAATGCCACATGAGTAAAATTGAAAGATTCTTTCTGAGTCAAGCATTGAGATGACTGCCACTCTGAGAACATTGTGATTATGGCTTTGTGAAGGACCCTCAGCCAAACCAGCTAAGGGGCTCCCAAATTGCTAACTTAAAGAAACCTTAAAAACATATTTGTGTTTTAAGCTGCTAAACCAGAGATAACTAATACACAGGTGGTTAGTGGAGCAAGAATCCCCCTGGCATGTTTTTGAACACATTACTATAAGTCTCACTTATGGTGAACTGGGACAGGATACATATTACAGGGTATGCACTGTCTTGTGAAATATCATTAGTACTTAAGAGATAAGATGACAGTGGCACTTATAAGGATGGTACATTTAGTTATTGTAAAGTGTCATTAATATACTGAAAGGGAAAAAATGACACTCATGCATCAACTAGAAACCAAGAGCAGGACTAAAAGCCATAAGATCTCAGTGACAGCATTGAAATTTTTCCCTAATCTCCCGCAACCAAAGGAGAATTGGACTGAAAAACAGGCCTAGGATTTGATCATGAGAGTACTCAAATTGCAAAGAAGTTTTAATCCACAGTGCCCTCAAATCTTCCCTAATAGGGAAGTGGTAGAATCTTGAGACCAAACTGGGAATATCTTGGGAACCTTAAACCCCAGATTTTCCTGAACCTTCTAGGCCTAAAATAGTGGCCCGCCCCACCCCCACCTACAGAGTAGCAGCCCCTCCTTACCCAGAGATCATGAGGAGTTTTACTAAAATGAATGTTTGTAAGATGATGCTTACCCTCCTTGAGATTTTCTCCTATGTCCCCTTATGATTTCCAGGCCAATAAATAAGGTCAAAGATCAAGTCTTATCTTGATTGGGAAGATAATTTACACACACACACACACACACACCAAAAAGAAAAAAGAAAAAAAAAAGAAAGAAACTACAGGGCCCAGCTCACATGTATCTGCAGAAACTAGAAAAACATCAGAGATCAGTCATGAGCATGCTAGATCAGGGGAGTAGAATATAACTCTATATTCTCAGATTGTTAACATGAGAACAGCCACCTATAACAGGATTTCATGCTTGCAGAAACACTTCTGGAATCAGTTTGTTCTACTTGGACAGCTCCTTAAATCTTGAGGGGAAAAAATACTGACCTGCAACAAAGGAGGTGGAGATGCTACAATTGCTTCAGAAGTATAACAAGGAAGAAGTCAAGAGACTCAGAGGTGTGCGTATTAGACTGGATCTATTATACATGACCTGAAAACTCAGCAGATCACTATGTTCTGCAGGAGAATCCAAAAGGCACGCCCTTTCACTTAAGCAATAAGAAATGTGCCAGCGATGCAGGGGCTAGGGAGGGGACAGGGTGATGAAGGGCACTGGCCTCACTGTGAAGCTCAGCAATGTCTGTGCTATGTATGCCAAGCTTAACAGTAAGAAACTCTCTAGGAAATTGGGGTGATAGATTCTGAAATAGCAGAGGCCAAGGGTCAACATTTAACCATCAGAAGAAAAATGGATATAATTAACTAAATAAGCAATGTGGTAGCTTGGATGTGTCCACCAAAGGCCCATGTATTAAAAACTTCCTCCCCATGCCATGGCACTAGGGTGGTAGAACTTTTAAGAGGTGTAACCTAGTGGTAGATTTTAGGTCATCAAGGGCTCATTCTTGAAGTGGAGTATAGGATGCTGGTCTCTGCCTTTTTCTCTTTCATTCCAAGACATGAGTTAAGCAGGTTTCCTCTGCCACATAATCAGATTATAATGTATTATCTCGCCACCGGCCCAAAAGCAACCAGTCAGTTGACCATGGATTGAAACCTCCAAAACTATAAGCCAAAATAAAACTTTCATATTTTTATGTTGATTACTCAGGTATTTGTTACAGTGATAGAAAGTTAACTAACACAGTCAATAAAGGCTAAATGGCAACTAGAGAGCAATGACTTAGAAATCTATGATGATGCTTAATAGATCCTGGTGTATGGATCCTAGATGAGATGGACAAGCATACTTCTTGACCTACACACTCAAAAAAGATCAATGAGACAGGATCACTTTCCCTTCACCTGTAGCTACATGGTTACAATTCCACCACCATGTAGAAAGTATGCTCAGAAGAAGACGTTAGAAGCACTCAAGAGCTGGGCGCGGTGGCGCACGCCTGTAATCCCAGCACTTAGGGAGGCTGAGATAGGAGAATCGCGAGTTCAAAGCCAGCCTCAGCAATAGCGAGGTGCTAAGCAACTCAGTGAGACCCTGTCTCTACATAAAACACAAAATAGGGCTGGGATGTGGCTCAGTGGTCAAGTGTCCCTGAGTTTAATCTCCAGTACCAAAAAAAAAAAAAGAAGCACTCAAGGACTTTATCATGAGGCCTGCTAGGACATTATCTCTAGTGGCATGAAGCTGCAGAGCAAGGACACATCCCATGTCTCCTTGGTGCAATGCACTTCACTCTGAGCTCCAAGGGCCTTGACATCTACCACTGCAACCACAATCTGGCCATGAGCTTGAACCTCACCAGCATGTCCAAAATACCAAAATGTGCTACAATGAAAACATCATTACATTAAGGGCTGAAGATAGTACAGACAACTTGGTGCTAGTATTGGAAATACCAAGTCAAAGAAATTTTGAACTAGAAAATTAATGAATTTAGAACTTGAACAACTTAGAATTCCAGAACAAAAGCGAAGCTTTGTAAAAAAGATGTCATCTGAAAAATGTATATATAAAGACCTCAGTCATATCAGAGATACTGTTATAATTTCCTAGACAAAAAATGGAGTGAAATTTCTGCAAGTACAGAAGTTGGAAATTTATCACAAACAAATAATATTCATAGTGGAGGCTGTTACCGTACAGATGGATGAGATGGTTCAGGTAACTTTTATACTGAGGTACCTGAACATTTATAAAACCCACTCCACCCCTCTCTCCTACAGCAACACTGTATGTCTGCAGACGTACCTCTTACTCTAGAGTGTGAAATTGTTGATATGGAACATTTAGAGTACTACTTAGCTCCCAAGAATACAGTTGACAAAGGATCTTAGGCATTTTTAAATTCCAAGAAAAGAGAACTAAGCCTTTTGAAAACCACTTCTGATACCACCACGTACTAAAGTTGTTTTCTGTCACCAAATTTGTATCTATGAGTATATAAGTAGATATTTGAAAGATGTTTTGTGTAAATAATCTAATTTTTCCCCTATTCTCTACAGTTGTTTTTTGGGGTTTTGTTTCAGTTTTTGTTGTTTTTATTGTTGTTGTGTTTGTTTGTTTTGATAGTGTTGGGGATTGAACCCAGGGCTTTGTGCATGTGAGGCAAGCACTCTACCAACTGAGCTATATCCCCAGCCCGCCTATTCTCTACAGTTTTTTTAAATAATAAAGTTCAAAGTCAATTTTGGTCCTATTTACATAGACGTACTTCTGTCTTACTCATAAATACTCTTTATAAATTTTATAACAAAAGGGTTGGAAAAAGATCTTGACTCTAAGTGCAGTTTTAAGATTTGTGTTTTCAATTTAAAGTCAACCTGAATTTCAAATGTCAAAAAAAGAGAAACTTCTATAGCACATTAACAGAGTAATGTTATCATTTGAAACAAATAATAATGGAGCTTATTAATATAACTAACTAATGGGGCTTGTATTTTGTATATCTTTGTTTTTATTTCTCATTTCATTTTTCTAGCAATTGATATCTATTGTATTTTACACAAAAGTTATCAGTCCATGATAGATTGGAAATAAAAACAAAACCAAAATCATCCTTCACTTTGGATAACTTAAGAAACTCTATTCTAAGTTAAAACTTGCTGTGATTAAATAGAAGATCCATGAATGTGCATGACCTGATCCCTGGGGAGAGTCAGTTCTATTTGCATGATGACACAAGGAGCTTCCTGGGAGAAGATAATAACTAGAAAAGATAAGGCCAGTGGACTTACTCTAGAACCAGAAGATAATGGCATCTCTGTCTAGGCACTCTTACGAAAAGAGAAGCAACTGACTCTGAGCAGGGAATACAAAGTGCCCACGACTACTGGCAAACATGGTGCCACAGAGCTCCTCATCAGGAAATTTTCTAGCACCTACTTGACATCTTCAAGTGTTCTCAACCACTGTTTGCCATGAGCACCCTAATGACCTCAAACATCAGGGACATAGGTTTTGTAAAGTATGCCCTCTGCCATAGCTTAGATTTTTCATGTGGTATTCTGTTAGTTAAAATATCAAATGTAAGACACAACATACATACAAGGAAAAGAAGATTAAAGAATGCAAAGGGCCTGCTGGTCATTATCAAAAGATAAATCACATATGGTAATTTACCTGGTGAAAGATGGATTTAAACCACCCTAACTTACATCTATAACAAAGGTGTTATTTTTATAATTCCTAAGGAAAAAAAAACTAAAAACTTAGGTCTTTAAAACTCTACAACAGCATGCTATTCTTAATATCTACATGTCTTGAGCCATCTCATTACTGTTTTCCAGAGAGAGTTCAAATTCCTCCTTCCTTGGTCCTGAAGCATCCCTCCTTCAGTATGACCTCTTCAGTAGCAACTGTCTTCAGCAATCTTGCCAACATTCTGATTTCCTCTCTTAATGCATGGATACAGCCTTTGGGGGCTTCTAGTAGTCTCACAAACAATTAAACCTCGAATCAGCCATGGATCTGCAAAATGCATGATTAAATATACAACTAAGATTAAAAGTGTTTAATAGAATAGGATTTTTAACAAGCAAAATTGTGTGTGTTTGTGTATATGTGTGGGTGCACGCACGTGTGTTTAACAACATTCACCACTCCTGCTACATAAGTCAAACTTAACCTTTCAATATTTAAAGATGGTTCTATGTGTAACTGTTGCTGACCCTAGTCATTTAACATTCAACAACCAAATAGGCTGTAGAATTATTGCAGGACAGGTACTCTTGTTAGGCAGGCACCCCTCACCTTTACAGAGCTTACAGACTTAGAGTGGGAATGACATTAAACACAACACACAAATAAATAATAACAAATTGTGATAAATGTTAGAAAAATAAGATTACTGGCTGCTCCAAACCAGAATAAAAAGGTGAACTGATTTTAGATTGGAAGGTGAGCTTCAGATAATGAGTTGAGTGGTAAATACAGCAATGTTTGAATATAAGAGGCTTAGACATAAAGTTTGTATTCATATTTAGCCTTTTAGAAAATGTGGCATTGCTTTGGAGGTGTGCCCTCTGATTCTTAGGCTTTTATCACTTGTTTTGACAACTGCACTTTGTTTCTAACATTAACAAAATATGGTGTTTGAGCTATAGTTGCTCATTTTGTATTTCACTAGTATGAAATAATGCACATGTGATGTTTAATGGTTCAGTATCTTTTTCTGTGGTCTCTTCAAGATTCTGACCTTCATTTTCCCTTGAGGAAAAAATCCATGATGTTGACCCTGCTTCTGGGCAGCTCAGATCCATTCTGTGGATGTTCCCCTGATATAGCCTGTGACAAACCTAGAGTTTGTATTCCCAGCCAATGTTAAAGAATTCCTGAGTAATATTCCACTATGTATGTACCACACTTTCATTATCCATTCATCTGTTGAAGGGCATCTAGACTGGTTCCACAGTGTAGCTATTGTGATTGAACTGCTATGAACATTGATGTGGCTGTGTCACTATAGTATGCTGATTTTAAGTCCTTTGGGTATAGACCAAGGAGTGGGATAACTG
The DNA here is from genome assembly GCA_028644305.1 of Xerus rutilus. Taxonomy (NCBI): domain Eukaryota; kingdom Metazoa; phylum Chordata; class Mammalia; order Rodentia; family Sciuridae; genus Xerus; species Xerus rutilus. Next base: position 48,268,350 of record CM053408.1, read on the forward strand.
GGTCAAACGGAGGTTCCATTCCAAGTTTTCTAAGGACTCTCCATACTGCTTTCCATAGTGGTTGCACCAATTTGCGGTGCCACTAGCAATGTATGAATGTACCTTTTTTTTCCACATCCTTGTCAACAATTATCATTGCTTGTATTGTTGATAATTGCCATTCTGACTGGAGTGAGATGAAATCTTAAGAGTAGTTAAAATTGTGGCATTTTCAGGTAAATGGATGGAGTTGGAGAATATCATACCAAGCAAAGTAAGTCAATACCAAAAAGTCAAAGGCTGAATGTTCTCTCTGATAAGTGGATGCTGATCCATATGGGGGCGGGGGGCATGTGGGGAGAATGGAGGAATTTTGGGCAAAGGGGTGGGAGGGAGAGGAAGGGGGCGTGGGGGCAGGAAAGATGGTAGAATGAGATGAACATCATTACCCTAGGTACATGTGGTGCAACTCTACATCATGTACAACCAGAGAAATGAAAAGTTGTGCTCCATTTGTGTACAATGAATTAAAATACATTCTGCTATCATGTAAAACTAATTAGAACAAGTAAAATAAATAAAAAAATTTTAAAAAGGAATTCCTGAAAGTCCATTTAAATCCTTCACACTGTACTCAGCCTAGAGAACACATCAAATCTGTAAGTAAGTCAAAAGAATCATGAAAGAAAAGTAATACAAGGAGCTTGTAACAACACAAGGGACCCTGACCTAGTCAAGAGCTTTGGGGAGGACTACCCTGAAGAAGTGATATTTAAGGTGAAATCTGAATAATAAAGAAAGTTATATTTACCTGACATCCTAGTACTAAAATAATTATGTATTAATATTAATTATTATCTTACAGATATTCATCTAAAAATGAAAAAAATTCCCTACATTCTAGCTAGGACCTAGAGTAATAATATCACCAGGGTAATTATTAACTTGCAATAATAAAAACAAAATGAACTATATCCCTGAGTTCAAAATTTTATTTACAGATAGTAGCAAGAGGTAGGAAGCTACAGAAGTCAAACAACTTGAAACTTTTCAAAGTGGCAGCTTGATAACAAACATGAACTTTGAAATCAAACAGACTTTAGCTGAGCACAGTGGTGCATGCCTGTAATCCCAGCAGCTCAGGCAGCTGAGGTAGGAGGATCACAGGTTCAAAGGTAGCCTCAGAAACTTAGCAAGGCTCTAAGTAACTTATTAATTAATTAATTTATTTATTTATTAATTAAAAATAAAATAAAAATGACTGGGGATATAGCTTAGTGGTTAAGCACCCTTGGGTAAATTCTTGATAATACCAAAAAAGAAAGAAAAATCAGACTTCAAATCTAACCCCTTCTTTCCTAAACAACACAGTGGTATCAAACGAGGTAACTATGCTACCTTATTTGTCAATTGAAATATAATATCTATTTCATAGGGTTGTGGTAAGGATTAAATTGATAATATATGCAAAATGCCTGATATTTACTAGGCACTCCATGAGGACAATTAATTCCTACTCAATAAAACCTGACAAAAGTTTTCTCTAAGATAATAATCTAGGGTCTGGGGTTGTGGCTCAGTGGTAGAGTGCTTGCCTAGCACCTGTGAGGCACTAGGTTCAATCCTCAGCACCACATAAAAAATAAATAAATAAAATAAAATTATTGTGTCCATCTACAACTAACACATATTTTTTAAAAAGATAATAATCTTAATAGCAACCAGTTTGTAATAGGAAAAAAACCCTACTATAAACATTAATCTGTCAAAGAAACAATGCTTCTCCTTTCCTTTCCCTTCCCCATGATGAAGACTGCAGAAACAAGGATCTCTTGGCTAAGAATTTTAGTCCTTTCCAGACTTCAAAGTCTCTTTTCTGGAAACCAGAGAATTGCCATTGCAGGGTCAATCGGCCCCATTATCAGTGCTTTGCCTGGCCCACAGAAGAACTTCATTTATCCTGAATGGAATGATATAGAAATGTGGAAGCTTCATGATGAACTTATGCGAATTAGGCAGGAATTTAAGTTGTCCTTTCTCCCTTTGCTAAGTATAGTCTTAGACCACATGTTATCTGAAAATTCATATTTATTTTGTGTATATAGGTTTATGTACATTGCATATACATAATAAAAAATAGATCTACAAGTGAAAAACAAAGATTACTCTTTAGAACAGCAGAAATATTACCCAGAAGAACCAACATGGAGGCCCCAGGCCCATCCTTGATCTAAAGCTACTATAACACAAATTGTCCTACAGGAGATAACTAGACAGATGGATATAATTTAATATTAGACTCTGCTCCTTAGTCCTGGAATTCTAATGCTATTTCAGCTGGAACTTTAGGGATATCACCAGAATTGCAAACCAAGCGACAGGGACTTAGAAGAATGACTTTTAAGAGAAAATAGGTAGATCCAAGTTTTCGAGGGTTTCTCAAGGGTGCTGGTATATTGCTACCAAAAACATTTGAGGGCTGGGGATATAGCTCAGTTGGTAGAATGAGTGCCTGCCTTACATGCACAAGGCCCTATGTTCAATCCCCAGCACCACACAAAAAAAAAAAAAGTTTGAGAAAGGAATAAGAGAAGACAGGTACAGATGAAGGATTTCAGGAAATCAGAATAGGAACTGAAGAGCCTCTATAAAGAAATATTCATGAAGAGCTTTCCCTTTGTCCATAAAGTACTTTTTATTTCTTCACATTTTCTTAATACTTCTGGAAATATTTTGTTCCAAAAATGTCTTAAATAATTTGAGTTCCCCTCAGACTAAATAAATAACCCAAATTTTCTTTCGACTTATGATAGCCAACTGAATTCTCTGATCTCTGAAAGTTGCATAAATGGACCTTTCTATCAGAAAAACTGGCCTTCACAAGAGAATCAGTTATGAGTTTCTGACAGAACCTGTGTATCATTATAAACTAAATAAGTGATTTTACAGTGTACACTCACCTATAGTTTGTGCCTCTTTTATCAGAAATATATTAAAACGTTCCTGTTTATGAATCTAAAAATCAATATGTAATCAATGTGAGTTACTGAATAAATAAGCTAGTATTTCCCCTAACAGAATATGAAAACTGGGTATCCTAGGGAAAGTGAAAATTAATCTAACCCTTGATAGATCTATTTTGTGATAGACCTATCATTAAAGTAACAGAATAATCAAGTTTTGAGGGGTTTTTGTTGTTTTGGGGTTTTTTTTGGTTTTGTTTTGTTGGGTTTGTTGTTGTTTGGTTTGGGGTTTTTTTATTTGTTTGTTTGGTTGTTTTTTGTTCGTTTGTTTTTTGTTTTTGCAGTTCTGGAGATTAAACCCAGGGGCACTCGACCACTGAGCTACTTCCCCAGTCCTTTTATGTTTTGAGACAGGATCTCCCTAAGTTGCCCAGGTCAGCCTCAAACGTGCAAATTTCCCTGCCTTATCCTCCCAAGTCACTGGGATTACAGATGTGTGCCACCATGCTCTGCTAAGAATATTTAAAACCAATATTAGAAACAGTTTCCTATACAGCAAAATGGATATGATCATTGAATATAGGAATTTAAAATGTCTTATGAAATACAAGTTTAATTTCAGATAAATGAATTTCTTATTTTCTTTTTCATGTTTTTTGAATTGGTTTTTGAAATAATTGATGTTTTATATTATTTACATTTATTTTCCTAATCAAATTTGGTTTTGCAGAGGAATTATTGGTTATACATCTATGGTCTTATCTATTTATATCTTTGAATAAGCTATGGAAAATAATATTTTAAAGTGTGTAAAATACAAATATTTTTATCCAAGAAAAGAAAATGAACACTTCAGAATATAAAATAAAAATAGTAATAAATTATGGAACAGATGTTGTAATTTTTGAAATCATGAGATGTTATATGAATACATTAATATGAACTTCAAAATATGCTTTAAAATGATGAATCATATAAACTGGAAGTCTAAATAAGAGTAATAATCTCAAACAACATATGGTTTATCAGTTTTCAGTAATTTATATTAATTGCTAATTATTCAACTCCACTTACTTGACTTTGAAATGATGCATTGACTTCAGAAGAGAATTCCTCTAGTCCAAACTCTTAAACATCTCAGATCAGAAGTATCTTTCATTTTTTACTGAATAGCCTCAATAGTGTAACATACAAAGAATAAATACAGAAGTAGAGAGCAGCACTGGTCTGGGGCTGTGTGAGTGCCTGCTCATCCCTCCCAGTCTCCTCCTGGGAAGAGAACCACAAGGAAACATTGAACAGGCTCATCTCATCTGCCAAATCTGCCATCCTTAAGCATCTTTAGGCAAGATCACTCTTCCACAACAAAACTGCTTTCACCACCAGTAACTGCTCTGTGACCCCATTATTAAGTCATTAGCACTGGTATAAAATTCAAATGTCTTTATAAAGCATCACCATGAACAAGTTTGCTCTGTAAACTTCTTTCAGGAATTTTACAAGCCAAGGAATGCCAATGATGGTCAGCAAACCACCAGAGGCCAGGAGAGAGTCACAGAACAGAGTCCTCTTCACAGAAGGAACAAACCCTGCTGACATCTATCTCAATTTCTCAGTTTCAGACTCCTAGACTTCAGAACTCTGAGACAAGAAACTTCTTCTGTTCTTTAAGCTGGAGGAATGGAAAAAAAGAAAGAAAATAAGAAGGAGGAGGAGAAGGGGGAAAAAGGAGAAGAAGAAATTCTAGGAAAAGAGGCTTACTGAACAACATGGGTCATTGAATTTTTAGACTGCCTAACAGATGACATTGAAAAAGTAAATATAATTAAATCAATTGATAAGCGATTTGACAAACTTAATTTTTGACTAGGTTTACCAGAGAAACTGTCTTTCCTCTATTTTGCTCCGACTCTCCCAAATAATACCATCCTTTAAAGTAAATTCCAGATCAACTTCTAGGAATTTCCCCTGATTCTGCCCACCACTTTTCTGATTCACCAGCATGATTCCTACTTTTCAAGACAAGTTTGCAATTACTAAATTCATGAATGCATATTTCTGCAAACCCAAATTAGTTAATAATTATTAAATATCTTATATTTGTAAGGCACTGCAAGGACACAAAATTAGTATGTTTTTGTACTTAAGAAAGATGGTTGAAAACCATCGTTTGGTTCACCGGTGATGTTCTGATTGGTGGTGCCCTTTTAGCCCTGGGCCTGTAACCTTCACTTGGGTGTGTCCTGCTTCCCTTTCCTACCTTCCAGTACAAAAGAGTCATCTGGAATGTCTGGAAAGAAAACACAAAACCTTTCAGAATACAAAACAGTAAGATGGGCAATAAAATAATACACTAATTTATCTAGATGATGTAAGGATAGAAAAATCAGGAGAAGTTCTATTTGGAAGATAAACTCTGAAATGAATCTTAAATAAAAAGTAGGATTTTCTTACCAAATACAGAGGTAACACTAATTTTAAAAAAAACTGTTTTAGAGACATGAGATGGCATTAGATACCTTAACTATATCTCAATAGGACACCTGCGCCATTATAAAATCTAAAAGTTTTGTATATGTTCTCTAGCAACTCTGCTGCTGTTTCTAAAGCTTTAAATGGTCTCCATTCACAAATCAATGGCTTGTTCAACCCGGTCCTAAACCTTAATAAGTTACTGTTTTCATGGTTTTCAGGGACTGGCTGATGATATTGATTGTGCTACTTGTTTACAAAAAATAACTTTGCTGTCTTGCTTATTGTTGTCTATATGATCCCTTCCTTATGTATGTATACACCTTGTCCAGCTAGTCACTCATCAGCTGCCACCATGGACCCCTCAACCGCCCTGATACGTGTGATACTCAAACTACGGATAGCCCTACAGATAAAAAACAAAATAAAATCTCTTATCTACTGGGGGCCTTAGATAGGCCTCCGTAAAGGATCTTGACTGCCATTCCCCAACCAATGCCCCTTTCCAGCTTTAAGTAGCCAGAGCAGTCATCACTACTGTCCCTAATGGCAGTTAGGGCCACTTCTTCAAAGGCTGAGTATGAATAGATAGGATAGACAGAGAGTAAAACAAGCAGACAGGGCAACAGGCCCCAAAAAGGCTTTCTGTAAATGCAAAGGCCACTCCATGAAATTAGCCTGCAGAAACATTCCAGACATTCCAGATGACTGTTTTGTATTGGAAGGTAGGAAAGGGAAGCAGGACACACCCAAGTGAAGGTTACAGGCCCAGGGCTAAAAGGGCACCACCAATCAGAACATCACGGGTGAACCAAAAGGCTTGGAATTTTCCCAGTACCTGATTAACATGGATGTTGTTGAATGCCCCTACCCACTAGCTACATTAACCCTTAGACTAGTACACTTAGGTAGGAACCTGCTATCGAACCACCTTTTGCCTAGAGAGAGCACTGCTTCTTTTCTTCTCACTTTAATAAATTTTAAATTCTAGCCTTTTCTGCTGAAAAAAAAAAGTAGAATTTCCACCTGTAGAAGTGGAAATATAGGTAGGAAACAAAATTTAAAAAGGCAAGTAAAGGGACAATATATGGGATTTTCAAGTAATGGTGAATTTTTCGGGTTTGCTAAAACATTACCATAGTGAAGGAGTAAAATAACAGCATGGAGAACTTACATGGACACATGTTTAAAGTACTTGAGTTCTTCAACAGCAACCTCATACCTAATTTGACAGGTTTGTTGTGGAATCATTGAGGATTCTTTAATAAGAAGTTATATAATTTTAGCTTTCCTTTGGAAATTATTTTTGCAGTGGAGTTTGAATTGATTGAAATAGGAAGAGACAAAAAGGCAAAGAGGAAAGTAACTATTTAAAAAAACAGGAATACTACTGAGCACCCACTGGGATGGCTATAGTGGGGCAAAGAGGCAACATGAAAAGGAATGACAATATGATGCATATTACAGCAAAAATAAACCTTAAAAACATTATGCTAAGTGAAAGAAGCTAGATACAAAATGACAAATATTGTGTGATTCCATTCAGAAATTTCCAGAATAGGCAAATCAATAGAGACAAGCTAGATTAGTGGTTGCCAGGAGCTGAAAAGAAGAAGAAATTGGGACATACAGGGTTTCTTTTTAAGGTGATAGAAATGTTCTGGAATTAGTAGTGATGAAAGTTATATAATATTTTAAATATATTAATAAAAACACTAAGCTGTACACTTAAATAGTTAACATAGTAAACTTCATGTTAATTGCTTAAAAACAGGAAAAAATCATAATGAAATGAACTACAAGGAATTGTGAATAGAAAGATAAAAGAATAGTTGCTTAAGAGTTACAATCTGTATAGTTTTACAACTATTGTATTTCATTGTGGCTAAGATGCCATCAACTGTCAGATATATCTTAATTTTGTATACCACTAAGAAAGAAAAGTACTGCCAATTAAAATATGTGCCAACAATGTAAGAAGTAACTGATATTAGAGTTTAACATGTAAATAAAAGTGCTTTTGAATCAAAAAAAATGTGCAATTAGATGTAGAAAATAGAGGAAACAAGTATTTTAGAAATAAGGAAAAGTAGCTTATTGGCACAAAGATACAGTAAGTTTAGTTTAGAATAACTGGGTCTCAATGTGTTATTTGAGTATCTTTATCGGGATTGATGCAGTATTATATTATTATTTATAGTATGTAATGGGAGGTAAATTATATTTTTAAAGGTATATATAACATTGGTAATTTGAAGAACACCTCCAAGACTAAAAATCAATAGTCATAAAAGATAAAGCCATTCTCCTAAGAAGAAGCTGATTTTTTAAATAAAACATTAGAAGAAGGTGTCATGGTTTAGATATTAGGTGTCCCCGAAAAGCTCATGTGTGAGACAATGCAAGAAGGTTTAGAGGTGAAATGACTGGGTTATGAAAATCTTAACCCAGTCAGTGAATTAATCCCCTGGAAGTGGATTCCTGGGAGCATGCCTTTGGGATATATATTTGGTGAGCTTAGTCTCTCGCTGCTTCCTGGCACCATATTCCCAACAACTTTCTTCCACCACACTCTTTGGTCATGATGTTCTGCCTCATCCCAATCCCTGAGAAATGGAGTCAGCTATCTATGACTGAGAACTCTGAAACCCTGAGCCCCCAAATAAATTTTTCCTTCTCTAAAATTGTTCTTGCTGGGTCTTTTGGTCACAGCAGCAAAAAAAAAAAGCTAACTAAAACAGAAATCTTCATTTTCAAAAGCTCAAGGATTTACTATTTTGAGACCTCTTCCAGCACATCACTGATGCAGTGCTCCTCAGGGAAATACAAACTTAGAACACAAGCTGGGCGCAGTGGCTCATGCTTGTAATCCCAGCACTTTGGGAAGCTGAGACAGGAGAATCGTGAGTTCAAAGCCAGCCTCAGCAAAGGCGAGGCGCTAAGCAACTCAGTGAGACCCAGTCTCTACATAAAACACAAAGTAGGGCTGGGATGCTGGGGATGTGGCTCAGTGATTGAGTACCTGTGAATTCAATCCCTGGTACCAAAAAAAAAAAAAAAAGAACACAATTACAGGGGCTGGGGAATGTAACTCAGTGGTAGAGTGCTTGCCTAGTATACCTGAGGTCCTGGGTTCAATCCCCAGTATCACACACACAAAACATACATACTGTTACATATCACCAGAGTACCAAAATTTTTAAAGTGTGGTAATTGAAAGCATGGGTGAAGATGTAGGATAATGAGAATTCTCATATACTGTTGATGGTTGGTGAAGTCACTTTTTAAATCTCTTTGGCCTTGACTATCATAGTTGAAGATCTAATAATTTCACTCCTAGTCAAAAGATTTATCAACTAGTACAACACTCTCCATTTCTCATAATAGCCATATGAGTGGAGCTCGAGAGAAGATGTGGCCCACATCACCAGTGGTCACAAGCCCAGGAGGTCAGAAGGGCACTGAGGTTCCAGGAATTATGATGTAACTGAGTCAGTCAGAGACCCAGAACTATTGGGGGTGTTTGATGGGCACACATGCTAGGAGGGACAAAGAGAATAGCTCCCTAGCAGTGATTAAACAGCATTCCCCAGGATGCAATAGGGGTGAAGGGGACCTTAGGGGCTTGAGGCAATGCCTTTTTAGCAACCTGAACAGAAGTATTTTAATATTTAAGTTGATATCCTTATTAGTATATATGGGCTGAAGATCATCCTAAATTTTCCCTAAGGAAACTCAAACACATGTGCAGCAGTGTACATGAAAAGAATTTTCATGCAACCACTAAGTCATCATAAGCAAAAGTAGAGAAAACAAAACAGAAAAGAAAATGGATGAGTAAGTTAGAGTCAATTCATGCAGTGGAGTATTCTACAGTAGTGTGAATAAACTACATCTACAGGCAATGTGAATGGATCTCACAGAGGAAAAAATACATGGAAGAATACATTATTATTCTGTTCATATTGTTTTAGTAGATAAAACTATTACATAGAGAAACATAAATATGTAGTAAAACCACAAAATATGCAAGGAAATGATTGTTCAGGTTGTGAAGAAGGATGGGTAAAAGGGAGGTTCCAGGGCAGTAGAAAGGTCCTTTATTTAATAATCATTTGTTATTAAAATAATTATGTGGTTAGTGCACCTTTCTCTATTTTATATTTTGCCATAAAAGAAAAATAGTAACAAAGTCCTAAACTGGCTGAGAACAACAGGTTTACAGCTACAATGTGACAGCATAAATGACTTAGTCAGAGGTAGACAGAGCTATGAAGTAACTTAAAGAAAACGAAAATGATTGGACACTAGAACAGCAGCAGTGGTATTGATTCAAAGATTTCTTCATAAATGGACACAGAGCACTCCGGGTAGAAGTCAAAATTTTTTCTTAAGTCAGAAAGAAATTTCCAAGGCAAACTTTGCAAGAAAAATGGGCACCAAGGGAAAAGTAAGTAAATAAGCTACATCTTTGCTCAGTTTGTGCTTTTTTGTGTCTGTATATTTGCTAAAAGCAGCTTCATTCAGGGGTTACTCTCAGAGCACAATTTAAAGTTGATTAAAAGAATATGATTGTCACAGGGGTGTAAGGGAGGAGGGGGCATGGGGACAGCAAAGGTGGTGGAATATTATGGTCATAATAACCCTAACTTTATGTATGACTGCATATATGTTGTGATTCTATACAACTTACAACTAGAGAATTGATATGTTATCCTCTATCTATGTACAATGAATCAATTTGCACTGTTAACATGTAAGCCTAAATAAAACAAATAAAAGAAAAAAAAAGAATATGATTGGTTCCTATGCATGATTTGCCAAAATGTTTACTAGAAGGATACTCAATTAAATATTATTTAAATGCCAGAGAATAGAAATTTAAGTAACTGTACTATAGCCATAAAACAATATTAATTGGTAGAAGAAAGATTACAAAATACTATATACATGAAATCACATTTGGGACACTCAGATGGCTTTACATCAAAAGCATAAAGTGAATAATAAAAGTACAGATAAATTCTGTCCTTTCTTGCATTTTGAAACTTCCTGTAATTAATATATATTTCATTTGTAATAAAATTAATAGTATTTATAAACAATTGTAAATCACATGAGAACTATTGAAAATAGATTTTCAAATGGTCAAACACTAGGAAAATCATTTTAAAACAGTAGTTAGAATGGAAGATTATAAGTTCATTTCTTTCAATGTTACTTATATTTGAAAATAAAAACATAATTTGATGCTAGAAAAAAAATCTAATCTAAGGATTATAGAATCCTAAATGTTTAAATTTCTTTTCAAACATGTTTACCCAAATTATTGCAAAAAGACCAAATTTTTTTATTTAAGCTATAGTCTACCGATAAATTTTGTAGTTTTATGAGCCTCACTTTTCCAACTTTTAATGACTCACCTAGGGATTTTGTTCAAATGCAGATTTCAGTTTAGCAGATTTGGGGCAGGACTTTCTTCTCTAAGGAGTTTCCCCAGATGATAAGAATGAATAACTGCTAGTCTTATGACCACACTTAAGTAATAAACATATAAAACACATCTATATTCTAACAATGAAGACTCAGGTAATTCAGAGCAGCTTACAAATGGTTCATTCAACAAATACTTATTGGCTATCTACCAAAAATTTTAAATACTATAAATGTATCTTCTTTGTTACGGAAAAAATTCAAAGCATTATCTTAACACATCTATTTTAAAAAAAGTATAATGAGCATGTTGTAGAATTTAGCATGTTCAATTAAGTTCCCTTGTCTTAAAAATAAAATAATTAAATATAATATCCAACCACACACATCTCAACTGTTTTTCATAGAAATATGATAATCAGCACTCTGCCTTTATCCTCACAACATCCTGTCTTTCTCTCTCTCCCTACTTCCTTTCTGTCTTTCAGGTTATTAAATGCAAAGCAGCCATTGCCTGGGAAGCAGACAAGCCCCTTTGCATTGAAGAGATTGAAGTAGCTCCCCCCAGGGCTCATGAAGTTCGAATTCAGGTGAGTGTGGACTTTCCCTGGAAAGAACACTCAGCCCAAAGTACTCAATTTCTTTCATTTATGTCCTATATGGTATGACTGAGAGTCTTTGGAGTTTTCACTATGAGGGAGTTGTATTTTTAGGACCAGATAAAAATGGGCATTATCCCCAAGAATAATGAATTATTGATCATTTTTGTAATTTTTGATGATGGCTTAAAATCTAATTAAACAATCTTAATCTTGATTGTCAACCCTACAAATCAGACAAAATAATTCCCTTTGGCTTAGAATTAGTTTATGTTCTCCAATTACCAATTATTGGAAAGTGTTTTTAAAAGGAAGAGAGTGACATGGTTTTCTCTACGAGAAGCAGCTTATTTTGCTACTTGTGAATTTTAATCTCAGACACTACTGCTTTATTTTTTGATAGAAAAATGTATCTCATTCGTATACTTCTTCATTCTCCAAATAGATTTTATTATTATTCTAGTTTCATTGTAAACTATATTTGTAATTTAAAAATAAACCTATGCTTTGATTTCTTTTTCAAAAAAAAAAAAAA
>CM053408.1:48280830-48296368 GCA_028644305.1 Xerus rutilus
AAAAATAGCATTGGCATTTGGGAAGTGCTGTGGTTTGAATGTGCTACTCAAAGTTCAAGTGTTGGGAGCTTGGTCCTCTGTGTGGTCATGAATTTGATCTTAATGATCTCTAACTCTCTAATTTAGCTTGAAGAACCCAGCAGAACAATTATAAAGTTATAACAATTTACAGTTCTATAAAGTTTTTCCAATTCAACCAAAAATAGTTCTTACCAAAAGTTATCATTGTCTACCAAATAAAACCCTGTATTTGCATATAGCACCATTTCAACCAAGTTGTCATTATGGAGGATAATTCCTTGCTTGGAGCAAAGCTCCAAATGTAGAAAAGGAAACAGGAAAAGCATTAAAAATAAAAACAAAACAAGAATCAACATGAAAAAAGTAAGCAACTACTTTGAGATGACAAGAAGTGCCTGTGGTCTTTTCCTCCCTCCATGGGTCTTTTGATACAGTATATGTAAACAAAAATGTTTCTGCCATATCATAAGTGCAGAGAGTAGAAGTATTAATCTTCAGTTGTTTGTAATTCTCAAAACAATAAATAAACACATATTCAAATAAAAACTTCAAAACACCTTCCAAAAGTTCTAGGTCATTGCATCTTCCATCACTAGTGTGAGAGGGAGAAGGGAGAGAGAGAGACTGATTGCTTCTTTCATACAGTGATCAGTGATGTGAAGGATCCTATTACAACATCTGTAAAAGTAAAAATTGCCCCCAAAAAGTCAGAATCAAGTTGACCATAAGCAATGTGGGACAAAATTTACACTTCTCTTCCATAGGATCAATCTTAAAAGATTAAAATTGTTTTTCTATTTACCTTAGAATTTCTATATGGAACGGTCAACCATAAGTTTATATCTTTTTGAAGCTTATTTACATTTTCAATTCTTGCCATTTTTATATTAACTCCAAATTTGCTGTAGGTTAACATAATAATGTTCTCTCTTTCTCTCATGCAAAGATCAATGTGTGTCCAAGCAACTCTCCTGAGCTACTGTCTTCTATGTGGTAACTCAGCAGTCAAGGAAATGTAAACTCCTGGCTTCAGTCTCAACTTGAGGCCATCTTGGTTGTTAAAGCAAGAGAAGAGATGGTTGACAGGGTGCAATCTACCTGCGAGAGAGCTAAAAAATGTAGGCAAGCAGATGAAATGTTTAATGAGCAGAATCAGTGTTATTTTCTATTAAGACTTTTGCCCTATGTTTTAAATAGCATTGTTTATATTTATCCTATGTTTTTTATTTTTTAGTTGTAGATCAACACAATATCTTGATCTTTTTAATTTATTTTTATGTGGTGCTGAGGATCAAACCCAGTGCCTCACACATGCTAGACAAGCACTCTAGCACTGAGATACAACTACTGCCCCTATTTATCCTATCTTTAGATCTTCTAAGTATATGGTGTCTGCCTCATTTCTTAGGCTCCAGTAAATAACTAATTATTCATGACTTTTAAAGTTTTTGATCCCAGGTCCCTGGAATTGCAAATATTCTAGTAAATGCCCATGGAGGATTATCAGAAACTTGTTGATTAAAATTTATGATATCTTTTATAGATCTTTCCCAACTCCGTGTATGTATGCTTCTTTTGATACACAATGATATGCATTGCAGGGTCAGTCTAATAATATGTTTTATTTGTTTCTTTTTTTGATGAAGCTGAGAATTATATTGAATGTTCTATCTATAATACAACACCAGAGCCTCAATTTACAATGACATTATGACCTCATTAACTTGAATCCCAGTATCTAATATATAGTTGTATAAATTTTCCCTAAACATTGTATATATCCACACTGGAGTTTATGCACTACTTTTCTACTTACTCAGGTAATCTTCTTTGTTTCACTTTCAGAGAGCAGCCCTGGACAGCACAATAGTAGGTTGGGGAACATGTACTGTGGTTGGAGTAAAGGTTGGTGACAAAGGATTGGAGGTTTCTCCAATAGAGCTAATAACGGGCCGTACTCTAAATGGAACATTCTTTGGTGGTTAGTTTTTTTTTTCTATCTTCATAGCTTTTAATTTTCTTCATAGTAGTACAAAATTCTTAGAATAAAGATTATTGAAAAATAAAGTCTAAATATTTAAATATTGAATGCCTAGGATATATCTAAAGAGTACACAAAAACTTATATTTATTAACTGAAAGTAAATGGAGTTTATATAGAAAGATAACTACAATTGAAAAATTGAAATTTAATTCACATTACATTGAAATGAACACATAAATAAAACCTAAGCTTTGATTTAATTGAGGTAGTTTCTTATCTAGAGCAGAATATAATCTTGAATTCTGCTTATAAAAAATTTTTATAAAAGAACAGAAAGTTAAAGATGGAGGGGAAAAGTTTAATCATTTGAAGCAAACTGGATCTGACCTAATAATTTCATTCATTCAGCAAACACACTGATGAAACTGTTTCTTCATGTCAAGTACCATGTCTTTTATTTGGCATTTTGACCAAATTATAGGTTGGAAAAGTGTAGATTCCGTTCCAAAGCTGGTTACCGACTATAAGAATAAGAAATTCGATCTGGATGCATTGGTGACTCATACCCTGCCTTTTGACAAAATCAACGAGGCATTTGACCTGATGAACCAAGGAAAAAGGTAAATTACCAAAAAAATGATTGAGTGGTTTAGAAAAACTTTATAATTCTATTTTTATTTTGAAAATAATTGGTTTGTCTTTTCTGACTTTATATATTATAAATACTAGATTTGCCAGTATTTCTAGCAAATATATTAAATAGTGGTCACTGAAAAAAGAGAAAAGCTTCTATTTCCATAATTTACACTGCTACAACATAGAGTGATGTTATAAATTGACATATTTTTTTCTTTTTCACAAACAGGTGGGTTGAGCCCTGGTAGGAGAGGTTTATATAGTTTAATGTTAGATCCTTATGATACAATGTGCCCCTGGGTCTGGAAACATTGTTTGGCAACTTTACACAAAGTGCTTACTCCACCCCTTCATGATCTGTGAAACCATGGGGATCTGAGCAGAGTGATAGGTACAGATACATAAAAGATGCTTCAGGTCTCTCATTCTCTGCTTTGTCAAGAGGCTCCTATAAGATACTTTTTGACTGACAATTTTAGCTATATTGTGCTGCCTTTTCTTGGAGCCTAAGGATTGATACATAACAATGTCCCAACTGATGAGTCCCTAGGGGTTGGAGAGTGGATAAGACTAGGATCAATGATTTTAGTTAAAATATCCAAGCAGTCTTGATCTATAGATTCGAAAAGAAAAACACTAAGAGCAATGTTACATGGAGGAGATGCAGGGGAAAGAAGAAATGAAAAAAAAAAAAACAGCTAAGGCCTAGGAGGCAGCCTAAATTAAAGTGAAAATGACAGGAATTTGAAGCAGAAAATAAATGTTACAGAAAAATAACATAGGTCTTTGGTATGAGGACCCATACTATTTCATGGGAAAGAAACCTGAGAAAATATTCCCATTGACATAACTCTCCAATTTATAAACACATTAGCCACAAAATATTACAAAAAAGTTCAATAAAAAAGAAACTATAAAATGTTGGGGTTTGTGTTTGGGTTTTTTTGGGGGGCGGGAGTGTTGTATTGTTTTTTGTTTTTTCAGTCCTGGTATTGAACCCAGGGACATTCTACCTCTAAGCTATATCCCCTGTCTTTTTTATTTTGAGATAGAGTCTCTCTAATTTGATCAGGTTGGCATGGAACTTCAGATCCTCCTGCCTCTGCCTCCCAAGTCACTGAGATTACAGGCATGCACTACCCCATAAATATTATTTTTAAAACTACACCACATAAACTTAGAATATAAGCCCTAAATAACTTGCACACTCAATATGTCCATAGGAATATTCCTCAGGTTAGGAGTTGGAAACCTGGTGCTCAGCTCCTCTACCACAACCCCTTGACCTTGGAGTTCTTGGCCACTGATATATCCACAAACTAAATGAAAACCAAATGAAAATGCTGCATTGCTTTACTAGATGGGCAAGCCTCCCATGTTCTAGTAATTAGTGGCCGAGCAAGAAACCTAGGGATAGATGTGTGCGTGGGCCTTTCTACTCCCTCACTAACTCCCTGAGGAAACCACCTGACTGCCCACACAAATAGAAAGGTAGCAACAGGAAAAGCAAAAGATGGGCCTTTCCATACATACTCACTGTATGGGAATAGGAAGTACACAAGAGGACAGACCCTCCCACCATACCAATTGTGCAAAAACAAGGGAGTGGATAGAAGGAGATGGGGCACAATGACTGACTAGCCTGCTAAGATGCAGTGAAGCCACCTAAGAGTGAGGAAAGGACTCAGAGGTTCTTCCTCCACAGGTAGATGTAGCTTCCAGTTCCTGGGTGAAGAAAATACTTAGACATGGTACCCTGCTGAATGCCAGGGCTCCACAGCTCTAGCAGTAATGTCCAAGAGAAGAAATTCTCTCTCCTTGAGGTTTTCTCCCTATTTTGTTTGCACATGTTGGAATTATTAAGGATTGAAAACACTCAGGTTCTCAGAGAGTAGCATCCCAATACACCAAGCTCCCCCTCCTGTGATGCCCAACTTGCCCTTGACAATAGGACAGCCAAGAACAGAGACTATTCCAAGTCCCCCAGCTTTCTAGTACCATCTATATAACATTATTAATGCCATGAATGTGAGAGGATGACAAAATAGAAGAAATAAATCTTTACAAAATGGGTTTATAAAAATTGGACCAAATTCTGAAATGAAAAGACAAAAATTATTTGTGGGCTTTGGCTAAATTTTTCATGTAAATTGTACTTATTATTGTCTTACTGTTATTCACAGCATCCGAACAGTCCTGACCTTTTGAAGATGCCAGGAAAAATTTGGGAATGCTATTCAATTGAATCTGAACCTGTCTGGATAACATACAGCCTGACAGGATTAACCAAAGAAAGCTATGAGCTATAAATGCATATTTCTGTTAATGTATCCACATAAAATAGCTATAAATGGTATGGCATCTATACTCATAATGTGTATTCAAATTTCCTATGTTAAATAATTATGATTACTGAAGCATTTATGAATAGAATCATGTGATGTTTATAAATTATTTAAAATTAGTTCTGGGGTGATGAGAGTGGGGTATGAAGGAAAAACAAAACTATATTGACCATACATTTATAATTTTTGAAGTTGGTAGAAAAATTCTATAGGGAATTCCACTATACTGTTCTTTCTACTTTTGTCTATGTTGAAAACTTTCTATAATTCACCAATTTTTACTTGAAAAAATTTCTATATACTATATACATATATAAAATACTGTCAAATAATTTTTGTGTTTGAATAAATTATGAACTATTCTTTTAAATAAGCTTCTAAATAGTTTTTATTTTCAATATCTATTAATTTCTTTACTCAGCCCTACTTTATCATGATTTACTATAATCACACTATATCAAAATCTACATAAATTAAGATTTTAAAAAGAAAAAAATACACAACCATCTCAAATTTCTATCTGAAATAACTGCCATTTAATATTTAATAATATCATAATGTTTAATGCTTTACAGTTCAATGATCTGTAATTGGCAATAACTAATGTTATTTTCTATAGTCAACTAAAGGTAACATGAGCAATGTACTTATTACACTGCTTACTAATAAAATATAGGAAGTACAAATATTTATTGTTAAAAGATCTAACAGTAAGATTCATATAAAAAGTAACAAAATGGGAGTTTTCAAACTATCATACTTATTGAAAGTACAATGGACAGTTACCAAGGATAAAACAGATAATATCAAAGTAACAAAGACAAGCTCTCAACTTGGAATAATTTCTGAAATCAGGTTTTCTTTAAAAATTTTCTACCACTTTATGAACTCTGAGAAAAAAAACATCTCTGGAGCTTTGGCAGAAGAGGATATCAAGATTTCAAAGTAGAAACATATCCCTGCTTATTTTTCTTTTTAATTAAAAATAGAAGCTTGTTGATTTATCTGTAAATGGTTCCTTGGTTGGCATTGTAGGGACTAAGACACGCCCCTCAAGTGGCTGGCTTTTCTGGTGCAATTCCCTGGGGCACCAGTTATCTTCTCTCCCCTCCTCTCTTTTGCTTCCTTGAATCCTTCATAGGTTCCGTTTATACCCACCTCCCACGCAGATCTTTGAGGCCACAAAGCTGCTTGCATTCCCTGATCTCCTTGGGCTCTTAGTGTCTTTACTGAACTCTTAACACTCACTGCTTCTGTTGTTTTTCAAACATGCTTGTAATACTCCCTGAAGGCAGAACAAACTTTGCATCCATCCTTTGTCCCTTGCTCAATAAATATATATTGCTTGAAAACAAAAGCTTATCCCCAGGAGTGTCCAAATACTTTATATTTATTTTTTTGTGGGGAGGGGGTTGGCATTGTGGGAGATTGAACCCAGGGCCTTGCGCATGCTAGGTAATAGCTCTACTACTGTGCTGCAGTCCCAGCCCATAGTCACTCTTTTGAATGGAATTTTTCCAAAACATTTTTTATATTTCTTTTTCCCCAGGTAAAGAATCTCAAATCTAATCTTAATAACTCATATTTATGATGATCATTAATTTTTATACTAAATTATGAGCCAGTAACCTCCATCAATATTCTAATTTCCATGTGCACTTCTGTGATTTGAAAAACAAAACAAATCTGTTTTGTTTTGTTTTGTTTTGGTTTTGGTACGGGAGATTGAACTCAGGGTACTTGATGACTGAGCCACATCCCCAGCCCTATTTTCTGTTTTATTTAGAGACAGGGTCTCACTGAATTGCTTAACGCCTCACCATTGCTAAGTCTGGCTTTGAACTCGCAATTCTCCTGTCTCAGCCTCCCAAAGTGCTGGGATTACAGATGTGCGCCACCACACTCAGCACAAATCTGATTTTTTATAACAAAAGCAGTTAGAAGTTGGATACAGTTACCCCTGCTTGCAATCCCAGTAAATCAGGAAGCTGAGACAGGAGGATTACAAGTTCAAGGCCAGCCTCAGCAATTTAGCAAGACCCTCAGAAACTTAGCAAGACCCTGCTTCAAAAATATATATATCTAAAGGGCTGGAGATGTAGCTCCGTGGTAAAGCATCTCTGGGTTCAATCCCCAGTACAAAAAAAAAAGTAATTTTAAAGACATCTTTATTTTCATCTGTTGCTGTTAAAATTATTTGTATAGTCAGTGAAATCCCAGAGTAAGTTGCATAGGGTTTAAGGCACAGCCTTAGTCATTCTGCAGTAGCAGAGGCTTTTTCTCTTCCACACGCTCAGTTGAAAAACCTCATTGATGTAAGCATTGTACAATTCTTCAAAATGTATACCTAATGCCAAGTTACCCAAATCTCTCTCTCAAAATGAGGAATAAATGTTGAATCTTTATATGACACTAGAGAAAACAAAAATCATATACCAATAATATAATTGGCAATATGTAGAAAACTTAAGAATCATACTTCAAAGACATCAAACAAACATGTGAATTATTGACAGCTGACCCCTTTTGCTGATTGCTCTCACATTCATTCTTCACTTAAAGAATACTGCTTTTCTTTGTGATCCTTAGCAAGAAGAGTAAAGCAGGATGCATCACAATACTAGATCTTAAACTATACTACAGAAGTATAGAAACAAAAATGGCATGGTATTGGCACCAAAATAGACATGCAGACCAATGATACAGAATAGAAGACACAGAGACAAACCCACATAAATACAATTATCTCATACTAGACAAAGGTGCCAAAACTATACATTGGAGAAAAGATAGCCTCTTCAACAAATGGTGCGGGGGAAAACTAGAAATCCACACGCACCAAAATGAAACTAAACACCTATCTCTCACAATGCACAAAATTCAACTCAAGGTTGATCAAAGACCTAGGAATTAGACCAGAGACAGTGAGCCTAATAGAAAAAAAAAGTAGGCCCAAACTTTCATCATGTCAAATTAGGCCCCAACTTCCTTAACAAGATTTCTAAAGCACAAGAAATAAAATCATTAATCAATAAATGGGATGCATTCAAACTAAAAAGCTTCTTCTCAGCAAAAAAAAAAAAAAAAAAAAATCAATGAAGTGAAGAGAGAGCCTACATTTCGAGAGCAAATTTTTGCCACACGCACGTCAGATAGAGCACTATTCACCAGGATATATAAGAACTCAAACAACTTAACACCAAAAAAAATAAACAACCCAATCAATAAATGGGCTACGGAGCTGAACATCTCAGAAGAAGATATACAATTGATCAACTAAAATATGAAAAAATTTTCAACATCTCTAGCCATTAGAGAAATATAAATCAAAACTACTCACACCAGTCATAATGGTAGTTATCAGGAAAACAAACAACAATAAGTTGTGGTGAGGATGTGAGGGAAAAGGCACACTCTTACATTGCTGGTGGGACTGAAAATTGGTGCAACCAATCTGGAAAGCAGTATGGAGATTCCTTAGAAAACTTGGAATGGAACCACCATTTGACCCAGCTATCCCACTCCTCGGTCTATACCCAAAGGACTTAAAAACAGCAAACTACAGTAATGCAGCCACTTCAATGTTTATAGCAGCTCCATTCACAATAAACTGTGGAAACAACCTTGATGCCCTTCAATAGATGAATGGATAAAGAAACTGTGGTATATATACACAATGAAATATTACTCTGCATTAAAAGATAATAAAATTATAGCATTTGCAGGTAAATAGATAGAGTTGGAGAATATCGTGCTAAGTGAAGTAAGCCAATCCCAAAAAACCAAAGGCCAATGTTCTCTCTGATAAGTGGATGCTGATCCATAATGAGGGAGGGGGCATGAGAAGAATGCAGGAATTTTGATCAAAGGGGAGGGAGGGGAGAGGGTGGGACATGGGGCCAGAAAAGATGGTGGAATGAGATGGACATCATTGCCCTAGGTACATGTGTGACTGACTGCACATATGGTGCAACTGTACATTATGTACAACCAGAGAAATGACAAGTTGTGCTCCATTTATATACAATGGATCAAAATGCATTCTGCTGTCATGTATTCCTAATTAGAATTAATAAATAAGAAAAATAATGTGTGTGTTTTTTTTTAAAGACTAGGGGAAATAGAAGTTACAACATTTCTAGAGTGTCAAGCCACTGAAACAAAGAATAGAACTTCATCTCTTCAAAGAAAATCAAAAAATGATTTTTTTAAGGTTTGATGGAAATCTACTTTCTCTTTTTCTAAAAAATTTCTCCAGGGGCTGGGGATGTAGTACTTGCCTGGCACACATGAGGTTCTGGGTTCGATCCAAAGCACTGAAAAAAAATTTTTTTGTTCTCTAAAGAATTTCTCCAGAATCACCTCTACCCTCTCCCACAAAATTCTGATCCAAACATGAAAATCTGTTTAAGGCACACATGTCATGGACTTTCAGGATATTGAAGATTATTACATTCTCAGGGATAAGAAAGATGTATTCTCCAACATAATAAGATACACAGGTCTATTTTAAAAGGAAGGAAAGAAAGTAAGAAAAACTAATTTCATGGGTATAAAATTTTCTTAAAATCTCTAAGAATGCCAGTTAACAGGGTAATCAATATTGAATTTAGAATGCAGTATGATCACAGAACTGTTTATTCTTCCAAGAAGGATTAAATTTTAAGGTGTATGCACCATCCCTTCAAATATCTTAGATGCTCATAGTTCTCAAAATGCTACTAGGGTGCCCTCTGGTGGTGTTTTACGTTTTTCCATCTCCTAGATTCTTTTTTTTTTTTTTTTTTCCTTTGTTTTGGTACAACCAAAACAGCTTGGTATCTGGTTTGACCCAGATACCCCACTCCTTTGTTTGTTTGTTTTTTAAGACATAGACTCACTAAGGCACTTAGGGCCTCGCTAAGTTGCTGAGGCTGGTCTTGAACTTGGGATCCTCCTGCCTCAGCCTCCTGAGTCTCTGGGATTACAGGTGTGCACCACCATGCCCAGCTTCCTAGATGATATTTTCTTTAGGACAAATAATTAGGAAGAGAAAATTTCATTTATACCATTGTTGGGTTTTGTTTTGTTTTGCTGGTATTGGGGATTAAACCCAGGGGCACTCTACAGCTAAACTACATCCCCAATTCTTTTTATTTTGAAACAGAGGTCTCACCAAGTTGCCTGGGCTGGCCTTGAACTTGCAATCTTCCTGCTTCAGCCTCCCAAATAGTTTAGATTACAGTTGTAGACAACTGCACTCAGCCATAGTTGACATTTTAAAGAGTACTTTCATATGTATTATTTCACCTGACTTCTACAAAACTTTACACTATACCATAAGCTTCTTGAGGGCACAGCCATTTTCCTGTTCTTTGAGTGCCTTACAGAGGGCCATGCCCCTGTGAAGTAGGCAGAACAGAATTTATTAACTCAATTGAAAGAGTGTTCCCTGTGTTATAGAACAAACAAAATATTTAACCAGTTGGCTTATAAGAAACATAGCCTTTGAAAGCTGAACATTATCTTATGGATGAATGTGAACAAGTTGGGGAATGTTCTTATTCTTAAGAGATACTTGCTAAAGAAGAAGTGAATTTCATGAGACTTGCAAATGCCTTTCAAATGGTTTCTCAAAATGAGAGCGATGGAAATAGAAAGTAAATTCAGAGAAAATATTAATCAGATCAAAGTGAAGGACATAGAGGTGTTCCTTGTCCTCTTTTTCAACTTTTGAAATTTTGAAAACTTTCAAAATTAAAGCTATAGTGAGGAACATTTCAAAATAAAAGGTTGGGGATGAGATGCAGTAGTGTGTGTTTGCCTAGAGGCCTTGGGTTAGACTTCCAGCACTGCAAAACATTTTAAATAAGTAAGTAAATAAATAGACAAATAAATAGATAGTTGGATGTAGTTTTCTCTCACTTTTAAAATATGCCTGTGTCCAGCTAACCTTGGTTAAATACCTTAAGGGCAATTTCTTCCTTATGATTAAAGATACAATCTGCTCTCTGAAGTATCACAAAGGAAGCCCAATCTCTCTGCTAGTGAAGTTGGTGGGCATGAGGCTTCTCCCACCAACACATCTATCTTCATTCCTAATTAGAAATCTCCTTAGTATAATTTAAACTCAATATTCCATGTGCAGTGTGAATAATTTATCTAGTCAGAATAATATGCTAGTAAATGCTGTCTATATATTTTTAGTCATTTTGTAGTTTTCTCTCATCATTGATAAATATTGAGCTTTATAAAATCTCTGAATCCAATTAAACCAGATTGTTCTTATTCTATAACGTTAACCCAAGAACAGAACATTTATTATCTCTGAGGTTTCAAGATTTTTTTGGAAGGAATTTGTAATTAAACAAAGCATTTAATAATAAAGAAAAAACTATATCTCCTTATTTTATTGTTATTAAATTACTTTGTATCCTTTCCTACACTTTTGGCAATAAAACTCTGTCCTATAGACCTGTTTATAAAGCAGCTAATAAAATCTCAGAACCTAGTCTTAAAAATTAGCCTTTCTGTAATTAAACAAAAGGAGCCTGAGAAAGAGATGTCCCTTCTCCTGATAGCTATGAAAAAGGAAATACAATTCTAAATCATAAGCTTCTCCCAAAAGCCTGATTTGATATGGTATTAAATTAAGAAAGTTACCATGAATATCAAGTTGTTCTCAGCAATATGGAGGCATGTGAATACACATAACTGTTACAAGAAAGTTGTCTTCATTACCTGCTAGTATAAATATTATTTGAACCAAAGGGTCTTGTAGTACTCCAAAGGCACACACCTATCTGTGCAGAGCCCAGCCAGGCCTGGGACAGTCTTTCTCACACCCACAAAAAACAGACAGGACCAGGTCAGGCCTACCAACCAGCTGGGAGTAAAAGCCCAGGCCCAGGACCACTCCACCAACCTGCAAGGAGCCCAGGCCTAGGACGACTCTGCCAACCTGCAAGGAGCCCAGGCCCAGGTCCAGGAATAGGACTGCCCATTGTGCTGAGGAGCACAGCTGCACACCACAGTGCTGTATCTCCAAACAGGCCAACCAAAGCCATTGCCCACTCAGCCTCATGTCTAAAAGTGGTTGCTTCCATATTGGGACACCTCCAATGCCATCTCAGGTTACCCCCACTGCTGCCACCACCATTTTTAGTTGTGGCAACTTCTATCTTGGGATACCAGCCAGTGGCTGGAAGCCCAACACCAAGGTACTTACAGGTTTGATGCTAGCCTGCCACCAAATACGGACATGGCCGCTTCCATCTAAGGGACAACAGCCAGGACATGGAAGACCATCACCATGGTCCCTGCAGGCTTGGTCACACCAGAGATATCCCTGCTAAGTGTGCTAATAGGCACCATGTTGTTGCAGAGACAGGAGAGAGCCTTGCACTGGGTTGCCTGTTTCTCTATTTTCTCTAATTAACAGTCAACTTCTTTTGATTCATCCTTCACTCTTCCTATGACCTAGTAACTCTGTATTCTTAACTCCTACCTCATAAACATCACACATTATGCCCTGCCTCCTGTTTCTCTCTTTATCCACTGTTAGAACCTGTAGACCCTTTTGGAAACCTACTGTTTATGTTACAGATAATAATTGAACACATCATTCCTGTTTATTGTGACAAAACTATAATTGTCTAAATAGGAACTATTTGGTTTAATGCTGTATATCATTTGCATTGAGTGCTGTTAATATTGATCTCGCCTTAAAGGTGAGATATTGGTAACCTGAAGAGATATCAGTAACCCTATAAGACTATAGAGTAGAAACTGTAATATTTCAAATCTGCACTGCTACAAGGGAAAACATGAAAAGCATGAAAAGATAAGGGGAGAAAGTGCCCCAAACAAACCTACATAATACAATAATAGAATCCATTGACAGCACAGTAGATGAAATGTCAGAGAAGGAATTCAGAATGCACATAATTAAAATGCTCTGCAAGGCGAGCTCCAAGATGGAGGCCTAGATGGACTCAGTGGACCTAGTCTCTCCAGAACCAGAGTTTGAAGCAGTAGAAATACCATCGCCCAGCCAGCTTCTTGACATCATGCTACAGCTCATCATCCCCTGCAGGAATTTCACTTGCGCATGTACGCAGGACCACCAGACAGCAGCGATTGCCACAAGCAGCTTGACTTCAGTGGCCAGCGGAGGAACACAGCTGTGCTGCAGGGCCCCAGCCCAGGGCTTGAGCCCAGGATTCACCCCAGGTGGGCGGGGCCTGCTTCTAAATGGGGTACCTGGCTCCAGCGTCCACTCAACCACACAGGATCCCTAGCAGTTGCTCCTGTGGACAAACATCTCCCTCATGGGACCCCCCACTACTATTCTTTGTGGATCTCCATCTACCAGGTCAGAACTTCCTACACCAGGGGATGCCGGACAGAATCTGGGGACAAACTTTTACTTCAACACAGCACACTGTGAAACAGCATCTCCACTGCATCCAAGACCACCAGAGGCTCAGACTTTCACCCTATTGCTGAAGGAGATGACTTCTTTGTGAGACCCCCACCTACAACATTCTTCACCGAGTGTGGAAATGCCAGTAAGCAATGGACAATGCCACCTACTGGAGGTGAAAGGAAGCAATCCTGTTTATTTACATTTAGACTTTTTATATTTTTTTATTCTTATTTCTTATTTTATCCTTTATCTTTTTCTCCTTATATAACTTTTGCTTAATCTTTTTGTTTTGTTTCTCTGTTCTTGTCTTCTTTTCTTTCTTTTTTTTCTTTCCTCTTTTCTCTCCCACTCTATTCCCACCATCTCATCCCCAACATTTGTGAAACCAAGTATTTGCTATACAGTAGGATATGGTAGGCTGGGAAACCTGAAGAGTATACTAGAGTGGTATTTTATAGTCTTGTAACTCCCACTTGCACATGTTTTATTTTTCTTATTATATAGTCTTGTAACTCCCACTTGCACATGCTTTATTTTTCTTAACTATCATGTCTCCTCGCTAGCTGTACTTTTATTTTTTTCCCTCTTTCTGGTCTTCCCCAACTCTCTTTCACTTTTTCTACTAATAGCCAACTTCTTTTGGATTCCTTTCTCATGCTCTCTAGGATCTAATAAACATATCCTCACTTCCTACTACCCTAACATTCTATCCTAAACCCCACCCTCAAGTGTCTCTAGCCCATCAACAGCAACTGTAGAACCTTGTGGAAACCTATTGTTTACATAATAGATGTTAAATGAACTCATAATTGCTGTATATTGAGACTAAATTGTAAATGTATTTAGGAGCTATTAGGAGCTACTTGGTTTAAAACTATATATAATTTGTATTGAGATTTGTCAATATTGGTCTCCCTCTTAAAGGAGAAGTATTGAAACCCTGCAGGGAAACTATAACACTATAGGATAAAAAAAAACTGTAACACCTTGGATCAGCAGAGCTAGAAGGAAAGACACACAAACATCATGAAAAAACAAGGGAAGAAAGTGCCTCAAACAAACCAAGATACTACATTATTAGGATCCATGGTCAGTACAGCAGAAGAAATGACAGAACAGGAGTTCAGGAAGTACATAATTAAAATGTTCTGTGACTTAAAGAATGATATAAGAGAGCAAGCTCAGTCAGCAAAAGATTATTAATTTTTATACTAAATTACATAGGCAAATACAAGAAGTAAAAGATCACTTCAATAAGGAGATAGAGATTCTGAAAAAGAACCAAACAGAAATCCTTCAAATGAAAGAAACAATAAACCAAATTAAAAATGCAATAAAAAGTATCAACAACAGATTAGACCACTTGAAAGACAGAACCTCAGATACTGAAGACAAAATATTTAACCTGAGAATAGAGTTGACCACACAGTGAAGACGGTAAGAAAACATGAACAGAACATCCAAGAAATATGGGATAACATTAAAAGACCAAATTTAAGAATTATCGGAATAGAGGAAGGCATAGAATTCCAAACCAAAGAAATGAGCAATCTATTCAATGAAATAATATCAGAAAATTTTCCAAATATGAAGAATGAATTGGAGAATCAAATTCAAGAGGTTTACAGGACACCAAATGTACAAAATCACAACAGATCAACACCAAGTCACATCAAAATGAAAATGCCTAACATTCAGAATAAGGAGAATCTTAAAAGCCACAAGAAAAAGGAATCAGATTACATATAGGGGAAAGCCAATTAGGATAACTGCAAACTTCTCAACCCAGATCCTGAGAGCAAGAAGATCATAGAACAACATATAACAAGCGCTAAAAGACAGTGGATGCCAACCAAGAATCTTATATCCAGCAAAATTAAGTTTTAGGTTTGATGATGAAATAAAAACCTTTCAAGATAAACAAAAATTAAAAGAATTCACAGCAAGAAAGCTGGCACTACAGAACATTCTTGGCAAATTATTCCATGAGGAGGAAATGAAAAACAACAATGAAACCCACAGAGGGAGGAGCTACAGTAAAGGAAAGACCAATCAAAGGAGAAAGCCAGTCAAGTTAAAAACTAAGAATAAACCAAAATGACTGGGAATACAAACCATGTCTTCATAATAACATTGAATGTCAAT
>CM053408.1:48296868-48326634 GCA_028644305.1 Xerus rutilus
GGAATGGAACCACCATTTGATCCAGCTATTCCACTTCTTGGCCTATACTCTAAAGATTTAAAAACAGCATACTACAGTGATGCAGCCACTTCAATGTTTATAGCAGCAGAATTAACAATTGCTAAACTGTGGAAGCAACCCAGATGCCCTTCAATAGATAAATGGATAAAGAAACTGTGGTACATATACACAATGGAATATTATTCAGCAATAAAAGAGAATAAAATTATGTCATTTGCAAGTAAATGGATGGAATTGGAGAACATTATGCTAAGTGAAGTAAGCCAATCCCAAAAGCCAAATGCTGAATGTTCTCTCTGATTAGTGGATTTCATACATAAGGGAGGTAGGAATGGGGAACATAAGAGAAATGGAGGATCTCTATATGAGGCAGGGGAGAGGAGGAAGGAGGGAAAGGGAAAGGGGTGTAGTAAAGATGGTTGAATGAGATGGTCATCACTACCCTAGGTGTATGTATGAAGACACAAATGGTGTGACTCTATCTGGTTTGCAACCAGAGAAATGGAAAAATTGAGCTCTATATATATACTATGACTTGACTTGAAATGCATTTAAATTAATTAATTAATTAATTTTTTAAAAAGTAATCAAGCTGCAATTGCTTTTAAAATATTCTAGATTCCATTTCCCCCTTTTGTTCTTTCTTCCTCCAACTTCTCCAGCTTCCTAACATTTTATTCTATAAAATTAAATGCATGGTATCTCTGTTATCATCAAAAAAATAAAAATAAATAAAATAAAATTCTCTGCAAATCTAGCAATGACATGAGAGCAAATACAGGCAACAATTGATCATTTCAACAAAGAAATAAGAGAGCAAATACAGGGAACAAAAGATTAATTCAAGAAAAAGATAGAGATTCTGAATAAAAACCAAACAGAAATCCTTGAAATGAAGGAAACAACAAACCAAATAAATAACTCAATAGAAAGCATCACCAACAGATTATATCACTTGGAAGACAGAACCTCAGACAATGAAGACAAAATATACACTCTTGAAAATAAAGTTGATCACACAGTGAAGATGGAATGAAACCATGAACTGAACATCCAAGAATTATGGGATAACATCAAAAGACCAAAACTAAGAATTATCAGGAAAGAGGAAGTCACAGAGATACAAACCAAAGGAATTCACAATCTCTTCAATGAAATAATATCAGAAAATTTCCCAAACATGAAGAATAAATTGGAAATCAAATATAAGAGGCTTACAGGACACAAAGTGTAAAAAAATTACAACAGATCTACACCAAGTCACATCATAATGAAAATACCTAGCATACAGAATAAGGATAGAATTTTACAAAGCTACAAGAGAAAAGTTTCAGATTACATTTAGGGGGAAACCAATTTAGATCTCAATATATTTCTCAACCCAGACCCACAAAGCTAGAAGATCCTGGAACGACATATACCAAGCTTTGAAACACAATGGACACCAACCAAGAGTCTTATATCCAGCAAAATTAAGCTTCAGATTTGATGACAAAACAAAAGCCTTCCAAGATAAACAAAAGTTAAAACAATTTACAGCAAGAAAGCCTGCACTACAGAACATTTTTGGTAAAGTATTCCATGAGAAGGAAATGAAAAACAATAATAAAAATCAGCAAAGGAAGGAATTACACTAAAGGTAAAGCCAATCAAAGGAGAAGCCAAGTCAAGCACAAACTCAAAACAAACCAAAATGACTGGGAATACAATTATATTTCAATAATAACCCTGTCTGGGCAGGGTGTCATACACCTGTTAATTCCAGCACTTTGGGAGGATGAGACAGGAGAATCGCAAGTTCAAAGCCAGCCTCAGCAACAGCAAGGCATTAAGCAACTCAGTTAGGGCTGGGGATGTAGTTCAGTGGTCGAGTATCCGTAAGTTCAATCCCTGGTACCAAATAAATAAATACATAAATAACAATAAATAATAAAGACCCTGAATGTTAATGGCCTAAACTCATCAATTAAAAGACATAGACTGGCAGACTAGATTTTTTTAAAAAGATCCAACAATATGCTACCTTCAGAAGACTCATCTTATTGGAAAAGACATCCACAGACTGAAGGTGAAAGGGTGGAAAAAACCATAGTACTCACATGGACCATGTAAATGAGCCAAGTTTCCATCCTCATACCAGATAGAGTGGACTTCAAACCAAAGTTAGTCAGAAGGGATAAAGAAGGACATTCCATACTGCTAAGGGAATCATACATCAGCAAGATATAACAATTGTAAATATTTATGGAAAGAAACAATGGAGCATCTATGTACATCAAACAAGCCCTTTTCCATTTCAAGATTAAATAGACCACAACACAATAACACCAAGGGACATTAATACATCACTCTCACCACTGAATACATATTGCAAACAAAAACTAAACAAAGAAATGATAGAACTTAATCAAACAATAATTTAGACTTAACAGACTTATATAGAATATTTCATCCATCAATAAGCAAATACACTTTTTTCTCAGCAGCACATGGGTCTTTCTCTAAAATAGATCATATGTTATGCCACAAAGCAAGTATTAGCAAATACAAAAACATAGAGATACTACCCTGCATTCTATCAGACCATAATGAAATGAAATTAGAAATCAATAAAATATAAAAAATAGAAACTACTCCATCACCCATAGACTAAATAATATGCTATTGAATGACCCATGGATAGCAGAAGACATCAGGGAGGAGATAAAAAGATTCTTAGAGGTAAATGAGAATAGTGATGCAACATATCAAATCTCTAGGACACTATGAAGGCAGTGCTAAGAGGAAAGTTCATTGCATTGAGCTCATTCATTAAAAGAAGAAAAAGTCAACAAATAAATGACCTGACATTACATCTCAAAGCCCTAGAAAAAGAAGAACAAATTAACACCAAAAGTAGTAGAAGATAGGAAATAATTAAAATCAGGGCTGAAACCAAGGAAACTGAAATAAAAGAAAATTCAAAAAATTGACAAAACAAAAAGCTGATTCTTTAAAAAAATAAATCAAATTGGTAAAACCTTAACCACCGTAATGAAAAGGAGAGCGAAAACTCAAAATTCATGATGAAAAAGGAAATATCACAACAGATACAACTGAAATACAGAAGATAATTAGAAACTATTTTGAAAATTTATACTCCAATAAAATAGAAAATCCCAAAGACACCAATAAATTTCTAGAGAAATATGAGCTGTCCAAACCAAATCAAGAGGACATACAATATAAACAGATCAATTTTGAGCAAAGAAATAGAAGATGCCATCAAAAGCCTACCAAAAAAGAAAAGCTGAGGATCAGATGGATTCACAGCTGAGTTCTACAAGACTATAAAGAAGAATTAGTACCAATACCTCTCAAATTACTCCATGAAATAGAAAAGGAGAGAACCCTTCCAAACTCATTCTATGAGGCTAGTATCACCCTGATACCTAAGCCAGACATATCCATGAAAGAAAACTTCAGATCAATATCCCTGATGAACATAGATGCAAAAATTCTTAATAAAATTCTGGCAAATTGAATACAAAAAAGATAATGCACCATGATCAAGGAGGGTTCATCCCAGGGATGCAAAGTTGGTTCAACATATGGAAATCAATAAATGTAATTCATCACATCAATAGACTTAAAGACAAAAATTATATGATCATCTCAATAGATGCAGAATAAGCATTTGATAAAATACAACACCCTTTTATGTTCAGAACACTAGAAAAACTAGGGATAGTAGAAACATACCTCAACATTGTAAAAGCTATCTATGCAGAGCCCAAGGCCAACATTATTCTAAATGGAGAAAAATTGGAGGCATTCCCTCTAAAAATGAAAACAAGGCAGGGATGCCCTCTCTCACAACTCCTATTCACTATACTCCTTCAAACTCCAGCCAGAGCAATTAGAAAAATGAAATAAATTTAAGGAATATGAATAGAAAAAGAAGAACCCCAAATATCACTATTTGATGACAACATGATTCTATATATAGAGAATCCAAAGAATTCCACCAGAAAACTTCTAGAATTAATCAATGAATTCAACAAAGTAGCAGGATATAAAATCAACACCCATAAATCAAATGCATTTCTGTACATCAGTGATGAATACTCTGAAAGGAAAATTAGGAAAACTACCCCATTCACAATAGGCTCAAAAAAAAATTGGGTAATCAATCTAACAAAAGAAGTGAAAGACCTATGTGATGAAAACTACAGAACACTAAATAAAGACATTGAATAAACCTTAAAAGTTGGAAAGATCTCCCATGTTCTTGGATAGGAAGAAATAATGTTGTCAAAATGGTCATACTACCAAAAATGTCAACAAAATTCCTCATAGAAATAGAAAAAGCAATCCTGAAATTCATTTCAAAATATAAGAGACCCAGAATAGCCAAAGCAATCCTTAGCAAGAAGAGTAAAAGCAGGACGCATCACAATACCAGATCTTAAACTATACTACAGAGCTATAGTAATAGACCAATGGTACAGAATAGAAGACACAGAGACAAACCCACATAAATGCAGTTATCTCATACTAGACAAAGCTGCCAAAAACATGCATTGGAGAAGAGATAGCCTCTTCAACCGATGGTGCTGGGAAAACTGGAAATCCACATGCACCAAAATGAAACTAAACACCTGTCTCTCACCATGTACAAAACTCAACTCAAAGTGGATCAAGGACCTAGGAATTAGACCAGAGACCCTGCGCCTAATAAAGGAAAAAGTAGGCTCAAATCTTCATCACATCAAATTAGGCCCCAACTTCTTTAACAAGACTCCTAAAGTGCAAGAAATAAAATCATTAATCAATAAAGGGGATGCATTCAAACTAAAAAGCTTCTTCTCAGCAAAAGAAACAATCAATGAAGTAAAGAGAGAGCCTACATTTTGAGAGCAAATTTTTGCCACATGTACATCAGATAGAGCACTATTCACCAGGATATACAAAGAACTCAAAAAACTGAACACCAAAATAAACAAACAATCCAATCAATAAAAGGGCTAAGGAGCTGAACAGACACTTCTCAGAAGAAGATATACAATTGATCAACAAATATATGAAAAAATGTTCAACATCTCTAGCCATTAGAGAAATGCAAATCAAAACTAAGATTTCATCTCACACCAGTCAGAATGATAGTTATCAGGAATACAAACAACAATAAGTTGTGGCGAGGATGTGGGGGAAAATGCATACTCTTACATTGCTGGTGGGACTGCAAATTGGTGCAACCCGTCTGGAAAGCAGTATGGAGATTCCTTAGAATCTTGGAATGGAATCACCATTTGACCCAGCTATCCCATTCCTTGGTCTATACCCAAAGGACTTAAAAACAGCATATTATATTGATATAGCCACATCAATGTTTATAGCAGCTCAATTCACAATAGCTAAACTGTGGAATCAACTTAGATGCCCTTCAATAAACGAATGGATAAAGAAAATGTGGCATGTATACATAATGGAATATTACTCAGCAATAAGAGGATAAAATTATGGCATTTGCAAGTAAATGGATAGAGTTGGAGAATAACATCCTAATCAAAGTAAGCCAATTCCTAAAAACCAAAGGCCAAATGTTCTTTCTGATAAGTGGATGCTGATCCCTAATGGGGGGCAGGGGAGGGGGCACCAGGCAGGCATGGGAAGAATGGAGGAATTTTAATTGGGCAAAGGGGAGGGAGAGGTAGGGAGGAGGCTTGGGAGCAGGAAAGATGGTGGAATGAGATTAACATCATTACCCTAGGTATACATGTGAATGCACATATGGTGGCAACTCTACATCATGTACAACCAGATAAATGAAAAGCTGTGCTCCATTTGTGTATAGTGAATCAAAAGGCATTCTGCTGTCATGTATACCTAATTAGAATAAATAAATAAATAAATAGGAAAAAATAACTGAAATAGACTTCTGAGAGCAAATTTAGTCTACTTTTGAGAAACATCAAAAAAGTCATTAGAGAGTCTAAAATGTTACATTTCTTTCCCTTGGTGCAATTCTTTTAATTTCTAATGTTTATTTTAATAAAAACAAAAATTGAATCCACAAAAAAATAAAAAAGACTCCTAAGGCTTTAGAAAGTGGTAACTTGTCCTTTAAAATTAACCTCGATAAGAAATCTATAACTGTGGTTGTCTTACTGATAAGGTTTTGACATGGTAAGAATATTGTAATTGACATCTCTGTATTTTTCTGCCAAATTAAAAGAAAAACATTAGCACTGTCATTTTCTCCCACATGCAAAATGGAATAATTAAAAGCTTATACCTTCATTCAATTTGTTTTTCTAAATCTGAGAGTATAAAATTTATATTAATACATCCATCCATGACAGTCCAAACAGAAGCATGACAAACCAGAACACAATTCTATATGCAGAACAAGTGTTGATTCCAGTGAAAACAAATTTCTGCCTCCTCTATGATGAAAGAGTGATGATGAAAGTGTAATTCGCTTTTCACATAGAGCTATCGAGTCTCCTTGTGACACTGTGCCATACTAGGGACACAGAGTTGCTGGTGTTGCAACCAGGGCTTTTAGCAGTGGCAGACTAGACAGCCTTGGTAAGGTAATATCTCCGCTGTTGGGCCCAGGCTTATCTGCATAGCTAATAATACTTATAAGCCTACTGAGTAAATACTTGAATGGCCTGTGCTTACTCAACACAATATCCCCAAGATGAGTCCTCTTGTTCACCTAATTATTGGCAACATCCTCCCAAATCAGACTTCTTGGTGAGAATCACATGGGGCATAAATTTCCTCAAACTCAGTGTCCATTAGGAAAGATCCATTCCTTCTCTAAATGTCCTTATTATCAATC
Organism: Xerus rutilus; assembly: GCA_028644305.1. Classification (NCBI taxonomy): domain Eukaryota; kingdom Metazoa; phylum Chordata; class Mammalia; order Rodentia; family Sciuridae; genus Xerus; species Xerus rutilus. The sequence goes on from CM053408.1 coordinate 48,303,722, forward strand.
TTACAATCCTGTTTCTTCAAAATCCCAGACCATCTGACCAAATCATTAATTACTAACCATTAATCAGTGTAGATCCCTACTTCAGGCTCTTTCATTGCTGTCAAAGAGGACTCACAGAGACATACTGCTTCAAGTTCTATATGCTGACAAGATTTCCCAAGTCTAACACTACCACCTGCCAGAATATTGTACAGAATTAACCAAGCTGAAACTCTCTTCCTCCTCTATAAATTGCTCATAAGAAATCTCCCCCAAGAGGTGGAAGTGAAGTAGAATTATGAGCTAATTGCTCAGACAATAGTTTATGCCTTCCGGTTCTGCATATGTCCAGTCCTGTATATATCACTTGGACTTGATAATGCGATCTTCTTGGGAATGTCCAGCCTTACATATCTGTGGGTAAATAATACTGCACACATAGTAAGAAACTCAGATATCACAATTATCTGGAGTGTCTCACAGTTAGGAATTTAATCACAGCCAGGGCTGAAGAGCCCATGACTTTGCTGTAAAACTGCATGATTCTACTCCTAAAGGATGTGTCATTCACCCTGCCATATATACTTTATCCACTCTATAAAAGGAAAGCATCAGAGTTGTTCTCGTGGCAGTCTAGACAAGCTGGAATGAATTTTCTTGCTCAAAGCTAGCAGTCCTTTAAATCACACTATATCCTACTAGGGTAAGTTTAACTTCTTAGTATGATAAATATGACATAAAACTTTTTCACCTTCTACAAGCATGGAAAGAGCTGTGCAGAAACAGAATTAGGAGTCAGTTGGCCTTAGGTGTAAAACACCCAGTTCTGCATTGTTTTATAATTCCTATTGGCCTGCATCTGGCTCTGGCTTGAAAAGAAGGTTTGAAAAGAAGGGCCTCCTCTGCCTAGTGAGCAATTTATTTCAATGTAAGTAAAAAATCAAAAGATTTTACTAAAATCTTGGTTTTAAGTAAAAAATATATATAATATACATACACATATATATGCACATATATATCACAAAAATATATATACATACATGTATATATCACTGTAAATAGGTAAAAGCTTCCTAAAGATGGTGATGCCTACTCTGACTACCTATCTACCAGTCATGATGGATACTACTTCTTACAAACAGTTCCAGTTCAGTTTCAGCAACAAGCAATAACGAGCTCCACTCTAGGAGATCATTCTTCTAATTCCAGTTCCCCTTTGCTGGGGACTAATCAAGAATGGATATGTGACTTATTTCTGGTAAATGAAATATAAGAATTCAGCAAGGGGACTTTGAGGAGTGATTTCCTTCTTGATAAAAACAAAACAAAGAGGGTGAAGAGAAGACCCTTTCCTTCTACCTTTGAATATTACCATGTAAAAATACGACAGGCTAGACCTGCAGCAATCGCCTTATGACCATGCTGGAAAAGACAAGGAAGTGGCAGAGCAACTAGCGTTATCGGGCAACAGAACTTAACAAACCCCGTCTAGACTTTTGGCTCTGAGAGATAATAAACCTTCATTTTTAAGCCTCTTTTACTCAAGTATTCTATTATTTACAGACAAAACAACCTAACTGACACATATGATATCTTCTTTGCCACTTACAAAAATCATGGTGGATCAGATATTGGTTGCCAGAGTTATCCTGCTGTCTATTGAGCCTCTCTTGCCTCACTAGTAGGACTCTATCACTGAAGTACTGGTACTCTGGTTGAAATTGAAAAGTTCATCTCAACCATAGCATCCCCTACCAACCTACAGGGAAATGAACCACATCACTCCCCCTCAACAATGGATTTTCCTGTAATCTCAACCACTTGGGAGGTTAGACAGAAGTATCAACGCCATCCTCAGCAACTTAGCAAGGCCCTAAGCAACCTAGTGAGACTCTGTCTCAAATTTGTTTTAAAAATGGCGGGGGGGGGGGGGGGGATATAACTCAGTGGTAAAATGCCCCTGGGTTCAATCCCAAGTACCAAAATTAAAAAGTGGATTTCCCAACACTTTAGTGAAAAAACGTACTTCTGGGGCCTTCTCAAGAAACGGTAAATGAATTAGGTAAGCAGGTAGCACATGAAATATTGTTCCCAACATTCCTTTCTCTATGCCTTTGTGTTTCTTTCTTTACATTATAAAGAAATATCTGGGATCTCAACTTAATTTAACACAGATTATTTTTGAGCTCAAGTTTCAACCTATAAATAGAACAATCTTAACCATTCCTGTTGGAGCTAGTACAATGAATAAAGAATTTCTAGTAAGGGCACCTATAGTGATAAATTCAGCCTGATCTAAAATAATGTTCTCTTTTTTGCCCTAGAACCCACATAATTTGTTCTAACAAGAATCAGTCTGATATTTATCAATATGCATTTATCAAAACATAATATTAATTATTTGGTGTTTAACCTTTCACCTTTAACCTTTAACTTGGTAATTGCCCCTCATTTTTTAATCTATAATTACAGATCTGAAAATTATGAGGGATGTTGGTAGATGGGACACTAGGAAATTGGCTTCTTATAGAATTGCTGTTTGGACAAGTTCCTTATATAGTCCTCAAATCAGACAGTAACATCATCAGATAGGCAAGAGAAAATGTTACAGTGGGCAAGGAAAGATAAATGGAAATCAAGAATTCATGACTATCACCAGGCATTGTGGCGCACACCTGTAATCCCAGCAGCTTGGGAGGCTGAGGCAAAAGGATCAGATTGTGAGTTCAAAGCCAGCCTCAGCAATGGCAAAGCACTAAGCAACTCAGTGAGACTCTGTCTCTAAAGGAAACACAAAATAGGGCTGGGAATGTGGCTCAGTGGTAGAGTATCCCTGAGTTCAATCCCCGGTACCAGAAGGAGAGGAGGAGGAGGAGAAGAAAGAAGAAGGAGAATTATTATTATTATTATTATTATTATTATTATTATTATTATGGTTATCTGATTCATTTGAATTTTTTAATGTATCCTCATTCTAATATTTGGTTTCCTATTATCTTCCAGTCAATGCTCTAATTTTCACATAAGAGATCCAATGTTCCTGTGAATCTAATCAATGTTGTAATCAGAAACCTACAGTATCAAACTCTTAAATTTGTTTTTTAGCTAATGTTCCCTTATAGCTTCAAGAAATGGATCAATTTATTATTGTCACAGAATGCTTTTAGGTTTCAGTACATGCCCTGAGGCAAGACTATGAAATTTTGAGCTTGCCATTCTTTGATTAAACTTTCCATAACTTTTAAAGAAAACCACCACCTCCACAAAATTTGAATGACCCATCCATTTTAATGTTCTTCTGTGGCAACAACTCTATAATCTCTAGGGCCTTACCTTCAATACTTATTTCCAAGAAATAAGTGCTGAATTTTTTTAAATTAAAGTTTCACTCCTGCATACCAAAAGCTACTCATCCTTCTTAGAGTCACTTGAATTTTCTATTTCTTTAGCCTCCACCAGGTCAGGTAACTAATCACATAGTGACCCATTTCGTTGATGATCTATTTTTTCTCATAACACTTCCAATATTGTTTTTAACTGATTTCATTGTAAGTTACAAATATGAATTCTGGCGTATATAAAATAATAAGGCATTTTATTTAAAGGATATTGGTTAGGTCTCAGAATTATCAGAACTAGAAATATACATCTTGAAATTATGTCTAAACTTTGACAGTATAACTGATCTGGTCACTATTTCCCTTGGCCTTGGACCAAAGACTGCTGCAGACTGAATCATCAATACCACCCCTTGACGCATGATACCACCACCAGCTGTCATCACTGCCCCAACTGACTTACAGCCACCAATTTCACGAAAGATTTTCCATCTGAGGTTCATATCTTTCAGTTTGAAGTTTTAGACATGTGAGTTGCATGTCCATTCCCTAGTTGTAAGGAAATATTTTCAACTTATGGAGAACTTTCCACAAGCATAGGAAGGGCATTTTAATGTCAGGCATCAAAATAATGAAATATATCCATCACAGAATTGCTTGTGGACTCATTTAGTCTTGGTTGTGATTTTTCCTGACCTCAATGAAATCTTGGAAAGATTTCATAACTCTTCCAATGAATTTGATACATAAAGAAAAAAAAGTGTAGATAAATCTAAAGCAATATTTCATCCAATTTAAAATTTCTTCCCTCTCTCAATTCAGGTGTAGCTCAAATTGAAAAGTCTGCAGTAGGGCAAGCATAAAGGGTTTGCTTCTTCTGGTTTCCCTGTTCCATCTCTTCCATCACTTGCCAGCCACTACTTCAAGCTTCCTCCATTGTGTAGCCTGCAATGGAAGGGAAACTTGAAGAGATTACATTTTACATGGCCCAGCAATATAAGATTACAGTTCCAATCTAATATTAGTGCCCTTCTGGTGTAGCACCTTGTAGGTACTGCATTCCTTTTTTTTTTTCTTTAGCTGTCAATGGACCTTTTACTTATTTATTTGCAGTGCTGAGAATCAAACCCAATGCCCCATACATGCCAGGCAAGCTCTCTTCCACTAAGCCATGACTTCAGCCCCCTGCATTCCCTTTTGAATGGGAAACATCTATGAGTTTTACAAAGAATCCCTGCCCCATATAGGATCTCTAGCCTATGATTCCTTTATAGGGATGATTCTTTCTATAATCAGTCATTCACGACTCTGCCTTCAGCCCTTGGCTTCCACAAGGGCCACCTTACCTGTCCAGGTGGATTCTCTCTGGTGAAGTTTTTTCAAGATGATCTACAACTATACCTTTCCAGAGTCTGCATTTGATTCATACAAAAAACACTTATGCTTGTCCCCACTGAACTCTGATCTACTTTATTCTGCCAGCATACAGACATAGTGTTCTAGCCAGGATCTTAATTTTTTTTTTTTTTGGTTCACATATTAGACCTTGAGTCTTCTAGATTCCAGAGAAAATACTTCAATATTTCTGAATGGTTTTCTTCTCTTGGCTTCAGATGAAGAGGCGGTGCTTCCAATATGCTCACCGTGGAAGGAGAAAGGACATATACAACACACTGACAACTCTCCAAAGAAATCCTCATTTCCAAATATTTCCATTCTTCCCTGTGAATTCTTTGCCTTCTCTTATATAAATTGGAGATAGGGAGCTGGAGTTGTAGCTCAGTGGTAGAGTGCTTGCCTAGCATGTGTGAGGCACTGGGTTCAATTCTCAGCACTGTATACAAATAAATAAATAAAATAAAGGTCCATCAACAACTAAAAAAATTTTTTTTAATTGGAGATAGGAAATAAGCCAATGCTGAGGGAAGAAATTTATCTATCTCTTAGCATGTCCTATGTAAAGTGGTCTGGCACCTTGCTTTACAATGTGGAGGTAGGCACCAACATTGCTTGGCCTTGAGTTCTTAGCCAAAACTAAGACAATATAAAAAGTCTCATTTTGAGTTCCTGTTATGTTTAATCATAAAATTATTCCTTGTAAATCTCTAAACTCTCAATCTCCACAGTATCAAGTAAAAGATATGTTTGGGTTACTTACAATAATGGATACCTTATAATAAATCATTGTCTACAAAAATAAGGGAAATTAACTTCTCTGAATAATAGGGCCACACTGAAGAGTCTCTGGCCTTCTTATTCTGAGTGTTAGTCTTAAAAGAGACAGAAAAAAAATTTATAACACTATTCAGATGCATAGCTGCAAACTAGATTCCATCCTCTCTATATTCCATCTGTGTGTGTTTCCTAGGAGAGGATTTGATGTGTTGCTTTGGCACCTCTCTGAATAGAATCTCAGTATTTGGTAGAACTAGAACCAATCACTTTTGGTTCCCTCGTGTTCAACCCATCTGTGCTGCTTCAGTATAGTTTCCTGTTTCAATTTATGTGAGCTGTGGCACTGGCTGTCTCATATCCCTCTAAGAGAGTATGTATGCAAGCAATGTCATCTAGAGCTACAGAAAAAGAAACCACCAGTTCCCATCAAGATGAAGTAGACATCACTGTAGTATGCTGTTTTTAACTCTTTAGGGTATAGACCAAGAAGTGGGATAGCTAGATCAAATGGTGGTTCCATTCCAAGTTTTCTAAAGAATCTCCATACTGCTTTCCATATGGGTTTCACCAATTTGCAGTCCCACCAGGAACGTATGAGCGTGCCTTTTACCCCACAATCTCGCCAACACTTATTGTTGTTTGTATTCTTGATAATTACCATTCTGACTGGTATGAGATGAAATCTTAGAGTAGTTTTGATTTGCATTTCTCTAATTTCTAGAGATGTTGAACATTTTTTCATATGTCTGTTGATCGATTGTATATCTTCTGAGAAGTGTCTGTTCAACTCCTTGGCCCATTTATTGATTGGGTTGTTTGTTTTTTTGGAGTTAAGTTTTTTGAGTTCTTTATATATCCTGGAGGCCAGTGCTCTATCTGATCTGTGGCAAAACTTTGTTCCCAGAACGTAGGCTCTCTGTTTACCTCATTGATTGTTTCTTTTCCTGAGAAGAAGCTTTTTAGTTTGAATGCATCCCATTTATTGATTCTTGATTTTACTTCTTGTGTTATAGGAGTCTTGTTAAGGAAGTAAGGTCCTAATCCAGCATGATGAAGATTTGGGCTATTTTTTCTTCTGTTAGGCATAGGGTCTTTGGTCTAATTCCCAGGTCCTTAATCCACTTTTTTTAAAAAAATTTTTTTAGTTGTAGATGGAAACAATATCTTTATTTTATTTATTTATTTTTATGTGGTGCTGAGGATCGAATCCAGTGCCTCATGAATGCAAGGCAAGTGCTCTACCACAACCCCCTGAGCCACAACCCCAGCCCCTCCTTGATCCACTTTGAGTTGAATTTTGTGCATGGTGAGAGATAGAGGTTTTGTTTCATTTTGCTGCATATGGAGTTCCAGTTTTCCCAGCACCATTTGTTGAAGAGGCTATCTTTCTTCCATGTACACTGGAATCAATAAGATAACTGTATTTAAGTGAGTTTGTCTCTGTGTCTTCTATTCTGTACCACTGGTCTACATGTCTATTTTGGTGCCAGTACCATGCCATTTTTTTTACTATAGCTTTGCAGTATAGTTTAAAGTCTGGTATTGTGATGCCTACTTCACTCTTCTTGCTAAGGATTTCTTTGGCTATTCTGGGTCTTTTATTATTCCAAATGAATTTCATGATTGCCTTTTCTATTTCTATAAGGAATGACATTGGGATTTTAATTGAAATTGCTTTGAATCTATATAGCACTTTGGGTAGTATGGCCATTTTGACAATATTGATTCTGCCTATCCAAGAGCATGGGAGATTTTTCCATCTTCTAAGGTCTTGTTCAATACACAGTGAAATATATACACAATGGAGTATTACTCAGCAATAAAAGAGAATTAAATTATGGCATTTTCAGGTAAATGGATGGAGTTGGAGAATATCATGCTAAGCAAAATAAGCCAAAAAACCAAATGCCAAATGTTCTCTCTGATAAGTGTATGCCGATCCATAATAGCAGGGCAGGACACAGGAAGAATAGAGGAACTTTGGTCAAAGGGGAAGGAGGGAGGAGGGAGCATGGGAACAGTAAAGATGGTGGAATAAAATGGACATCATAGTCCTAGCTTCATGTATGACTGTTTATGTGATGTGATTCTACAAAAAAAGAAAAAAGAAAAAAAAGAAAGATGCACACTTATGCCATACCTAGAGTATAGCAAGGACAAAGATTTTTAGAAGCCAGCTGTGTGTCCGAACTTCATGTATTTTTAGAAAAGTTGTATTTTACTGAGCTTTTTGCCATTTAAGATTATTATTTATTATGACTGACATGATAGTAGTATGGGCATTGTTTAGTAAAAGCATCTATTCTTATTTAATACAACTTTAGAACATGGACTAAAGAAAAAAAGATGAAGTAGACAATTAAGTTTTCATAAATTCTTCCTTCAACTCATTTAGTACTTATATTTCTTCTTGTGAGCTTTATGAAATATGCTTCAACTTTTTGAAATCTGTTGATTATGTCTAGTGTACACTTACTTGATGTAGTGATGAATCATTTTCACCTATTCCTTCAGTTCAAAATAATCTTTGCTTAAGGATAAGAATTAGGTATAAATTAGCAGATTCTCTTGTTTCCTCTCCCTTCTGCTGGATAAAATGAGAGGAGAGATCAGTCACATATTTAATATATTGTCACTATCAAGTGTGTCAGGAAGTTGAAGTTTCCCAACATTTTACATTTTGCTGCTATGCCCATTTTGTGATCTCTATATGGAAAATATAATCCCTATTATCCACCTGCTCAGGTTATTTCTACTATTGTCCACACTAGCACTGATTCACATAAGCCTCTTCTTGTATCTAAGAGTTATAGAAGCCGGGCGCGGTGGCTCATACTTGTAATCCCAGCACTTTGGGAGGCTGAGACAGAAGAATCGCAAGTTCAAAGCCAGTCTCAGCTATGAGGCGCTAAGCAACTCAGTGAGACCCTGTCTCTATATAAAATACAAAATAGGGCTGAGGATGTGGCTCAGTGGTTGAGTAGCCCTGAGTGGTTGAACAATCCCTGTTACCAAAAAAAAAAAAAAGAGTTATAGAAAGTCTTCAGGAAAATTCCCCAATGAGATTGTTAACCTCTGATTTCACCTCGTTTCAATTGTTTCTTCTAATAGAAAGTAGATATGACAAACACATTTACTTACAACTCCTATTATTTTTAATAAACTTTATTTTTAGAGCAGTTTTGGTAAAACAGAGCATAAAGTTCAGAGCTCCTGTGTGCTCCCTGCCCCCAGCACATGTACAAACTCCTCCACTATCAACATCCCATACCAGAGTGATAGATTTGTTACACCAATAAGCCTACATTAATGTATCATTATCACCCAAAGTCCAAAGTTTAGAATTATTCACTCTTGATATTGTATATCCAATGAGTTTTGAAAAAATGCATGATGATATGTATCCACTATTATAGTATCTCACTAAATAGTATCAATACCCTAAACATTTCTGTGCTCTGACTTTTCATCCCCACCACCAAACTCTGGCATCCACTAATGTTTTTATTGTTTTTCTAGCTTTTCCTTTGCCAGAATGCTATGTAGATGGAATTATACAATATGTATCCTTTTCAGATTGTCTTCTTTCACTTAGTAATATGCACTTAACATTTCCTCTCCCACTCCATTGTCTGGATATACCATAGTTTATTGATCTACTCATTTACTGAAGGGCATCTTGGTTCCTTCTAGGTTTTAGCAATTATGAATAAAGTTGCTACGAACGTTTGTGTACCGGTTGTGTGGACGTTTTGAGCTCAGTTGGGCAAATACTAATTGACAATTGACATTAAAAATGACAATTGCTGGGTCATATAGCGCAAGTATGATCAGATTTTAAGAAACTGCCAAACTGTCTTCCAAAGTGGCTGAATTATTTTGCATTCCCTCCAGCAATGAATGATTTCCTTTTGATCTACATCCTCACCAGCATTTAGTGTTATCAAGGTTTGGGATTTGTGCTATTCTAATATGTGTGTAGTAACATCTCCTTGTTTTAATTTGCTAATGGCCTATGATGTTGAGCATCTTTTCATATGATTGTTTGACATCTGTACTTCTTCTTTGGTAAGGAGTGTGTTGAGGTCTTTTGCTCATTATTAAACCAAGTTGTTAGGGTTTTTTATTGCTTAGTTTTAAGAGCTCTTTGTGTGTTTTCAGTAATAGTACTTTATCAGATGTATCTTTTTCAAGTATTTTTTCCCAGTCTGTGGATTTTCTTATTTTCTCTTGACATTATCTTTCACAAAACACAATTTTAATTTACATTATTCATCTATCCACACAATATGTGTACTTTTCCCACTAAAACTCTCAGGATATTAATCAGTTGTTATAAATGCATGGTCTGGGCTGGGGTTGTGGCTCAGTGGTAGAGTGCTCACCTCACATGTGTGAAACACTGGGTTCAATTCTCAGCACCACATAAAAATAAACATATTGTGTTGAGGCTGGGATTGTGGCTCAGTGGTAGAGCACTTGCCTCGCATGCGTGAGGCACTGGGTTCGATCCTCAGTACCACATAGAAACAAATAAAATAAAGATATTGTGTCCATCTACAATTAAAAAAGATATTTAAAAAAACATATTGTGTCCATTTACAACTTAAAAAATATTTAAAACAAATAAAAAATAAATGCATGGTCTGATAATTCCAATATCCCTTCCATCTTCTGGTATTATCAGGTGAAGGGTTTCCTTAGTTCTCGTCTTCCTGAAAGATTTCAATTGAGAAACAGAGTTTTAAAAAAAAAAGCATAAAGGGTTTATTTAGTGAAATGAAAATAACATGGAATGGCCCACCTTCAAAAGAAGAAAACAGCCTGTAGTCTCCCACATGGTGAGTTTTCATATTTAGCCTGGGAACTTCTCTCCTCATATATTATATATATTTGGGACAATTATTCTGGTTTCTTACCATGCCAGTAATTTTTTCACCATAGATCATGTCTATTTTCTCCAGATTGATAAGGAGCTGTCTGATCACAAGAAGGTGATCCTTAGGTGGTGTAACAGCCAGTTGCATGCAGCCCAGGGGCAGAGCCTGAATTTCCTTTCTCCACCTCCCTTGTTCATGTCTATCAAAGCCACCTATACCCACACTGTGACTGGTTTTGGTGCTTACTCTGTCCATTCTAACTGTGTTTAACTTTCTTGAGTGAGTGCAATTTTTTATTGAAAAGCAGACAGAATGTACTAGGTAAAAGGAACTGTAGTAAATAGGCCTTTAGTAGTAATAGTGGTAAGGTATAGAAGGGAAGCAAGCATTCCACAGTTTCATGATTTGGTCTCAGTCTTTTAATAAGCCTGTGCCCCTAGGTTGTGAACTTCAGAGTGCTTCCCAATTGATTTTCCTTTTTTTTTTTTTTTTCACCCTCCCTTAGGTGGTACAGGATTGCTAGAGGAGGCTCATATTAAATATTTCCCTTCTCCCAGCAATGATTAAGTATTGGCAAAAATCAGTATAAGTTAGGCCTTGAGGGCAAACCTTGTTAAGAACAGAATGTCCTGTCATATTTAAAAATGGTTAAAAATGGTTTCTACTTGCTTTTCAAGGAAAAGCAGGGAATTTTTCTCCCTTCTTCACTATGCCAATAAAATAGGAATTTAGGGGTACAAAAAAGAAAGATATACTGAGTCTCAAAAGATAAGAGCCCATAAACCACTGGAATGCAAGAAATACCCATAAACTTTGAATTGCAAAACAAGCAACTCAATGCAACTCAGTCCAGACTGTGTCCTTGTCCTCAAAAATAACACGATACAAGAGCTATTCACAAGCACTAGGAAAACTGGCATGAAACTGCATAACTCTGCCCTGACTCCACCTCCGGTCTAGCCCCTAGCTACTGTCCCACTATAAATATTTATCACCCTAGATCAAGTGGTTGCTATCTCTCAGTCTCAATATCTCCATTCAATGTGTATTCCTTGTTTTACCCCAAAAGACAGATTTCTGTCTCTCTCTTTATAGACCACACTCTTCCTGTATCCCCAGAGATGTCTCCCTTGAGATACTTCACATTCTTCCTTATGTGTATAATAGCTTTCCTAAATAAATCTGGCCACATCTCTGTCATGTGCTAAAATTCTTCTCCATCATATATGCCAAGGACCCCACTTGTCCTGAGTCAAGATCCCCCTCACTAAGAACTGCTCCAGTGACAAGAACTGATAGAGGTAAAAGTCAGAAGTATGACTACACCCCTTACCCATTACTGGGTGTCCCTAGAGTTAACTCTCAAACTAAACTATGAGACTCCAGCCATTCAATCAATTACAGATCAGATTTTCTTACCCCAGTAATAGTGCCTGTAGGTATGAGTTTATTCTCTGGTAAACTGATTCTCTGTGTTCACCTGTCTCTCTGATTTGGGGGCAGCAGTTTTCCTCATGACCTCACTTCTCATCTATCTACAAAGACTTGATATTTTCTCCATTTGTTTAGGTTTTCACTGGACTGCTGAACACTTTACATGTTGGACCAAAAATCAGAAATACTATTATTGTTAAACAAGTTACTACAAAAATGTGAATGTCTCTTCCCAGAAGATAAATATATCTTCCATAGGGAAAAGAAAATCGACTCTACTAAAAGCTCATTTTTCACTAGAAATTGCCTACTGCATTCCAAGCAGAAGCACTGACTGACACAAGTCCTAGAACCAAAAAAGAGTCCTTTTTGAACCATTTTTTCCCAACATCCCAGATGATGGAACACCTACAAAAACTTAAATTGAACAATAAATAGACCATTTATGGTAATTTTGAAATAATTATTATGTTTTTGGAGGTCTAATCTTTTGAGAAAAGTAATAGATATATGATTAGAGTATTTGAAAAATATATATCTCACATATATGAAAAAAGATATAAAGGATATTTGAGTTCTAGATTATGATTTCCAACCCATTTTAATGCACATGTGTCAATTTTGTTGCAATATTCATAGAATTGAAAACTTGGGACTTAACAGGTTAAAGAATTACAAATGTTCCATAAGGTTGGTGTGAGACTTGCATGGCAGAATCGTGAAAAATAAGGATGCAGAGGTAAGCAGAGGTTAATCTGGGCCTGACTGGTCTAGCAGCAGAATTTAGATTTTATCCATCTCTTAGCCCTTGAAGATTTTTAAATAGAATAAAGACATTCATTTAAAACCCAACTTAAATAAAAAATGTTTAGGGGGCAGAAAGGAAATGGCATTGATCAATTTATATTTTATAAAGATCACCGAGGGGGCATTAATTTAGAAGTTCATCAGATTCAGGGATTCAGAGGTCTGGCATCAATGAAATAGATGAGAGGCTCTTCAGTAACCCTGCAAGAAATAATGAGACTGAACTAAGGCAGCAGCAAGGGAGTGGTGGGGGACAACATGATGTAAGAGATACTTAGGGCTTGGAGATATGCAGGGACTGAGGGAGAAGTGGTGACTCCCAGGCTTTCTATGGGCAGTATGGACACATAGATATATAAAGTCCCTTTAAGGAGAAAACTACAAAATGAGTTGTGTTTTAAAGACTGTAAGAATCCTAATTGAGACAGACATCCAGTAGGCAGCTGTCCACTCAAGCCTGAACTTTAGAGAAGCCATTCCAATGGGAGATAATAATCTGGTAATCATCCTTATATAAAAAGAAGTTAAAAGCCATAGTATGGATGGGCGGGTAGAGTGAAGGGAGAAAAGGACTTTGGAGAGAATCTTTGAGATCATCAACCTTTAAGGTGTATATTCAGGAAATGAGCCTTGAAAAAGACTGAAAAGCAAAAAAAGTGTCTGATAGGGTGTCTGATAGAGCCATTTTAACAAAACAGCGTCTACAACAATCAGCATGAAGAGTAACCAGTTTGGCTGGGATTCTAGCTGTGTGAGGCACTGTATTTGATCCTTAGCACCACTTAAAAATAAATAAAGACATTGTGTCCATATACAACTTAAAAAATATGTAAACCGGCAAATACTCCAACCTTGTCTACATTGTGGCCCACGTTTAAAATGCATGCAGGTTCTGGAAACGTTTTGTTGCCCTCGACCCTCCTTGCAAAGTCTCTCCCTATGTACTATCTCCAAATCCTATGTATGTATCGGAAGCTGCTGGAAAAAGCTTGAGAAGCTCCCAGAATGGGCTTCCTTCTCTTTTGTGTTCCCTTCATCATCAGTCTCACAATTTAGTTTCCTGAGATGTGGTATCTTATTCATTCTGTGTTCCCCAAGGCACACAACGCGCCTAGAAGAGAAAGCAGCATTTGCCTATGGAGCACAAACATGAGGCAGGCCTATCACTTGTTTCTCATGCTCTTCCAGTGAAATTCCGGTTTCCACACCTTCCATATCTCTCTTATCAACCATGACTGGCCCAAATCCTATCTCAACAAAGATATTTCGCAAAGAAGTACGTCGAAGGACCCCTGAAGACACTGGACGCAACCAAGTGGTTGCCCGCACTTCAAACCCACTACCCAGTACTACATCACCAGCAACCCCAAAAGCAGGCTCACGCCAGGACTCAGACACGCCCTTCCGGTTCTGGTCACGCCCCCTCCCGGTCCCTGCACCGCCCATCTCCCGCGCGGACAAACCCGTGGACATGGCGAACCAGGTAACTGCTAGGTTGCCGCGGGCCCTGTGCTAGAGAAAGGAAGAAGGCAAGGTGGAACCAGGCCGCTAGCAGCGGCGCGCGGCTCCGCCCAGGAGGGGATCCCGCCACGAAAGCTGCTACGGAGCCTGCGGCCGCCTCAGCCAAAAAGAGGCCTCCTCGCTGGGGCTGTAGTTTTGCTTTCTGCTTCTGGAACAGCCAGAGCAGGATGGGGGTGGGGAGGACAGGAGAGTGGGGGCAGGGGCTGGTCGAGTGAGTGTCCTACTACAAATGGCCTTAGAGACGCCATTGCTCTTTACGCGAAATTAAGTAACTTTTGCTTGGCGTCGTGCATGCAGGCGGACTAAGCTGCAGCCACAGCCCTACTCCTAACTCCTGCGTGCTAGTGCTTTATGGTTGCAGTTCACTACTTGGACTATGCTTAATTACTGTGCCATCTGGGAGTGTATTTTGGGAAGACTCAGGTTTCTTTCTTTTTAACATTTTTGAGTACTTAGGCACCAAGAGATTTATGCCCTCCCTTAATCCTTACATTACACGTCTGCGAGGCATTTTTCCCTTCTCAGAGACCCCAAAAGTGAAGCTTAAGAAATAGGTTGTGCTTCGTGATTATACCAAGTGAGTCACGATTCCGACTCAGGTCTGTCCATGAGTGACAAGATCTTGAAATGCATATTAAAAAATAAGGCCGAAGTACATGAAAAAGATAAATTATCAATCTAAAGTTGCTGATTGTTTTAATGCTTTACAAACTTCAGACGTTTTGTGGAAAGATATATGACTGTAAATGGTGAAGTTTAAAACGATAAATTCTTACCTTTCAGACTTAACACGCAGTTTTTCCATATTGCCAAATATCTTAAGAGAAGGTGAAATATTGTAACTCCTACGATAGTTTAAATGTTGAAGTAGGGCAATTTCCCCTGGATTTAGAGTGGGGCTTTGTTTTGTTTAGGCTTCTCAGTGAAAGGAAAAGGTTAAGCTGCTTTCAGACGTTTCCTAAAGGGCAGAGGGATCGAACTTGGATTCTGTATAATTATTTGTTTCTTTGGATCTCTGGGTTACCTGACTAAATTGTTAGCATTCTAATTTGATCCTTTGGGATTTTGTTTTGAGATCTGTGGTAAGTTAAGGTGAAAAAAGGTGTTAATGGCGGTGCCTAAATTCTTTACTTTCATATTTAATACCTACATTTCTTTCTTTTTGTTTTTTGGTTACTGGGGATTGAACTCAAGGCCACTGGACCACTGAGCCACATACCCAGGCCCATTTCGTATTTTATTTAGAGACTGAGTCTTACTGAGTTGCTTAGCACCTGGCATTTGCTGAGACTGGCTTTGAACTTGGGTCTTCCTGCCTCAGGCTCCCCTGCTGCTGGGATTACAGGGGTGCCCCACCATGCCAGGCCTCACCTTTCAAATTTAAAAGCAATCATTTGCAGCCTAAATAGTTACAATGGCCATTCCATATGTCTGTATATAGTTTACCTCTGCTTTTGGTCAACTCTGATCTGCCACTGATAACCACTTATTTTTGCAAAGCTTCACTATGCCAAGAACTGTATTAGGAACTTTGTATTGACTTTCCTTTACGCATAATCATCCAATCTGTAGGTGTTTTATTTGTTATTACTTCTTCCTCGTTCTTCATTAAAAATGAAACCACCAAGGTTGCATTCTTCTTTCAAATTTTTCTTTCTATAGCACTTTGTGCTTGTTTCTTTAAATCACATTAAAAATTATTGACTTACATTTGTTTGCTATAAACCTTTATTCTGTCAACACATTTCATAAGCATTTTGTGAACTCTTTAAAACTTCCTCATTATGCTTGATTTCCTGGTAATGGGGAATCATGTGTACTGACTATAATCTCTTGACTTCCTATAGATACATAATACAAGTCACATGTGTAATTTAAAATTTTCCAGTAGCCACATTAAAAAGTAAAAGGAAGCCAGGCACGGTGGCTCAAGCCTGTAATCCCAGCACTTAGGGAGGCTGAGACAGGAGAATCGTGAGTTCAAAGTCAGCCTCAGCAACGGCGAGGCACTAAGCAACTCGGTGAGACCCTGTCTCTACATAAAACACAAAATAGGGCTGGGGATGTGGCTCAGTGGTCAAGTATCCCTAAGTTCAGTCCTCAGTACTAAAAAAAAAAAAAACAAATTAAATTGTTTTGATAGTATATTGATATAATCCAACATATTCAAAATACTATTTCAGCGTAATATTTTTAAAAATATACATCTGGGTGCTGTTTCACATACCTATAATCCCAGCTGTTCTAGAAGTGGGAGGATTACAAGTTCAAGGGTCATCTGGGAAACTTATCAAGACTTTGTCTCGAATTTTTAAAAAAAGGGCCGAGGAGGTAACTTAGTGACAGAGTGCTGCTGGGTTCAATTCCCAGTACCACCAAACAAAATATGTGTGTATGTAAATATATAATATATATGTACATATATGAGATATTTTTACTCTCTTTTGTACTAAGTCTTCAAAATTAAGGTGTATTTTATACCTATAGCATATCTCAGATGAGACTGTTTTGCTAGTACTGAGTAGCTATATATGGCAAAATCCTAGCATATCACATTTACACATATTATGTGGCAGAGGAGCTACTGTATTAGCATAGTTATAAGTTTAAGTTCCCCATTCTGATACTTATCCTCCTTCCTATCCTGTAGTTCTGCACTAAACTGGTGCTAATTTAAACCATTCTGAGCAAAAAAGTTGAATAAAACATATATTAAACATACAGCCTCATGACAGATCTACTGTGTCAGATTCTCTTGGGACCTATATTCTTATTCTGCTCTTTTTTATGCATTGTAGAGGGTCATTAAATATTTGATGAATAACTTCTTGGCCAAAAGAAACTGTTGTATTGGATGGGGGATTATCTAAAATTTTTTTACTATATACTAATTCTGTGAATTCTAAAACCAGTTCTCCATTATCACTTAGGGGTGTATGTTCTCTGTGAATCTGTGTTATACTTTCTAAGATTAGCGTGCTTGGTATCTGAATTGACCACTAAATAATTAGCTTAGGAAGATACACAGCTTACTCTCTTTTTTCCCCACTTTAGGTTATCAAATGCAAGGCTGCAGTTGCCTGGGAGGCTGGAAAGCCTCTCTCTATTGAGGAGGTAGAAGTAGCACCCCCAAAGGCTCACGAAGTTCGAATTAAGGTAATGATACACCGATGGCATTGGGAGAAGGAAAAAGAAGACTTACAATTAGGTCTCTGGGTGAATGAACAGGTCTGAGGTCTACAGAGGATAAACCCCAAAGGACAGTTCAAGGAGACAATACTGAAAGTAATCCAACCTTAGAATCAACATCCTCTTGCCCCTCCCACTTTTGTAGTGTTCTCAATTTTAGCTTTGTCTGGCATATCACCATTCCGGTGGATTACTAGATTACTGTAATATAATTTTTATAGTTTAATGTGACTTTGTAAGATCCCCCCCTTTCTGCTGATCCCATAACTTAAAATGTATGGTATAACATTGGAAACAATAAGAAATAAAACCCGAGTTTTGTTAGAAAGGACTTCAGATAAGATTTGGAAAGAAGTTCCTGATCGACTAAAGCAATAAGTAAATGAAGTCTCCTTGCTTGCTTAGAGAGCTTTAAAATGTACTGTCCCTCCTTGGTGGACCAGGCCAAGGTTCAGCAGGTTCATTATTCCAGTGCCTTTTCACCTCCACTGTGGCAGAGAGGGGAAGTTACACTTGGAGAGAGGTGTATTATACAAGACAGCCAGCTGGAGCAATCTTGGCATTTGTAAAACTTTAAACATTTTACTCTCTACTTGTTTTTTTATTTAAAATTAATGTTTTAAAGTACTGACCATTAAATAATTTTTTCCTAACATCCTACAAAAATGTTACATTTTAGGAAAGACTCAGCTCTCTTGTTATTAAGTATACTACTACTCCATCCAAAAATATACTGTACATACTGCTCATGCTCTGCTCCCAAGGATCATGCATACCAGATAGAAGGAGCCCACAACCAAATAACTTTGTGAGGCCCTTCTCAACTTAGACCCAGAAATCTGAAATCTTATCATAGTGTAGTATTTTTCTTCTTCAAGTTCAGAAATTAAACTGATTATGCTTTTGCCACTGAAGAAGAATATTTATCCTAGATATACTAAGATGAACTATCTAGAGCACAATGAGTTCAGCTTTCATCCCTGAGAAATTTCTGCCAGATAGCAAAGAGTGTTACATTGTAAATGGATATGTAGGCCAGAAGCAGAGAGACATAAATACAAATACTCCAAGATTCTTGCCTTTCTGTGCTTTTTGTGCTTTAGAAAGTAAAGATACTTGAAAACCAGAGAAACAGGAATAAAATTTTTATTTAAGTAGAAATAATGTGTGTTGGCAAAAGAGTTGGTTCCACTAAAATCACATAATTTGGGCCCAGATTCAAGCAGACTGGCATATATCAGAAATACTACTTTTTTAGACATCACATTTCCAGAAGCCACAAGGAAGCCAGCAGTGAGATGGGCTACACTTGTTTTGCAACATGTTCCTCTCCACACTTGAAGGAAAATTCAAGTGCATGGAAAATTACTTTGTTTACCTTCTCCTGCCTAACATGCATTAAAAAAGAGAATAGCCATGCCACATTTCATTGCATATAAATGCACCATTATTTTTATTTACCACTAAAAAAATGCTGTGAGTTCTAATCATTAGCATGTTGTGGATTATGAACTCTTGCTGATTTAGAGAAGTTAAAATAGAAATGTATCCTAGAATCAACAAAATATGATATTAGGGTAAAATGTCTTTTATTTGACTTGTACCTCTCTCTGACCTGCATGCACACACATACTTCAGTGCTTTTTATTATAACATCCTGACAGATCATTGCCACTGCACTTTGCCACACTGATGCCTATACTCTGAGTGGAGCTGATCCTGAGGGATGTTTTCCAGTGATCTTGGGACATGAAGGTGCTGGAATTGTGGAAAGTGTTGGTGAAGGAGTTACTAAGTTTAAGGCAGGTAAGGAGAATATTTGAACCACTTATTTATGATTTAGACTTATATCTGTAGGGAAGTTACTTTTCTGATAAACTACATACTGTTTATAAACAGGTTATTGCCTAACAAAATGTCAAGATTGATTTTATTCCTCATCTGGGAAGCACAAATATTGTATTTTTTTTTTCCTCTTCTCTTGATTTTGCAGACTGCTCTTCATCTGAAACTGTTTAAGTACATTTCCAAAGCCAATTTTGGAAAATTAAGCAAGAATTCTTAGAACAACATCAATAAAGTCAGTATTTTGAAGCATGTTACCTTGTTCTCCAGTTATTGTTTTAAGAATTTCATTTAGATAAAAACTTTAAAACATACTTTTTACATGGTCAGATAATGTCTAAATGACATTACATAGGTAAAGTTTTAGAACCTTGAAGTTGTTAACTTTTCAGACTACAGCAGAAAGGAATGGAATTTGCAAAAGCTGCTTTATTCATTTAGAAATAGAAACCACCGTTCAGGATGTCTTTGTATTTGTTTCCCAGGTGATACTGTCATCCCACTTTACATCCCACAGTGTGGAGAATGCAAATTTTGTCTAAATCCAAAAACAAACCTTTGCCAGAAGATAAGGTTAGTGGCTTTTTATTGTATTCTTAATACAAGAGGTCATATTAATGGTAAGAATCACTAATTATGTGGCAATTAAGCAGTGCATTTTACATGAACTGTTTCATTTCATCTTTAAAACAGTCTCACTATCATTGTTATTAATAACCTCATTTTCAAAGATAGAAAATGAAGACTCAAGAAATTAAGGATTTTCACAGTATCACTGGTCATTGCAATATAGAACAGAATTTTATGAATGCATTCTCTTTCCATAACCCTGGGCTGGATTTGCAAGGAAGGACATGCTTATGAGATTAAGTGAAATCATTTTTTTGAACCATTGTATTGTCCATTAAATCAAAGTAATAAAACTTATATCATAAGGTTGTTGGGCAGCCTAGAAAAGATAACATACCCCTTGACACAGAACAGGTAGTTATTTTATTATATGGTAATAGCACTTAAAATCTACTTCTTTGAAGCAATTTAAGATCCCCTTTTGTTTTTTCTTCTGTTTTTTTTTTATTGAAATAGAACATACTTATAATACCATATTTACAGTGTAAAATCTTAAATTAAGCCCGGTGAATATTTTATATATATATATCACACACACACACTTGATGGTTAGAATCTCCGATCAAGAGGAAGGATCCCTTCCAAGTCAATACCTGCCTCCCCTAAAAGTAATCACTATCCTGATGTCTTTGACTATAGAACTTTATATAAATAGAATCATGTAGCGTGTTCTTTTATCAAGTTTCTTTCATTTGTAATATCAGTGGGATATGTCCCAATTGCTGTGTACATCTCTATTTTTTGTTCTGTCTTATTCCATTCCAGATACCACCATTTATCTCTTTTCCTGTTGGTGGACATTTAGGTTTCTCCCAGCTGGTGCCTGTAAGATAAATGTCGCCAGTGACATTCTTATACATATCTTGTGATGAATATATGCACTACCAGCTTTGGGATGTTTTCCTGAGATTGGTATTGCTAAGTTGTGGAATACCCACCTACAGCTCTCTGATGTGAACATATGACTTTATGCTCCCTCCACTGTCAAATGGGAGATCCATTTGATCATACATTTGTTTTCTTTTTTTTTTTTTCCTTTTTTTTGGTGATAGGGAGTAGTAGTGGGGATTAAACTCAGGGACACTCGATCACTGAGCCACATCCCCAGCCCTATTTTGTATTTTATTTAGAGATAGGGTCTTACTGAGTTGCTTAGCGCCTCACTATTGCTGAGTCTGGCTTTGAACTCGCAATCCTCCTGCCTCGGCCTCCCGAGCCTCTGCGATTACAGGTGTGTGCTGCCACGCCTGGCTGAAAGGAAACATTTACTCTTGAATCTAGAAGCAAACCATTTTCTCATCTGCATATTTATTCATATATATATTCCAAAGGGTTTATCTAAGTGTGTACATCAAAGTAGTGTTTTTAAAAAAAATATACTAACCATACTACTTACCAGACATAACACTAATATATGAGGTACATAATGTCTCATTAGATTTTTACAGGAATTTACAAGGTTTTCCATGCTTGCTTGCTTGCTTTTTTTGGGGGGCGGGGAGAGGTACCAGGGATTGAACTCAGGGGCACTCAACCACTGAGCCACATCGCCCCCCTATTTTGTGTTTTATGTAGAGACAGGGTCTCACTGAGTTGCTTAGTGCCTCGCAGTTGCTGAGGCTGGCTTTGAAATCGCAATTCTCCTACTTCAGGCTTCCAAAGTGCTGGGATTCCAGGTGTGAGCCACTGTACCTGGCTGGTTTTCCATGCTTTCTAGTGAGGAAACTTAAGGCACAAAAGTTAGCCTACCCAAGATCACACAAGATTTGAACCAAGCAATCTGACTTTAGAGCCTGCTCTTCTAATGAAGATGTTATACCTCTTCTGTTTTAGAATATCACAGTGATTTTTTTTGACGTTTATTGTGTTGGTTGCCAGGTTAAGGTTTTTTGAGTTTTTGTCTCTATCAGTGTAACCAACTACACAGGCAGAAAGGGAAGAGGAAATATAACATGAATTCTTGAAGACAGTGGGACTTTTGAAAAACCTCCTGAAAGATCTCAATTCATCAGTTTGGCCATTGGTTTTCATCCATTGATCTGGATAATTGCTTGTATGCTCTACTTATATAAATACTGGTTTTGGCTTCATTTATGAAGTTAACATTTGCTCTGAGAGTTTATGATGGATGGGGGTGGGGGTGCAGTGCTGGTTGATCCTGCAGGATCAACCCCAGGGCCTCAAGCAAGGTAGACAAGGCACTCTGTACTAATGAGCTATAACTTCATCCCTTATGATGGGTTTTTAAAACAATCTCATCTGATTCTTTTTTTTTTTTTTTGGTACCGGGGATTGAACTCAGGGGCACTCGACCACTGAGCCACATCCCCAGCCCTATTTTGTGTTTTATGTAGAGACAGGGTCTCACTGAGTTGCTTAGTGCCTCGCCATTGCTGAGGATGACTTTGAACTCGCGATTCTCCTGTCTCAGCCTCCCTAAGTGCTGGGATTACAAGCATGAGCCACCGTGCCCGGCTTCATCTGATTCTTAAGTTGTGCATGTTGAAATGAATTTAGGCCATGAGAGTGCTCCTCCGTCCCTATTACTGTAGCCGTGAACAGTGTAGGGTGGCACGCACAGTGTGATGCACAGACACCTCCGTGCTTCCATCACTTTGGATTTTGTCAGCTAAGGCTGTGAAGATCATCATGGCATTTGATGAGTGCAGAAGGAAGAGTTTTGTTTCCTCCTCTTTTTTTTTTTTTGTACCGGGGATTGAACTCAGGGGCACTCGACCACTGTGCCACATCCCCAGTCCTATTTTGTGTTTTATGTAGAGACAGGGTCTCACTGAGTTGCTCAGCACCTCGCCTTGCCGAGGCTGGCTTTGAACTTGCGATTCTCCTGTCTCAGCCTCCCAAAGTGCTGGGATTACAGGCGTGAGCCATCATGCCCGGCTTGTTTCCTCCTTCTTGATGCTTGCCCCTGACTTGTGAAAGATGAGAAATCATCACTCTGCTTTGAGATGCTGTTCATCTTCTTGCAGGACCTCAGTGTGCTATAATAATTGAACATTTTCTTGGGAGTGTGGTTGCAATATTTGGTCTGAAATCAGTTTTAAATATACCTTTATGTAAATAATAATAAACTAGTCAAGGTAATCAGGGTTGCCTG
>CM053408.1:48327134-48343228 GCA_028644305.1 Xerus rutilus
ATGCTTGCCCCTGACTTGTGAAAGATGAGAAATCATCACTCTGCTTTGAGATGCTGTTCATCTTCTTGCAGGACCTCAGTGTGCTATAATAATTGAACATTTTCTTGGGAGTGTGGTTGCAATATTTGGTCTGAAATCAGTTTTAAATATACCTTTATGTAAATAATAATAAACTAGTCAAGGTAATCAGGGTTGCCTGACTTCTTGATTTTTGTTGCAAAGGACATTAGTTACTCTATTAGGATCATTGTTATGAAAGCAATCTTTCCTCTAGGAAGGTGCGTGCCTATAATCCCAACAACTTGGGAGGTTGAGACAGGAGGATCACAAGTTTGAGGCCAACCTCAGCAACTTAGCAAGAGCCCAAAGCAACTTAGTGAGACCCTATTTCAAAATAAAATATAAAAAGGGTTTCAGTTCAGTGTTCAAGCACCCGTGGATTCAATTCCTGGTACCCAAAAAAAATGGGGGTGTGGATCCAGTTTTAATCAATACTTGGGAGTAGTTTTAGTATTATATAGTAACTAATAGTTAAGATGCTGGTGCTGAAACAGCTTTAAATGATTCCTTGCCTTCACAAGAAGAGTCCAATTAAGATGTGAAAGTTTTAAGAATGTTGACATGAACGCCATTTCAGAGCTCACAGTGAAGTTCAGGAATTACAGTAGTTGGAGTGCCTATGGAAAAAGCCAGCTTTTAACCCAAATGAATGAATTAAGTCAATTTTTTCATATCATAAAAAGCCAAACTGCTGCATCTGGTTTAGATAGAGAGGAAAGGTACTTGCTTTATTCATCTTGTTTGCCAACCCTGCCCCATAATAACTGTAACCAGGAAGATGGAATAAATTGTCATAGTTTTTGTCCTTATTTGCCTCTGGAACTCAGTGTACTTTATGGAATACCTGTTACTGAATGTAAGTTTATATATGCACTGAAGAGAGATTTATGTTTTATAATTTAAAGGTGAAGAAAAAGTGCAGATTAGCTGGGCACAGTGGCAAATGCCTATAATCCCAGCTACATGGGAGCTGAGGCAGGAGAATTGCAATTTGAAGTCCAGCCTGGGCAACTTAGCAAGACCTTGTTAAAAAAGGGTGGAAATATACATCTGTGGTACAGCACTTCCCTACTATGTGTGAGGCCCTGCATGAAATCCCCAGTACCAAAAAAAGAAAAATTAAAGATTTGTCTAAGGTAGGTAGTATTGTATAGCAATTAGAAACCTCATTGGTTTCTAAAATTTATTTCCATAAGCAGTCTACACTAATATATTCTTTTAAAAAAATTTTTTTTAATTGTAGGTGGACACAATGCCTTTATTTTATTCATTTTTATGTGGTACTGAGGATTGAACCCAGTGCCTTACACATGTTAGGTAAGCACTCTACTACTGAGCCATAACCCTAGCCCCATAGATATATTCTTAAAATAAAGTTATGGGACCCCCCCTCAAAAAAAGTCAGCATCAGATGAGCACTTACAAAATCTAGAATGTCACATTTAATCCCCACAGCTGTCTACCTTGAAGAATTTGGTTTAATTATTATATGCCCAGAGATAGTGTGAAAATTGATTTACAGAAGACCTAAATTCTGTTATCTCCTCTCCACTTTAGCAGTTACTATTTGATACTACTTTGACCAGCCCTTAATGTCATTTCAAAACACCTCTATTTATATTTTCTGACTAATTAAGGTCTATTATCCAAAAGATTATAAAAGATTTTTGATTTGGCCAGGGAAGGCCAACCAACAACCTGAAGTTAAAGTACATCTATTCTAAATTCAGACTGGTCACAAGCAAAACTTTATAGCTTGGGGGCTGGGGTGTGGCTCAGTGGTAGAGCGCTTGCGAGGCACTGGGTTCGATTCTCAGCACCACATATTAATAAATAAAATAAAGGTCCATTGACAACTAAAATATATTAAAAAAAACAAAAACAAAAAAACAACTTTATAGCTTTATAGGGACCCAAAGTTCAGGATGGTATATCACAAAATGGCAGCTATAACAGATTCTTTTTTACTGTATATGGTGTTTGTGCATTTCCATATGTCCCACCTTTGCGTTACTAGTTTAATATACTAAGAAATACTGTATTACCTCATAAACATTACCACAAAACTGTCCCATTGAGCTCTGAGAATAAACCAGTTCCAATCCAAAGAAAAAAAAAATTAGTTCAGTGCTTTGACAATAAGTTCTGGAAAGAGATCGAAGATTATAAATTTCTTACAAGTTTACCAGTAAGGCATTGCTGAAATGCGCTAATTGTTAATGAATAAAATAGAAACTAGATTTTTGATCTTAGTACACTTTTCTGAATTATTTACTGGTCATTATTTTTAAAAACTAAGAAACCACATTCCATTCTGCCTTTTCCTTTTTTATTTTTTAGAGTCACTCAAGGGAAAGGATTAATGCCAGATGGTACTAGCAGATTTACTTGCAAAGGAAAGACAATTTTACATTACATGGGAACCAGCACATTTTCTGAGTACACAGTGGTAGCTGATATCTCAGTTGCTAAAATAGACCCTTCAGCACCTTTGGATAAAGTCTGCCTTCTTGGTTGCGGCATTTCAACTGGGTATGGTGCTGCAGTCAACACTGCCAAGGTGAGACATCAGCCTGGGTTTTAGTTCCTGCCTTCTAATTCACTTCAGCAAACCTTTGCTAGAATCGTGAAATTGGCCTGATCTATAAGAAACCTAGTGATGTCCTTGACTCTTGTGGAATGAGTACCTTATGAACTGTCTTTACTGTTAGGTGGAGCCTGGCTCTACTTGTGCAGTCTTTGGCCTAGGAGGAGTTGGATTGGCAGCTATCATGGGCTGTAAAGTTGCTGGTGCATCCCGAATCATTGGTGTGGATATCAATAAAGATAAATTTGCAAGGGCCAAAGAATTTGGAGCTTCCGAATGTATTAATCCCCAAGACTTCAGTAAACCCATCCAGGAAGTGCTCATTGAGATGACTGATGGAGGAGTGGACTACTCCTTTGAGTGTATTGGTAATGTGAAGGTCATGGTAAGTATGCTTGGTTCATTCCTTTTTTGTTTGTAGAACTTTTTTTTTAAAATGCAGTTCCTTTAGGATTAAAAATCACTTCATTTTTTACAAAGGAAGTCTTTTGATAACAGTTGTTCTAATGAAAGAAGGGAAAAATAACTGAACTACAAGTAGAAAATGACACAAAAATGGCTTAGATGAAAAGATGTTTCTTTGCCTTTCAGTGCATACTAAATGGATCTCTCATTAAATGAAAAGGCAGAGCCGGGCGCGGTGGCACACGCCTGTAATCCCAGCATTTAGGGAGACTGAGACAGGAGAATTGCGAGTTCAAAGCCAGCCTCAGCAACGGCGAGGTGCTAAGCAACTCAGTGAGACCCTGTCTCTACATAAAACACACACAAAAAAACAGGGCTGAAGATGTGGCTCAGTGGTCGAGTGCCCCTGAGTATCCCCAGTACCAAAATAAATAAATAAATAAAAAGAAAAGGCAGAATATTGAAGTTGTAGAGAGTGTGGGCTTTGGAGTTAGGTATGCATATACTTACCAGCTCAGTGACCTTAAGCCATGAACTTACGTTCTTTAGACCAGAGTTTCATTGCCTGTCAGATGCAGATAGTAACAACACCTACTTGACACAAGTAGATATTGAGTGAAAAATACTGTTACTTCTCCTGCCTACTTCTTCTTAGAACATTGAGCTAGGGTTTACTTTTTGCTTAAACCAATACATAAAAACATAACATTGTACATATTAATGGAATACTATGTTAATGTTAATTGATCAGCCTCCTCTCATCCCTTCCCCCACCCTCTCTTCAGCCTCTGATAGCTACCGTTCTACTTTCAACTTCTATGAGATCTTTTCTAGACTCCACACAAGAGTAAAAAGATCATGTGGTACTTGTCTTTCTGTGCCTTATTTCACTTAACATAATTATCTACAGTTCCATCCATGTTGCCGCAAATGACAAGATTTCATTGTTTTTTATGGCTGAATAGTATTCCATGGTATGTATATACCACATTTTCTTTATCCATTCATCAATTGATGGACACTTCAGTTGTCCATTTTCTGGCTTTCGTGAATAGTGCTGCAGTGAACGTAGGAGTGTAGATGTCTCTTCAATAAAATGATTTCATTTCCTTTGGACAT
The DNA here is from genome assembly GCA_028644305.1 of Xerus rutilus. Taxonomy (NCBI): domain Eukaryota; kingdom Metazoa; phylum Chordata; class Mammalia; order Rodentia; family Sciuridae; genus Xerus; species Xerus rutilus. The sequence goes on from CM053408.1 coordinate 48,331,306, forward strand.
GTACCCAGGAGTGGGATTGCTAGATGATATGGTAGTTCTATATTTTTATAGAATCTCTTTTTTTGAGGAATCTCCATACTGTTTTCCATAATGGTAAGGTTCCTCTTTTCTCCACATCCTCACTGCACTTAATCTTTTATCTTTTTTGTAACAGCGATTCTTATAGGGGTGAGATGATATTGTGGTTTTGATTTGCATTACCCTGATGATTAATAATGTTAACCATTTTTTCACATACCTATTGACGTGTCTTCTTTTGAGAAATGTCTATATCTATTGCCAGTTTTTTAATTTGGTTATTTTTGTTGTTTGTTGTTGCTATTGAGTTTTTGACTTCTTATAAATTCTAGATATCGACCCCTCTCACCTATTTTCTCTCATTCTGTAAGTTTTCTCCACACTCTTTTTTTTTTTTGGTATTGGAGGTTGAACTCAGGGGCATTCTACCACTGAGCCACATCCCCAGCCCTATTTTGTGTTTTATGTAGAGACAGGGTCTCACTGAGTTGCTGAGCGCCTCACCGTTGCTGAAGCTGGCTTTGAACTCGCGATTCTCCTGTCTCAGCCTCCCTAAGTGCTGGGATTATAGGCTTGCGCCACCGCGCCTGGCTTCTCCACACTTGTTTCCTTTGCTATGCATTTCAGTTTAATGTAATCCCATTGGTCTGTTTTTGCTTTTGTTTCCTGTGCTTTGGGGATCGTGTTAAAAAATCCTTGCACACTCCAAAGTTCAAAAGCATTTATTCTTTTTTTTCCCTAGGATTTTCATAGTTTCAAGTCTTATCTATTTTGAGTTGAATTTTTAACTGGTAAGAGATAGGAATCTACCTTATTCTTCTACATGTGGACATAGGACTTACTTTTAAAATACAAAGCAAATGAATGCTTTACATTTGTTCAATTTGTGTTAATATTTATCCAAGTTAACAATTTCTTAAATACCTGTTAGAATATAATTGTTCAATAAAATTATATGAAGTTATTAGTCAGCATTTTTTTACAAAAGGTCTGTCTCACACACACACACACACACACACACACACATCTGCCCGCCCCCAGAAGTTTCTGGGAAAGAAGTTATTCTCAGCAAAATGCACTGACTCGCATGATTTGGTCTTACTCTGTGCTTGCAGAGAGCAGCACTTGAGGCATGCCATAAAGGCTGGGGTGTCAGTGTGGTGGTTGGAGTCGCTGCTTCAGGTGAAGAAATCGCCACTCGTCCATTCCAGCTGGTGACAGGTCGCACATGGAAAGGCACTGCCTTTGGAGGTAATTCAGTAGATGAGTCCCTCTTCTCTTTTGTTACTTTCATTGGCCGATTTTTAATCCCAGGCTAGTTTTCCGATATTAAGAAGAATCTTCATGTCATGAGCTACGTTATCATAAATTGTTGTGTACAAAGTTCTTTTTAAAGAAGGGTTTAAATTCAATCAGTGTTTACTCCTGGCGCTGGGAAGGTACTCAACTTCTCCTGAAGCACCTAGCCACTTATTAAAAACATCAATATTCTGTTAATGGGGAAGAAGTTGAGGTAGGACATAGATGAGAAATTGATTGCAAGGTATGCAAACAACATTGTTCAACCTGCTGTTTCCACATTTTTACTTAAATTCTCCAGAGTGGAGTGATCGCTGGTTGTGATCATACTTCTGAATGGTACTGATTTCATCAGTAACCAAATCTTAAACTGAAAATACTAGATAGATCCTTATAACAAAATTGAAAAGCTCCCAGACTGGTCATTTTTCCCTTTTTGATCGTAAAAAGTACTTGGTTATTTGGTGTTGCCTAACTACCAGTGGAAAGCTTGGAAATAATTTCTTTTTATGGTTGCTCAGCTAGGGAACAGGCATCAAATTATGTTTATGTATCACAACTATTGTGAATAAATGAAATCTAAAAAGGTTTTATAGGCTTTTTAAAACTATATCTTACCATACTGTTAGGCAAAAAAAAAAAAAAGCCAGTTTTGAATGATCTGTGTTTTCTGCTACGTTCTCATACCTCATATTATGCCATCTTTTTTGGAAGGCCAGCAGTAAATACTATGGTATTCACCTTAGAAAACATCACTCTGACTAACCTTCCTTTCCAGAGCCCTACATGTATATATGTGTACCTCAATAGAGTGTCCTACAACAGACTTCGTAAGCCACACATGCTTCTCGGGGACATCATCGTTCACAGCTGTATTTGAAAGGACATTCATACTAAGCCCAATTAAAAGGGCCATGGGGTCTTGGTAGCGATATCTGATTGAAGCCTCCCCCTAGCACTTGCCAGCTGGGGAATTCACTGGAGGGTTGTAGCCCTTTTTGTTGCCAAAATATGACCCAAAGGTAAGTTTTGGTTTAGACAATAGGGGTACATGTGATTGCCTCAGTTACTATCAGACTGAAAGGAGAAATTAGAAGTTTCCACAATTTGTAGGGGAAAAATAATTGGCTGAGAATATGAGAAAAGGATCCAAAGAGATTTGAAATATGCTCCAAAGTATCCTTAAAAGTGGGGGAAAGACATCTTTGTTAATCTATTGCTTCTTTTGATACAAGCAAGACATCAAAGCAACTGATTTTACTTAAAATTTTATCACTTAGCTAAAGATTTTCTACTTTGCTTTTAATTTCATGGTTTTCTGAGATGCTACCTCTACTTCGTTGTTAAAGTCAAAACTCAGGAAAAAAGTCCTATATTGCATCAGTTTTTTTCTACCTGGAATATTGTGATTACAGAATCTTTGCTATTGTGGATCTAAATAAACTTGTTGCTAAGAAGTCCAGAGTGCTTTCCCAGGTAGTTTAAAAGTCTTCATTGGCCAAACTTTAAAGAGATTTTAGTAAATTGCAATACAAAAACAGGAAAATATTCACAAGTATTTAACTCTTTCATAACTAAAGATGCTGTGTCAAATTCTCTGCTTCAGGCTAATTTTGGAATTTACCATTCTTCTCAAACTCATCCAAAAAGATCATTCTCTTGGCCAGGCATGGTGGCACACACGTGTGATCCCAGCGACTCAGGAGACAGACAGGAGGATCACAAGTTCAAAGCCAGTCTCAGCAATTTAGCAAGGCCCTAAGTGACTTATTAAGAACCTCTCAAAATAAAAAGGGGTAGGGATGTAGCTTAGTGCTAAGGTGCCCCTGAGATTCAATCTGCAATACCAAAAATAAATGAATAAATAAATAATTCTCTTGGCCGGGAATGTAGGGAATGTAGCTCTACATTAGAATGCTAACCTAGCGCGCACAAGGCCCTGGGTTCAGTCCCCAGCACCGCCCCCACGCTACTCCCCCATCAAACACACAAAATCATCCTCTTAAATATCTTTTGTGTTACCAATAAGCATACTAAAGAAATTTGTTGCATAAATTAATGAATAAATGTATGATTTCTTTTAGGATGGAAGAGTGTAGAAAGTGTCCCAAAGTTGGTGTCTGAGTATATGTCCAAAAAGATAAAAGTTGATGAATTTGTGACTGGCAATGTGTCCTTGGACCAAATTAATGAAGCTTTTGAACTTATGCATTCAGGAAAGAGGTAAGCTTTCCCTTTAGCTCTGTATTACAGAATGTAATGATCTGGGGGTTCTAGGGGAAGCAAGGTCAAAAATACTTCAATTTTAGTAGTCTTAAAAGGTCATAATTCACAGTCTGTTTATTTCTTCCTTCTCTTACAGCATTCGAACTGTTGTTAAGTTTTAAATTCAAAAGAGAAAAATACATCCATCCATTCCTAAGTCTTGTGATCTGATGAAAACAGCCGGACAGGCAGGAAAGTCTTCCAAGCTCATAACCTCTTGGGCCTTCAGTAACTACTCTAGGGAATAGTGTTAATATGTGTAGTTCATGAGTCTGCAATCGAGGACAAGACTAATACAGGCACAGATCTGTTTTCTGAATCTCCTTCAGAATATTAACAAATATTACAACATAATAAAAGTAATTTCTAGCAATTGTTGTCATTTCTTTTATGCTACACTTTGTTCTTCTGCATATTATGTTCATTCTATAAAGGAAAAGAAACTGGGCAATGCTGATTTTTTTTTTTTTTGGTCTTATATTCAAGATATATGTGAATAGGAATGGCAAACATTTTCATGTTCAATAATATATGACAAAGCAGTTTTAATATATTATTCCAGTTCTTATAGCTGGCCAATTTATTGAGGTTACTTTTTATTTGTCATAGTTAAGTACAGACCTTTAAGTTTAATAAGTATTAACATTTCTCAAATGAAAGCAGTTTTCTTTCAGTTCTCTTTCAGATTCAGTGTAAGAAAGCAGTTTTATAAGATGCTTACCATAAGAATTTCTGGATCATGGGACTCAACCATATGTATAAAAAGCATTTTTTTAAAAAGATTCTTTTAATGTATCCTCCTGGATTGAATCTTGTATACTATGTATGTTGCTGAACCAAATAGTTTGAGGAACAAAATACAGATAAAGCACAGACCTAAAAACAATATGTGCATGTCAACAAATCTATCTTAGTTGTCCTCAATTAGGATTCTACCACTTTGAAAGGACTGAGAAAAAAATTTGAAAATATCTTCAAACTGTTCTCTTGGACAGATGTATATCTGTACTTTCAATACAAATGAATATTAACATCCACTCTATATTTCATGAAAGCCAGTAAAGTAGATATCTCTTAAGTTTAGTAATCTAAAATCTTAGAACTAACATTAGGAACTAACTTTAAGCAACTTTATCACGTTTAATTAGAAGACTTTAATATGCCTAACATTTTTCAAATCTTACCTGCATTTCCATTTTTAACTATGTTTGGCTATTCATTTTTCTATTTTAACATACCTAGTAATATTTGCTGGAGAAAGAAACATGCTCTTTAGTACATGCACAAGCCGGGCGTGGCGCACACCTATAATCCCAGCACTATGGGAGGCGACAGGAGAAATGCAAGTTCAAAGCCAGCCTTAGCAATGGCGAGGTGCTAAGCAAGCAACTCAATGAGACCCTGTCTCTACATAAAACACAAAATAGGGCTGGGGATGTGGCTCAGTGGTTGAGTGCCCCTGAGTTCAATCCCCGGTACCAAAAACAAAAAAAAGTACATGCACAGAAAACTAACGAAGTAGAATGTATGGGATGATGGGGTCATTTGGAAAAAAATGGCATTATGTCCAATAAACTACTACAGTAGAGCTAGTTAATATGTACAATTAACACCAAAAATGTATGCAAAAAATATAGTTACTTCCATTGATCTCATTTGAATGCAAGATTATACTTAGCAGATAATTCTCAAAATGTTTTGTTGGTTTGCCCAAATGAAACATTTGTACATGCACAGAATGCTACAGAACTTTTCAGTTGGCTAGCAATCTGCCCAGTAGGTTGATGATCAAAGTCTTAAATAACTGACAATTCTCTGGGCCTATAGATACCGCTAACCCAAGAAAAACTCTAGATTCAGCCAGTTTATTTTTAAGTAACATGTAATATCAGATTGTCAGCCTATAGCCTTTGAAAGTATGCCACAAACACATTTGAAAAGCATTATTTTGATAATATATGCACAGAACTATACCAAGGGAATTGTTCCTTGACAATGACCAGGAGGACAGGACACAATCCTCCTACCTTATTTCTTTTGATTAAACTTTATGGTAACAAAGCAGCAGAATGGGCTCTTGAGCAGATTTTTACCCAACTAGATACTAGCAGAATTCCATGTAGATAAGCTACATATGAGCATGCTCCTTTCAAGAAAGCATGGTTTAAATGTGTACAGAAACATTCTTTACTTCTGAAAATATCAAGATTAAGAGCAGAAATGTCCTTTACAATATTTTGATTCCCTTCCTCTGTTTTACATCGTAATACTAAAGTTCTCATCCTTGGTGTTTTCTCATACTTACCCAGGGCTCAAATTCATTAAGTTTAAACAATTTTAACCTGAATTATCTGGTGACCTGACCCAACTACTGCAATAAAGCAAATTTGCTATCTAGTCACATTACATATAAACTGTTGCTAATTTGTGTTATCACCACACACAGCTCAGCACAGAGAAGTGTGATTTGTCCTAACCATGCAATCAGTTAAAACTTGTGCAAATCAGAGCCCTAGTATGTTGATTGTTGGTTGTGTGCCCCTTCTAAGATACGATGGTGGAAATGGCCTTACAAGTTTGGGAAAATAAGTGCCATGGGTGTGTTGTTCCGAGTGGGGTGAGGAAGGCAGAATAATAGTAAAGCTGAGGCTCTCATTACTAACACTGAACTATTAAACAAATCAATGGTAAGTGAAAACCTTTATAGAGGTCCTTAAATGCACCACATACTGATTTTTTTTTGACACAGTGAAAATATTATACCATGGTTGACACATTTTAAAAATCATCACAAAATTGCCATATTCAGGCAGTTCTCTTGTTGCTCAGTACCCAAAATGAAAAGCAACAGAATGCAGCCAAGGGTATTCTTGCTTGCTCTTGCAAAACATTCAAATGCAAGCCACTATTTTTCTTTTTCTTATTTAGCTCCAAAAGGGCAAAAAAGAGGAAAGGAAGGAAGCTGCCAAAAAGTTTTCAGAGGAGCCACCAAAGGCAACTTGACCCTCAAGGAATCAAACAGCATAGCCAGAGAATTTCCAAGCATAGATGGTGTGCTACCAAGCTAAATTTTCCATACTCATTTTTAAAATGAAAGAAAACACATTAACTCTCAGTTAGCCTAATGCAACATATATCAAGAAATAAGTTGTTCCTAAAACATTTTTTTTCTAATGAGTTGAACAATGGGCCACATACCCACATTACAAAACGGTATAATATGCTCCTCTTGTAGCTGGAGCTTGGTAGAAGTTATACCATCAAACAAGACAGTCTTAACACACCATCTCATATCATCCCAGTGTTTCTAATTCCCAGATGACTCAGATATCCTTTCCACCCCTACTATGTTTTGCCCCTGAGATTTATTACCTTATTTTAAAAGTAGCTCACAATTTATAACATTTAGAATACAGATAAGAAAATTATGTTCTAATAAGAAAATGCACATACTTTCTACTTAGTAAGTTTATCGTTGATAGTAATTTTGGTGAAGTTATTTGAAATTTTATACGTATTGCAGGATCAAGCAAGTATTAGTGTTGTTTGAACCAAAGTTCTCACCAAGGGAAAAGAACAGGGAAAAAGGAGGAAGATCAGTGTGTTCATTTTGATACTTCAGAAGCATCAAAATGAATTTATGATTTTTAAAAAATGTATTTGTTCCCTAAAAGCGCCTAGAAGCAAGGAGATCCCAGCAGAAGACAGATCTTGATTCCCAAACACCATTTCCAGTGAAAAGAAACCAGGTGTCTTGGAGAAAGCCAATTCCTAGCCTGTGTCAAGAAAAATACATAGTAAGCCTAAAACATCTTGCAATGGTACAAAGCAAAAACATACTCAGACTGATGGCTCAAAATGACCCACTGGCCAAATTTGGAACAATTATACTAATTAAACAATTTTTCCAAATGTCACAATTTGAAAATGACCCCTGCCCATCATGCGGAGAAGAGTGCCCACACTGCAGCGCCCCCCATCTATCATCGTATGGCTGTCCCAGCCTGCTTCCATCTAGAGACAACAGGAAGGACCGGGAAGACCATCACCAAGGTCTCTGTAGGCCTGCTTGTGAAGTATTGGTAACCTGAAGGGACACTACAAGATTATAGGGTAGAAATTGTAATACCTCAGATCATCACTGTTAGAAAGAAAGACACATGAACAACATGAAAAAACAAGGGAAGAAAATGCCCCAAACCAAACCAAGATGCTACAATAATAGAACCATTGACATCATAGTAGATAAAATGTCAGAGAAGGAGTTCAGAACATACATAACTAAAATGATCTCTGAAGCACACAATAATATAAGAGAACATTTACAGGCAACAATTGACCACTACAACAAAGAAATAAGAGAGCAAATATAGGGAGCAAAAGATTACTTCAAGAAAGAGAGAGAGCTGGGCAAAGTGGCACATGCCTATAATCCCAGCACTTAGGGAGGCTGAGACAGGAGAATCGTGAGTCAAAAGCCAGCCTCACCAATGGAGAGACACTAAGCAACTCAGTGAGACCCTGTATCTAAATAAAACACAAAATTGGGCTGGGAACATGGCTCAGTAGTCAAGTACCACTGAGTTCTATCTCCAGTATCGAAAAGAAAGAAAGAAAGGAAGAGCCTCTGAAAAAAACCAAACAAAAATCCTTGGAATGAAAGAAACAATAAACCAAATTTAAAAAATCAATAGAAAGTGTCACCAACAGACTACATCACTTGGAAGACAGAACCTCAGACAATGAAGACAACATATATAATACCGGAAATAAAGTTGACTACACAAAGATGATGGTAAGAAATCATGAACACAACATCCAAGAATTATGGGATAACATCAAAATACCAAATCTAAGAATTATCAGGACAGAGGAAGGCACAGAGGTACAAACCAAAGGAATGCACAGTCTCTTCCATGAAATATCAGAAAACTTCCCAAACATAAAGAATGCATTGGAAAAGCAAACAAAAGAGGCTTATAGGACACAAAATTTACAGAACTACAAGAGGTCTACACCAAGCATATAATAATGAAAATGTCTAGCATACAGAATAAGCATAGAATTTTTAAAGGCCGCAAGAGAAATGTTTCAGATTACATAGAGGGGAAAACCACTTTGGATCTTACCAGATTTCACAACCCAGAACCTCAAAGCCAAGAGATCCTGGAACATATACCAAGCTCTGAAAGACAATGCATGCCAACCAAGAATCTTATATCCAGCAAAATTAAGCTTCAGATTTGATGACATAATAAAAACCTTCCCTGACAGAAAAAACTTGAAAGAATTTACAATGAGAAAGTCAGCACTACAGAACATTCTGAGCAAAATATTCCATGAGGAGGAAATGAAAAACAATGAAAATTGGCAAAGGGAGGAACTACACTAAAGGTAAAGCCAATCAAAGGAGAAACCAAGTCAAATAAAAACCCAAAACAAACCAAAATGACTAGGAAAACAAACCATATTTCAATAATAACCCTGAACATTAACGACCTAAACTCATCAATTAAAAAACATAGACTGGCAGATTGGATTTTTAAAAAAGACTCCACAATATTATTGCTGCCTTCAACAGACTCATCTCACAGAAAAAGACATCCACAGACTGAAGGTGAAAGGATGGGAAAAAACATGCCACTAAAATGGCCGGTAAACAAGCAAGGTTTCCATCCTCATATCAGATAAAGTCAACTTCAAACCAAAGATAGTCAGAAGGGATAAAGAAGGTCATTTCAGAATTTCGCAGTTCCAAGATGGCGGCCTAGACGGACTCCTCCATGCTAGTCTTTCCAGGACCAGAACTTGAAGTAGTGGAAATACCTTCGCCCAGCCAGCTTCATGACATCATCCTACAGCTCATCATCCCCGCAGGAATCTCACTCGTGCACATAAGCAAGGCCACCAGGCAGCAGCGATTGTCACAAGCAGCGTGACTTCTGTAGCGAGCGGCACAACACAGCTGCGGAGCAGGGCCCCAGCCCAGGGATCCAGCCCAGCATTCAGCCCGGGCCTGCTTCTACACAGAATACCTGGCTCCAGCACCCACCCAACCACGCAGGGCCCCTAGCAGTTGCTCCTGTGGACAAACGTCTTCCGTGGGGGACCCCTGGCTACTATTCTTTGTGGATCGCCATTTACCAGGGCAAAATTTCCTGCACCAGGAAATGCCGGACAGCACCTGGGAACAAACTTTTACTTCAACACAGCACACCGTGAAACGGTGCCTCCACTGCATCCAAGACTACCAGCAGCCCAGAAGTTCACACTGTTGCTGAAGCAGATTCCTGTGAGACCCTCACCTCACCTTCACCCAACAAGAAAATTCCAGTAAGCAAAGAACAACGCCTCCTACTGGAGGTGAAGGGAAGCAAACCTCTGTATTTACATTGAGACTTTTATTGTTATTTTTTATTTTTTTATTCTTATCTTTTATTTTATCCTTTTTCTCTCCTAATATTCCTTTTATTTAATCTTTTTGTTTTATTTCTCTTCTCATTTCTTCTTTCCTTTTTTTTCCCTCTTTTCTCTCTCACTCTTTTCCCAGTCTCCAATCCCCAACAGTTGTGAAACCAAGTATTTGTTATACAGTAGGATATGGTAAACTGGGATTTCTGAACAGTATACTAGAGTGGTATTATATCGTCTTGTAACTCCTACTTGCATATGTTTTATTTTTCTTACTATCATGTCTCCTTGCTAGCTATACTCTCTTTTCTTCTTCCTTACTGGTCTTCCTCAACTCTCTTTCACTCTACTAATAGCCAACTTCTCTTGGATTCCTTGTTCATGCTTTCTAAGATCTAATAACCATATCACTTCCTACTACCCTAACATTCTATCCTAAACCCCACCCAAGTATCTCTAGCCCACCAACAGAAACTATAGACCCTTGTGCAAACTTATTGTTTACACATTATATGTTAAAGGAACTCATAAGTGTTGCATATTGTGACTAAACTGTAAATGTATATAGGAGCTCATAGGAGCTACTTGGTTTGATACTACATATTGTTTATATTGAGAACAATCAATATTGGTCTCCCCTTTAAAGGAGAGGTATTGAAACCCTGCAGGGAAACTATAACCCTATAGGAGTAAAAACTGTAACACCTAGGATCACATATGTACATAATTAAAATGTTCTGTGACTTAAAGAATGACATAAGAGAGCAAGCTCAGTCAGCAAAAGATCATTTTGATAAAGAGATACATAGGCAAATACAGGAAGCAAAAGATCAATTTAATAAGGAGGTGGAGATTCTGAAAAGGAACAAAACAGAAATCCTTGAAATGAAAGAAACAATAAACCAAATTTAAAATGCAATAAAAAGTATCACCAACAGATTAGACCACTTGGAAGACAAAACCTCAGATACTGAAGATAAAATATTTAACCTTGAGAATAAAGTTGACCACACAGTGAAGACGGTAAGAAGCCATGAACAGAACATCCAAGAAATATGGGATAACATTAAAAGACCAAATTTAAGAATTATCGGAATAGAGGAAGGCATAGAATACCAAACCAAAGGAATGAGCAACCTATTCAATGAAATAATATCAGAAAACTTTCCAAAAATGAAGAATGAATTGTATAATCAAATACAAGAGGCTTACAGGACACCAAATGTACAAAATCACAACAGATCAACACCAAGTCACATCATAATGAAAATGCCAAACATTCAGAATAAGGAGAGAATCTTAAAAGCCACAAGAGAAAGGAATCAGATTACATATAGGGGAAAGCCAATTAGGATCACTGCAAACTTCTCAACCCAGATCCTGAGAGCAAGAAGGTCATGGAACAACATATAACAAGCGCTAAAAGACAGTGGATACCAACCAAGAATCTTATATCCAGCAAAATTAAGTTTTAGGTTAGATGATGAAATAAAAACCTTCCAAGATAAACAAAAATTAGAAGAATTCAAAGCAAGAAAGCCAGCACTACAGAACATTCTTGGCAAATTATTCCATGAGGAGGAAATGAAAAACAACAATGAAAACAGAGGAAGGAGCTACAGTAAAGGAATGACCAATCAAAGGAGAAATCCAGTCAAGTTAAAAACTAAGAATAAACCAAAATGACTGGGAATACAAACCATGTCTTCATAACAATACTGAATGTCAATGGCCTAAACTCAGCAATTAAAAGACACAGACTGGCAGATGGGATCAAAATAAAAAGACCCAACAATATGCTGCCTCCAAGAGACTCATCTTATAGAAAGAGACACCCACAGACTGAAGGTGAAAGGATAGGAAAAAATCCACACCACACGGACTGCATAAACAAACAGGAGTTTCCATCCTCATTCCAGACAAAGTGGAC
>CM053408.1:48343728-48377252 GCA_028644305.1 Xerus rutilus
AGGCATTATTGAGATGTGCCATCTTGGGAGAAATTAAAATTGGGACATGAAGTGAGGCCGTGCACTATCAAGTCGCCGAGTTAGAATTTCACAGCCAGTGTCCGTGACCAGTAAGGTGTGCTCAAACTGAGCAGACCGTTTCCCGTCTCTTGTCACTGCAGTCCAACCATCTGGCCAGGTTTCATCCTGCCATCCACCTAAAACGAAAACAATTTCTTAATTTTTTTTTTTTGGTACTGGGGATTGAACTCAGGGGCATTCAACCACTGAGCCACCTCCCCGGCCCTATTTTGTGTTTTATGTAGAGACAGGGTCTCACTGAGTTGCTTAGCACCTCACCATTGCTGAGGCTGGCTTTGAACTCGTGATTCTCCTGTCTCAGCTTCCCTAAGTGCTGGGATTACAGGCTTGAGCCACCGCGCCTAGCTCAATTTCTTAATTTGATTACCCGGTTTTCTAAATAAACACTCTAGATAAATGCAAAAAAAAAACAATTAGAAAACTACTATGATCCCTATTTATACTTGGTTTTAGCTAAAGCCTTTCTACCTTCATTTTGATCATTACTACCTGTGAAGTAATGATGATGTTGAAACTTCTTCAGGTAAGCTGAAATGCCACATTTTGTATATTACCCAATATCAAATCAAGATGGTATTTCCAAAATAAAGACACTCGACTTCATTTTAGAAAACATACGGATACTTCTTATCAAACTATAAGTGAAGACTTGAACTAATAAATTTAGTTCTTTCCTGGTATAGCTTTGACATCTGACTGAAGTACAGTCAGTGTAAATTGTGAAACAAATAATGTAAACATTTATATTTCTATTACAGTATTTATTTCCTGATATAATTTTTAAATGGCAGCACACAATTGGATGGTGCCAAATGATCATACTATGAAATTTTTGTAGACCACACACTTGTAACTATAAAGAGGGGCAAAGAAAAAGAAATAAGGGTTATCAAGAAAATAAGAAAATACCATGAATGAATTAGAAAGGAGAGGAAACTATGAAAAGGGGAATGAAGCTACAGAGAAAAAGCTAGAAAACAATGACAGAAAACTTGAGGATGTGATGAAGGAAAGGCAGAAAGGTAATGCCCAGAGAATCAGAGGCAGAGGTGGAATGAGAAAGTCTGGCAATTCTACATACTACTATAAAAATATGCATTTACAGAGACCTTCTCATTTCAAAATTACATGTCAAAAAAAAATCAACACATTCTTCATTTAAGTAAAATATTATTAATAGGCCTCACTGACTCAAGCAGAAAAATCCTAGAACATAAACAGTAGTGAAGTGTAATCTTTTCAATATTGAATTCCAGGATAAAAAGAAAATATGAGAAAGCTTTAAAAAAAAGTTAACCCATGCTTTATCAAACACCAAAAGATGAGTAAACGGGAAATTTCCCATGTAATAACCACTACACCAGTGGATTTAAGACATATTAATATTCTGATTATAGTATATCTGATGAAACAGGTTCTATAGTACAGTCAAGTAAAATATACTTGGCTACTATTCTGCCTTACAACTCACTGCTCATGATCAACACTTTATTCTTATTCTACAGGAATAACAAAAAAACACTACATTTGTGTAGTCTTTAATAAAGTACTTTTTATTAATATAAATCAGCTCACTTAATTCTTATAGCCACCCTGGGGCTATAAGAATTACAATGTTCACTCTACAGAAATAGTAACAAATCAGGGTAAGACAGCAGCTTTAAGCTGAGCGTGGTGGGGCAAGCCATGAGTTGAGACTCAGACAAATTTCTGCCATATAAGCAGCTAAGAAACCTAGGCAAGTTACCCTCTTCAAGGATCAGTCTGATCCTCTTTGTAAAGAGAACAATACCTTCCTCATAAATTGTGGAAAACTAAACCATAACCATCTGCCTCAAAGTATGTTGCTCAACAACCCTCTCTTCCTTGGTTTCTTCTTTCTCCTTTCCTCCATCAAGCAAAAACTTTTACACAGGTTTGATGGAGGCTCTTAATATTACAATACACACTGTGACAAGATCTTAATGAAAAGGAACCAGAATTCATGTACTTCAGTGCCTACTGATGGCAAGAGAATTACCATGTAGGAAGTATACCTTCTTGCCAATCTCACTATGTCAATTCTCTACATGATAATCAAATTCAAGATGTGATGAGGAAAGGGAACGAAGCACAAAGAGAGCAAGTATAACTAATCTGAGAAGTAACAAAAGTAATAAATTTTTTTGAAGTAAAAAAAATGATGTTACAGCTTCATTTTTTCTCACCTTCACAAATCATTGGCTCAATTGTAAATACATGGCCCGATTTCATCACTCCAACTGCTTTATTTTCTGAAATTAAGGAAAAAATATCCAAAGTTAAACAAAAACCAACACTGAACTGTTAAAAAGCTCGTAAGGAAAAGTATATAGTTAATATCCCCCACTGTGTTTCTTATTTTCTCTTCTCCTGGTTCTCTTCCTTAAAATAAGTCATTCAACAAATAGGTAGTACACTAGTAACCACCTACTCTGGAAGAGATATTATTCTAGGCACAGTTCATTTGCTTATGTTTTCTACATTAAAATATAGAGATGTCCATAGGCTAGATTCAGGGATCATTATCACTTCTGTAAGAGGAAAAGTGCTACCAATTGTTACTGCAGATTAGAAATGCAATCACAGAACCAAGGAGAGTGTCATCACTCATCCATGTATACAAATTTGAATGATAGTATTTCAGATCATGCCTAAAGTCTCCCAACTCTGGGGAGAAGGGAGTGTGTAAGGGCACAGCCCACAGAAACAACTACATGATTTCCAAGCTCCCTAATATGAGAGTATTTTTCAGGACCTTCATGAGAAAGAGTATTGTGAATTAAAATGTGTCCAGACCTGACATTCATCAAAAAATGCCAAAAAAGTTTGAAGTATGGACATGCCCTTTTAGACAATCTTTGCCAAAAATGGAGAACTAGTGTCAATTTCAAAGTAACATACCTGAAAGGTGTCAGCTAAATAAAGGGCTGCACTTACTCAGCCTAACCACCAGATGGCAAACACAGGCTTTCTGGGTTCCTTTTCCTCTGTAAAGCTGCTGCGCCATTAGGATCATAAGGTAACGAATGCTGAAGGTATGCCCTGAGGCTCAACAACTAAATGCAACTCTTTCTAGATATGGTCCAACCTCACCTACAGGTTTACATTCCTGTACCTTTCCTGGTGAATAGCTATCAGTGTTGCTTTCCACTATCTCAGATGTTGTCAAAATACACTCACCAAAGACTCCAGATCTAGTTTTTTGTTTGTTTTTTGGTACTGGAGATTGAACTCAGGGGCACTTGACCACTGAGCCAAATTCCCAGCCCTATTTTGTGTTTTATATAGAGACAGGGTCTCACTGAGTTGCTTAGCGCCTCGCCATTGCTGAGGCTGGCTTTGAACTTGCAATTCTCCTGTCTCAGCCTCCCTAAGTGCTGGGATTACAGGCTTGCGCCACCACGCCCGGCTCCAAATCTAGTTTTTAAACCCATATAAAAACTTGAAAGCAATTTCCCTCCTACCCTCACAAAAATGATATGTAATTTACTACACATACTGAATCAGTCTATAGTCCCTTGGGTAATGAAAAAAAGATGTCAGAGTGTCCATGTGGTGTCACAGAAAGAAAAAAAACGATGGATAAAGGAATCCAGAGCTGAGCTGTCCAATGGCAGGGCTGGCCACATGTAGCTACCAGGCACTTGAAAAATGGCTAATTAGAAATGGCATGGAATTACAGTATAAAAATACTACAAATTTAAAGCAGCATGTAATTATATATTGTTACCCAGTGTACTGCCTGTATCACCTCACTAAGTTCTACCCCGCTCTAATTTTATCTTTAAGGACAGGATTCCTGAAAGCCAGATGTTCCTTTTCAGATAGGCGAGCCAAAACAGGTTGGATCTAAGAAGGCTACCCAAGTGACCACCAGACAACTTCCACACTAAGTGATACCCATACCAGTCGCAATGACAGGAAGTACCAGACCACACAGGAGTAAACGCAGATATGATAGTGCCTGAGTTCTAGGAAATCTCTTGCCTATTCCAGGGAAAAATATGAATATTCCTCCCATTTATTACTCTACCTTCCCCCATTTCTTTTACTCTGTATCTATGACTTTTCCACCCCAACAAGCTCAGGAATCTGATTTTGTGAATGTGCCTCTCTGTTCTCTGGCCATTAAATAAACTTGTGCTGTTGGTACTCAGCATTTGGCCCCAGTTTTTAGCTTTCACAACATCCAAAGAAAAAAGATCCTGCTTTGGAGATCTCCCCTTTTTAGGTGGAACCAATAAATTATGGGTAACAATATATCAATAATTTTTGTCCCAATTAAAAGTTGAAATGATATTTAGGATGTAATGGTATAAATAAGATGTAGTTTTAAAATACATTCTACCTATAACTTTTTACTTTTTTAATGTGGCTACTAGAAACTTACAACATCTATGTATGTGCCTTTTATTTCAAACTTATCAAACTTATGTTCCTCATATTTCTCCTGGACAGTGCTGACACAGAGAATTTATGTTCCACATTCACTCCTATTTCTGCCACTGATTTGTTATTCTTATAGAAGTTACAACTCTTACTCATTCCTTAGAATCTTAAAGTCTCAGTTTCTCAACATAGCTCACAAAACAAATACGCATTAGCTGTGTAACTGTACTACTGTAGACAGTATGTTAGGCACTTTTCTAAAAAATCTGAACCCATTCTATCATCTGCATCACAGAATTATTTAATGTACACTGTAACTGTTGGGTACTGTCATCATTACTTTCCAACCACTAATGATTTAATGAAGAAAACTCACCTACTGAGGATTTTTCTCACATTAGAAGGGGTGGAGAGAAGTTATTCAACAATTTCTGGTTCCTCCTTCATTTGGGTCAAGATCAGTTACAAACCAAAGCAGAGATTACTTACATTTCAACTGGTATCTCTGCTATACAAAAAAAAAAAACACCCGCAGCAGTTTCCTTTAACAATTCCCTAAGCTATCACAATTTTTTTTTAATTTTTTGTTTTTATTTTTGGTAGTGCTAGGGATAGAACCCAGGGCCTCATGCATGCCAGGCAAATGTTCTACAACTGAGCCACATCCTCTATCACAACATGTTTTGCTTTATATAAAAGCCCAATTTATGCTTGACTTTTCATAAACATTAAATTTATAAAATGAAGTAGGTTGGTCCTTGCTTCTTTATTCAATATTGTTTTTCACATGTAATTAAATCCTTTATATGAAACTCAGGTGGCATCTTGTATGCCAATGACACCTTTTTTATCATATTGCCAGCACTGACCCATACTGCCGTCTCCCATAAATGTTATTTTTAGTCTCTCCTCTCTAATCCATACCTAAACCCAAGTTTTATTGCCTTTGCATGTCCCCTGAACATTCTTTCTTAAACACATACGCACACACACACACACATACATGCACCACTGTAATCACAATAGCTACTTCCTATGAGGAATGTACAACTCAGGGGATAATAGGGCCTAACAGAAATAAAGTCATTTACTTGTTTTCTGTTGCTTTTATTTCAAGCACGATTCACAGAATCATGCTGTTAATGAATGCTGATATACCTCAGATACTGTGCTACAGAGGACTGAGCCAACTTCTCCTAAAGAGAAGTTTCTCATTCATTTCACTTCCTCTTCACAATATGCATGCCCAGGACTTACCACTTCATACATATACTCCAGCAACAACTACACATCACACTGACTACACTGAATAGCTTCCATCTGGAACACTAGATACCACTAACAAATTAGTTTTCCCAAAATACAAGATTCATAATGCCATTCTTCTGCTCCAAAATGTTTCTGAAGATTCCTATAGATGAAGTCAGATTTCCTCAGTCTGGTACTCCTCATACCCAGCAATGCCTATTGCCAATCCTCAAAACCTAACACTCAGCTAAGCTTACCTTGTTTCTATTCAGTCTCAACTTAAAGCACCTATTCAGACTTCCCTTCACCTGGAATGTGTCCTCATCTCCTCAACCAAACCAAAACCTCAACCATGCTTTACTTCTCTCCTGGAACCCAGCACCCAACTGCTTCAATTCTTGCTGCAAGGGAACAGGAAGTACAGGAGAAAAGATCAACTCCAGAAAGCTAGACAGAATACAGGTACCAATGCTAGCTCTGGCATTTGTTTACTAGATTGTGTGACTTTGAGTAAACAGACAACTTTCCACACATTATATCACGTAATCCTTATAACAGTTCTAAGATAGGTACCATTCTCTACTATTACACAGATGAGAAAACTTAAGCACAAGGAAATCCATGACAGTGTTTACATAACAATGGCTCAATAAGCGTGTGTGTGTTGAATTTCTTTCTAGGTCACTTATGGTGGATAGCTTTCACTTCTAGCACTAAATAACAGACTTGTTCCTACATAATCTTTTTTAGAGAAAAGTTTTGTGAAAGATATTGTCTATCAGTTTCTTTTTTATTCTACCATACAGTTGTCAACTTGAGGAAAAGTACTGTTTATTCCCCTCTATTTATGCCAATATAGTCCAGTACTGACATACCCTAAGAACTCACACCAAACCAAGCAAGATGAACTGATTTCACCTAAGGAATCAGAAGAGAGATGACTACACATGTGGCAGATGCTGAATGCTTGCCAAAACAGATTACTTTTCTTTCAGAGTACTCAGATTACATTTCCCAGCTCCCCATGCTGTTAAGATACAATTATGTGAATAATTCCTGCCAATGAAAAACAAATGTACATGATTTATATCACTTCTAGACTGATTCATTAAAACTCCCAAATATGCCCCTCCAAGCTTCTTCCCTTCCACACTATCTGTTCCCAAGGTAACCCGAAACACCACAGGTTGAAGATGGCAGAACTTGGGTCACAGAATAACTGCCCACTCCTCAATGACTGTCTTAGACTGTTATGTAAGCAAGACCCAAACTTGACCTATGTTTAAATAAATACACATTCCAAGGGTCTATTTGTTACAGCAAATAGATTACTCTAGTGAACACAAAATAGTAGGTCCTGTTAAATGTTTGAATAAATATTTGTTGAGTAAGTTGTTATCACAAAACAAATCTTTAGACAATACTTACTGGCATAGTGCGGTACATTGGGGGCTGTATGAAAAAGCTTGTGGATTCCATGCCCACAATAGCTTCGAACAACTGAAAATCCATTTGCTTGAGCATGCTTCTGAATAATATTTCCCAATTCTCTATATCGAACACCAGGTTTCACTGAAAGAAAAAGATTCATGACAAAGAATAATAATAACCAACATTTACAAAGTGATTCATATCTATGTGCCAGAGACATTTGTAAACACTTTATATATCTTCATGCCTAATTTTACAAATGAGAAAACCAAGCCATATAGAGGCCATGCAGAAGTAAATGGCAAATCTCTGATTCAAACCAACAGCACCTGAAGTTCCTCTCCTAATACCAGACAAACAGAACACCTTGAGTGCTAAAAGGGGGAGGACAAGCACCTTTTACTCTAATAACAGGGAACAACAGAATGAAAAATACATTTCCCTTTATATGCTTCCCTAAAGTCAAGAACTATTCTATAATCTATCGAGCAGAAGAGATAAGGAAGGCGAGTGTACCAGAAGAAAAAGAAGTGTCCAAAGAGTAACACAACTTGTCCCAAGTTTCAGTCAGGTTAACTTCTGAAAGTACTTCTCCCCTGGACTGCTTCATCTTCATAACAATGGTTCTCAAACTATTCAAAACTGCATCTACAAAAGGTGCTAGGGTACAGATCCTAGGACATACTTTTCACTACATACATACTGCCCTGTTTAATTTCTATAAAATTTTTGTAGTGCCTTGAGGGAAAAAGGAAGGAAAAACAAAGAAATGGTTCTCCCTGCTGATAAGGCCATTCTAGCACTAAAACCCCAGGAGTGGGGCACTGCCAAATTTCTGGAACAATGAAGCAAGTTCCAGGGGTCCTCTAACTCTTAGCTTACCTGATTTCCAAAGAGATGTTCAGGTGCAATCTACCTGCCCCATGTAATTCATTTAATAGCTTTGGGAATCATAATTTAGTATTTTTACTTGCTCTTAACCATTCCAGCTTGACATTTTCGGCAGGAGGGAGGTGGTTTCTGATTTTGAGAAACCATGCTGACTTTAACAATGTTTTTTTTCATTCCTATCCAGGTCCTCCTATCAGCCCTGTGTTGGAGAGCTGGGGGCATATGCAACAAATCATGTAGTATGTAATAAATAAAATCCCCATTCAGCAATAATGACAGAAGATGGAATATTCTTCCATAATTGTCAAACTTGAGCAATTTTGGTTCAGAGTGTGATATCTGGAGACATTTTGGACATCACACAGGAGATGGTAGTATAACTGAAGACACCAGAGATGTGGCTAAGTATCTTACAATGCACAGAACAGGCCCCTATCACAAAGCATTATGAGACTCAAAAATGCCTTTATTGCATACATTTAACATACTACTCTAGAACAGTTAATCTCAACAACTTTACAAACTTACTAGTGCTCTACACCAAGGTGAAGAACAACATTAAATGAGTATTTTTAAACTATGGGAACAAGAATGATGTATATAATATTGTTAATATTATATACATTAATATTATATACTTTATAATATTATGAAGTATAATATTTATGTTAATATTATATACTTTCCAGAGTTCAAACTACCTTTTTTCTTTCTTGGCTATTGCTATCAAGACTAGTTTCCGGCCGTTTCTTAAGTTCTAGTCATATGTCTTTGTGAAACAACACATGTCTTTGTGAAACAACACTACAGCTATCTTATTATTTCAATGAACTCACAGAGAAGAATAAGGATGTAAACACTGAATATATTATCTGACAGAAACCCTAAAAATTATTTAAAACTGAAGTTTCTACAAATAATAAGCCCAGAAGTTCTCATTTCACAATACCACCTACATTATTAAAGTTTTAAAATAACCAACAGTGAACTATAAATTTCCAAAACCTTCACATATTGATACATGAAAATATTATCTTTCATTTTCACACATCCATTATATAAATTAGTAAGAATTTCATCATCTTCCACGTATTTTAAAAGAGTAACTAAAGACAATAAAAATAATGAACCAATGTTATTACAGATAACTATGTATTAAAGAACTCTGTCCTGTTCAATACTCTACTGATGATGTATCAGGGGATCTAGAGAAGTGGGGAGTGGTAGTGATAATACACTGAATAATACAGTTCAAACACTATGGATTTTAATGGAAAACAGTTTGTCCTCAAACTATCCTTTTATTAGCAATGTGTTAACAACTTCAAGACTTTCTTTTTTCTCCTCCCATTCCCAGAAGGTACTGAGTGAACCCAAAAAGTCTGGATTAGCTACTGAAACAGATAGCTTAGGAAAATCCTACAGAAATACACACACCTCCACTCAAGTACTACAACAGTGAAATCTGGAAACCACCAAATTCCAGTAGGAGAAGTATTACAGAAATTTTGATACTGTGAAACATAATATGTATCCATTAAAAGAATGAGGTAGATCTGCTAATTTAAAAGATCTCTAAAATATTAACTGAACAAATGTCAAATTACAGGAAATTACAAAATACTCTGATTCCATTTAATCTAATTAAATCCATACACATACCTATGTTCGTCAAGACATAGAGAAGATGGGGAAAAAAATCTAAATTTTAACAATGGGTACCTCTAGATAGAAAAGAGAGAGATGAAAAGCAGAGTGGGGAGACAAATGTAAAGGAGGAGCATTCATTTTCCTTTCAAAATCTTCAGGTTTATTTCAATTTTCTGTAATGCAAACTAATACTAACGTAGTTGAAAGAAGAAAAAGTAGAAATAAAAATTACACAAAAGAAAATACTCATCCTCATATAAAAGAAAAGACAAATCTTGGAAGAGACAGAGGATCAAGTAATCTCCTGGTCCATCTGCATCAAGACATTCCCACATCATCTTTAAACCCATTAACTGTTAAAACACAAAGTGAACTCAGGTAGAGCAGTGGAAAATCTATTAGTGATAAAACGCACAGCAGTGCCAATGTGGGCCCATCACTGAAACTGACCTGCATCGATGGCCTGCATCAGACACTCATACGTGGTCTGAACTAGTTTCCGAGCTCCCTCATCCACGTCTCCAACAAAAAAGGTCTCATTCAGGTCCCCATGATAACCATTGCGATAAAGAGTGATATCCACTGCAAAAGAATGTGCAAATATACAGACCATATCTATTTTCATTCCAAAGTAGAATTTAGTTTTTCCAATATGAAAGCATCAAGCAATTTAATGGAAAAGATGACATCTGCATTCTCAAATTAGATACCAGTGAATATGCAGTTAGTTACTCCCTAACAGAAACTCCTTGAGGGTAATTCAACTAAACTCACTGTGGAAAACAGATATATGGCCAAGCAGCATAAGTCAGACAATGGGTTTTTATACTCTTAGAGTAATTAGATCATTTGTAACAGAGGAAAAAGTTATGTGAAATACAATCATGCAAGATAAATAACCAGGGTTAGTAACATTAAAATGAGGACTCTGGTACATTTTGACATTAAATAAAAAATGCTATTTTAGCTCATTATCTTTAATGAGTTTTTTCCTCCTTCTAAAAAATACATAAATAGCAAAACTTAAGACAATCTCCCACCACTATACTCCACTACTCTCTTGACCCTCACAAGACTGAGGATAGAACCCAGGGCCTTGGGTGTCCTAAGCAAATACTCTGCCACTGCGCTGATCTCCCAACCTTTTTCACTAATTTACCTTTCATTTATTTGTGAATATTCATCCTTCTCTTCATTCCCATGCTTTAAGAACACAGATTACTAGTATGTCACTATCATAACACTAAATGACTATCTAGAGAACATATTGAACGTACATTTTTAAACTACGGATTTCAACCAATCTACAACATCAAAGTACAGGTGCTTCAGCTCCAGTACAATGCATACATGTCTGAAAAATCTCACACATGTTACACATAATAAAAAACAGTAAGGTTTGTAATAAAAAACAGTCTGACACAAAATCTGTAGAACTTTATAAACACATAATCTAACTAAAGCAATAACAACCATAATAAAAATACTATCACAATTAAATCTATATTATCATTCTTGACTAGCATCACAGCTGGTCTATTCTGTGCAGTCTTCAACCCTGAGACTCAGGTTCCTTGGATTCCTTTAATGCCCCAAATAAAATAATTTCATTAATATTAAAAATAGCATCAAGGGGATGCTTCTTCATTAACACTTATTTAATCCCAGAGGAATTAAAGAGCTTTCTTTTAAAGATCTTAATTTATTGCTAAGGATTTTTCTTATGTGTTACGAAGGTCTATTCTGATCTCTTAAAAACCACTGTGGGATTTCAATAAATAATCACACTGTACTCAACACTACTTCCATATTTCATTGACATCTGTCACTTATTTACCAGTCACATATGAATTAAGCACCAAACAAATGCATGGTATACCAAACACATCATAATAGATCTGTCCTAAACATAACTAGTATGCTGTGTCTCAAAAGAGCATGCACAAAACTGTATTTTAAAAAAAAAGAAAAAGAAAAAAAGCTTCCACAGATTTTAGAATAATACTAAGTTTTATTTTTTTTTTTATTTATTGTTTTTTTTTTTAGTTGTGTATGAACAGCATACTTTTATTTTATTTGCTTATTTTTATTTATTTATTTTTTAATTTTTTTTTTAATTGTAGATGGACACAATATCTTTATTTATTTATTTTTATGTGGTGCTGAGGATCGAACCCAGTGCCTCATGCATGCAAGGCAAGCGCTTTACCACTGAGCCACAATCCCAGCCCTAGAATAATACTAAGTTTTAAACAGGAAAAACCATAAGTATAGGAGGCAAGTCAAGAAAACAAAAGTCACTAAAAACTCCCAAAACCTTGTAGCTTCTTTGTTCATGGTAACATAAGTCACACTTACATATTTCTTACCATTAACAATATCACCTTCTTGCAAAGGTCGTCTGTCTGGAATTCCATGGCAAATGACTTCATTCACTGAAGTACAACAAGACTTGGGGAAATTATAGTAATTAAGGGGAGAAGGATAGCAATTTCTTGCAATGCATGCCTATAAATTAAAATACAGAGAAAGTAATTTGGAATATGCAAAAAGAAAAAATCTGTATGCATCAGATTTTAAAATCTGAAAAAAGTTGGACAAATGCTAATATAAAGAACTTATTTAATATTTTATCTTTAAAACAGTGGTAGATATCATCTCTTCTCTTTAAATGAGATCACACTGAATTGCCCAGGTTGTCTTGAACTCACAGGCTCAAGTGATCTTCCTGTCTCAGCCACCCAAGAAGCTGGGACTATGCCCCACCATGCCTGGCTGGTAGATATAATTTTAAACAGCATACAACAAGTTTTATGTTAGTCAGATATGCTATAAGCAAACCAGTTTTACTGGTTCTTGTGTAAAGGAAAAGCAAATTCACATACTACAAATATATACAAATGATACTATGTGAAGATTCTACTTTAGAATTTTCTCCTTGTGAAAAACATTTAAAGAAAAAAGATAATATTCAAAATAAGCAATAAATACTTCTATGTGATTATAATTTCTTATATAGAAACAAGCCTCTGTCCCTATGACCAAAAAATGAATAATAGTGTAATTAAGAAAAGATAAAGAACTCCCTGAGACATTTTTACTGTTCACTACATTCATTTCATTTTCATTGTTTACTGCATACCAGTGAACAAGGGATCTTAAAAAATGGTCTGGTTTCTGTAACAAGTCTTACCTGAGATGTTTTTATACAATGATAATCATAGCATATACATCATTTGTTTCCATACTGACACACAAGTCTTCAAGGTAATAATTTTCTAATACTTGCATAAAATATCATTTGTGGAATATATCATAATTTTACTAGAAATTCTACTATTATGGGAAATCTTAAAAATTTTTTCAATTATAAAAAAGTCTTACAACCAATAACTACATCCCTTTGGCTTTTCCATTATTTAGGATATACTTCTATATTTCACAGAGCAGTTTAAATAGCAGTTTAGAGCACAAAGAATCAAAATGTCTTGACTGAAAATGCCAACGCCGTCATCGCTTACAAGTTGTATAACCTTGGACAACTTAATTAACCTCTCTCCTCAGTTTACTTATCTATAAAATAGAGATGATAACAGCATTTATCTCAAGAGGCTATTGGGGACATTAAATGAGTTAATTTGAAAGAAGTACTTTTAAGAGTTCCTGGCTCACAAGAAGCACTCAAAATGCTTAATGCATACTAGACATTTTATGCTAACATATGTAGCAATACACCAAAATCAAGATTCATAAAAATCTGAATAAAAATATTTATAAACATCTTTACTGTTCAAGACATATTATCAGATTCTTTCAAAAAGGTTGTCTCCATTCACAATATCATCAAGAGTACCAAAGTACCAGTTTCATCCTCACCAAAGAACAATAAGATATTAACATCTTTAAAATAGTTACCATCAATTAACTGTGTATTTATAATTCACATTAATCTTATTACCAGAATAATTTTAATGCATTTCCCATATTTTAACTGTTAAACCCTTCTTTTACGAACAATTTAATCGTGTAATGCATGCACATACCTACTAGTTTAAGGTCTCTCTGACAGGCAGTCTTTATTTAAAAAAAAAAAAAAGATATCCCTGTATCATATTTACTACAAATACTTATCTAATCTGTTTAATGCCTTGTTTTTGTGGATAAAAAAGGAAATATTAATTTCAACCAATCTAGCTTCAGGAGTCATGCTGTTCATGTCAAAATATTGGGTGCACGTGGTAGCAAGATATATTTAAAATACTGATAAAATTAATCATTTTGTACAACTACAACTGAAATGCTGAGGTTTCTAAAAAAAAAAAAAGATATTTCAAGCTCACCTCAGAACTCAGTACAACAAATACAGTTATTCCTCAGCATCAGTAGGGGACTAGTTCTAGGATAAGTCCCCACCCACTGGGTCCTGACATCTATAGATGCTCAAGTCCCTTATATAAAATAGTTAGAACTGCATATAACTCACATATATCCTCCATGTACTTTAAATCATCTCTACATTACTTAGAAAACAAATACAATGTAAACGTTACATGAATAGTTATACTGCATTGTTTAGAGAATAATGACAAAGAAAAAAGTCTGTACATGTTGAAAGCAAAAATTAGCTTTCAAGTCAGCTTAACAAAGGTACTTTTTAACGTTCTAAACATAAGTCAAAACATCTAATAATGTGATTTTTTCCCCAGTGCTGAGAATCAAATCCTGGGCTTCACACATGCTAGGCATATGCTCTACCATTGAGCTATATCTCCAATCCTAAAAAGATGCAATTTTCCCCCCAAATATTTTCAATCCACAGTTAGTTGAAACCATGGATGCCCATTAATCCAGAAGGCAGACTTACAGATGGGAATAATGATTGCTGAATGCTTTCTATATTTGAAACAAAGCAAAAATTAGCTTTCAATTCAGCTTAAACAAAGGTACTTTAAATGTTCTAAACATAAGTCAAAAACATCTAATAATGCGATTTTTCCCCCAGTGCTGGGAATCAAACCTTGGGCTTCACGCATACTAGGCATGTGCTCTACCATTGAGCTATATCCGCCCCCAATCCTAAAAATTTTTTTTCAAAATAAAAAAATAAAGTTCTTACTAAGTGTACAGCATGATCTATTTCTTCAGTAGTTACACCTGGTTTAATCATCCCAGCAGCAATATCCAGCACTTCTCTAGCAAGCTGTAAAAAAGCAACACTTAGTACATTCAAATAGAAATTTAAAAAAGAAATAGAAATCTGTATCCTTTCTACTATAGTAGATGTTTTTGGAAAAACTAATGAAATGAATTTTACATTCAATATAATTTTGTATAAAATATATAAATATTTAATATAAAATATAAATATGCAAAGTTATATAAAAATTGAGCTAAAGCTTATTTACTAAGTAAGCTTGACTGATTTCTACATGAAAATGTACATCCTAGGTTTATCTGAACAATAATCAACTAACAGAACTTGAGTCTTCTCACACTTCTATAATGGAGAAGGGTGGAGGGAAATGAAATAGATAAATAAATTTCCTCTAAGAATCATAGTGACTAAGTAAAAGGAATATGAAGTTCTCCAGATTATCAAAACAAAGTAGTATCAAACCACTTTTAAAGAGCTGCATAAAAACCTAAAGGATTACATCTGAATGAACACTATCAATGTATCAATTATTTTTCTTTAGAAAATATAAATATGTGGTTTCACCTTATTAATATCAACCACTACCTTATGTCATAGGTATTTCACAGCAGAACCTTTAGTGTATCTTGTCTTAGGACATTTGTGAAAATAAAATGACAAAAACCTAGTTCTTTTAAAAATATATATACACACAGAGAATATAGAAGAGAGAAAGAAACAAACTTGCAAGCAAAAAAAGATTACCAGCCATACTAATTTTCATACTTTTTAAATGGAGAATAACCTTGCATTAAATTACATAGTGACGATAGTTTAATGAAAAGTGTGGCTAAGTCACAGTCTTAACAAAGGAACATTTGATACCTTTACAAATCAGCAAATCACTGACTTCAAGTCCAAGCACAGCTCAAACATGTCCTACCCTAAAGAGAATAAATAATTCTTACCCTACATACAAGTCGCATCCCTTCTATGTCTTCAGATGAGAGTAATTTAATTTGAGAAGTACCTTTAAGAGCCTGTTCAGATTCAGACATTCCTGTAACAAAAATAACTAAAATTAAAATGAATGGAAAGATGTAGAATTCATTAGCATAATTATAGTCAAGTCTTCCTATCTCACACAACATTTCATATCTTGAGAGGCACAGGCTAATTTATTTAAAAAACATACTTTTAACATGTAAAAGCAATTTGCTAAACAAACTGATGAATTCTAAAGAATAAATTTTCAGATCTACTAGAAATCAGTCAATATTTATAGAGTACTTATTATATGCCAGGCAGAGTGCTAATAAGCTCAGTAAACAATTCACATTTGAATAACATACAATTTACAAACTGCTTTTATGATCATTGTCTCATGAAGCAACTACATACAAACAATTGACGAATCAATTACACTATTCTTCTGAAACAGAAACCCAAGTCAATGTTTTTCAAACTGTAGTTTTTGATCTTTCAATGGGCTACAAATAACTTTTTTAAAAGCTAAAAAGGGAATAAAAGTTATTAGATTCTATTATACAGACTAGGGTAAGTGCTGCTGTAAAATGTTTGATTGCTAAGTGATATATACACACACATATACCAACCATGTCATAAAATCCATTTCTCACTCTGGGTCAGAAAAAGTTTGAAAAATATTACCCAAGTAATCTTCACTAATAAAATTTGTCTAATTCAATTTTCACATATATTTAAAAGAAATAAAGTCATTATAGCAATTATTTCAAAATCTGAAAAAATAATGTAATGAATTACCAACCAACCTTGTTAATAGGCACTAGTGGGGAAACTCCAAATACTACAAACAAAATTAAAGAAAAAAAACAGACACACAACTTAAGGGAGATTCATATCAAAAGGCTGGAACAATTCAATATTAGCAATTCTATTAATCTAATTCATCAAAGACAGATTAAGGAAAGAAAAATAAATGACTATCTAGAAAGATAATTCTGGTAACATGGCTAGCTACAATCTCAATGACAAATAAATCTCAGGCCAAGAACCAATCTTACAGAATGCCCACTATTACCACAATTATTTAAGACTATTTAAATACTGCTAGTATTGTTTGGCAATACTAGCAGATTCAAGAGAAAATAAGTAGATATGTAAAATTAGAACAAAAAGGACAAAATCTTTAACAACTTCAAACATGATTATATATCCCTAGAACAAAAGAATCATCTGATAAATGGCCAGTAATAAAAAATTAGCAAGTTGGCAGATTGTATAGTGAATTACTCAAAATCAGGAACTTTCCCACATACAAAAGCTAAAAAATACAAAACATACTATTCACCAAAAAAACAAACAAACTTTAAAAAGCCAAGCTTGGTGGTGCACACCTGTAATCTCAGCAATTCTGGATGCTGAGGCAATAGATCATGAATTCAAGGCCAGTCTCAGCCATTTACCAAGACTCTGTCTCAAAATCAAAAATAAAAAGGGGTAAGGGTATATATATATAGCTCAATAACACAGCACCCCTGGTTTCAATTCCCAGTACCACAAAAATAAACTAAATAAAGTACCCAGAATATACAATAAAAGACCTATAGGAAGAAAATCTGAAAACACCATCAAAAAAAAAAAAAAAAAAAAAGGAAACTTAAATAATATAGAAAAAAAATACCCTGGTGTTGGATAGGAAGACTCAATATTGTCAAGGTATGAATTCTTCTAAAATTAATCTACCAATTTAATATTTACCCCATTAAAAATGCCAACAACATATTTTTAGAAATCAAGTTGATTATAAATTTTACATAGAAAAACAAACATACAAGAATGGCCAGGAAAATTCTGAAAAAGAGGAAAGGTAGGGGCAATAAGGCCTATCAAACATGAATATGTTATATAGCTACAACAATTAGTTTGTTGATGGTACATAATTAGAAAAATAGGTTAATGAAACAGAACAGAATCAAAAACAAACCCCAACACATGTGAGAATTAAAAGTTGCATTTCAAATATAATAACACAGGTTACATTTATTTTACTACTGAAGAATGTTAAGGGCTGGGAATATAGCTCAATTGGTAGTGTGCTTGCTTCACATACACAAGTCCCTGCGTTCAATCCCCAGCACCACCAAAAAGAAGAAAAAGAAGAAGAATGTTGAAAGTTTATCACAAGTGTGAATAGTCAATTGAGGAAAAAATTTAACACAACAAAGGAGTATTTTCCTTAACAAAGAATAATTAGAAATCAGTTTTGGGGGAAAAAAAACAGGAAAAGGGATAAAGATATGAATATACAGTTCAAAAATAAAAAATACAAATAACTAAACATATGAAAAGATGCTTAATCTTCCTCATAATTTAAAAATGCAAACTAAAATCATAGCAAACTATCAATTTCACCTTTCAGATTAGCAAAGATCATCAAGCTTGATAACACAATGCTGAGCAAGACATAAAAGAGACTCCCATGTTTTTTAAATGGGAATAATAATTGGCAAAAAGCTCTGAAATTTTTAAGATCCCTTCAAATAAAAAATGTATGTATCCTTTGATCTAACTATTTTACTTTAGGCAGTTAACCTACAGAAATACTGTCACATGTGGACAAAGATGTAAACACAAGAATAGTGACTACAGTCAAACTGGTAGAAGTAAAAACTTGGAAATAATCCAAACATTCATTAGTAGGGGCCCACTTTAATAAATAAAACATATCCACAGACTGAAATCCTTCAAGCACTAAAATGAAAGCAGTGGCTTTACATGGACTCATGTAGAGTATTTCCAAGATACCTTAACATATTAAAAAATACAAGGTGAAAGGATGTACATGATGTATTCCTTTTCTATATCAATGGATGAAAAGGCTAATGTATACATACACAAATTACCTCTGGATAGTTCTACAAGAAAAAGATAACAGTGGTTACCTTTAAGGAGTAGAACTTCCTTTTTACTGCATAACATTTTATTATATTAGAATTTATTTTTTCTACATATATTTTTAAAAATATAAACTAGTATCATATTTACAATAGTAAATACAGAATAATTAAATCACACATCCTCAATGGTATTCTATAATTTAGCTTGTCTTCTTCAATGTTTCTGCATCAATGGGTTTAAATGAATTTTAGAATTATATATAGAAGTACTTAACATAGTTCTCTACATCTTAAAGAACAATGCGAAGGCAGCTCGGCTTATATTAAACCATGTGAAATTGCTGATACGCAACCATTTTTCACACACACAAAAAACCCAATATTTCGATAAAGTCCGATTTTAGTTATATTGTGCAAGCCCAAAGGTCAGAGACTATTCTACTGACCTGTGTTGCAAATTACTCTGGGTGTCTATCAGTATCTATAAAATAGAGAAGACAACACAACCTACCTCAGGAATGTTCAAAGTATTAAATGGAGTAACACGTGCAAAACTTAGCACAGTGCCTGACATACAGTTAAGCAAAAATAAATATCAGTTACTATTATAGAATCAGCCTCATCATCACTACCATTATCACCACTATTTCTATTTCTTATTGTTACAGTTCAAAGTCTTTAATTAAACTGAGGCCTCCACAATCTGCTTTTGCCTTAACTTAGGCAGAAGGACATATTAAATAAAATCTAAATTATTCTTTTCTTCCACCTAGAAGCTGATACAACACAACAAAATACAGTATAATTCTGTGTGTAGTCTTTAGTAGTTGCATGAACAATGTTTTCAGAATTGCACAGATTTCTGGTGGAGGCAAAGAATTTTTAAGTCTCTTCAATGCTCTACTGTGGCTTGAAAAAGCAATGTTTAGGGCCTGGGGATATAGTTCAATGGTAGAGTGCTTGCCTAGCATGTACAAGGCCCTGAGTTGGATCCCCAGCACCATACACACACACATACAATTTTAATAGCAATATTTACATTTATTAGAAATACAGCATTAAAAACTTCCTATAAGGGCTGGGGTTATGGCGCAGTGGTAGCGTGCCCGCCTAGCACGCGGGAGGCACTGCGTTCGATCCTCAGCACCACATAAAAATAAAATAAAGCTATTGTGTCCACCTACAACTAAAAAATAAAAATATTAAAAAAAAAAAAAAAAAAAACTTCCTATAAGAAAAGCACTCCTTCCTTTGCAGTAGTCATCAAGCCCACAACCTGAAAAATGAAGAACCAGCATAGAACTTACCTAAGGGATGATCAGCATAATCTGGTCTTTGAATATAACTTGGCACTGGCCTTGTCGGCATCTAAAAACATCAAAGATGTTAGTTAAAACACATTACCTAGAAAATAAAACTGGAAAAAAATTAGTAAGTTCAAGCAAAATTTTTAAATGAAAATAGCTTCAAATGACATTTTAAATATCATATCTACTTCATTAACACCAAGGTTCACTTGTCTAGTGTTAATGTCAACCCTTTTCACGGATACTTAAGAAAGGGGAAAGTGGCCAAGGCTATCAGTGATTTAAGATTAGATACAGACCACAAGTTGCTCATGTTGTTCCAAAGTGGTAAGCAATGACAATGACAATAAAATAATGTCTCAAAGTAAACATATAGCAACATGTTCTTAGTTACTATGTCTGGGAAG
The DNA here is from genome assembly GCA_028644305.1 of Xerus rutilus. Lineage (NCBI taxonomy): Eukaryota > Metazoa > Chordata > Mammalia > Rodentia > Sciuridae > Xerus > Xerus rutilus. The sequence goes on from CM053408.1 coordinate 48,364,169, forward strand.
GAGGATTAAAAGCTCTTATGTATTTTTCCAGATTCAAAAAAATTAATAAAAATTTTTTATTAATAGAAAATCATCAGCAAACAATTTCAACTTAAGTGAATTCCTATGTTAAAACTCCACAAGGGATACAAATGGCAGGAAAGCTGTAGCAATTAAGGTAGAAATCTATTATGTTAAAAGTATTTTAGAAAAGCAGTAACATACACTACTATAGTGCCATCCAGAAAATATCAAGTCTACCTTATCCCATTCTTTTAAATTTAATAGCTTTAGTTCTTTCATCTAAATTTTCTTCATTTCCTCCAATGATTCCAACTAGCTCCCAAATAATGCACAACTAGAGCTAAACAGTTAGAAAACGAGTTCCTTTGTGAACTTAATTCTGTCTGTATGGTTAACTGTTGTAATACAAAATTACAAGTATCACTTTTAGGAAACTGAAATTGGTTTAAAACAATGTTGAATTCTTATTACCTTATTTACTCACCAGTGGATAATGTGGTCTGAGTTTACCAGTATATCGATAACCTGCCCAGGGATCAGTGTTTATATCACCTTCTACAGTCCAGGAAGACACTTCTCGCTTTGCCTTTTCATCTTCTGGGAGACAGACAGGTGGAGAGACATGAAAGGTACAGGAAGGAAAGAAAGGAAAGCTTCAGTGACCAAGCTGATGAGCAGCAGCATACTTCAATTCTTACATGTTTAAAAATCAAGCCAGGGGCTGGGGTTGTGGCTAGCGGTAGAGTGCTCGCCTAGCACAGGTGAGGCACTGGGTTCGATCCTCAGCACCACATAAAAATAATAAATAAAAATAAAGTATTAAAAAACAAAAGCAACAAAAATAAAATAAAGTAAAATAAATCAAGCCAGAACAAGTCTGGAGGCTGAGGCAGAGGATCACAAGTTAAAAGTCAGCATCAGCAACCAAGAGAGGGCCTAAGCAACTCAGTGAAAACCTATCTCAAAATGAAAAACCAAAAAGGACTAGGGATGTGGCTCAGTGGTTAAGCACCTCTGAGTTCAATCCCTAGTTAACACACCCACCACCCGTCCACCCAAAATTATGACCATCATTTGCCTCTTTTTAGAAGGGGTTTCTAAAGAAGGCAGGAAAGAGGCAAAAGGGAATAATCTGAAGTTACCAAAAGTTTAGTAAGAAAACTTATGAATCATACACTATTATGTTAGTTGTTAATATATAATGCTGTGTTTACTGAAAGGCACCTAAGAATCCTTTTCAAACATAGTAGATAGACCCTCTACAATATCTCATTTCAGCAGACTAGCTGCACCACTTATCCATGAAGCAAAATGAAGATGCTAACCATAGGACTTGAAATAGCAGGAATTCAAGTCTCCCCCAGACCAAGCATTGACCCACAAACCTCCCAATACACACAGATCTTTCCCTGATTACTGTCATGTATCAAAGGTTTTGATTCAGGTTTCATTAGAAGTATATGAGAAAAATAAACTTCCCTCTTTAAAAAATCTATTCAAAATATAAAAATGATACATGAGGCCCTGGGTTCAATTTCCAGAATAAATAAATAGACAGACAGATAAGTAAGTAAGTAAAAGAGGGAGAATAGATTGAATCATGATGTTAAGCTAAAGCAGATCTTAAAGGATCTAATTTCCTCCTTTTACAAATGAGGAAACTGAGATGTATTTCACGTGGGCAGTGAGGCAAGAATACAGGTGGCTCAATCTAGTAACTCTCCAGAGAGCATGTGGCCATCTGTGGAATGAAAGCACTTTGAGGCACAACTGACAAGAATGCAAAAACATAGGCAATCCATATTACTTTCAAAGAGAATACATGTATACTATTACATAAGAAGTAAAAGAAAAGAAGATTCTACTATGCTACTCATTTTAAATATCTTTCTCCTCCCTGGAGTTCAAAAAACTAATGTGTTGATAACAGAACAAAAATTGTTTATCATCCCAGAACAAAAATGGACTTCATTCACTGTCACTTGGATTAAAAATCATAAAAAATTGTTCCAAATGCAGGCCAACGAATGACTGCTTCAGCTGTGAGTCATTTCAAGTGATTTTTGTCTGAAACATGCACCTCAAGAATAATTTTCTCCTAAAACCTAGGACAAAATAGCAATCAAGATTCAGGCTTTTGCTTTAACACACTCCTAGGGAGGAAGCAGAAAGAAGGGAAATAAGCAAAATTTTTCGAAGCTTCCTGCTGATCTGCATTTCTCCCCTTCCACAATCTATTTTCAAATAAGAACCGAAAGCAGACCTCAAACAACATCTAAACAAAATAAGGGCTGAAATATGGCAAGTTCTTTTCTAATCTTGAAGCATAACTTACTTAAGGAACTTTACACTTGAAAAGTTAGTTTATATTTTGAAGTCAATCTGATCTGAGCCTTGAATGCTAGACACATAGCAGACACCTAATAAATCTGAACTGAGCTAAGACTGGTAGCAAAACTGCATGAGAATTAGTTTTGGGTTTTTTTGTTGTTGTTGTTTTGTTTTTTGTTTGTTTAATGACTGTGAAAGCAGAGGACACTGTTAACAAAACCTATAAGCTTTCTTTCAAACATCTCAATGAAATAGGCCCAGGGAAAACACAATAGTGCCAATGAGTTATCTGATTCATGTAAGGTCTAACCCAAAGTATATCACATCCAGGTTTTGTTCTGTAAAAGGTTCTATCAGGATGCCTCATCCAGTTAGCTGACATAAAATAACCATACATGTATAAACTTTCCTTAGGATGGGATTTTTTATCAAAACTCTGGCTCACTTCTTCCCAGAAATGGCATGGACTTACTTGTATATAGGCCTCGTGACAAACTGATTCCAGCATTCTGGAGATGAGGCTCAGAGTAATCCATGGTCACAAAGATTGGTGGAACCAGTTCTGAAACATTATATAACTTTCTCTCTACAACCCCAAAAATCAAGCATGCTAGTGTGGAAGGTTAGGGGAGCAGAAGAAAAAAGTATTATTGAGAGTTATTTTTTCAAATGGGATTTTTAGTATTGTATTTTGGGTGTTCAAATTCTTCCACCTTTTACTTCAGAAAAATGAGAGGCAAACACACTGAACTGCCTTTTTTTTTTTTTAATACTGGGGATTGAACCCAGCCAGAGGTGTTTTACCATTGAGCTAAATCACCACTCCTTTTTGAGGTTGCTAAGGTTGTTAAGGCTGGCCTCAAACTTGGAAACCTCCTGCCTCAGCCTCTCAAGTCACTGGGAATACAGATGTGTGCCAATGTGCCTGGCTAGAATCGTCTTGAGGTGTGAAGTTCTATAACTTTTATATGATTAGATTAAAAATAAATTAACTTGCTGGGCGCAGTGGTGCACGCCTATAATCCCAGCGGCTCGGGAGGCTGAGACAGGAGACTCACAAGTTCAAAGCCAGCCTCTGCAATGGTGAGGCACTAAGCAATTCAGTGAGACTCTGTCTCTAAATAAAATACAAAATAGGGCTGGAGATGTGGCTCAGTTGTCGAGTACCCCTGAGTTCAATTCCTGGTACCGAAAAAAAAAAACGTAAATGCACTTAAGTTTACTCTGGCAGAAGACACATTATAAGAAATGTACACTCAAACGTTAGCAATATGTTATTTTAACTAAGGGCTTGGCTTTACAATCTGACTGGTCTTTCTCTATGATACATAAAAAATACACTCTGTGCCTAAGTCACTTATTAAACTCACACTTGAAAATCTGCTAAATAATAAATAAGCCCAAAGAAAAAAACTGAGGTCCAGATGTTTTACTGGTGAATTCCATCAAAGAAAAGTCTGGGTCCAGATGTTTTACTGGTGAATTCCATCAAATATTTAAGAAGAAATAATGTCAGGTCTACATAATCTCAGAAAAAAGGAGAAAATATTTCCCATTTTGAGAGACCAGAACTACTCCAGTACCAAAATCAGTCAAAGATATTAAAAGCAAATTATGGACCAATAACCAACATGAACTTAGATATAAAACAGGCATCTTTATTCAGAAATCATCATACAGCTGGGTGTGATGTTGCACACATGTAACCTCAGCAACTTGGGAGGCTTAAGTGGGAGGATAAGGAGTTCAAAGGCAGTCTCAGCAATTTAGTGAGACCCTCAGCAACTTAACAAGACTCTGTCTCAATATTAAAAATAAAAAGGACTGAGGGTTAGCTCAGTGGTAAAGTATCCCTGGGTTCAATTCTCAGTACCAAAAAAAAAATCAATATACACAACATTTAGGGGAAAAAAACTGAGAGGACATCACCTTCATGACGACCTGCCTGCCATGTTATCTCACTTGTTATACAGTAATATCTTGTAATACAGTAATACATTTTAATACACTCATGTTTCTTCCTAGCCCAACATTCTTTTTCCCTAATTCTCTTCTCAATACCTCCCGAGCTTTAGAGATCACACTTCCCCACAATGTTCCCTCCTCTAGGAGAGTCAACCACAACCCCATACGTAAAGTCAATTTGTTAAGATGTGAAACATACAGGTCTGGCCAGCTAAGAGCTATCTCCACACAACACAACCCAAAGGAATTAAGAACACTGGGCTCATCACTGAAGAAAACTATCCTGAAAGATTCAGAAAGGGAGCTACCTAAAAGATGGCACCATACTAAATATCAGAGGCATAACTAAACTCTGAACAGCTTAAGTCCAATGCTGCAATAATTATGTTCTTTTTACATAAGAAACACCTGCTTTTTAATTCCCTGTGGTTAAGGGCAAAATAACTCCACTCTTAGAAATCCAGTACTGATGAAATGGGGATACTTCAGTCATTTAGCAAACCTTCGGGTAGAGAACCATTCTAAACTCTTTAACCACCATACTATTTAACTTCAGCACTTTAAACTTCCCTATGCTTTAACTTCTTGAGTATAAAATTTTAACAACTGGCTCAGAGCTCTGCAAGACTTCTACCACATTAGAATTCAGTATGTAAGAATGAAAACCATTAAATGACCTTATTTAAACTTTCTCTACACTTTTAGGTAACACATCCAAATCAACAAACTTTTTTGTACTCTGACAAACTTTCACCTGTTCACATCATTTTCCCTCAGTCTAACCACACTTCCCCCCTCAACAACCTAGGATTTCCATTAAACATAGTAGTTACTTCATTAAAAAAAAAGTATATAGATAATTTAAATTTTTTTTAATATTTATTTTTTAGTTGTAGGTGGACAGAATATCTTTATTGTATTTTTATATGGTGCTGAGGATCAAACCAAGTGCCTCCCATGTGCTAGGCGAGCAAGCACTCTACCCACTGAGCCATAACTCCAGCCCTAGTTTAAATTTTTATTTCCTTTTCCTTCAAAGATGGTTTGGCTAACCTCAGATTTTGGTAAGAACAATCTATCAAACTCCATTAAATCAACTCCTAAAAAAGACACATGTAGATTAATACAAAATATCAAGATAAGTAAGTTAAAACAAAACCCATACCAAGAATCATATGCCACTTGCCAAGCTTTCATCCATCAGGACACAATGCTATAAAAACCCTTGTCTGTTTCCAGGTAATTATGATGAGGCCGTCTTAAACCAGCCACACTGTTGACATATATTTATAAGATGAGTAGATGAAGCAGAAAGGCTATCTGAATAGCAGCTACCTCAGTGTGGCTAACAGCAAGAGCTAAAAGGCAGGTAAGAGTTTTATCTTGTGGTATCATACAAAGTAACTTCAAAGAAGAAAATTAATTAGACTATGAATAATAACAGTAAGGTACTTAAAGAAAGCATAGTCATCCCTCAGCATCCCCAAGGATGTGGTTCAAGGAACCCCCTAAGATGCTCCAGTCTCTAATATGAAATGATGCAGTACCTGCTTATAGCCTATGTACGTACATCTTCTCATATACTTTAATTATTTATAGATTACTTCAAATACCTAATACAATGTAAATGCTGTATAGTTATCCTGTATTGTTCAGAAAATAACGAGAAAAAATATGTACACGCTCAATATAGATACTTTTTAAAAAATACTTTCAATACACAGTTGGTTGAATCTGTAGGTGTAAAACACACAGATGTGAACCCCAAAGATAATGAAGGCTGACTGTACTATAACTCTCTTGAGAAGAAAAAGCAATATGAACTGAAACTAAACAAAAGCAAAAGGTGTCTGGCTCATGTATCCTCTGTCTACAATATGCAAACACTCTAGCAGACATAAGAGAGTGCCAGAAGATTAGGGAACTACCAGGTATCAGTCAGGCAAGATCCATCCACCCCAGCTAAGATCACATTTTCATGTAAAATATGTGAAACAATATTAACAAAGATATAATTCAGCTATGTTTTCTTTATCTGAGTACATATATTACAAAGAATAAATTAACATGTTATAATTCTTGCTATCAGGATTATACTTTCAGAACATTTAAGTACACACTTTCGTAACTAGAAGAATTCCTGTCTCCTGGCACAAAAGCCACTTCTAAGACAAATAAGAATAAGTGATTTGACTTACTTGCTTTCTTATGTAGTAACTTGTGAGTAGCCCAACTTCCTTTAAAACATTCCTAAAAGAACAAACAAGGAAATTAGTGTCAAGCTTTACTCAATTAGAAACATCTTTAATTTATAAAAAATAGTTATTGTGAAATTCATTTGTAAGAAATAGAACTTGTGGGAAAAGCTTAAGAAATGACACCTATTCAAAATTTCGCTTCAAAAAGCAATCTAAACTTTATTCCAAATAAGCAAGATTAGGCTATATGTAAATTGGAATGCATGATTGTACTTCAACTTTATCTCACAAAATTATTTTGTTTTTTATTTTGTTTGCAATACTGGACATTGAACCCAGGGCCTCAGACATGCTAGGAAAGTGTTCCTCCTACTTCATTCTCATGAGTAGCTGGAACTTCAGTATGTGCCACCATACCTGGCTTTCACCAAGTTTTGTTTTTGTTTTTTTTTTTTTTTTGATATTTTTTAGTTGTCAATGGACCTTTATTTTATTTATTTATACGTGGTGCTGAAAATCAAACTCAGTGCCTCACGCATGCTAGGCAAGCACTCTACACCGAGCCACATCCCAGCCCCTTTTACCAAGTTACTTTGAAATATGTGAAAAGACTCCCTAGCCAATTAATCACTCACACTAGAAAAAAATAACAAGGATAATTTCTAGATTCTTTCATTATTTATAGAAGAAGCCAAATCAGTCATTATACACATTAAATACCCCACCTGAGTAGTTGTTGTGTTCACTATGTGCCAACAGCCCTCAAACAATAAGCCTTGCAAAGGAAGGGACTATATTAAAGTTCACCAATACTGTCCAGACCTAAGCAGAGAGCCTGGGACATGGTAGGGTTTCAGGAAGTACTTTGTTGACTGACTGATCAGAATGGATCAATGTAACAGAAAGACAAAACTTCTCATTTAGGAAAATGTAATATGTTTCAGATACCAGTAAGAAGTAACAAAATGTGAAAATGGAGTAATAAATTGAATTCAAGTAAAGAACTCAAGTACTCAAAAAAATAATTTGATCAGATATATACCTTATTTATTCTTCAATTTTTATCATCTCTTCTAAGAGTACAAAGTTACTTATATCATTAAAAACACTAAGAAAATTCACAAATTCCAATAAATGTTTTATCTTTGAAGACGCAAACAAGAGAAAAGCTAAGAAAGACTTCCTATAGTGTGTGGTAATAAAACCACACTACACCAGCGACACTAAGGCTGCCCTCCCTAAAGGACTGACCAAGGTCCTCTGGAGGTCAGTTTGTCTCTCCAGGGCCAATATCTTCATTCCTTCCCCTTTACTCTCCTTATACCCTCCACAACCTGCAACAATTAAATAGGGGGAAAGAGGCGGGGAATACCTTGGGTCATACCTATTCCTTCCTACTCCAATATGAACACACTTAAATGTATAAACTGATACCTACAGCATTAAAAAAAATTTCAGTTTGAAGCTAAAACTGAGACTAAGCCTGTTCTCTGGGGGAGAATGGGAAGTATACTAAGGAAAATATGGCCCCTTAAAGATGTCCATGTCTTGATTTTTGGAACCTGTGAATATGTTAGGTTTATGTAACAGATGATTTAAGGAGCTACCCAGCTATCTTGAGATGGCAATTATCCTGCTTGATTCACATGGATCAATATAATCATAAGAGTCTTTAAAAGGCAGAAGAGGGAGGCAGAAGTGGTCAAGAGAAAGATGTAATAAGAGCAGCAAAGTCAGGGAGATGTTCCATTACTGGCCTTTAAGATAGAGGAAGGTGGCCATGAACCAAGGAATGTGAGCAGCCTCTAGAAACTAAAAGGTAGAAAGAAATGTATCCTACTCTAAGTCCAGAGTGGAACTCATACCTTCCAACACCCAAATTTAGCACTGAGACCTGGGTCAGACTTTTGACCCACTAACCTGTGAGATAATAAATTTGTGTTGCATTAAGCTACCAACTTTGCAATAATTTGTTATGGCAGCTACAGAAAACTAATACAGGAGATAAAATAGTTTATCCCTATTGTCAAACTGCAAAAACACACAACTGGCAAAAAGATCAGTTCCTCTGTACCTCACAGTTACAATATACTGGTGAAAAATAATTAATAATTCTGCCACAGAAGAGAGGGATATTATGATTAACCATCAGTCTCAATAGCTAAAATGGGAACATGTGATTTCTTCAGTATTACCATATTTACAAAGAAAAATAAGCCATAAGACAATAATGATAATAATTATACGTTATCATTTACTGAATATCTGCACTTTCATTTGATCTTCACAAAAACCTACTAGTCAGATGGCATTACCCCCATTTTACAAATAACAAAATTAGACAAATTTAGTTAATTTGTTTATCACATAAAAAAAGCACAATTCAGAAAACAAGGAGTCCAACTAAGGATTACCCAACTAAAAGTCACAAAAGCTGCTTTACTACTGTACATGCACACACTATATTCAAACCATGTATATGGATGTGGTTATGTGTGTGTGCACATGCACATGTGTGCACTATATTCAAAGCCTTATGTTAGCATCAAACTGAAAACTAGAAAGCTTGGGTCTAATTAAGCAATTCCATGTATTACATATACCATTGTAAGCTCTAGAATTCTTAAATCTAGAAAACGATGATAACCACTGTCGTGCATTCTTGGTTGCATCCCTTATAAAGTGAGACTAATACTGCCTATACCATGAATAGATACCTGCAGAAAATAACATAGCAGATTAAATGAAGTAATGTAAATAATTCATATAAAAACACCGAACATGGTATCTAGCATGGCTAGCACAGTCATGAATCACCTAACAACAGGGTGATTTCTTCATTGTGTGAACAAACAGTATTCTTAGACCTAGATGTTATAGCCTATTACACACATAAGCCATATACTATATGCTGTTATATGTGTGACCTGTCATTGCCCAAAACTCTGTTATGTACCTCATGACTGCAGTAACATGAGTGCCACTGGCACCCACAATACTTAACCACTGTGCCTGGCACTGAAAAGTTCCTCAGTATATGTTGAAGAATGAATGCAGATTAATGTGATCGTATACACATAAGACTTTTTTCTAGTTGTAGGTGAAAATGTAAACTACTTTCATTAGTATCTTCTAGAAAAGACTATGAACAGCCTACTCAGAGCCACTGTCCCCTTTAACATCAGAATCCTGCTAAAGGTTAGAGCCCAGCTACAAAACATTCCCAACCTTCTTGATACTGGTGGCCATGTAATCTAACCTGCCAAACAAAATGTAAACTCCACTGTGGGGTGTTGCTCCTGGAAAGCTTTTTAGAAATCAAGCAGGTTCATCTGACTCTCATGTTTCACTCTTTGCTCTTTCTTGCTTCAAACCCACAAATGCAGAACATATGTGGAACAGCAGCTGTGTAACCACAAATCAACAAGTACACCCAAAGAAGCTTGGTACCACCATGGTCACGTGTTAGGTATACCATCTCCTGTGAATTATCTATCACAAAATGTAGTTAGGGAAATCTCCCCTAAACAAATAGCCGGGCGTCATGGCACACACCTGTAATCCCAGCACTTTGGGTGGCTGAGACAGCAGAATCACGAGTTCAAAGCCAGCCTCAGCAATGGCAAGGCTCTAAGCAACTCAGTGAGACCCTGTCTCTACATAGGGCTGGGGATGTGGCTCTGTGGTCGAGTGCCCCTGAGTTCAATCTCCAGTACCAAAAAAAAAAGGAATGTGAGGAGAAGCCAGGCATGGAGGCACACGCCTGTAATCCTTTGGGAGGCTGAGACAGGAGAATCACGAGTTCAAAGCCAGCCTCAGCAACGGCAAGGCACTAAGCAACTCAGTGAGACCCTGTCTCTAAAGCACAAAATAGGTGGTTATTTTGTGACCACTGAGGTGGCTCAGTGGTCAAGCACTCCTGAGTTCAATCTCCAGTACCAAAAAAAAAAAGAAAAAAGAAAAGAATGTGAGGAGAGAGCCTAAAGAATGGGAGAAACTCTTTGCCACCTGTACTTCAGATAGAGCATAAATCTCCAGGATACATTTAAAAAAAACCACCAAAAAAAAAACCCCAATCAATAAGTGGGTTAAGGAACTGAACAGATACTTCACAGAAGAAGAATACAGTTGATCAACAAATATATGAAAAAATGTTCAACATCACTAGCAATTAGAGAAATGCAAATCAAAACTACACTGAGATTCCATCTCAATCCAGTCAGAATGGCAGTTATCAAGAATGCAAGTAACAATGAATGTTGGTGAGGATGTGGGGGAAAAGGTACACTCATACACTGCTGGTGGGACTGACTGAAAATTGGTGCAACCACTCTGAAAAGCAGTATGAAGAATCCTCAGAAAACTTGGAATCTCCAAACCTTGAAATGGAACCACCATTTGACCCAGTTATCTCACTCCTCAGTTTAGACCCAAAGGACTTAAAATCAGCATACTATAGTGACATGGCCACATCAATGTTTAAGGCAGCTCAATTCACAATAGCTAAATTAGGGAACCAACTTAGGAGCTCTTCAACAGATGAAAGGACAAAGTAAATGCATTATCTATACACAATGGACTATTACTCAGCCTTAAAGAAGAATGAAATTATGGCATTTGCAAGTAAATGGATAGAACTAGAGAATATCATTCTAAGTAAAATAAGCCATCCCCCCAAAACCAAAGGCTGAATGTTTTCTCTAATATGCAGATGCTAATTCACAATGGGAGGAAGAACAGAGGTATTTTGGATTAGATGGGAGTGAGAGGGTGAAGACAAAGGAGGGGTATGTGTATAGGAATAATAGAATGAATTGGACATTATTACCCTATGTGCATATATGAGTATATGACCTGTGTAACTCTACATCATGTACAACCAAAAGAATGAGAAGTTATACTCCATTATGTATGATGTGTCAAAATGCACTGTGTCATGTATAACTAATTAGAACAAATTTTTTAAAAAGGAAGGTAAAATTAGACATGGTATTAGAGAACTAAACCAAGTAGTCATTTAAACAATAAAGGTTTCAGAAAGAAAAGAAAGGGAAAAATCAATGAAATAGACTGAAGTTTCCCATAACTGAAAAAGACAGGAATTTCCACAGTGAAAGGGTCCACAAAGGATAAAAGTCATCTAACCCTAAGGCTTCTACAATGAAATTTCATAACGCCATGAAAAAGAGAAGACTCAACATGATTCCAGAGAGAAGGGAGGAAAATTACAATATACAAAAGATTATTAATACCAATGGCATCAGACTTTTCAACACTAGGAGCTAAAAGAATAAGGAGCAATAGCATTAAAATTTAAGGAAAAAATTTCCAATCTAGAATTCTATATCTGGCCAAACTTCAAGTGTCAAGAGTATCACAAGACATTTTCATACATGCAGAATCTCAAAAATATTTCTCGGGAAGCTGCTCGAGGAAACATTACACAAAAACAATGGAAAGAGGAAGAAAGAAAGAGGGAGATCAATACAAATAAGACACGACAAGAAAAACAAATGTAATCTCCAAGATGATGCTTGAAAACGACTCTAAAGATGACTTCTAAGAAGTCAGGCCAGGAAATCAAGAAGTTCTGATTAGAGAAAGTTAGAGAGTTCTCAGAGAAAGTTCCAAGACGAAATTGACAAAATGCTCAATGTACTTAAAAGTACTGACAGGAGTTCTTTTTTTTTTTTTTCTGGTACTAAGGATTGAACTCAGGGGCACTCAACCACTGAACCACATCCTCAGCCCTATTTTTTTGTGTTTTATTTAGAGACAGGGTCTCACTGAGTTGCTTAGCGTCTTGCCGTTGCTGAGGCTGGCTTTGAACTCAAAGAGTGCTGGGATTACAGGTGTGCACCACTGCACCCAGCTTGACAGGAGTTCTGTACAACTGTGAGAGTGTTGGAATAAATGAGTAAATAATAAAAGAAATCTGTTAATAATTGGAAATAACGAAAGGGGAAAAAGGATTTCTAAATTAAAAGCAAATGAACAGGTATGTGAAATAACCTAACTTAGAGTTACAAAAACATTAACTAGGGGGCAAGATGGCGGCGTAGAGAGAGGCACCTTCAGGTCTCGCTAAACTACAGATCAAAATTTTGCTACAAAAACTTCTTCCACCCAACTTTTCGGCAGTGGATTACAGTCATCAGCACAAAAAATTTCACTTTCGAGTGGAAGCAGTGCAGGCGGTCTTCACCGGAGCACGTCTCCAGCGGCAGCGGCGGCCGAGAGCGGCGGCGGCGGCGGCCGCGAGCGGCGGCGGCGGCGAGCGGCGGCGGCGGGACAGGGAGACCCCCGCGGCCCCGCAGAACTCGCCACGGGTAGGAATTGCGTCTACTCGAGAAAATTGGATTCAAGGTCCAATCAAACACACAGGTTCTGGGCAAGCTCGCGTGGTCCCACAACCCCAGCCGTTAGCCACTGGGGAGTGTGCCAGCGAGTGCGGCGCTACAAAGGAAGATCGGGACCGCACCAGTTCTGCTCCAGAGCCCAGGGCAGACAAAGCAACGGAGGGAGCAGATCTGCTAAAGGGAACTTCCACGGGGACACATTGAACAGGAGTTTGGAGACAGCTACCG
>CM053408.1:48377752-48422926 GCA_028644305.1 Xerus rutilus
AAACTAAATGCCGAATGTTCTCTCTGATTAGTGGATAAGAATACATAAGGGGGGGTGGGAACGGGAAACATAGGAGAAATGCAGGAACTCTAAACGTGGTTGGGGGAGAGGGGAGGAAGGAAAGGGAAATGGGCATAGTAATGATGGTTATTTGAGATGGTCTTTACTACCCCTGGCACATCTATGAAGACTCTAATGGTGTGACTTTATTTGGTTTACAATCAGAGAAATGGAAAAACAGAGATCTGGTTATGTACTATGACTTGAAATGCATTTAAATAAAATAAAAAAAAAGAAAAAGAAAAAAAATAAAAATAAACACTTAAAAAAAAAACCACAAAAACATTAACTAACTACAGATATTTTGCCTCTACAATATTAGAACATCAAACAAATCAAGAAATATTTAAACTATCTTATTGTGAATTAAGATTCAATATAACTCATGACTTTGCACATAACAGCTAGATCTCTGCACTGTCCTTGGCATCTACAGTTCTTTTATTAACCCTTGTTCTTTCATAACCATTAAAGTGGGAAATTTGTTGAACATGTGCCTTCCATGTAATGAGAGTTAATGTCATTTAGTATGTATTTTGTTTATAGTTTTCAAATACTATAATTACAACAAAAAAATTCAATATAACATAAAATAGATTTAAAAATGTATGTAGGCCAGGCACGGTGGCGCATGCCTGAAATACCAGCACTCTGGGAGTGCTGAGACTGGAGAATCGTGAGTTCAAAGCCAGCCTCAGCAATGCAAGGCACTAAGCAACTCAGTGAGACCCTGTCTCTAAATAAAACACAAAACAGGGCTGGGGATGTGGCTCAGTGATTGAGTACCTCTAAGTTCAATCTCTGGTACCAAAAATATAAAATAAAAATAAACTAAAATATATGTAGATGTCCAACAGGGAACACTTAAACTTAAAATATGAATTAGTATCTAATAAAAATCAATACATAATATTAAAAGGAAAACATCTTTAAAACTAGATGAAACACACAACTTTATAAAAGATGAAATTTGCCAGGCTGCCAATGTTAGCATATACCAGCAGCTCTACCCTACTGCCACCACTATACAGAGATCACTAAAATACTGTATTAATAAAATCCATTTGTAACATTAATTTCATTTTCTACAACGTAACAATTTATAGTGCATGTACATAGTAATAAATAATAACTTATATGTCCAGATATCCAAATGCAATTTGAAACCAGAAAAAGTGAACATCTTTAATATTTGATCATACCATCTATGCTGAGTATCCACTTCACTCTATATATAAACCTTAGATACATAAAGTCCTATAGCACATTCTTATTTTTATTTGTTCTTTTTAGATATACATGACAGTAGAGTGTATTTTGACATATCACACATACATGGAGTATAATTTCCCATTCTTGTGGTTGTACATGATGTAGAGTTACACTGGTCATACACTCATATATGAACATATGAAAGTTATGCCCAAGTCATTCTACTGTCTTTCCTATTCCCATCCCCGCTCCCTTCCCTTCATTCCCCTCTGTCTAATTCAATGAACTTTTATCCCCGGCCCCTTTATTGTGTGTTAGCATCTGTCTATCAGAGAAAACATTCAGCCTTTGGTTTTTTGGGTTTTGCTTATTTTACTTAGCATAATAGTCTCCAGTTCCATCCATTTACTGGTAAATGCCATAATTTCATTCTTTAAGGCTGAGTCCATTGTGAATATATACCACATTTTCCTTATCCATTCGTCTGTTGAAAGGCATCTATGTCGTTGGTTCCATAGTTTAGCTATAGTGAACTGAGCTGCTATAAACACTGATGTGGCCAAGTCACTATAGTATGCTGATTTTTTTTTTTTTTTTTTTTTGGTTCCAGGGATTGAACTCAGGAATACTCAACAACGGACACATCCCCAGCCCTCTTTTGTGTTTCATTTAAAGACAGGGTCTCACTGAGTTGCTTAGCGCCTCACCAGTGCTGAGGCTGGCTTTGAACTCATGATTCTCCTGTCTCAGCCTCCCAAAGGGCTGGGATAACAGGTGTGTGCCACTGCGCCTATCTAGTATGCTAATTTTAAGTCCTTTGGGTCTAAACTGAGGAGTGAAATAACTGGGTCAAATGGTGGTTACATTTCAAGGTTTGGAGATTCCAAGTTTTCTGAGGATTCTTCATACTGCTTTTCAGAGTGGTTGCACCAATTTTCAGTCCCACCAGCAGTGTATGAGTGTACCTTTTCCCCCACATCCTCACCAACATTCATTGTTACTTGCATTCTTGATAATTGCCATTCTGACTGAATTGAGATGGAATCTCAGTGTAGTTTTGATTTGCATTTCTCTAATTGCTAGTGATGTTGAACATTTTTTCATATATTTGTTGATCAACTGTATTCTTCTGTGAAGTATCTGTTCAGTTCTTTAGCCCATTTATTGATTGAGTTATTTGTTTTTTGGTTTTTGGGGGTTTTGTTTTGTTTTGTTTTGTTTTTTTGGTGTTAATTTTTTGGAGTTTTTTATGTATCCTGGAGATTTACGCTCTATCTGAGGTACAAGTGGCAAGGATTTTCTCCTATTCTGTAGGTTCTCTCCTCACGTTCTTGATTGTTTGCTTTGAAGAAGTTTTTTACTTTGATACCATCCCAGTTATTGGTTTTTGACTTTACTTCTTGGGCTTTAGTAGTCTTGTTAAAGAAGTCAGTTCCTAAGCCAATTTGATAAAAATTGGGGCCTACTTTTTCTTCTGTTAGGTGCAGGTCTCTGATCTAACGCCTACATCCTTGACCCACTTTGAGTTTTGTTCAGAGTGAGAGATGTGGTTTAATTTCATTTTGCTATGTATGAATTTCCAGTTTTCTCAACACCATTTGTTAAAGAGGGCTGTCTTTTCTCCAATGTATGTTCTTGACACCTCTGTCTGGTATGAGATTTGTATGTGGGTTTGTCTCTGTCTTCCATCCTGTACCACTTGTCCACTATCTGTTTGGGTTACAATACCATGCCATTTTATTACCAAAGCCCTGTAGTATAATTTAAGATCTGGTATTGTGATGTCTCCTGCTTCACTTTTCTCACTGAGGATTTCTATGGCTATTCTGGGCCTTTTATTTTTCCAAATGTATTTCATAACTGCTGTTTCTGTGGAAGAACGTCATTGAAATTTTAATAGAAATTGCATTAAATCTGTATAATGCTTTGGTAGCATGGCCATTTTGACAATATTAGTTCTGCCTGTCCAAGAACATGGAAGATCTTTCCATTTTCTTCTAAGGTCTTCTTCAATTTCTTTCTTTAGTGTTCTGTAATTTCCATTGCAGAAGTCTTCCATCTCTTTTGTTAGATTGATTCTCAAATATTTTTTTCTTTTTTTTTCTTTTTGAGGCTATTGTGAATAGGATAGTTTTTCTAATTTCTCTTTCAGAAACTGATTCATCATTGATGTACAGGAATGCAATTGACTTGTGAATGTTAATTTTATATTCTGCTACTTTGCTGAATTCACTTATGAGTTCTAGAAGTTTTCTGATGGAGATTTTGGGTCTTCTAAATATAGAATCATAGTGTTGGCAAATAGGGATAGTTTGAGTTCTTCTTTTCCTGTTCCTACAGCACATTGCTAATGGATTCAGATCACTGAATCCTTTGAGAATCATATCAAAGCAATCTCTTTGTGTGCATGCACACACACAATCTCTGCACATATTACATGTGCATATAATCCTACTGATTTATCACTCACACAAATACTGAATGTATATTATAACCAAAGAAAATAAAACACAAAATAGAGTTGGAGATGTAGCTCAGTGGTCAAGTGCCCCTGAGTTCAATCCCCGGTACCCCCCCCCCAAAAAAGGAAAGATACATATATATTAAAAACTCTTATTATAAGTTAAAAGTGTACCAGGCAATGAAAAAATATTGAAACAAGTATTTTAGTGTGCTATAACTTGAAATATTAGAATTAGTTAAGAGTGTTTCATTTCTTTATTTAAAAACTGATAGACTAGTTTGCACAGTGCTTGCCTTCTTCTCATTGTATAACTTATAAAACAGATGAGTATTTTTATGCTTGGCAAACTTTAATACTCCTTTCTAGGTTTGAAGTAGCTTCCAAATTTTATCCTTTGTACTTTTAATATTATGGAAGTTTCCACAATGTGCAGTTTTTGCTGGTGTCCTTTCCCCTGTGACATCATCACATTTTCATCACAACCACTTCCCTCATTTATGTCATTTATGCCTCCCCAGTTCTTCTGGTTTCATATCCAAGGTCTCTACAAAGGCTGCAATGTCAGCATTCCCATGGTGATTGACATGCACTTCCTCCACAATTCCCATATATGTTTGATTTAAATTTCACTTCCAGCATTATCACTTAACATTTCTTTGCTGCACTTTCATCTTTGTTGGTCAATTCCCCCTTGTGATTACTTATCCATTCGAGTAAGCTTATGATTGGGAAACAAGAAGGCAACACAACTACAAAGTTTGTTGTCTGCATGTGAACTGAATGGCAAATGCACAAAGACCAGTCACTCACAGCCTTTCAAAGAAGTGAAGGGACTAATCAATTATCAAGATGTACATCTGTTAGTTTATATAGTGATTTACAGACAGAAAAGTTAAAAGTGAAGTCTACTTTATGTAATAATTACTTCACATTAATGTGCTGTAACTGCCACCTGTATTATTGTTGAAGGGTTGGTTTATAAAAACAAAGTTCTTGCATATCAAAATTATACAAAATGAGATTTGCCTTTAGACAGTTAGCAACTTGATCCAACCCATTTATAAAATTTTTCTAAATAGGTTAAATGAACATAATATTTTTTCATAACCAGCATTGTTTTTATTCTCACAGAAACTGATACACATTTCCTTAAATAAATGACAGTTCTATCCCAAATGACTCATTTAGAGAACAGAAGTTTTACATACCAATTAAAATTTTAAAAGGAGAATGTAGGAACCATCAGGGAGAAACGTAAAAGTACATTTAAAATGTTACAAGGGGCTGGAGATGTAGCTCAGCAGCAGAGCACTTGCCTCCCATGCACAAAGCCCTGGGTTCAATCCCTAGTGAAGCCAAAACAAGCACGCAAGCAAGCAAACAACAAAATGTTACAAAAATAAGTATGTTTACCTAAAATAGACCATGACAGAAAAGGAAAGCCTACTGGTTCAAGGTATTTGAGCACTGCCTATAACCAAGGTTTGCAGATAAAAAAGAGCGCTTAAAAAAAACTGCTCTAAAAATTAAAAATAAACAGAGTAAGCAGAGATATCAGTGGAGACACACTGCAAAGGAGACAGACATCACAGATTTATTCCAACTATAAAATCTGAAGAGAATACATGGATGAACTTTTCAAAAGCTCTGAAAAATATATAGTGGCAAGCAGATTAGAGAAATGCAAAATTCAAGGTACCATTGAGGTACCATTGAACTGGTGGATGAGTTTAGTATGTCCCCAGCATGAAACCCTGTGGGCAACATGAAGTGACCACTGACACACAAAATGCTCAGAAGAAATCCTACAATTCTGCTCAAGGACAGGAAAGAAATTTTCATGCTCAAAGAGTACAGAAATTTTACCTTCCTTTCAGTTATCTCACATCTCAGCCCACACACAATCCTGAGGTGCAGCCCACAAAAACTTGTATGAACCAAAATTCTGAGGGATGGGCATTTTCCACTGCTGATCAGTGATGCTGTGTTCCAAGGAAGGTGAAGCAAAATCCAATCACGTTTTTTACTCTCTGCCTCCTACCACTCAGCCCCAGACATGGGTACAGTCATGGAAGAGCACAACAATGCAGGTAACTAAAACCTCAGCTTTCCAGGCCGAAACAAGGATGCCCAAGGAGCCTGGAAATACCTCATGAAGTTGTTCTGATGCTTGTAAGAATAGAGCTAACAAATAGCCTATCATCTCCATTTCAGGTTGAGCTGGGCAACAGAGCTGAAAGTACTGCAAAAGCCTTGAAAAACGAACTGACATGTGAACCACAGTCCATAGAACTTGCTACCTAAATCCAACCAGATTAGTAGCCTGCTAAACAAAGATATTAACAATGTCCAAAGAATTTAAACAAGACCCAAGATCTCATAATATAGTTATTTGTCCCTCAGTATCCAGGGATGATTCCAGGACCCTTCCACAGACACCAAATCTATGGATGCCCAAATCCCTTATATAAAATGGCATATTACTTGCATATAACCTTTACTCAACCTCCTTTTTACTTTAAATCATCTCTAGATTACTTATAACCCCCAATTTAAAGCAAATGCCATGTAAACAGATGTTATACTGTCTTGTTCAGGGAATAAAGAGAATAAAAAAGTGTATACATGTTCAACACAAGGGTAATCATCATAGGTTGAACTGCATAGTACATAACAAGACTCAAGGCAGACAATTCTCAAGCAAAGAGTGGTAGAGCAAGATGACTTATGAAATGGTGAGAGGCTACAACAGAGTATGCCTACATGTTACTTCATTTTAATGGATTCCACATAGCACAATTCGACATAGGGCAAATTTCAGTTTGGCTTTTGGGAACTCTCTGGAATTTTCCCCTCAAATGCTGTCAATCTAAGCTAGATGAATCTGTGGATGCAGAACCCATGGAATATAGAGGTATCACAAGTAATGCCAGGCAACACCTAGCTGCCCTCAAGGACTAAGAGGCTCAATACATCTCAAATACATCTTTCATCCATTCTCAGCACAGCTTTGCATACCAAGAAGAGGTTCTGACTATCACATATCTCATGTTAGCAAAATTAATAGTTTGGTAGTTAGAATTGATGAATTACATATTCTAACCAGTGCTATAATAAACATATCTACTATAACTATTAATTAAGTGTTGAAAATGTGGCCAGTTCCACCAAATGATAGTCACTCTTAAAGTTATTTTAATCTGCTTCACTTTACTGCATTTTGACAACTACTCTTATTTATTTATTTAGATACTGAGGACTGAACCCAGGGCTTCACAAATGCTAAATACTGCCAGGCGCGGTGGCGCACACCTATAATCCCAGCACTTTGGGAGGCTGAGACAGGAGAATCGCATGTTCAAAGGCAGCCTCAGCAACGGCAAGGCGCTAAGCAACTCAGTGAGACCCTGTCTCTAAATGAAACACAAAATAGGGCTGGTTAAGTACCCCTGAGTTCAATCCCCGGTACCCTCCCCCCCAAAAAATGCTAAACACATGCTCTACCACTAAGCCACACCCCAAACCCCAGATTACTACTTTTAGAATCAAGCACATCTTCTATAAAAAAAGAAAAAGAGGCACACACCTGTAATCTGAGACAGGAGAATCGTGAGTTCAAAGCCAGCCTTAGCAATGGCACGGCACTAAGCAACTCAGTGAGACCTTGTCTCTACATAAAACACAAAACAGGGCTGAGGATGTGGCTCAGTGGTCGAGTACCCCTGAGTTCAATCCCTGGTACCAAAAAAAAACAAAGAAAGAAAAGTCTGGAAGAATATTATCTACCTAAATGTTCTCTGGTTATTTCTAGGAACCAACCTATAGATACATAAATACTATTGCTTTTAAAAACATGAAAACATTAATTTTAAAATTATTTTATGGTATCTGTTGAGAGAAATCAATTATAAGATTTAGAAGATTTGTAGAGAAATCAGTATTTACAAACTATAATAAGCACTAGAAGAACAGAAGACAATATTATAAAGGCTCAGAAGACCAAGATCAGATTCTGAGACAGAATCAGAAGGAAAAAGTATTTGAGCTGAGCTTTCAAGGAAGGGCAAATTCTGTGTAAATGAGGTTATTACTTCATAAAGCAAGGAAAAATGCACTCAGAAACAAGTCTAGCTAACATTTGACAACTTTGCCTGCAAGCTCAGCTCTTAGCATCCAATTGGAAATACTAAATTAGCTAAAACGACTGAAAATCTTTTTCCTCTAACTTGGACTGTGTACAACCTCAGTTGGAGCCAATCCTGCCTCTGTAATTTTGCAAGATTTCCATAAAACCAATATCCCCATTCAGCTAAGTTTATAACAGAATGTCACTGGGGGAATCCAAGGGCTTGAAAAGGAAAAACTTGGGTTTTTATTTAAGAGTAGTATTTGTCCTTGGGTAAATTTTTTTGCTGCACTAACAAGTATTTAATACCACCCTCATAGGGTTGCTCAGAGGATTTAATCAACAAGAGTCTGAATGTGAAGAACCTCGCACCCAGCAGATAGGTGCTGAAAACATATACAAACACAAACACACACACACACACACACACACACACACACACACACAAAGTTCCTTTCCATTCCTGTGAGGAGAGAAAATAAAGCCAATATTTTTAAAGGGGCTGTTTATTTACATATATCCATTAATACACCTACACCATCACTCAGTCTCCCTATCTCTCAGCTCATTACAGCACAGGTTAAAGGGGTCTTTGAGAATGCCATGGACCTATTTTAATAAAGATGCAGTATAACTGTCTAAAAGTGACTCCTTACCGACAGAGCTAACAGACTTCCAATTTCTGTTAATTTTACTTACTGAGCAACTCTCAAGTCATCCATCTTTACCATCTTTGTATGAATCAGCCCAGGCCCTTCACTAGCATACAGTAGCCACACTTCTATGGCCAACAAGGCTCTGGGCAACCTGGTCCCAGGTTTATTTCCCCATCTATTTAGCACCACCCACACTCCCCCTTTTCTGTCCATTCCAGATTCACTTCTCTGACCCCATCCTTCCTCACATGGTTCCCTCTGCTCCTCACCTGTTCCTCCCAGTTACCTGTCTAATCTCATCAGGTATCACTTCTTCTATCAAGCCTTCTCTGACCAGCATCCTGCCACCTCTTCAGATGAACTACATGCCTCTTTCTACCTGTAGTTTCTCTCAAGGACCAGACAGAGCTTTTCCTTTGTTGTACTTATCATACATACCATTTAGTTAACCCTTACCTGTGATTATCCAATGTAGCCTCCCTTAAGGACTGCAGACCCTGTGGGACAAAGAACATCACCGTTTTTCTCTTTTTATCCCCAGCACTTAGTATAGTGCCTACCATATAATATGGTAGGCACTGAAATTTGACAAATTCAGGAAAGGGTGATCCAGTTTTATGAAATATCTACAGGTAAACCCACCACCTAAGAAGCCCCAGACTACAAAAGAAGGTTCACTAAATGCATTCATTCAACTAATCATTTGGAGGTCCTATTGTGTGTTCCCCTTATATAAGGTGCTAACTGATGGGGAAGCTGGGTTTTGCAGGGGGTAAAGGACTATCAAAGACCACTTGAAGAATCTGACAGGGCCTGGGGTTGTAGCTCAGTGGTACAGGGCTCGCCTAGCACATGTGAGGCACTGGGTTCGATTCACAGCACCGCATATAAATAAAATAAAGGTCTCCTTGACAACTAAAAAAACTTTTTTAAATTAAAAAAATAATTTGACAGACTATAATTTTTTGATACTATAATTTTTAAATCCAAGTGCAAAAACAATATGAAACTGGATTAACATTACAATTATAACTGCATAACAATGTGTGTATACAAACATTTGTAGATACATGGATGAAGACTGTTAGGCCCTCTATGGACGGTGATGATAGAAATGGAAATTCAATCTTTTATCCAATATGGTAAAACTGCTTTGACAACAAGTACTTGTTATTTGTTTGTTTATTTTTGTGGTACTTAGGATCATAACTGTTTTCAATATTCTTAAATAATTAAATAATGCTGTTTGAAATGTGTTGAAAAATCAAAATATATACATTTTTTAAATTAAACAATGGGAATATTAAGAAATCAACCTCACAAAAATTTAGTTTACAAGAACAGTCAAAACTGAAAATAAAATCTTACACTTCTCTCCCAACTTTATAGCATTGAGAACTCAAATTAAGGCACTGGAAGGAAGCACTCGACCTTCTTTATTTTGCTAGCTTTACATTCAGAACCACTGTCAGTATTTAAAACTCTTTAAAAAGCAATGTGACTGGCCAAGCACGGTGGTGCACGCCTATAATCCCAGCAGCTCTGGAGACTGAGGCAGGAGGATCAAAAGTTCAAAGCCAGCCTCAGAAAAAGCAAGGTGCTAAGCAACTCAGTGAGACCCTGTCTCTAAATAAAATACAAAATAGGACTGGGGATGTGGCTCAGTGATTGAGTGCCCCTGAGTTCAACCCCTGGTACTCCCACACACACACACACAAAAAAAAAAAAATCTAGAAGGGAGGATTTTAAATGTTGCCAACAAAGAAATGATAAATGTTTGAGGTAATGGATATGCTAATTGATCAATACACATTATACACACAAAATGAAATATCATACTGTACCCACAAAAATGTACATTATGTATCAATTAAAATTTTTTGAACTATATTAATCTTTTTTTGTAGATTTTCTATATATATATAACCAGTAAAAAGAGAGAAGACTCAACAACAAAGATGAGGGGAAACTTCCAAGTTCATTCTATGAAGTCAGCACTACCCTGCAACCAGAGCCAACCAAAGACACTAATACACACACACACACACTCTCTCTCTCTCTAACATCTCTTATGAACACAGAAACAAAATCCTCAACAAAATACTAACTAACCAGATTAAAAATCTCACTGAAAGAATTATATTCTATGACCAAGTGAGATTCACTCCTGGAATTCAGGGGTAAATAGTTCAACATACAACATCATGCAATACACACACATATATACATATACATACATTATATATTCAATGTAATATTATATTATATATTAAATATATAAATACATAGTCATTAACTGAATGAAGAACAAAATCACTTAATCATCTCAACTGAGGGAGAAAAAGCAAGACAAGATTATAGAATATAGGAATAAAAGTAAACTACTTCAACATAATAAAGGTCATATATGAACAGCCACAGCTAACATCAAATTCAATAGTAAAAGACTGAAAGCTTTTCCTCTATGACCAGAAATAAAATAAGCATACCAGCTCTCACTGCTTTTATTCAACACTGTTTTCAAAGTTCTAGCCAGAACAGTTAGGCATGAAAAAGGAATTAAAAGCAAAAACTATCTCTATTCACAGATAACTTGATCTTGTATTTTAAAAGCTCTAAAGATTACACACAAACACACACACACACACACACACACACACACACACACACACAAACCTGTTAGATCTAATAAACCAATCCAGCCAAGTTGCAGGACACAAAATCAACATGAAAAAAATCATACATTTCTACACACTAATAAGTAACAAATAGAAAAGCAAATTAGGAAGACAATCACAATAGCATTAAGAATAATAAAATACTGCCAGGTGCAGTGGTGCACACCTGTAATCGCAGCAGCTCAGGAGGCAGAGGCAGGAGAATCCTGAGTTCAGAGCCAGCTTCAGCAACTTAGCAAGTCCCTAAGCAACTCAGCAATATGCTGTCTCTAATAAAATATTAAAAAGCGGTTTGGGGTTGTAACTCAGTGGCAGAGCACTTGCCTAGCATGTGTGAGGCACTGAGTTCGATCCTCAGCACCACATAAAAATAAATCAAATAAAGGTATTGTGTCCATCTACAACTAAAAATATTATAAAATATATACATATTTAAAAGGGCTGGGTCTACTAATGATGACATCTACATGTTCAAGGAGAAGCATTGAGCACAGGGTCTGCATGTAGTTCTTCTAAAGCAGATTACAATCCTGCTATTAAAATAGTTTAAAAATAAACTTGACTACTTTAAAAAAAAAAAAAAGGAGGCTGAGGATGGCTCAGTGGTTAAATGCCCCTGGGTTCAATCCTTGGTACCAAGAAAAGAAAAGAAAAAAAAAAAAAAACAAAAGAGAATTAAATACTTACAAATAAACCTAACCAAGGAGGTGAATGATGCATACACTGAAAACTACAAAACATTCCCCAAAAAACTAAAGATATAAAAAATGGAAAGTCATCCCATGTTCATGGATTTAAAAACATAATGTTAGGGCTAGGGATATAGCTCAGTTAGTAGAGTACTTGCCTCACATGCACAAAGCCCTAGGTTAAATCCACAGCAACAAAATAAATAAATAATGTTAAGATGTCAATAGTACACAAAGCAATCTACAGATTCAACACAACCCCTATCAAAATCACAAATGACATGTTTTGCCAAGGACCCTGTCTCAAAGTATAACAAGGGCTGGGGGTGTGGCTCAGTGGCCTTGGGTTCAATCCCCTGTACCAAAAACAATAAAACCAAAAGAAATGTTTCTTGTAGAAATTGAAAATACTCTCAAATAACACTGTAGAAAGAGCAAACTTGGAAGACTCACACATCTTGATTTCAAAAATACATTATGCAGCCACAGTAATCAAAACAACGTGGCCCTGACATAAGAACACATACATGGACCAATGGAACAGAATAGAGGTCAGAAATAAACCTCTGCAAATATGGCTAACTGACCTTTGACAAGGATACCCAGATGGCTAAATGGGATAAAGGACAGTCTCTTCAACAAATGGTGCTGGGAAACTGGATATCTACATGCAAAAAAATGAAGTTGCACCTTATCCCTACATCATGGACAAAAAATTAGCTCAGAATGGACTAAAGATCTAAATGTAAGAACCAAAACTATAAAACTCTCAAATGAACATAAGGGGACAACTTTATGACACCAGATTCAACAATGATTTCTTGGAATTGAAACCAAAAGCACAGACAACAAAAGCAAAACTGGACAAATGGGATTACATCAAATGTTAACTTTTGTTCATCAAAGGGCATGGGGCAATATGATGAAAAAAGACAACCTACAAAAGGAGGGCAAGGATTTTAAAATCTTCTAATACGATACAGTGTTCATATCTAGATAATGTTTTTTTAAAACTCTACAAATTAACATAAAAAACAAATAATTCAATTAAAAAGTAGGTAAAGGACTTCAGCAGACATTTTCCCGAAGGTGATATACAAATTGCCACCAACTGTTTGAAAGGGTGCTAATATCACTAATCATCAGAGAAATGCAAATCAAAACTACAATGAGACATCACCTCATCACACCCATACAGATGATTACTTCAAAAAGAAAAAGGAAATAACAAGTGTCAATGGGAGATGTGATGCAACTGGAACCTACATTCACTATGGGAACTGCAAAATAATCCAAGCACTATGGGAAGCAGTACAGTAGTTCCTCAAATAATTAAAAATTGAGCTATCAAATGATTCAGTAATCCCACTTCTGAGCATGTTATCTCAGAAGTGAAAGCAGGTTCTCAGAGATATTTGCACATCCACGTTCATAAGCACTATTCATAATAACCAAGAGGTTGAAATAATCTAAATGCCCATCAAAGAAAGAGATAGATAAAACATGGTTGGATCCTTGGTATATACACAATGAAACAATATGTAGCCTTAAAAAGGAAAGTCATCCTATTAGATCCCAAAAACTAATTAACTTTGTCAAGCAAATAACAAAAAGAAATATAGTATCATTCCACTTGTAATAGGTAGGTGAAGTAGTCATATTCACAAAGAAAGTAGAATGGTGGTTATTAGGAGGCAGGGAGGGGAGTGTAGAGCAAAGGGGTGGTATTTAATGACAGAATTTCAGTTATGCAAGATGAAAAAGTTCTGGAAGTCTGTTTCACAACAATGGAAATGCACTAAATACTACTGAACTATATTGAATATTTTAAAATGGTTAAGATGATAATGGTTACTTTTTTAAAAGAAGACATGAAAAAACAACTATATAATTTATAGCAGTGATTCTATTTTTGTTTGGAAAAAACGAAAACAATAGTTAACAT
This sequence comes from Xerus rutilus, assembly GCA_028644305.1. Lineage (NCBI taxonomy): Eukaryota > Metazoa > Chordata > Mammalia > Rodentia > Sciuridae > Xerus > Xerus rutilus. The sequence goes on from CM053408.1 coordinate 48,391,583, forward strand.
GTGTTCACCATATACCAAACACTGATTTAGGGATTTACCACATATTAATTGTTAATCCTCACAATAAATCATAGAGGTAGGTACTATTATTACAGATTTCCCATTCTAAAGATCAGAAAACTGCAGTACAGATTAATTAACATGTCCAGAAAATACACAGCTAATTAATGGCAACCCCATGCAGACCTTAGTGAAACAGTGTCAATGTTTTATGCTCCATATAACATATACTCAAAAGTCTGGACAGATAATAAACCAAACTAAGATGCTTTTAAGATGTTGAGACTATGATAGTTTTAACTTCAGACACTACTATTTAAATTTTGCAAAGATATTGAATGTACCACATCTTATAATGAAAAACAATGAAAGATATTTACATTTTGAAAAAAAAGGACTCAATGGAACCAGGCCTCTATTCCCACTAACAATTCTTTCATTTCCTTATAATTCTACATTTCTATACTTGTGCTCTTCACTCAAGTAAAGGTTTTCTACTTGCCACACACACATGCCTCAACTTGCTCCTACTTCCATAAACATACCCATCCCCTGGAGAGAATGTTCTCTCCTCAACCTTAATATATGCCTTTTTATTTATCTACCTATTTATTTTATTCACATACCTACTTTATTATCAAAATCCAGTTCTTAACTCATCTTCTTGTGGAGGTGTCCAAGAGCTGTCATTACGTATCCCATTTTTCAACTACTTAGTGTGGTGCTTGAAAAACTGCCCTTTTGGCTGTCTTGTGTTCTCCACATCTGAAAAGTTCCTTAGGATGTCACTTCCCTTCTCCGAGAGACAAGGATATTCCAATAGCAAGATCTTCATTTTTTAAATAAAATTAATAATTTTTACTGCTACACAAGGACATACTTAAGGGAAACTGGTTTCATTACTACATAGCAATAAAGAATACAACACTTGTACAGTATGAAGCTACTGCCTTGACTTATGCTAAGAAACCAGAATTTTTAGCCACCACTTTCACAAAACAACAACAAAAGATATACACTTCTAATAAACATTGCTACCAGAAATCAAGGACCACTTAGAAATAGATTTACTCTAGATCTGGGGTAGGAAAAGTACAAGGTAAATCAGATTTGTCTTGTGCCGGAAAGAGAAGCAATCAGAAACAAATAGAGGAGGCTCAGAAGAAGCCAATTTAAAGGTGGTACCACTGAACAAATGAGACAATTTGAACATCAAAAAGAAAAAAGTCACTACCCAGAATAAAAAAAAAAAAAACTTATTATAAAAAACATTTGTAACCACTGGAAGTGACTAGGAAATTAACATTAGCTGTCTTTCTAGTAGGAATAGTAACACTACCATTTTAGGTGGAACATACTTCTTTAATCAATTGATTAGAAAATTCTACCTTACTGCAGGAAAAAAAAAAATCAGTTATTAAATGACAGAACTGGAGAGAAATCACCACTTGCAGCCCCCACTAAAATAATTATCAGTCAAAGAACATCAAAGATACTGCAATCACTTTAAGAAAGATTACTGAAGAAATGTATATTTCCATAATGCCAGAGTATCATACCACAGATTATGTGCAAAGGCAAAAATGTACATTTACAATGATTTGCCAGCAACCGTCTTACTCAAGTGATCAACTTTAGAAACATTAGAACTGGAATAGACCAGGAACTCTGTGACTGCTGACATGATGTAATATGAAATACACAGTATCAGCTAGGGATCTCATCAGTGTTTAAGTATAACCTAAATGGACATTTAGACTTAATTCCTGGTTTACAGAAAATGCAAGAGAGATAGCCAGATATGGTGCTGCATACCTATGTATCCAGTGACTCGGGAAACTGAGGCAGAAAGATGGCAAGTTTGAGGCCAGCCTTGGCAACTTAGTGAGATCATCTCAAAATAAAATATAAGGTGAAGTAGGGGACAGACTGCACTGCAGCCCTATATCCACCAGTGGGCAGCTGTCCCGGCCCACTTCTGTCTAGAGACAACAGCCAGGACTGGAAAGACCATCCCTGAGGTCCCGGCAGGCCCAAATACACAAGAGGTGAGGTACTGGTACCAAGATTATAGGATAGAAACTGTAATACCTCAGATCGGTACTGCCAGAGAGGAAGACACATGAACAGGGCAGAAAATGCCCCAAACAAACCAAGATGCTACAATAACAGAATCCATTGACAGAACAGTAGATGAAATGTCAGAGGAGTTCAGAACCTACATAATTAAAAGGATCTGTGAAGCACAGAATAATATAAGAGAGCAATTACAGGCAACAACTGATGAATCCAACAGAGATTACAGAGCAAATACAGGCAACAATTGATCACTCCAACAAAAATATAAGAGAGCAAATACAGGAAGCAAAGATTACTTCAAGAAAGAGATAGAGACTCTGGGGGGGGAAAAAAGCCAAGCAGAAATCCTTGAAATGAAGGAAACAATAAATCAAATAAAAATTCAATAGAAAGCATCAACAACAGACTAGAGAACTTGGAAGACAGAACCTCAGACAATGATGATAAAATATACAATCTTGAAAATAAAGTTGACCACACAATGAAGATGGTAAGAAATCATGAACAACATACAAGAATTATGAGACAACATCAAAAGACCAAATCTAAGAACTATCAGGACAGAGGAAGGCACAGAGATACAAAACAAAGGAATACACAATCTCTTCAATGACATAATATCAGAAAATTTCCCAAACATGAAGAATTAATTGGAAAATCAACTACAGGAGGCTTACAGGACACCAAATATACAAAAATACAGCAGATACACACCAAGAAACATTGTAATAAAAATTCCTAGCATACAGAAGAAAAATAGAATTTTAAAGCTGTAAGAGAGAAGGTTCAGATTTCCATACAGCAGATACACACCAAGAAACATTGTAATAAAAATTCCTAGCATACAGAAGAAAAATAGAATTTTAAAGCTGTAAGAGAGAAGGTTCAGATTTCCTTCAGGGGAAAACCAATTTGGATTCCAGCAGATTTCTCAATCCAGACCCTTAAAGCCAGGAGATCCTGGAAAAACATACACCAAACTCTGAAAGACAATAGATGCCAACCAACAACAATCTTCTATCCAGCAAAACTAAGCTTCAGATTTAATGATGAAATAAAAACCTTCCATTATAAACACAAGTTAAAAGAATTTACAATGAGAAAGCCTGCACTAGAGAACATTCTCAGCAAAATATTCCATGAAATGGCAATTATCAAGAATACAAACAACAATAAATGTTGGCAAGGATGTGGGTTTCATACATTGCTGGTGGGACTACGAACTGGTACAACCACTATGGAAAGTAGTATGAAGATTCCTCAGAAAACTTGGAATGGAACCACCATTTAACCCAGTCACCCTACTCCTCAGCCTATACCCAAAGGACTTAAAATCAGCATACTATAGTGATACAGCCACATCAATGTTCACAGCTGCTCAATTTACAGTAGCTAAGCTATGGAACCATTCTAGGCACCCTTAAACAGATGAATGGATAAGGAAAACATGATACATATACACAATGGAATACTACTCAGCCATAAAGGAGAATGAAATCATGACATTTGCTGCTAAGTGGATAGAACAGCAGACCGTCATGCCAAGTGAAATAAGCCGATCCCCAAATCCCAAAGGCCGTATGTTCTCTCTGATATGCTTGCTGACTCACAATAAGCAGGTGGGAGGGAGGAGTGGAGCTTCACAAAACTAGAGTGGAGAAATGGAGGGAGGGGGAATAGGAAAGACAGTAGAATGAACCAGATATAACTTTCCTTTGTACATATATGAATACATAACCAGTGTAACTCTACATCATGTTCAACCACAAGAATGCGAAGTTATACTCCACGTATGTCAAAATACATTCTACTGTCTAAAAAGAAGATTTTTTTTTTGGTACTGGGGACTGAAAAAGGGCACTCAACCACTGAGCCACATCCCCAGCCCTATTTTGTATTTTATTTAGAGACAGGGTCTGACTGAGCTGTTTAGCACCTCGCCATTGCTGAGGCTGGCTTTGAATTCACGATCCTCCTGTCTCAGCCTCCCAGCCACTGGGAGTACAGGCATGCGCCACCGTGCCTGGCACAATAAAAGAAATTTTTTAAAAGGCCCTGTCTCAAAATAAAACAGGCTGGCAATGTAGCTCAGTGCCTGTCTAGCTGGGTTCAACCCCCAGTACTGAGGAGGAAAAAAAAACAAAAAAACCTAATGTGTAACATTCTACAAAACAAATGACTAGTGTCTTCAAAAAGTTAGCATCATGAAATACAGATATGACTGTTCTCAATTTAAAAAGACAGACTTGACAACCAAGTGCTATGAGAACTGATACGATCCTGATTTTAATAATAATCATAATGCTTTTGTGAAATATGCTTGAAAGAGCAATTGAGACACTTGAATAAGACTGGCTATTAGACAATATTAGAGAATTCTTGCTAATTTTCTTAAGTGTAATAATAGTAATAGGAGAGAATGCCCTTGCCATGCGAAGATGCACACCAAATATTTATGAAGGCAATGTCATGTAATCTGTGGAATTCTCAAATGTATCTTAACAAACACACACAAGTACACATAAATTAAACAAACAGAGCAAAGTGGTACTTTTAGGTGATGTATGCTAATTGTACACAATGCAATTAGTTATACAAGTTGAGTATCCCTTACTCCAACTGAGTGGGAACATTTGTGGCAACATTTGCTCAGACTTCACCAGCTGAACATACTAATCTGGAAATCCAAAATGTGAAAGGTTCTGAACTCTGGAACTTTTTGAGTATCATGTCAACATTCTAAGTTTCAGATTTCAGATTTGAATTAGGGATGCTCAAACTGTGTCATTCTTCAAACTTCTCTAATTTTTTTTAATTTTTCACAAGAAGCTAGGGAAATTATTAAGTTTTTTAAAATTCAGGAAAAAAACTCCATATTTATAACTTTGACTAGAATTTTCTTGGCATTTATTTGTTTTTAACTACTTCCTGTCTATACAAGTATAACATAAGCTCCTTGAGGATACGAAAACTTTTTGAGTGTTTCTAAGTTAATGAATATGAAACTAGCCCAATAAATGCTCTGCTATTCCTAAGTAACACAATACCAAATTGGCTAAAAAATTTTTAAGTTGTGTATTAACAGAATACCCAGGATAGGAAACTGTAATATATTAATATAAATATTATGCATTACAGAATACATAATACAAATTTCAGATGATGGGAACACACATAAAACTACTTGGAAAACAATTTGTCATCATCAAAGTAAAACTGAAGTCATATCCTGTGACCCAAGAAATTTTCTCCTACATGTATGTATACCTAAGAGAAACTTGCACACAAACTCAAGAGTTAGCTGCAAGCATGTTTAGGGCAGCACTGTTTATAATTGCAAAACCTGGAACAGCCCAAATTTCTACCAACAGAAGAACAAGTATAATACATTAATTCACTAGAATACCAAATAGCAATGCAGTGATTTCATTTATAAAACCTTTAAAACATAAAAACTGTAATAGCACATTAAAGACTCAAACAAGGTAAAGCAAATGAAAGATAAACACAAAATTCAGGATATGGAGTACCTGACACATAGGAAGAAAGGGTCAACAGGTAAGGGACATACTGGAGTCTTCTCTTTCTACTTGTTTTCCTGCTAATATTTTTAATAAGTTATGTTAGGTATACAGGCATTTACTGCAGCATGTTTCTTTAGAGCTTATGAATAAATTACTATTCTTTTTAATTCTTCTCAACATCAAAAATTAAGAAAGCCAGGTGGAGTGGCATATACCTGTAATCCCAGCACTTTGGGAGGCTGGAACAGGAGAATCGCAAGTTCAAACCCAGCCTCAGCAACGGCGAGGTGCTAAGCAACTCAGTGAGACTCTGCCTCTACATAAAACACAAAATAGGGGTGGGGATGTGGCTCAGTGGTTGGGTACCCCCAAGTTCAATCCCTGGTATCAAAAAAATAAAAAACTTAAAAATTTTTTAAAAATTAAAAAATATACACAGATCCTGACTTTAAGTACTTAAAGACCATAATTCAAAAGCAATACTAAATTAGTCATGTAATAACTGAATTTATTTTTCTACATCTGTTTAATCATAAATAGCACAAATTATCAGTATTCAAATGGCCAAACCAGTTAACAAAATCAGAGAAAAAAGTCATGTCATTTCTAAAACCTAATGGCCCTCATATTTACCTATTTTACTGATTGATTTAAGCTCAAAACTTTATGGAAAAGACTTAGTTACCTTCATAATCTGATACAAAGGGCTGCCTTTGGCACTTAAGTCAGAATAATTTAATACAGAGTTAATTTAATACAGAGTTAACAATATGGAGAAGTCTTTGTTACCTACCACTTTATGATGGCAAGGGAAATTGCTTAAGTCTGGTGTTTGTTTTTTGTTTTTGGTACCAGGATTGAACCCAGGGGCACTTAACCACCGAGACACATCTCCAGAGCTTTTTATTTTTTATTTTGAGACTAGGCTGGCTCTGAACTTGTAATCTTCCTGCCTCAGCCTCCCAAACCACTAGAATTGACATGCCACCACACCCAGCTCAAAGTCACAATTTTATTTACTATTTATACCTAACCTCTCTAGAGGATTGAGCATATGATCCAGATAAATGGCATACTAGCTGATAGCAGACCTCAGCTAGTTAGGTTTTGAGGAATGCTTTCCAAGATACACATAACAGCTCTGGCATAGCAGGATGAAGTCTCTACTAAGCCTTTCAATGAAACAGGTTTCTGGAGACAAAACTAGGAGAAAACTTATTTACGATATATAATACAGGGATGTTTTACAGGGTCCCTCTCACAGATTTAACTACAGCTCCCAAACATACACAGTGAGGAAGGTGGGTCTGGCTCATAGAGTATTTGAATTGTTGTTTATTCAAAACCAGAGGTAAGACTGGTACTAATCAAAGTAATCAAAATAAAAAGACACTAATTGTTGGGCTATGAGCACTACATACCAGAGCATGAATAGAAGAATGCTTCAACTTAAAACTGTGAGGTCAGGAGAGGTTAAGGATCAAGCAGAAAAAGTCATAATTATACTTATATTCTATTAAATTAAAACCTCACTATGAAGAGAAGCCCAGTGGTTGCTCTATAAAGTACTCTCACCCATGTTACATCTATCTAAACAGGTTTGTTATTAACACTAAAGAAAATTCTTCATCAATACAGAAGCAGTCACCATGCCAGTGCTTCTCCCTCTTAACATCTAAAGTTGGGTGGCCTTCAAAGCTCAGCCATGCACTTACATCTGTCATTCCTACCAAGCTTACTAAAAACTAAAATTTTACAAAGCTGCCAAACCTGAAAAACACTCACCTAAAAAACCTGTGACTAAAACCTTTTTTAATCTGCAATTTAAGTGAACAATATAAGATTGTTTCCATTTCTAATAGCTTTCCAATTTCCAAAAAGGTAACTCAAGAGTTAAGACTTGTATAATTTCTAATTCCTACCAATAAAAATAATACTCACTATTTACAAGTTCTATGATAAGTATAATTCATGCCAAAACCCCACTGACAACGACCACCAGAAAGCTCTTGAGCCAACAATGATCCACTAACTATTCTGTGAGAACTATGTTCTTCATTCACACCCGAATCAGTTTGGTGGGGGGGGAGGTTCCACCTGGGTTCATGTATCAGTTGTATTATTCTACATTCATAAATAAAAATTACTTGAATTTTACAAGAACTTATTGAAGAGTAAACAGCAGCTTTAAAAACTGGAAAAACTAAATTCAATAATCAGTGAATAAATCACAGTATATGAATAAGTCTACTTCATCCTTTACAGAGGATAACATAAACATAACCATGACATGATACTCCCAACATATTGGTTAAGATATAAGGGTGAGAAAAATCCCGTTATAAGGATGAGAAAATCCCCTACAATTATGTATATCATGGCACCATTTTGTAAAAACATATACAAATATATGCACATAAATGTGTATAAGAATATACATACATGTTCATAGAATAAACACTAAAAAGTTCCCAGAAATTATCTCTGCATAAGTAATTGTTAACCTGCATTTTCTATTTTTTGCAATAAACAATTAGTGAAATTGTTTAAAAAGAAAACAATCCTTCTACACGTTTGTTCTATTTTTTTTTTTTTTTTTTACTTGTAAACTCTAACTATTGTACCCAAATTCGCCTAACTTACAGCAGTATCTGGTAATGTGAGGAATTTAAAGAAAATGCCTAGAAATTTAAAAAGCACAATATGTAATACATCTACTGATGATAAAGACAAGCTCCAGAAACACACTGCACTGTCAGGAACTTTGTTGCTAAAAAAGAAACAGTTTCAGAGGGCTGTGCTACATTTCAAAGATGCTGCACAAAAATGATTCCTTCCTCACCTTCAACTGCAACCTACAAGACACTCACCCAGACTTTCTTCCTGTAGAGTTAATCAATCACATTACTTTTACCACTGCTTCTTTCAAAGAACTTGAAACAAGAATTTGTCCAAATGTTCATAAATAAGTAATACTTCCCTTCAAACATTTTTATACCTTCCGTAAGTACAAAATTAACTGATTTTAATAGTGTTATATATGAGGCTGTAGGCACAATAAAATTATTTACGGAACACTGTGCTAGGCACTTGGGCATGCTTTCTCTTACTCACTCCTCCCCTCAACTCCAAGAAGAGGATGTTCCATTAGATCTCTCTTACAAATCAGGAGACATCTTATCTAAGGACATGAGAGTAAAGATTCAAACCCAGGTGTGATTCCAAAATTACATTATATTTCTATCTTCTTTCTTTCTTTTTTGGTGGGGCAGGGGCATGTCTCTCACTATGCTACCCAGAGTGGTCTCCAACTCCTGGGCTCAAACCATCCCTTCCACCTCAGCCTCCCAAGTAGCTGGGACTACAGGTGTGTGCCCACCTTTACTATCTCTTCTAATGCCTATTAAGCATAAACAGTTACATATCAGGTCCTTTCCAGCTGATCCTTCAACTCAAGACAAGACAGCAAACAGTATAAGACAGTTGCTAAATTAAACAGCAGCTAAAAAATTTAAAAGAAATTAAATTCAATCACAAGTGAGTAAGTAAATGACAGTACATCCTTAGCCCAGTATTTTATTCAGTCTTTATAAAGGATAATGTACATGCAAAATTCTTTGCTTTCCATAGCAAGTCAATTGTTCTTTAATTTAATGAACTGTGAACCTACTGTGCACAAGACGCTTCAAAAAATACAAAAAGCAGCAAAACACAGCCTTTATCTCCAAAAGAACTCATATACAACCAAAGAGAAGGTATATACAAACTTCTACTAATTTAACAAGAATTAACAGTTCAAGAAACAATCAAACATCAGCAACTTCTGGAAAGTTCATTTTCTAGTAAAATGGGTTTTACTTGTATAGAAGATAACAAGTTTTCTTCAAATTAAGCGCTTACAGGATCTCTACCTTCTTAAACATAAAACCCAGTGTAACAATAAAATGCTAATATTTATCAAATTTGTGTTAAGTCCTTTACATGCTTAGCATTTAGCTTTCACCAAAACCCTAAGTTAGTTATTACTAATGGTTTCATTTAAAAAAAAAAAAACATAAAAACACAGTTTATTTGCCCAAAGTCATCTAGCTAGTAAAGGGTAGAGTTGTAACTCAAATGCAATCTACCCTCTATTCTATTCTGCCTTTTGACACTTGTATTCATTGATTCAAATATACAATGACCACTTGCTATACACAGAGTATCCTTAGGAAATGAGCATAAGATAATGAACAAGATAGCTTATTCGTGAAGTTCACTTTTTGATTGAAAGACATTCATATGTTTTCTAATAAGGTAATTATAGACTATAAAATGTTATAAAGGAAGTAAACAGGTGATATAACAAAATAACTGGAAAAGGTTTACATCTCTTATGGTGTTAAAGGCAGGCATCTTATAGTTGTGTTCTATTTGTTCCCAAAGGTGGGCCAGGCAGGCTAGGGACAGAGAGAAGACAGGCCACTTCTAATGAAAATGATAAGAGAAGTGGCAAGGGAAAGTCTTAAAGTTTCATCATAGATGTGGAAACAAGCTTTGGAAAAGTTATAGTGACTTGATTGATCAAGGTCTCAAACTAGGACTGAAATAACTATGATATCAGATGACAAATGACATTTTGGATAAGGAAAGACTACAGAGATATCCTCTGACTAGCACAAGGGAATAAGGCTAGACACAAAAGGTACCCTAATTGTAGGGACAGAATCCTGAAAGCAATGGGAACTCTACTATGAGGATAAGCATAATCAGACTGTGGGAAAAGTAACTTCTACATAAAAAGTCTTGTTTTGGTTGGTTGTTTTTTTGCTTTTGTCTTTGTTTGTTTGGAGTGTGTTTGCAAGGTGAGAAATTACAGCAGAAATATTAATGAAAGAAATTAATGAAGAAAACTAATGAAGACGCTACAGCAACAGACTTTGTGACAAATTTTAAAAACTGACCATAGGAGGTGGTAATAAGAATGAAAAAAGCTGGGAGTCACTCTGGAGAGTCACATATCCCAGAGTCACTCTGGATATGTTTAACTATAGATAGAACAGTGAGTGGTACCAGAAATACTCTTGCAGAATCCAATATGGAGTTCCCCCAATCCTACAATATAAATAAACCCTGCATGCTTTCACCAATGTGTCTGGCATTTATCCACAAATGATTCAATGTTCTTTCTGACAGTTAGTTACACTTGATGAATATGGCTTCCTAGTATCTTTTTAAATTTCTAAAGAAGTGTCAGTACATATTAATTCATTTATCATCACAAATATGTCACCAAATTTTAAATATGGTGTAAACCACATTATTCTACTCACACAGTACACAGATTTTTAAAAACAAACTATTGTTTTTTGTTTTAAGTCCAGGTACCACACAGGCCTCAACAAATTAGAAAACCTTAAAGAATCAAAAGGATCTGTGGCAGGTTTAGCATGTTGAGTAGCCCCAATGCTATTTTTAGCTCAAGCAACACTTCTCCACGTGCAAGTTTTTCCAAATGATACCAACAAGGTCAAGGATCATTTCCTATCGAAAAACCACATATACATAACAGCTAAGATCTCTTGCAATGGCTTATCTAACAAGTGTTATGACCTTAAGTATTTTATTTGTATTTTTGTTTTTACATTTTTTAAAGTTTTATATTTGAAAAAATTTTTATTAATACATTGTTTTCATTGTTATTTACACTTTATATATAGCAGTGTTAAATTCTACTATCATCCTTTTAAAAACAAAAGGCCTTAATTTGCACCAGCACTTCACATTCAAGGTGTAATTTAGGTCTCCGAACAAAGTAGCGAAATATATAAGGAAAACTCTCATCCCCTCTGTACAGACAAACGCTGGAGCTCAGGAAGATTAATTAAATTAACTTCACTAATTCAAGATCGCACCGAAATTGGAAAGGACAGCGCCAACATCAGGCCTCTGAACTCTATATTCATTCACTCTTCTCCCTCCAGGAAACTACCAATTTAATATTTGAATATTCATGTACCTCCCTTCAACAAACCTAGACAGTAACTAAGAACCAAACTATTGCTGCCCTGCCATTATTCTGAGTCTCGAAATGCAGCAGAAATTCTAGCATTCTTCCGTAAACACAAACACTGGAACACAAGCTTCAGTCAGTACCTCCATTCAATGCTGGGTTTGCTCCACTGCACAAAACTTACAAAAATACACTACGGCCTTAAAGCAAAACCCTCAACGGAGCTGTCGTTTTCACTCCGTGGGAAATTCAGTCATGGAGAGAAGTGACTCATCCCGTTAAGATTTTCTAAATTAATAATTCTGGATGCTGAAAGAATGAATTACACCAACCTCTTTCTACCCCCACCCCGAAGTTGCTTGAGTGTCAAAACGCAGTAGCAAAACACAAAGAAGTGGGGCTGGGTCTAGCTTTGCTCTTCTCCACGACTCCAGCTGTCCGGAGGCAACCCACTCCTCCAAGCCCAGCGGGTCGTTTCCGCCCCTTAATCCAGCCGGCACCAGAGACTGCCCGGCCCGCATCCCCCACGCCCCAGACCAGAACCCTGCGGGGAACGCGGCTTAACCACCTTGGGCGGCCCCTTTTCCCCCTACCTGCGCGAGGCTGCCAGGCTGCCCACACCTGGCGTCACCGCCCCCACGGAGGATGCACGGCCGGAACCGGCCTCTTAACGAGTAGCCCTGGGGTTGCCGGGCCACCCGGGGCAAGTCGGCTTCCGCCCTCAGGTCTCATGGCCGCTGCAGACCGTGCCCCCGCCCCCGCCTGCGTCCAGAGTCCCCAGGGCCCCGGACCTGAGAGCCGGAGGGGGCGGCGGCGGCGGCGAGGGTGGGGTAAGAGGAAGCGCAGCCTCGGGAAGAGGAGGAGCACGACCCGAACCACCGCGAGGGCGGGAGGGGAAACGAAGGCAAAGGAGGAAGGGGGTCCGCAAAGGAGGCAGCGCTCCGGCGGAGCGGGGTCTACCTGCGAGCAGAAGTACGAGCCCTGGATGCCCAGCTTGATGCAGGTGGGACACTGGAGCTTGGCCTCGCTGCTGCAGCCGTCCGTCTCGCACACCCGCGTCTCCACGGCCGCCATGCTGCCTGCCTGCCGGAGGAGCGCCTCACCGAGGAAGAGGAGGGAGGGAAGGAGGAACGGCGGAGCGGAGGGGAGGAGAGAGCGACAGAGCCGGGGGAGGAGCTGGGCCCGCTGCGGGCCTGGGCGCCGAAGGGGGAGGAGCGCAGGCCCAGCCCGGATCTCGCTGCGCGCCCCGCCCTCGTCCCGCGCGCGCAGCTGGCGCCCCGCCCCCGCTCCGTCTCCCCCCGCCTCCAGGGCTGTTCGCACGTGAGGGCGGCTAGGGAGTCCATCCTGGATTTCCGCCGGTTCGGCACAGTTCTGCATCAGCCCTCAGCTCTCGCGACCTCGCGGCTCCGGACGGTGAAGGCCAGGTGGGGTTCGCGAGAACAGGCGGTCACGCTGTGCCCTCTCTGTGCCTTGGGAGGCACATAACCAGACGTCCTTACTGACCCGGACTCTAGAGCTCTGCACGTCCCCACACCCAGGCAGATGAAAGGGGCGCTCCGCTCTTGTGCTTTGGTTTGACCAGCCGCTCGGTGGAAAGTAATTTCCTTTTCTGTTTCTCACCGGCAGTGTATGTTCTGAGGCCTAAGGATTATCACTTGCCACAGAAAGGAGAATCAGAGCTGTCAGTGGGGCAGCGAGCTGGGGTTTGCATCTGTCCTCCCATTTTTTACACATTTACAAACACCACCAACAACCCTCCATTCAAAATGTATAATGCTAGTAATAGTAACACAACTACCAGATATCATTACACTTTATTCTTGTATTATCCTAGTTGACTACATTAAGAAGTAAATAGGAAAAAAATTGTGTTAATCAATGAAATGTCAGAGTTGAGAGAAGTTTTAGAGGTTATCAGCTGCAAACCTGTTGCCTTAAAACTTTAACTATATTCCAGATCTGCCATTTTCTAAGTTGTGCTTGAAAACCTCTGTTTCTAGGGAAGAGAAACTAATACTTTGTTATTCTTTTAACTTTTATATTTCTTTCATATTTAATACAACAGAAAAACTCAAATTACTTTTTTTTTTGGTTACCGAGGTTTGAACTCAGGGGCACTCGCCCACTGAGCCACATCCCCAGCCCTATTACTTTTATCTTTAATAACTTTGTTTTGCGATATAAGCATTACATACAAGGTAATTAAATCAAGTAATAAAAGTGTTACACATAAGCAAAAAATAACTATATGTGTGTATATTCATGTGAGTATATGACATATTTTATTTGTAAAATATTTTCTTAAAAATTGAACCCTGCCATGAATGAGTAGTGTCCCTAAATACTCTTTTCACATAATTTTAGTGGCTGCATAATATTGGGTAGTTACTGAACCAAATCCACTAATAGAAACTTGCATTATTTATTATACCATAAGTCTTCAATGAATATCATTTTAGCTAGACCTCTGCATATATCCTTATTTAAGAATATTCTTAAAAGTGGAATTGTCGCATCAAAGAATTTTTACTGTCTATTGTTCTTTATATGGTTTGCCCTGTTTTTACATAGCTCATTGTAATTCCCTAAAGAACATTTAATCAATTAATAAGGAAAGATAATAAGTTTACAGTGGAGAAATCTAGCACTCTTGTAACAATGTTATCAAAGTGAAACTCACCAATAAAGAGCAAAAATGATTTCATACCCCTTCTTGTATGAACCCAGAAGAATGCAGTATGTCTTTTATGGCATTCCTGCCATAAAATGCATAATGGATTCTAATCATGAGGATATATCCAACAAACCCAAACTGAAGAGTCTATAGTATAATTGACTTGGGCTCTTCAAACTGCCAGTGTTCCAAAAGCTGTTCTAGATCCAAGGAGACTAAAGAGACATGACTAGATGCAGTGCATGATCGTGGGTTAGAATTTAGACCAGAAGACAAAAACTGTTTCTGCTAGAAAGGAAATTAGGTTGCAGTGTATTCTTATAATCTTCTGACTTTGACATTTACGGTGTAGTTAACTATACATTGTGTGTGCTTATAATAAGAGAGAGAAAATGAAGAAAATAAATGTGATAGAAGGAGGGTATTCCTAGATGTTCATCACTTGCAAATCCAAACCAAATTTTGTCTAACCCTGGCTTACCTCATTAGCGTCTACTCTCACTATTCTTTACATCTAGGCCTTAGCCCCTAGCAATAACTAACTGTTCCCAGTTTCCTGAACTCATAGTGTTGTTTCATTTATGTACCTGCACCTGCTATTCCTTTTATGTGGACTGCCTTTCCCCATTTGATCTTTTGATGAAATTACTGTTTCTTTGCAATCCAGCTCCAACACCACTTCACCCATTAAACTTTTGCTGACCTCCTCAGCTCTAGTTAATCAGTTTCTCCTCTGTGCTACCTCTAAACCCAGTACAAAGTGCTATTGTTGCAATGAACAACAATTTTTGCTAACATTTTTTTTTTTGACACCAAGGATTGAACTCAGGAGTACTCGACCACTGAGCCACATCCCCAGCCCTAATTTGTGTTTTATGCCGAGACAGAGTCTCACTGAGTTGCTTAGCGCCTCGCTTTTGCTGAAGCTGGCTTTGAACTTGCGATTCTCCTGTCTCAGCCTCCCAAGGTGCTGGGATTACCAGCATGAGCCACCGTGCCTGGCACTAACATTTATTAATTTATTAAGGACTTAAGATATCACAGGATATAGTAAGATGAAAAACTATACATACTAGTGTGGTTTTACTTTTTGGTTTGTTTTTATTTTTCTTGTTTCTTGTTTTGTTTTTGTTTTTGTTTTGTTTTGTTTCTTCTTACCAGAGATTGAACCCAGGAGCACTTAACCACTGAGCCACATCTCCAGCCCTTTATATATATATATATATATTTTTTTTTTTTTTTTTTTTTTTTTTTGAGACAAGGACAGGGTCTCACTAAGTTGTGAGATTGGCTTTGAACTCACAATCCTCCTGCCTCAGCCTCCCCAGCCACTGGGATTACAGGTATTAGACATGTGCCACCATGCCTGGCAGTGGTTTTATTTTTAACCCTTCCAACTACACTATGAGAAAGGTAGCAGTATTAATCCCATTTTTACTTTTGTAACTCAGGGTCAAATAGCAAGGAGGTGATTCAGCCTGAACTTGAGCTCAGCTCTATCTGGCTAGAAATTCCATGGATTTGGTTTTTTTTCTTATCTTGACATGGAGTGTCACTAAGTTACCCAGGCTGGGCCCTCCTCCCTCAACCTCACCAATAGCAGGGACTACAGGTGCACATCACTGAGCCCTGCTCAAACTCCATGTTCTTAACCACTATAGCTTGTTGCCTTTTATTTTTTTTAACCTTCCTCTCCAACTATACTGTAACTTCATGTAATGAGAGATTTAATTTGTTTTCCTCTCTATCCCTAACCTTTAACCAAATCATGGTGCTTGAAATAAAATAGGTACTGAATAAAAGTTTTTTCCTTCTTGATTCTCAAATTATGAATTATTTCAAAATGTGAAGGAAAATAAAAAGATTTGTTTGTGGAGAGAAAAAAATAAAGGGAAAGCATATCTATTAATCAGAACCCAGAAAGAAAGAGATAGCACTATTGAGCTAGATTAGTTAGGGAGTAGAGTTTAATAAAGGGACTATAAATCAAGGCATGGGCAGAGTCTTTAAAAAGCATAAGGAATGATCCAACAAGTGAACATTAACAATGGGGTAATATCTCCATTCCTAGGCCTGAATGAATGAGGGGACTGGGCAATTACCAAGACCTTAAGAGAGCTAGATAGAGGCCTCCTAACAGGAGTTATAACCTATGACAATACCTTTATTTTATTTTATTTTTTTATTTTTATGTGGTGCTGAGGATCAAACCCAATGCCTCACACATGCCAGGCAAGTACTCCACCACTGAGTCACAACCCCAGCCCAGAGGATTCATCCTTACTGACACTTACAGCTCTTATTGTTTTTATTTTCCCTACCATATAACATTGTATTCTTTGAATATACCACAATGTATATATTCCCATTCTCTTGTTAATGGACATCTACTTTGGTTTTCATATTTTGCTCTTACAGTTAGTGCCGCCACAGGAATCCTTATATGTCTGCATAATACATTATTTTAAAAAATAAAGTTGAACTATGACATAGTGGTACACACCTGTAAATCCCAGCAACTATGGAGGCTGAAGCAGGAAGATCTTGAATTCAAGGCCCGCCTGGGAAATTTAGTAAGACCCTAGTTCAAAAAAGAAAAAAGGCTGGGGATATAACTCTGGTCGAGCACCCCTGAGTTCAACCCCCAATATCATAAAATAAAATAATGAATTTATTTTTTTTTGGTACCAGGGATTGAACTCAGGGTTACTCAACCTCTGAGCCACATCCCCAGCCCTATTTTGTGTTTTATATAGAGACAGTGTCTCACTGGGTTGCTTAGAGCCTTGCCGTTGCTGAGACTGGTTTTGAACTCGCAATTGTCCTGTCTCAGCCTCCCAAAGTGCTGGGATTATGGTGTGTGCCACCATACCCGGCTAAAAAGATGAATTCTAACAAAGTTCAGAGTTTTCATTGCTCTTTCCTGTCTTCATATTTGGGAACCATCCTAGTTCAGTGATATGAACAATGGATTGCGAGTGAAGAAAACTGATTGATGTGTCTAGTTACTGTTTCATGAAAAATGCTTACGATCTTTGAACTTTTGTTTCCTCATCTGTAAAATATTGTTGTAAAAGTCAAATGAATTGGTGCCTATGAAAGTACTTTGTAAACTGTAAAGCACTATAAAAGTGTAAGTTCTGGGGCTGGGATTGTAGCTCAGCAGTAGAGCGCTTGCCTCACATGCGTGAGGCCCTGGGTTCGATCCTCAGCACCACATAGAAAGCAATAAAATAAAGACATTGTGTCCATCTACAACTAAAAAAAATATTTTTAAAAAAATGTAAGTTCTTACTACTTATCATCAGCCTCCCCTGCTATAAATTATGACCTCTGGGAATAGAAGTCCTGTCTCTCATTTGCCATTGTATCCCTAATACTCAAAATGGGGGTTGGCACAGAATAGGCATTGCATTTTCATTGATCAGGAAAAACTAACTGCTATTAAAAAAAAATAGGAGCTTAAGAAAATTGAAGTTTGATTCTCTCATGACAGTCAGCTGAGGTCAGCCAGAAAAGCCCTGCTGTATCAGTCTATCAAGGATCAGCTCCATCCTGCAGCCCCACCACCTCCAAAGTTCTTGGAGTCCTCATCTGATAGGCTGGCACATGGGAGTGGAACATCACACATGATATTTAATAGGTTAGATTTGGGAGTGGGGTATACCACTCAATTTCATTGGCCAGAACTCATTCATTGTTCACATCTTATTCCAAAGGATGCTAAAAAGTATGGTTCATCTGTGGCCTCAAGAATGAAAGAAAATTGACTGGGCATGGTGTTGAATGCCTGTAATTCCAGTGGCTCAGGAGACTGAGACAGGAGGATCAAGAGTTCAAAGCCAGCCTCAGCAAAAGCAAACTGCTAAGCAACTCTGTGAGAATCTGTCTCTAAATAAAATACAAAAATAGGGCTGGGCCTGTGGCTCAGTGTTCAAGTGCCTCCGAGTTCAATCTCTGCCCCCACCCACCACCCCCCAAAAAAAAGAATGAAAGAAAAAAAGTTTGATCCTGGGCTGGGGTTGTGGCTCAGTGGTAGAGCACTTGCCTAGCATGTGTGAGGCACTGGGTTCGATTCTCAACACCACATACAAATAAATAAAATAAAGACCCATAAACAACTAAAAATATTTTTTTTAAAAAAATGGTTTAATCCTTACCTAGTCAGTCTTTGCTATAGCAATCAAAAAAATTTATAAATACATTAATATATGAATGAAATATACATATACAAATGTAGCTTAATACCCATTTATCACTTTCTTTAACCTCTCAATAATGCCTTAAATTTAAATTTATGTCAATTAAAATGTTTAATTATTTATGTCAGTTAAAATGTCTAAACAATTTCTTTGTGTTTCCTGTAAAGGAACCTCACAATTTCTCTCAAGAGTTCCATTTTCCTGAGAGGTTTGGAAAGATTAACCACTCAATGCTGCTGTTGCCCCATTATTAGACCCAAAATAACATTTAATAGCATTGTGGTAACATCTACCTTCCTTAGAAAACAGAGCCAGAAGCCCTTTTCCCTGAAATCTTATTTCCAAAATCTCACTTGGATGATTTTTAATATGGATCTACTAACGAAGAAACTAGCCCAGTTTCTCTTCCATTCTGGAGCAAAATGGCTGTAGAGAACTCTAATACACTTAGGATAATGACTCCTTTTTCTGGAGAGGAAGAAGGAGGTAAAATTGGGAAGAATACACTAGGGATGTCAACTGTATTGGCCATATTCCACTCCTTATATTGGATGGGGTGCCATATTATTCTGGATTACCTTCCATTTGCCCCAACTACCATATAATTAGCTATTTTGAGACTTTGATCTAGGGAAGACATTTCTTTTTTCTATGTGGAGAATTACATAAAAATTGATTTTGGAGGGATAGTAACTATAAATATAAAAGGCGAAATGCAGCTCCTGGATGGTAACCTTGGAAGATACCTTTGTGACCTTGTGGAAGCCAAGACTTCTTAAAGAGAACAGAAAATCTTTATTTATTGAAATCTATCTCTTTGCTCTGCATGCCACCTTAGTCATATCAAGTGTCTATATGTGGATGAATTTGTGTCTTGACACTCTGTATTAGTCTATTTGGCCATCCCTTGCCTTGATACTGTATATCCTTTTTTACTGTAGCTTTATAATAAGTTTTGATATCTAAAAGACCAAGTCTTCCCATTTAGTTCTTTTTTTAAGAGTTTCAGTCCTTAATGCCAAGCAAGGTGAGGGTGTATGAGCACAAGAGTTGGGAAGAAAAGGCCCATGCAGGGGTGGCATCCCTGAAGTCAGAACAGAGTATCAATCCTATACAAGTTGTGGAGGGGGCATGCAAGGAGGCAGTTCAGCATTGAAGCCAAGCATCAGAGCCTGACACTCTGCCCCCTCAGTCTCTGACACCCACACCCACTGGCCTGCCTTCCTTTGGGGATTTCCTTCCCATCATGGTCAGGCTTTGACATTTAGTGTGAAAAGGATGTCCCTGAAGAGAATAGCCTAAAGTACAATGTCAGAGCCCAGCACACTCATGAGGATACCTCTGCAGAGTGATGACCAGACTAAGGTATCATATGATGGACAGGGTGAGAAAAGCATCCTTACACAGAGATAGCCTCATGAGGGGAGTTCTCGCCTGAATGAGAGAACAGTGTTCACAAAGGAGGCAGCTCAGCATGGAAAGGCAGATCCTAATGGGGGTCAGCAGGGTGTCCCCCAGAGATGAACCAGAATGGGAAGTCAACCCAAATACTGTGAGATGATCAGGCATGGGATGTTGGAGCCTAGCCAGGTGAAGAAGTCATCATATGGAAAGGGGATACCAAATTGGGGTGTTGGAGCCCAATGAGGGTAAAAAGAAAATGTGCACAGGGAGAGCAGCAGCAGCATGAAAATTGGTTTTGTACAGGAGGATTGACAAATAAATATGTCAAAGATAACTGAAGTCAGTTTTGTCATATTCAGAGAAGGGAGTTGCAAACTTGGAAAGGAAGAAAATGAAAACAACCTTTGTAGTGTTAAACTGGAATTGTGAGCAATGGTTTTCAATGTATAAATGGATAGAGATAAATATGGATATGAATGTGTAAGTATAATGTGTACATGAATATGTAAATATGTACATTCCCTAGCTCTGTCCACTGATCAAGTCTGATATCCCTAGTGCCCAAATCTGAGCTTCTTAATATTAGGCTCTGCTTAAAGGAACCAGGGTACCCTGGAGTAATGACTGTTCCCCAAACTGAGATGAGAAAAATACAAAATCTGAAAACATCTTATGCCAGAAAGCCAGGGAGCCCTCAAAGAATGGTGGAGACATGTAAAATAAAGAAACAAAAACAAAACAAAAAAGTCTGCTTGAAGTGGCTCCCCACTGGCCAAATCAGAGATAATATTAACATCAAAATAAATGATGACAACAATAAATTTTAGCCCATCAAAATAGGCTATGATTTCATACTTATGGGAAATATTGAGTCATACTGATATAAAATAAGTTAAAAAATCGACAATTTAATGAGAAATAGAATATTTACATATTTCAAAGTATTTCTCCACAAAATGCTTATCGATTATGAAAGGGAAAAAAGTAACTTGTGAGTTGACAAGTCAGGCAGATACCACCTTCATCAAGTAATCAAAGTAAGCAACATCATCAAAGGGATAAATGGAAACTATGTGGGCTGGGGTCGTGGCTCAGTGGTGGAGCACTTGCCTAGCATGTGTGAGGCACTGGGTTCGATTCTCAGCACCACATAAAAAATAAACAAATAAAATAAAGGCATTGTGTTCATCCATAACTAATAAAAATGTTTTTTTAAAAAATGAAACTGTGCTGTCCACCTGACAGGATGCAATGACATGACTATGACATCACTTCTGTAATGTCCCTTCCAAAGATTCATAACCTGAATCTAATCATCAGAACACACCAGAAAAACTGAAATTGAGGAACATTATTTAAATAACTTCCCTGTAGTTGTCAACAGCTAATGTCATGAAAATAATGGAAGTGCTGACGATCAAACACAGGGCCTCACACATGCTAGGCAACTGCTCTATCGCTGCCACATTCCCAGTCAAATAAGTTTTTTACCCATAATATTATATGTATACAGAGTAACTAAAATAAAAAAATGGAATCACACAACTGAATATTTTAGTTGTGAACTACTTAAAACATACCCCTATGTATCTAGATCCAATATCCATGGATTTATCATACAATGGATATGGTAAATTGTATTTCCAATAATGATTTTTACCCATGCAATTCAAAAGAATTAGCGTGTTTTGCTAAAACCTTACCAAAAGGTAAGGTTTACTGTATTGCCATACAATACCATTGCAATATACTTTCAATTTTCTTAAAGAAAAAACAAACAGTTTTTCACAGGCTGTTTATAATTCTGAGCAATGACATCTTGTTTTTATTACATTATAAAGAAATGAGTTCATTTTAATAGTTCCTTTGATCAAATTCTATGAATAACAAAATTTCTGTTGGTCTTGATTAATCAGTGTTTATAAGGAACCATCACTGGGGGAAAAACTCCCACATGCTTGTAAAATATTTAAAAGATGACATTTGAAAACAATAAAAACTCATTCCAAGGGGCTGTATAGATCAGTGGTAGAGCACTTGCCTAGCATGTGTGAAACCATGGATTTGATTCCCAGCACTGCAAAAATAAATAAATAATTAAATAAATAATGGCATTTGTATTTGAAATCATATCCAAAGTGGATACTCAGTAAATATTAGCCGATATGCACCTATGTTAGTCAGCATTTTATCACTGTAACCAAAATGCCTGACAAGAAAAATTTAGAGGAAGAAAAGTTTATTCTGGTTCATGATTTTGGAGGTTTCAGTCCATGGTTATCCAACTCCTTGCTCTGGGCCTGAGGTGAGACATCATGGCAGAAGGTCATGGTGGAGGAAAGCTGCTCAATTCATGGCAGCCAGGAAGAAGAGAGAGAGACAGAACACAAGGAGCCAGGGACAAGATGTAATCCCCAAGAGCATATCCCAGTGACCTACTTCTTCCAATTATGTCTTATGTGCTTAGAGTTACCACCCAAGCATCCATTCAAAATTATTAATTATAATTAATATTATATGTGTACTGATTAACAAAAAACACAACAATGGGATCATGCAACTGCATATTTTAACCATGAAATACATGAAAAATACCCCTATGTATCTAGGTTCTATATCCCTGGGTTTGTAAGACAATGGATATGGTAAATCATATTCCCAATAATGGTTTTCACTCATGCAATGCAATAGAATTAGCATATCTTGCTAAAATCTCTCTCAAAGTATTTCTTTTATTGTTTTGCCATACAGTATAATTCCAATATACTGACCCCATTCAAGTTTGGCCAAATGTTCGAATAATGCCCTTTTGTACCAAAAGGATCGATTTCAGAATCATGGGTTATTTTAGTTGGCATGTCTCTTTAGTGTCCTTCAGTCTTGTCTTAGTTCAGACTAGTCAGCTTAAACAACAAATACTTATTTCTTACAGTTCTGGAAACTAAGAAGTCCAAGATCAAGGTGCCCACAGTTCTCATAATCTATTTTACCTACAAACATTTCTGCATTGCCTAACATGAGCTTTGCAGGGTACACCTCATATTCAAACTAAAGCAACGCCTTTTAGTGCTTTTAAGAGGATTGTTTTACAAATAATATCTACTAGATATAATAACCTAAGAAATGTAACAAAATATTTATACTAATTTTTTAAAAAAGCAACAAGAAATGTGTTAATATCAAGATGAAGAAATTTAGAAAAATTTGAGAGCCTTAAATAAGAGGAAAGATATGTTTGTATACAAGAGAACAGTCTTTTAAAAATGTTGGTTTTTTCCAAGTTAATATGTAGTTAGTTATAATTACAATGTTAATGAGATACATTATTATTTTGGGGAGGGGTCTTTTTCTTTTTTCTTTTTTTTGGTACTGAGGATTGAACCCAGAGGTCCTTAAGAACTGAGTCACATCCCCAGCCCTTTTTAGAATATATTATTTAGAGACAGGTTCTCGCTAGGTTTCTTAAGGCCTTGCTAAGTTGCTGAGGCTGGTTTTGAACATTCAATCTTCTTGCCTCAGCCTCCTGAGCCACTGGGATAACAGGCATGTGCCATGGTGCTAAGCCATTATTATTGTTTTGTTAACTGTTATATGATTTTAAATTGTATTTATTTTTTAACCAGGCTTGATGGCACACACCTGTAATCCCAACACTTTGGGAAGCTGAGACAGGAGAATCGTGAGTTCAAAGCCAGCCTCAGCAAAAGCAAGGTGCTAAGCAACTCAATGAGACTCTGTCTCTAAATAAAACACAAAATAGGGCTGGGGATGTAGCTCAGTAGTCAAGTACCCCTGAGTTAAATCCCCCGTACCAAAAAAAAAAAATTATTTATTTTTTTAAACAAGCAATGAAAGCATGGTGGTATAACTATAACTTAGTGGCAGAGCACTTGCCTAGCATACATGAGGTCCTGGGTTCAATCCCTGGCACTACAAAAAATAAAAAATAAAAAAATCCAGCAATAATAACCACAAAATTATGGAAGAGAAATAATAAATTAAAAAAAACAGAAGTGTAATTCTGCCATGTATAAAAATATAGATGCCACCATAATAATAATATAATCCCAAGGGACAACATAGTCTAGAAAGCAGAATAATAGAGTGGAAAAATCCGGGAATATCTGAGTTCAAATTCTGATTCATCTCCTTTGCACTTAGTTTCTCCTCATCCTTTTCCCAAATATGAGAATTTACTTATATAATCTTGTCTTAATCCAATTTCTGTTGCTAATAACATAAACCCAAAGACTGAGCAGGTTGTAAGGAGGTTTCTTTTGCTCACATTTTGGTCCAAGGTCAAAGGACCACATGTAGTTATGGTCTTTTTAAATTTTTTTCAATGCTGGAGATTGGACACACAGCTTTGTGCATGCTAAACAAGTCCCTGAGCCACATCCCCATCCCTGGTGATGGTCTCCTTGACTGCAGAGTCCTGAGGCAGTGTGGGGCAAGAGACAAGAAAAGTGCATTTATCTCTCTCTCGCCACCAGTGTTCAAGCATGGATGCTCCAGCCTGATGACCTCTTCTAATCCTGACCATCTCCCAAAGACCTCATCTCTAAACACTATAGTTGGATTAAGTTTCCACCTTTTTAATACTTCACAATGAGGATTAAATACAACTGAGGGGACAAACCATATCCAAACTATGGCAATTATGTAAGATAAAAATATTACAGGGAGGGCTGGGGTTATAGCTCAGTGGAGGAGCACATACCTAGCACAGGTGAAGCACTGGGTTCAATCCTCAGCACCGCATAAAAATAAATAAATAAAATAAAGGTTGTGTTCATCTACAACTAAAAAATACATATATTAAAAATATTTTAGGGAACACATATTCTATTTTATGGAATTAAGTGTTGTCCAATCTAGAATGAAAAACAAAGATAATTAAGATCTTTGAAATATCCTTAGGAAAATTTGGTAGCAATTTTGGGGAAATTTTTTTAATAATGAATTAAAGTGCAAAATAAAGAACTGAAGGTCATAAAATTAGCCAAAGAATGACCAAAAGAAATAAAATCTATGTTTAAAAATTATTAAAAACAATTATATGTCCACAATTCAACCTTATGTATTTGTTGAACACGTACCATATCCTAAAATACTATTAGCTTCATCAGTGAACAAAAAACAAAATAGAGTTTGTAGTCTAGAAGATCTGACAATTAACAAATAGGTGCAGATAACACTATCAAGAAAAAGAAAAAAGTGTATTGGCTTTTAGACAGGTCGATATATATCAGTGTAATAGAATCCAGAGTCCAGAAATAGACCTGTACATTTACTTTCCAAAAAGATGGAAATGAGTATGTCTGATATAAGTGTTTGTGTCCTCACAAAATTTTAAATGTTGAAACAATCTCCAATGCAAGAATGTTAAGAATTAATATTCCTGTAGGTCTTGAAGCTTTTGCCCTCATAGATGGGATTGGTGACCTTAGAGGTGAGAGGGAGCTTATTCACAACTTCTGCCATGTGAGGACACACAGAAAGCACTATCTATGAGGAAGCAGCCCTCCCCAGACATCAAATCTCTTGGCACCTTGATCATGAACTTACCAACTGTGATCAGTAAATTTCTATAAATTACCAGTCTGAAGTATTTTGTACGGGACTGGCCCTAGTTCCACACCAGAGTCCCTGCCTACAGGCAGGAACACAGGCCAAGGCCCAGGACGACCTTCAGGGCCCTCCATCGGAGCCCAGCCAAGGGCAGAACAGAGACTGCTAGCCGCCAATCACAGGGGAACCCAGACTCAGGTGAAGGACTGCCTGCAGAGACCCCTGCAGGAGACTGGGCCTAAGCAGCCCTCCCCAGACATCAAATCTCTTGGCACCTTGATCATGAACTTACCAACTGTGAGCAGTAAATTTCTATAAATTACCAATCTGAAGTATTTTGTATGGGACCGTCCCCAGTTCCATGCCAGAGTCCCTACCAATGGGCAGGCCAAGGCCCAGGACCACCTTCAGGGACTGCGCAGGAGCCCAGCCAAGAGCAGACCTGAGACTGCTACCCACCAATCCACCCACCCACAAAGGAACACAGATCCAGGTGAAGGACTGCCACAGGGACCCCACTGGCTGAGGCCTGGAACTGCCCCCAGTTCAGTTCTAGAGCCCCTGCCACTCCTCCTGAGCCCAGGCCCACAGCTAGACCCACCACTTGGAATCCCTGAGGGAGTCCAGGCCAAGACCAGGCCTAGGACTGCCCTCACAGGTCCCCTGCACATAGTGGGGATCCACACTGTTGCTCCCTTCCTGCATCCATCTTGTACGCTGCAACCATCCCCATAGTTCTTTCCATGTTTTAGCCTCTACCTTGGGGCAATAGACAGGGTCTGGAGGCAGTGGCCTACCAAAGCACTGCATGTCCCATCAATCAGCCCAAAGCCATTCTAAGTCTTACCCTTTTAGCCCCATCCCTGAAAGTGTTTGCGTCCATCTTGGGCCATCCCCACTGCCATCTTGAGTTACCTCCACTACCACTGCCACCATCTTTAGTGACAGTAGTGTCCATTGGGGTCACCTGCTGGAGACTGGAAATGAACTCCAAGGTGAGATAAAGGTAATCTGTAGTGTCACTACGAGATTATAGGATAGAAAACACAATAACTCATATCAGCATTGCAAAAAAGGAAGATACATAATCAATGTGAAAAAACAAGGGAAGAAAGTGCCCCAAATAAACCTAGATACTACAATAATAGAATCCATTGACAGCACAGTTGATGAAATGTCAGAGAAAGAATTCAGAATGTATGTAATTAAAATGATCTGTGAATTAAGAATGACTTAAGCAAGCAAATACAGGCAAAAATTGATCATTCCAACAAAGAAATAAGAGAACAAATAAAGGCAACATTTGATCACTCCAACAAAGAAATAAGGGAGCAAATATAGACAGCAAAAGATTACTTTTAGAAAGAGCTAGAGGGGCTGGGATTATGGCGCAGTGGTAGCGTGCTTGCCTAGAACGTATAAGGCACTGGGTTCGATCCTCAGCACCACATAAAAATAAAATAAAGATATTCTGTCACCTACAACTAAAAAATAAAAAAAACATTAAAAAAAAAAATAAAGAGCTAGAGAGTATGGGAAAAAAACCAATCAGAAATTATTGAAATGAAGGAAACAATAAACCAAATAAAAAACTCGATAGAAAGCATCACCAGCAGACTAGATCTCTTGAAAGACAGAACCTCGGATAATGAAGACAAAATATACAATCTTGAAAATAAATTTGACCATATACTGAAGATTGTAAGAAATCATGAACAGAACATACAAGAATTATGGGATAGCATCAAAAGACCAAATCTAAGATTTATCAGGATAAAAGAAGGCACAGAATTTCAAACCAAAGGAATGCACAATCTCTTCAATAATATCATAAAATTTCCCAAACATAAAAAATGAATTGGAAAATCAAATACAAGAGGCTTACAGGACACCAAATGTACAAAATTACAGCAGATCTACACTAAGCCACATTATAATGAAAATGCCCAGCATACAGAATAAGGATAGAATTTTAAAGGCCAAGAGAGAGGAATCAGATTACATATAGGAGGAGATCAATTCAGATCTCAGCAGATTTTTCAATGCAGACTCTAAAAGCCAGGAGATCCTGGAACAACATATACCAAGTTCTGAAAGAAATGGATGCCAACCAAGAATCTTATATCCAGCAAAATAGAACTTCAGATTTGATGATGAAATAAAAACCTTCCATGATAAACAAAAGTTAAAACAATTTACAGCAAGAAAATCTGCACTATATAGCTTTCTTGGCAAAATATTCCATGAGGAGGAAATGATAACCAACAATGGAAATATACAAAGAGAGGAACTACACTAAAGGGAAGGCCAATCAAAGGAGAAACCAAGTCAATGTAAAAACCAAAATGACCAGGATTACAAATCATATTTCAATAATAACCCTGAATGTGAATGGTCTAAACTCATCAATTAAAAGACACAGACTGAGTGACTGGATTAAAAAAAAAAAAGACCCAACAGTATGCTGCCTTGAAGAGACTCATCTCATAGGAACAGACATCCATAGACTGAAAGTAAAAGGATGGGGAAAAAAAACGTACCATTCAGATGGACAACGTAATTAAGCAGGAGTTTCCATCTTCATATCAGATAAAGTGGACTTCAAACCAAAGTTAGTGAAAAGGGATAAAGAAGGGCATTTCATACTTCTTAAAGGAATCATATTAACAAGACACGGGCTGGGATTATGGCTCAGTGGTAGAGCACTTGCCTTGCATTCGTGAGGCACTGAGTTTGATCCTCAGCACCACATAAAAATAAATAAATAAAATAAAGATATTGTGTCCATCTACAACTAAAATATATATATTTATTTAAAAAAACACACAACAATCATAAATATCTATGCTCCCCAAAATGAGGCATCTACATATATCAAACAAACCCTTCTCAACTACAACAATCAAATAGACCATAACACAATAATACTTGATGACTTTAACACAGCTCTCTCACCACTGGATAGATCTTCCAAACAAAAACTAAACAAAGAAACCATAGAACTCAATAATACAATCAATAATCTAAAATTAACAGACATGTACAGAATATTTCATCCATCAACAAGTGAATACACTTTTTTCTCAGCAGCACATGGATCCTTCTCTAAAATAGATCATATGTTATGTCATAAAGCAAGTCTTAGCAAATACAAAAAAATAGAGATACTACCCTGCATCCTATCTGACCATAATGAAATAAAATTAGAAACCAATGACTCCAACACCTGGAAACAAACTAATACTCTATTGAATGACACATGGATAACAGAAGACATCAGGGAAGAGATAAAAAAATTCTTAGAGATAAATGAAAACTCTGATACAACATATCAAAATCTCTGGGACACTATGAAGGCAATGCTAAGAGGAAAGTTCATTGCATTAAGCTCATTCATTAAAAGAAGAAAAAGTCAACAAATAAATGACTTGACACTATATCTCAAAGACCTAGAAAAAAAGGAACAAATCAACACCAAAAGAAGTAGAAGACAGGAGATAATTAAGATCAGGGCTGAAATCAATGAAATTGAAACAAAAGAAACAATTTTTAAAAATTGACAAAACAAAAAGCTGGTTCTTTGAAAAAAATAAATAAAATTGACAAACCCTTAGCCACCTTAATGAAAAGAAGGAGAGAGAAAACACAAATCACTAAAATTTGTGATGAAAAAGGAAATATCATGACAGACACTACCGAAATACAGAGGATAATTAGAGACTATTTTGAAAATTTATACTCCAGTAAAATAGAAAACTGTGAGGACACCGACAAATTTCTAGAGGCATATGACCTACTCAAACTGAACCAGAAGGTCATATATAACTTAAACAGATCAATTTCAAGCAAGGAAATAGAAGATGCCATCAAAAGCCTACCAACCAAGAAAAGCCCAGGATCAGATGGATTCTTAGCAGAGTTCTACAAGACCTACAAAGAAGAATTAATACCAATACTCCTCAAACTATTTCAGAAAATAGAAAAGGAAGGAAACTTTCCAAACTCATTCTAGAGGCGAGCATCACCCTAATACCAAAACCAGACAGAGACACATCAAAGAAAGAAAATTTCAGACTAATATCCCTGATGAACATAGATGCAAAAATTCTCAATAAAATTTTGGCAAATCATATACAAAAACATATTAAAAAGATAGTGGGGTTCATCCCAGGGATGCAAGGTTGATTCAACATATGGAAATCAATTAATGTAATCCATCACATCAATAGACTTAAAGACAAGAATCATATGATTTTATCAATTGATGCAGAGAAAGCATTTGACAAAATACAACACCCTTTTACATTCAAAATGCCAGAAAAGCTAGGGATAGTAGGAACATACTTCAACTTTGTAAAAGCTATCTATGCTAAACCCAAGGCCAAAATTATCCTAAATGGAGAAAAATTGGAAGCGTATACTCTAAAAACAGGAACAAGACAGAGATGCCCTCTTTCACCACTATGTTTCAACATAGTCCTTGAAACACTAGCCAGAGCATTTAGACAAAAGAAATTAAAGGGATACAAACAGGAAAGAAGAACTCAAACTATCATTATTTGCTGACAACATGATTCTATACTTAGAGGATCCAAAAAATTCCACCAGAAAACATCTAGAATTAATACAAGTTTATCAAAGTAGCAGGATATAAAATAAATCAATCACATTTCTATACATCAGCAACGAATCCTCTGAAAGATAAATTACAAAAACTACCCTATTCACAATAGCCTCAAAAAAATAAAATAAAATACTTGGGAATAAAAAAAATAATGTATTTTGTAATAGCTGTCTAAAAAGACACAACCAAATGTCCATCACAACCCAAGTGTCCTTCAACTATTGAGTGGATATTTTTGAAAATGTGTTGAGCTGGGGTTATTGTTCCATGGTAGAATGTGTGCTTAGCATGAGCAAGGACCTGGATTTGATGTCCAGCACAAAAAATTGAAAAATAAAAATAAATAAATATATTTAAATCCCTATAACTCATAATTCAGCTATAAAAAGGAATAAATACATGCTAAAATATGGATGGTCCTCGAAAACATTATACTTAGAGAAGTAAAATATAAAAAGCCACATATGATATGATTCCAATTATATAAAACGTCTAGAATAAGCAAATCCATAGATATAAAAAGTAAAATAGTGGTTTCCAGAAGAGAGTGCGGACTTACTAAGGGTTTCTTTTTGGGTGATAAATTCTAGGATAAAATGTCCTAGAATTGGGTTCTCTCTTTCTGGACCTGGCCAAGCAGGAAGCACCACCATGGAAGTTGACATCTACCAACAAGGACCAAATGTTGAGTGCAAGGAGCCCAAGAGTCAGGACATCTACCTAAGCTTCTGATAAATTACACAGGTTTCTCACCAGGCAAACCAATTTCATTTTCAACCAAGCTGTGTTGAAGAGGTTATTTATGAGTTACACCAACCAGGCATCTCTGTCCCTTTCCCAGATTGACCCATAAAATGAAGCTTTCTTGTTGGGGAAAAATAAACAAACAAAAATGGATGTGATTGTGGGTTTTGAAGGGATGATGTGTGGGTTCAGAAAGTGTCCAAACAGAAAGTGTGTAGTCTGCAAGTGAGTAGCCCGGCAGTAGCCAAATCATCAGTTCAGGAGAGAAGATACTTACTTTGGAGCAACTGTCTCTGGACTCCCCCAAGGGCTGTGGCACTCTACTGCCCTATGGTCCTCAGAAGGACCCAGAAGTTTACAGGCATTTCGGCAAGGTCCTTTAGAGACCCGCACAGTCACACCAAACCCTATGTCTGCTCCGAAGACAGGAAGTTCCAGCACACCATAGGCCATAGGGCCAACCTAGGCTATAAAAACTAACACCAGATTATTCTCTGTTATTTTTGGATGCTAAAAAATAAAATGAAATA
>CM053408.1:48423026-48490867 GCA_028644305.1 Xerus rutilus
AAAAAAAAAAAAAAAAAAAAGAGTGACTCCTGGACCCATTCCTGAAAAGGAATTTAAAGTAATTATCCCCTTAGCTCTTGGTTTTCTTACTTTTCATTTAAAAGCTGGTTATTAGTCTTATTGCTCTTTCAAAAGTGATTTTCCACCTTTGAATGCTTAAGATTTTACTCATTGTCTTTGAGTTTAAGTAGTTTTTCTATAATGTGCCTACACATGATTTTATTTGTACTGAACCTGCCCGGAAACTAAAGCGTAAGGTCTTCATGTGTTGATATCTCTTGTCACATTTGGAAAATTCTTAGTCAATACTTCTGGTTATACACATAATAAAATTAAATTACACAAACTAAAAACAAAAGGGAACAAACCTATTTACAATAGTACAAAACTTACAAATAAATCTGACCAAGGATATGACAAATCTATAAGCTGAAAACTCCTAAGCACTAAAGAATAAAATTAAAGAAGACACAAATAAATGGAAAGATGTCGTGGGTTCATGGATTGGAAGAACTAATTTTGTTGAAATGTCCCTACTACCCAGAGTGATTGGCAGATGCAATGTACTCCCCATCAAAAGTCCAACGTCATTTTTTATAGAAATAGGAAAAAAAGCCCCAAATTCTTATGAAACCACATAAAAACCTGAATGGAAAATACTAGATCAGAGGGAAAAAAAACCTGAATAGCCAAGGCAATTATATAGGTGGAGGTATCACAATACTTGAATCTCAAACTGTACTACAAAACTACAGTGATTAAAGAAGCATATGTCAACATAAAAATAGATACATTGAGCCCGGTGTGGCGGCGTAGGCCTGTAATCCCAGTGACTCTAAAGGCTGAGACTAGAGAATCGTGAATTCAAATTCAGCTTCAGCAAGAGCGAGGTGCCAAGCAACTCAGTGAGTCCCTATCTCTAAATAAAATATAAGAAAGGGCTGGGGATGGGCTGGGGCTGTGGCTCAGTGGTACAGCACTTGCCTCACATGTGTGAGTCACTGTGTCAATCCTCAGCACCACATAAATAAATAAGTAAAATAAAGATATTGCATCCATCTACAACTAAAAAAAAATTTTTTTTTTTTTAAAAAGGGTTGGGGATGTGGCTCAGTGGTCAATCCTCAGTACCAAAAAATCCCTGAGTTCAATTCTCGGTACCAAAAAAAAAGACACATTGGCCAATGGAAGAGAATACAGAGTGCAGAAGCAAACCCAAAAATGCATGGTGAAATGATTTGTAACCAAGTTGCCAAAAAATACACAATGGAAGGTATTCCAATAAATGGAGCTGGGAAAAATGGATATCAACATGCAGAAGAATGAAGTTGGGTTCTTTTCTCACACCATATCAAAATCAACTCAAAATGGATTAAAGACTTAAATATAAAAGCAGAGACTATAAAACTACCACAAGAAAACAGAGAAAAACATGATGTGATATTAGTCTGAGCAATGATTATTTTTACTTGTCCCCAAAGGATAGGGCAAGAAAAGCAAAAATAGACAAATAGGATTATATCAACTAAAAAGCTTCTCTACAACAAAGGAAAGAGTTAATAGTAAAGACACAATCTACAGATTGGGGAACATCTTTGCAAGGTATACATTTTATAAGAGATTAATGTCAAAAATATGTGGCTCAGTGGTTGAGTGTCCCTGAGTTCAGTCCCTGGTACCAATAATAATAATTAATAATAATAATAGGCAAAGGATCTGATAGACATTCTCAAAAGAAAACATATAAATGACCAACAGATATATGACAAAATGATCAACATTATTAATCGTTAGGGAATGCAAATTAAAACCACAATGATATATCATCTCACACCTGTCAGAATGGCTGTTATTGCATCAAAAAGACAAAAGTAACAATTATTGATAAGGATGCGGAGAAAAGGGAACCCTTTAAACTGTTGGGTGTATTGTAAATTAGTACAGCCATTATGGAAAACTTTATGGAATTCTTTTAAAAAATCTAAATATAGAATTATATGTTCAAACAGTCTATTTCTGCATCTTTATTCAAGAGATTTGAAATCAGTGTATTAGAGAGATGTCTGCACTCTTGTGCTTATTATATCACTATTCATATTAACTAGATTATAGAATCAACCTAAATGTCCAAAAACAGATGAATGAATAAAGAAAATGTAGTATATATACACAATGGACTACTACTCAGCCATATAAAAGGAAATTTTGTCATTTGCAACAACATGAATGGAATTGGAGAATATAAGTGAACATATCAGACATAGAAAGACAAACCCATCTGCTCTCACTTATATATGTGGAATCTAAAACAATCAATCAAACTCTTAGACGCAGAGAAGAAAATAGTGGTTACAGAGACCTGGGCATTGGGGGCAACTGGAAGATGATGGTCAAAGGGTATAAAATCTTAAGAGGAATTATTTTTTAGATCTATTGTACAGCATAGTGAATATAGTTAATAATACTTTTATTGTACATTTCAAAATTGCTAAGTGAAAATTTCAAATGTTCTTACCACAAAAAATAAGTATTTGAGGTGATAGGTCAATTAGCTTGATTTAATTATTTCACATTGCATTCATAGAACAAATATCACTTTGCACTCCATTCATATATATGCAATTGTAAATTGTCAATTTATAATGAAGTAAAAACTTTAAATGAATAAATTCCTACTATATTCCTACTATTCCATTTCTTCTCTGTGCCCCATATGGTTCTTTATGTTCTTTTCCATATTTTTTATCATCTCCTCAAAGTTTCCATTTGAATATTTCAGACAAAAAGCCAGTTCTTTTGTTGGAAGCTCGAAATATTATTTGGTGGTCCTTTCTTCTAATATTGTAATTCGAGAAAATAACTCTGCTGACTCCTGCCAAGAAGGAATATGCCTGACTGCCTGTTTCTGAAAAACGAGGGTTGGGAATCCTGGCAGGAGCCCTTTGTATTTTCACTGGATTCTCTTAGTAAGCTCCTAGGGCTACAGCTTTCCCAGCTCCATATCTCATGTTTTTATTCCCATTTTCTTTGACCTGATGGGTCTGTACATATGTTTTTTTCTTTTTCTGCCTCTTTGGTAAAGCTTTGAGAATAAGAGAAATAGGAAATCACATATATACATATATGATGTTGTTTAATACTGACGAATGCCACAAAACATTGTTATAGGTTTCTGACAATAGTTTCCCCCAACTCCATGCTGGACATGGAACTCAGGGCCTTGTGTTTGCCAGGCAAATGCTCTACCCTGAGCTACAACCCCCAAACCTGACAGTATTTTTTTTTTTTTTTTTTTGGTACTGGGGATTGAACTCAGGGGTACTTGACCACTGTGCCATATCCCAGCCCTATTTTGTGTTTTGTGTGGAGACAGGGTCTCACTGAGTTGCTTAGCACCTCGCTGAAAGTTGTATCTTACTTTAGAAGTCTTTAAATCTGGTTTCCTTCCTGAGAAAAAAGCTTAAATAAATCATCCTAAATTCAATTAAGAATATTTTCTGCATATAAAAGACACAGTAACGTCCTTTATGAGAGTGTAAATTAGATCAGCCTAAATGTCTAATTATCTGGGACTAAATAAGTGAACTGTGAGTCTATGTAAAGAAAAATTATGCTGTCCTTTAAATTTTTTGTGTAAAGGTAAGTATTAGCATAGAGAAATCATTGTTATATACTCTTAACTGAAAAGTCAGGAATAAATAAATTTTATTAAAACAAAAACAACTCAAAAGAGAAGCATGTAAAAAGTATAGAGGAAATATTCTCCCATATAGGTAATATCTATCTTTGGAGGATGATGACAAATTTCTTCCCTTATGTTTATCTATATTTTCCAGTATCTTTTAATGAATATGTGCTTTCTTAAAATGAGGGGAGAAAGCTATTCACAAAAGGAGAAACATTATTTCACAAAAAGAAAATACATTATTTTAACCATCTAAAATCCATAGTATTTGTCCAAAAGTTCCTATTTCTTTTGAATTCATTACAAGTTGTAGATTTCGGTTCAGATGTAAAGATGAGGGATTTCACATTCTCTAAAAGAAAAAAAAATGTTGTCTAAAGAAGAATTCTGGACTCACAATCCTAAAAATTCCTGGGACCATCTTCTTTACTGTTTCATTCTACAATTCAGCCTCAAAATTAATGACTCAAATTTTGTGTTAATGCACTCTATTGTCTAAAATGCAATGCCACGGATAATATCAACCAAGCACTACAAAATTTAATTGGAAATATGTGTTCCACATCTGGTTTTCCTGATTACCGTCTAACAAATTAAAATGGCAAGTAGCATCATCTGCTATCCCTGTGAGGTTAGCAAGAGATACTGAGAATTGGTTAAATTTATTGTTCTGACATACCCCACAATGTGTTACAAAACTGTTCTTGCACAGGCAAATTAGACTAAAAGTAGTTTTTTAAAAAGTGAATTTGAAAATGTGGTACAAAATAAATGTTCAGGATTTTTGTCTTGATTGCTTCTGATAAATCTAAAAGATGTGGAAATTTAAGTAATTAGAGTTAGATGAATATCCATAAATTGTGGAATACTTGACATATGCATTAACACCACAGCCTTATTGCAAATTTGAACTTTCTCATTTGAACTGTGAAAGTAATGCACCATCTACAGGCTAGCAGGAAATAAAAGATGCATACTTGATTATCTGAGAACATAATATTTATATGTGAGGAAATAGCAGTTTATATTCTGCTTATGTTAACAGCAACCCTTTCAGCAAAGAGAGGCCAAGATAGATGCAAGGGGAAGTTTAGTTTTTTCATAGCTTCCCGTTTGGGCTCAAATTACACAGAATGATTTTTCATGTTCTTCCAAGTGGTTAGCAGAATAGATAACCACATTATACAAATCAATTTGGAAATGAGAGACAAGCACCCATTTGCTTTATAAATTTATCACCTTCTTAAGAGCCTCTCTCCAGCATTCTCTTCACACTGCGTGGTGGTGCACTCACATGAAGTGAGATTACTGATTTCTGTTGCTTCCTTTCTTAGCAAAAAATGGTCCTCTTGTGTCAGTGCTTTCTGGTTACTCCATTTGCATAGCTTTATGTCTCTTAAAGGAACACACACCATGTAACATATAAATTAGGAATTTTATAGTATCCATTTTAGCCATTGATTTATGGTAGGACTCCATTTCAGCTCTACTCTGGGGATGTCTGAAAGCAGTACAAAAGGTGAGATCTACAGGGGCTGGCAGAGAAGACTCAAAGGAGAGGTCAGGCATGCTACTAAGGTCAGAATGGCTTTGGGAGAATGCCGCTTCATCCAGTTATGTATGCCAGTGCTGTTGTGAGCATGACCAATGACGGTGTGATGCTATTTAATCCAGTATCTTGGTAACTCAAATTGCGGAAATGTGCAATGGGGATTACATAAGCCATCTACATTGCTTTATTCCAGTCTAATGAACACCAAAATGAAAAATGCAACTGAATAATGCAATTCAGTCTCATGTTAGAGTTAAATTATATTTCTTATCAAAGTACTTGCTATGTTTAGGCAATTTTTTTCAATACTAATCTGTACAATAGTCTAGTAATGTATCTCTAGAATTCTCAAATAATTTTATGTTCATTACTGTTTATTCCATGGATTCTGGAAGGTTTTATAAAGATGAACAGGGTGGTCTTCCAAACGCTAACATCATTTCATCTTATTGGAAGCATCAGTATATCTATAAATACTTAATCCTATAATTTCTTTATAATTTCTTCTTCTTCTTTTTTTTTTTTTGGTACTGGAGATTGAACTCAGGGGCACTCGACCACTGAGCCACATCCCCAGCCCTATTTTGTGTTTTATGTAGAGACAGGGTCTCACTGAGTTGCTTAGCGCCTCGCCGTTGCTGAGGCTGGCTTTGAACTCGCGATTCTCCTGTCTCAGCCTCCCAAAGTGCTGGGATTACAGGCATGTGCCACCGTGCCTGGCTTAATCTTATAATTTCTAAAAGCTGAATAAGATGTGATGATAAAATACTTTTGGAGGACTCCGAAAGGTTTGATATTAGTGAAACTGCTCTTCTAAGGCTTTCATCCTCTGAAAAAAACAAACAAACAAACATAGACCTTGTTATGCTCTTGATAGTTTGGAATACTGAATACTTTTATGAGAAAATATTTACCATATTAAAATTAGTCTTTTCTGTTCTACTTAGGAAGAAAGCATTTGATGAATTTGTGGGATTACAAGAATCTTCCTTCCTAACACTGTTAGTGATATCAAAGATTGAAATGCAATCAACAGTTTAGTGGGGACATTCCTGACTTAATTGAAGAGTTCGATTATTTATCTCATCTCAGAAAATAAAGGAGCAGCTGCTAATATAAAGGGATTTCATAGGATACAAGCAGAGAGCTCTTGCTCATGGAATTAGTAAAACAAAACAAAGTTTGTGTTCATAACATTTAGATGTTGGCTAAGATATAAAGAATCCTGCCCGTGCTCTACAAGATTAGATCTGTGATGAGTTAGAAGATTTAAAGATTCAGGATATTCTGAGGGACAGAGGGCCTTTTAAGATGTATTAGTTTGCTAAGTTTGCCATAACAAAACACCACAGGCTGGGTGGCTTAAACAATAGAAGTTTATTTTCTTACAGCTCTGGAAGGTAAAAGTCTAAGACCAAGGTGTTGGCAGGTTTGGTTTCTTCTGAGCCTCTCTCCTTGACTTGTGGATGGTCACTTTTTGCCGTGTCCTTACACAATCATGCCTCCAAATATACTTAGTCTTAATCTGTTCTCATAAGGACACCATTTGTATTGGATTAGGCCCATTCATATTACCTTGTTATACTTCACTTACCTCATTAAAGGCACTTCAAATACATCCCCATCCTAGGCTCTGGAGATAAGGACTTCAATTTATTAAAAGAGAGCCAGGCTGGGATTGTGGCTCAGTGGTAAAGCACTTGCCTCACATGTGTGAGGCACTGGGTCCAATCTTCAGCACCACATAAAATAAATAAATAAAATAAAGATATTGTGTCCATCTACAACCCCCCAAAAAAGGTATTTTTAAAAAAAGTACTTTTCACTTCATGGAACTGCCATTAAATAGGTGGGTGACAAAGTTTCTATGGAAAGGGAATGGACCATGAGGAAGGTGTAGCCTTGATGTGGAGGTGAACGTATCAGTTCTGCTCACATAGGTTAGACCAGTCATATGTTCCTACTTATATTCTAAGGGACTGAAAAAAGTATAGTTGGTCCTTGCTTGGGTACATGCTTCCTAGTAACACCTTCAAATGATGAACACAGAATTGGAGTCTTTGGTGGTTTGCTAGCACACAAAACTCTGCTACACACAGAAATTCCAACAGCAGTTTCTTGAAGTTCATATCCATTGGAAAGGCAGTGGTTAAAAGCCTTATTGCCTGGCTAAAATCCTAGTGTTGCTAACAACTGGCTGTGTAATCCTAGAAATACTGTTCCTCACTAACCACCTTAGCTTCTTCATCTATAAAATGGGAATATTATTTGGAAATTTGAAGAGACTGATGATAAAGCACCTGGAAAAATGTCTGTCTCAGTTAGCATCCTACAAATCATAGCTGCTGTTATTATTGTTATCATTATTTTGCCCCCTTGAATCTGCACAACCTCATCTTCTTGAAAGGTAGGCTCAGAAAGGTGGAGGAGCCTCTGGCCTTGGCTATAGCTTGATCCAGGCATAAGTGGATGATCTGGAGTGACACTCTGTACTACAGAGGTGGCCATAATTGAATGAATAGACCAATATTCCCTCTTGCAAAGCTGAGTGTATAGCACACAGAGTAAGTCAGCAGTTTATTGTAGGGATAGAATTCAAAAAATGAAAAGAACAAAGCCATCCAACATCCAGAGAATAGGCAATGATCAGAAGCTATGAGACAATAAAAATCAAGAGTAGTCAGAAACCATGAATGGCAGAAGCTAAGGAAGACAATGGAGAGAAGTCAGTTCATTGCTCAGTAGCAGGAACAGCAGCTGCAGAGAGTAGCTGAGTCACCAGAAAGGTATAGGATGGCAATAGGGATCCAGAGCAGCAAGAGATGACACTGGTAGCAACTGGTAATTTCCCAAACAGTCTTCCAGATTCATTCCAGTTAAGAGGGGGACAGGCTATAATCCACACACATTATTTTATTCTTTTCTTTTCTTTAGACTCCGTTATGTAAGATTGCCCTAGCATGTCATTATGGTTTGTGATTTAAAAGAGCCTGTCATTGCAGCCACTGTGATTCATTTGAAACTCAAAAGTGAGGTTCGTTCTTTTCTCTTTTCTGATAATGCAAATATAATAATAGGTGTGAATCTCATATAGATGCAGAAAAAATGTTCTACATCCTGATTCTTGGTACCACACATCCAGTAATTCTACAAGGTATAAGGAAATCTGACCTTGTTTATTCTTAGAACTTGACTCCAGCCTTTCCAGGGTTGTTCATGGTTCTGAAATCTTATGGAATGCCAGGGCATCAAGGAGGCAAATAAGAGACAGGCCCGCTGGTCCTTGGTCATCTCTTCAGAGCCCTGAACATGCTCTGTTTGCATTATCCCTTCAGGTCAGTGGCTTTTAGTTGTTTCTGTATAAGATTTGCAGCACAGTTATTTTTGTCAAGGCTGAGAATTCTGCATTTAGGATCTCATGCACCCTGCAGCCATCCATCCCTTTCTGTGGCCAGTCTTTCTTTCTTTTCTGTTCATTTTCTTTACAGTGTTGGAGATCAAGCTGAGGGCCTCATGAATGTTAGAGAAGCACTCCACCACTGAGCTTCACCCCTCTACCCCTGGGGTCAGTCTTGTTCCTTCAATAGCAACACTGTGGGAAATCATGATTGAATTCCCCATATCCAAACCCAAGTTCCTCTGGCCCTCATTGAACCTGTAGAATATTCTGCTTTTTTTTCCCCCTAAACTGAATGAAATCCTTTTACTTCAATTTTCTGCTTGTCATTTGTCACTACTTGCATACTCTCATATTTATTGAGGCATATCCTTTGAAATAAAAGCCAGAAAGTTCTCCAGACAACTTCAACATCTATCTTTACTACAGACTTCACCTTGAAGAAAACAAAGACTTACCTACCTATATCAGAGGAAAGGAAAGAGAGAGATAAAGAGAAGCTAGGCCTGGAGGTGTTGCAACTCCTTGCAACAGTATGGAGGGAATCTATAGGGTACAGAACAAGAGATTAGTTACACTGTCAGAACTCAAGAGGATAGAGCATGACTAGAGAACTGTAAGTTTTATAATGTCCAACATTCTTGCAGTTGAATAAGCTTCCCCAACTCTGTCGTATGTTCCACCATAATGGACACTTGACTATTCTGATTATTCTGCTCTAGATGCCACCGAAAAGCTGGCTTTTTTCGCTCAACATAATGGCATCTGCTATTTTAACTTCTCTTTTTTCTATCTTTGTCTTTCTGTTTTTGTCTGTGCTTCCAGTGAACACCTTCCAAAGAAGGTACCTTGGTCTAATGAGATTCAATTATCCCCATTGGATAGAATTTCTTGATAGCTTTATAGGCTACTGACTGAACAATGGGTTGGTTTTCTTTGGATCAGATAATTGCTGTTGCTCATATCAATTTTAGTTGAGGTGATTGGGTCACTTTATGCAAGAAGAGAATTGTATACAGAAGTAATGCTCTAGAAGAGGACCATGGGGATGAACTGTTAGAAAGGTCTATGGGCAGACAGATATCTTAAGGCTTAGCTTATTCATCTATTTTTTGTCTGTTTGTTTGTTTATGCATGTGATACTGGTTATTGAACCCAGGGGTACTCTACCACTGAGCTATATCTCCAGCCTCTTTTTTAAAATTTTATTTTGAAACAGGATCTCACTAAGTTGCCCAGTTTGACCTCATACTTGTAATCCTCCTGCCTCAGCCTCCTGAGCAGCTGGGATTATAGCTATGCTTCGCCACACCAAGTTCAGTGTTGCTTTATAAAACAAGGTAAATAGGGAAAAGATTTATCTTAGAATATTAATATATTTTTTCCCTTCAGTAACAAAATTCCACCCACACTAATAAAGACATGGTTTGGCCCTATGAGACAAGGCTCAAGGTCCAAATTGGTACATTATTAAAATCCAGGTGATTTAGTCTTACGTAAGATACAGCATTGTAAACGGTGACTACAAAATGAAATCATACTCTTTGTGTCTAAATTATTATGACACAAGTTCCCAGGTGACTCCCTAAATTCTCCCAAGTATTTTGAAGATGATCTCCGGATTATTTGATATATCCATTTCCCCAGTTTCCTTTAGCTCATGGATACACATAAGGTCTCATTAAGTGGAATAATCCATTAGTCACCAGTTCATGGCATCATTCACATAATATAGGGCTTCAGAACCTTTTGCAATTTCTTAGTTTCCTAAACTATTTTAGGCATCTTCAGTAGGTATTATACATATGCTCGCAAACACTCTCTCATTTATCAACCACCTATCAGGTACCACGTTCACTCTTTAGACATATATGTAGCTCTTTCACCAGCACCATGCTTCCCTAGAGTATCTGGTCCCGCTTTGTTTACATGGTAATATCTGCTGGATTACACTGATGTTCAGGGAGGTCTCTGGATTACTTAATGGGCACTACAAACACCAGACTCCCTAGAGTTGTTGCAGGGACTGGACATCAGCTTCTCCTTCTGCTACACCAGGTATGACAGATGCTAGTGATCTCAGTTGCTGCTTGGCCTGGTTTCTCTTTCAGCAGTGCCTTCCCCACCATCCAAGTACCAGTGCAAAGTTACTGACGAGGATGCTTCTCTCCTTCTTGGATTCAATTCTAATAGGAGGAATCCAAACACAGTCAATGAAACAAAACAAATTACAAACAAAACACTTGTAATTTTTACTTACAGTCTACTCCTTCCTAGGTCCCAGACACCCACTCAGAGTACTTGTAATGAGATGAGCTGAAGGATAGCCACCAGGTTGCTTATAAAGCCTATTCTCCTCCTACATGGACTCTCTTACCAATTCAAGTTCATTGTTTCTGACTTGGTTTCTTTTCAAAGTGATTTTTTCCAAAAGGCAATTTTGTCCTCGTGTAAATGGCTCCTGATGCCCACCCTAGCAGTTTGCCAACCATTCCTGCTCACATCTCAAATTCAGCCAGCTTCAAATCGAGATTCCCTGCTATGCTTAGATACTATTTGGTATATGGTTCTTTCCTAGTTCTGTCTGGCAGATTAAGAGAGATTTTAAGAAATGTTGTGCGAAGTAAAAAAACCACAACAATAAAAAATAAATGATGCACAAAACATGATCTTTCCACTATTACAGCAGAAACAAAGCATCCCTATGGACATTAGTAAGTGACAACATGATGAGGAAAAAACATGACAAAGATGACAAAACACCCATTTCTATTGGCGTCTTCGGATGCCAATCACAAGCCTCGGGTTGTTTGACCTATGCTTCTGAACAACAGGCTATAAATTAGGGTTCCTTCAGTATCCTCCTCAGATTCAATTAATTTGCTCAAACACCTTTCAGAACTCAGGAAAATACTTAACATTAACCTAACATTTACTGGTTACTGCGTAGGATATTACAAAGGATGGAGATGCACAGGGGGAGGTATAGCAAAAGAGACATGGAGCTTTATGATCTCTGGGCACATCACCCTGGGAACCTTCATGTGTTCTGTTATTTGGAAGCTCTCTGAACCCTGACCTTTTAAGTGGTTTATGGAGGCAAGATTGAAGCATGGGCAACTATACAGAAATGTGATTGGACAAAAAGCAAATGATCTAATATATTAACACTAGACTTATTGGGGAAATGCAGGAGGGTCTCTCCTTCCTTGCAGGTATGGGGCAGGACCCCTTCTGAAATGGAGGTCTTATTAATTACTATCAAAGTAGGTCAGAGACTTTCTTTATGGCCAACTAGAAGGCAGGTGAGGAGATTAACATTTCTATGACCTGTTTTGGAGAGACAAAATACCTGGAACTAGATAATGTGTGAATAAAATAAATTTGTTTTTCATAGTCCTGAATATTGGAAAGTCCAAAACCAGTTCCATGTCTGGGAAGGTCCCAGATTACATTTCCAAGATGGCACTTTGAGTGCTGTGTCCTTATGTGACAGAGGAAGGGGAAAAGGGCTTAAGCTAGTCCCCTGCAACAAACTCTTTTTTAAAAAAAAATATTTTTTTAGTTGTAGATGGACACAATGTCTTTATTTTATTGCTTTGTATGTGGTGCTGAGGATCGAACCCAGGGCCTCACCCATGCCAGGCAAGTGCTCTACCACTGGGCTACAATCCCAGCCCCAACAAACACTTTCTTAAGGAACTAATTCATTCATGACAGTAGAATACTCAAGACTTAATCACTTCCCATAGGGCTCTGCTTCTTACTGCTGTTGCTTTGGGGATTAAGTTTCAACATGAATTTTGGAGGGAACACATTCAAACCATGTCAATGACAAAGAATATTTTATGATACCCTGCCTACTTTACCCATTTATAAATCTGCCCTGCCCTATAGGCATTTGAGTCATTCTGGGTCATGTTTTGAAACTGCAGTCAAACTATACAGAAGATCATAAAACATTTACTATTTCTAAGTACAGGTTTTAAATAGAATGAAAAAGTCCAGGACTGGCTTTAGATGTAGTATAATTGTTACATATGACATTCACTATTAGTTTCAGTTAAGTAATTACTGACATGGTAAATTAGTAGCTTACAATTTTAATTTGAATCTGATGTGGGCACTGATTTATATTAAACACTTTCAGAATTTACCTAGATGAATTTGCAAACTGTTTCCTTTACCTATTTAATGTGATCAGTTTTGCATTTAAAACGTACATTCACATGATAGGCTTTCAAAGAATGTATTATTTTGCATTGTTGAAATAAATCTTACTTTTCCATGATTAAGAGCTGACTGGCATGTTTTTCTAAAGTTTTATTTGGAATTCTTTTCCCTCTATTTTTAAGTGATTGTTTCTATAAATTTGTTTTTAATATTTGTTCTTGATCTGATCTTAGGTTGAGTTATGTTATCCTTTTAAAATGAACTGAGTTTTCTGTCCTTTTATATTTGCTCCAAAATATCTAAATAAATGTACAGTATCTGTTCCCTGAAATCTGATGGAATTTATCAGTTAAACCATTTGAACCCTTTGTTTTGGAGAGACTTGATTCTTTGGCCATATTCTCAACTAATACTGTTATTTCTAGTCTATTTAAACCTTGACTCTT
This sequence comes from Xerus rutilus, assembly GCA_028644305.1. NCBI lineage: Eukaryota > Metazoa > Chordata > Mammalia > Rodentia > Sciuridae > Xerus > Xerus rutilus. The sequence continues at coordinate 48,436,280 of CM053408.1, forward strand.
TGCGGCTAAATTCTTCAAAAACCATTTTTTGGTCTGTTTTTGGGGAGTTTTGGGCAATAAATTCATATGATACATTCATGTAACATAAAAAATCATTTTCAGATTTTTTTAATACCACATGGGAACTGTCTCGTTAATAAGACTTCTCCACCGGACATGGTTCTCTCTGTCTTGAATGGTGCATGGATGAGTATGGCCTAAGTTTGTTTTTCTGATTCTTCTCATTTAATTCTTCAATAGTTGATGTCTCCTACTGCCTAACACACTCACACATTCTACATATATGTTAATGTGAAACATTTTTCTATCTTTTATAGTCCAATCATGTTCATTTGGAGTCTTTTTATTTAAGGTGTCTTCACCCACTATGGGTTTTTGTTTTTGATATGAAAATATCATTAATTTTTTTATTTTAAAAATGACATAAACTGGAGCTGAGGTTGTGGCTCAGTGGTAGAACACTTGCCTAGCACATGTGAGACACTGGGTTCAGTTCTCAGCACTGCGTATAAATAAATGAATAAAATAAAGGTCCATCAACCTTTATTGAAAACAATTTTATATATATGAAAACAATTTTAAAAAATGACACAAACTGGGGCTGGGGATATAGCTCAGTTGGTAGAGTGCTTGCCTTGCATGCACAAAGCCTTGGGTTCAATCCCCAGCACCACACACACACACACACACAAAAGACACAAACTGGCTGTAATATATTTAAACATTAGAAAACAACATAAAGCAGCTAAAATTGACCAGAGATTCACTATCTACTTGAAACCAGTATTATCTTGATGAATATTCTTCCAGATCCTCAATTTAAAACATCATTCATGCCATTTTATAAAACACTTTTCTTTACTCTTCAATATTCTGTATTTTTCCAAATCAATAACTATAAATGTATATTATTAACAGGTATTTATTATTACATTGTATAGATGTTCCATAATTTACTTGTTTTTAATTTAATTTTTTTAAAATTTCAAGTATTAAAAGAAAGTTTTGTTTTATTTTGTTTTGTTTTATAAAGCTGATGATTGAATGCAGTACCTTTTACATGCTAAACATGAGGTCCACTGGTAAGCTACATCCCTAGTCCCAAAGATAATATTCCTTCCTTAATTTTTAAATTCTTGGAAGTTATCTTACCATAATTCACCCACAGCAACTACCCATGGTTTATGTTTACCATGTACCAGGCCCTCTGCTAAGATACTTTACATGTGTTAGTTTTGCTCTTCTTACAAAAAATAGCAACAAAGCCCAAGTGAAAACCAAAGTCATTTATCATATTCTAGATGACAAGACATCCTAGGTTTCCCACAAGAAGGTAATTTTATTTTATTTTATTTTATTTGGTACCAGGGATTGAACCCAGGGGCACTTAACCAGTAAGCCACATTTCCAACCCTTTTAATTTTTAATTTTTAGACAAGTTCTCGCTAAGTTGTTTAGGACCTTGCTAAGTTGCTAAGGCTGGCTTTGAACTTGCGATCCTCTTGCCTCAGCCTCCTGGGTCACTGGGATTACAGGCATGCACTACTGAGCCTGACAAGAAGGTGATTTTTTTTTCCCCCTACTTATTTTCCAAGTCCTCTTGAAGCTACTTATTGCCCTTTTTTGGCTAAATTTTCATTTTCACTTCAATTAGTAATTGTTGGGTGTTTACCAACATTGACTTAGGTCCCAGTTTTTTCAACTATAAAGTGAGACAGTAGGATCAGCTGTTTCTGGGACATTTTCCAGCTCTGAAATGCTTGATTCTGGGTACTGTGACAGGTGGATTTTTGTGTCTTCAGGATGAGGAGGCAAAGGATTATAAAATGTTTTCTAACCACCATGGAGTTTATATCAGTGAAAATATCTAGACAGCTCTTAAGAAAGTGTAAAATTTAAACATTTTAAGTAGAATTTCATGGAAATACATTGGAGGACAAATTGATTTAAAAAGTCAGAGAAGGCCTCATTGAGAAGATGAGAATTAAGCTGGGCTAGCAGGCTAAATCAATGGCAAAAGAGTAAATATACAAATACTCAGAGATTTACTCTATGATTTAAGATGGAGAATAAACAAAATGGAAGATGTGCCAGAGAAATCCATGTGGCCCTTTGGATCCCCTCTTCATTGTATTTTACTCTGCTCCTTTGTGCTCTGTGCCCTGGGAAGTGACCTGCATTGGTGGACTTGCTCATCCTCTAGCTTTCTCAACTGAGTTGTAGATAAGAGAGTCAGGGGAGAGTAGAGTAGTGTTATCTATTCTCCAGGCCTCCTCACTGCCAGGTTTTAATAGCTTAGCCCCTTTTGAAGGCCACAGCATCTATCTAGAGTCTGTTCCATACACTCCCCTCCATAGTGTCTGATAATGTTTCTCTCTTTACCCCTTTGGACATAGAAGTTGTAATATATCTCTATCCACCCCAAAGCTAGCCTTGAGATGCATCACTATGTCCTATTTGCTCCCCAAGTTTTGCCTATGCCTTGTCAATAGTTCCCTTGGGAAAATCTTCTTTAATTACCCAGTCTAATATGCCATATATTTCTTGCTGTTACCATAATACTGTATCTGTGATTACAGGAATCATTTAACATGCCTTTACATTTTAGTAATTGTGAAATCACAATTATCATTTTTTTTTGGTACCAGGGATTGAATTTAGGGGTACTCAACGACTGAGCAACATTCCCAGACCTATTTTTTGTGTTTTATTTAGAGACAGGGTCTCACTGAGTTGCTTAGTGCCTCACCATTGCTGAAACTGGCTTTGAACTCCAGATTCTCCTGTCTCAGCCTCCCTAAGTGCTGGGATTATAGGTGTGTGCCACCACGCCCAGCTACAATACATCTTATTGGTGATGTGTATGTTTTACCCTACCCCTTGGTCCCTGACCCAAAAGCTGTTATTAAATCAGTGCTATGTCTTACTATCAATGGTATCTTCAAATTGAAGAACTATAGTATGTAGTAAAAGATATTCTAATAAAAGCCTGTAAAAGCCCACCTTAGATTCTTTGAGATAAAGGCCATTTGAATTTTATTCTATAGGCAACTGAGAGTAACTGTTGGGCTTCTGCATAGAGTGCCATAATTAGGCTTGCAATATAAGAATACACTTCCAACAGTGTGAAGTAAGGACTGAATATAGAGGTCTGAATACAGGAGGCCAATTGGGCTGCTGTTGAAATAATTTAGATGAAAAGCAATGAAGGTCCAAAGTAGAGCAATTAGAGTGGAAATAAAAAGGATGGGATAGACATAACAGGCTGCTATAGTTGTAATAAAAAAAGTAGCTAAATCAGGATAACTTAAGTATTGAGTTTGAAATATACATGAAAGCAGGAAGGATAGGCACAGGCCCGCAGAGCTTCTAGGGATGGCCACCAACTATGTGGAAACTAGGGGAACCTCTTTAACCTCACTCCTATCAAGAACTCAAAGACTGTAAGGATACAACAGCTACCACTGGATTATGGGTAAATGAGACCCACTATAATTTTTATGACTTTTGTATGCTTTTTGGAATTTTCCACATTAAAAAAATTAGTATTTCAACTTTATAAAACGTCTCCCAAATAGAGTATAATTAGGACTAATTGAAGAAAAATAGGCAAAAAAAATCAGAGGTTAAGAACACAATCTCCAAGCAAGACTCTCTCAGATCATTACTAAATCAACCGTCAAAGCCCACAAAATTTTCAAGCTGCCAATAGCCTCAGCCCTCTTTCTCTCTTTCCCAAGTTTGGAAGGGTAATAATAATAGTCCCTCTTGCAGGAGCTTGACTATGTGCTAAGCATAATTTTATACAATTACAAGCATTAACTCATTTAATCCTAACAATAGTCTCATTTTACAGATAAGGAAACTGAGCCACAGAGGAGTCAAGAAGCCCAAAGGCGCAGAGCTAAGCAACAGATGCAACCAGATATTCTGGTTTCAGGAAGCTCGTTTCATACACAGTGCAAATGACTGTATAGTGTAATGGTTATTATGACAATGACAGGTATTCATTGCTATCATTATGGAACAGTTTATAGCTCTAGTTAGAGAGAGAGTGGGCAGTCAAAAATTCACCAACAGTCTTTTGTGGGCAAAAAACAAATTTGTCTAAAATTGATCATAGATGCAATCCTAGAAAAAGTCTATCCTAATAAATAAATATATGAACTAGAAGGGAAAATGAAGACCATGGTGCAATCAGATGATAAAAAAAACATACTAAAAATATTTCTAAATAATCCAATGGTTTAAAACTTGATATAAAAATATGAAACCACATAAAAGAGAGTTTTTAAAAAATACAAGGAGTAGGACAAAGCTTTCTAAGTATAAAATAAAACTAGAAATCATAAAAGACCAATAAAATGAATCACATGCAATTTAAAAATTGCCTAAATGAGAAAACTATTAAAATTTAAGAAAAACAACAAATCATAAATTGTAAAAAAAAATTGCAATTCATGGCACAAAGAAATAACTTTCTTAATGATAAAGAGCTTCTAAAGTCAATAAAATGATGTAACAACTCAATAGAAAAATAGGCAAAAAATAAATAAAACATCCCCAACAAATGAAGAAATCAAGACATGGAGAGAAAAAGAAAAGAAAAATAAGCAAAGATACAAACAAACATATCATAAAACAAGAAGTTACACATGGTTCTTAAACCTCATTTAATAGAAAATACATATAAAAACTAAAATGACATTATAATACCAAATTTCATGAAAGACCTAAAGTATAAAAAAAATTGATGACTCACTTTACCAGAGTATGGGATAGTTGGCACTGCCATATGTTGATAATTACGGTGTTAATTAGTTCAATCTCTGCTCAGGATGCTTTACATTATCTATGAAAATCACATACACACATGCACTTTCACCTAACAATTTCTCTTTTGAAGTCTCCCTCTCCTTCTTTCCTCTTCCCCTCTCCCTCTCTCCTCTCCCTTCTGTCCTCCCCCTCCTCCTCCTCTTCCTTTTCCTCCTTCTTTCCAGTTTTAGGAATTGAACCTAGGGGTGCTCTACTACTGAGCCACCATGTGCACCACCACACTGGGCTGTATGTTTTGTTTTGTTTTTTAAAGAAAACATTTTTCTCAGGTTAGCATGGCGTAGGCCAGAAATTCCAGTGACTCAGGAGACTGAGGCACAGGGATCATAAGTTTGAGGCCAGCCTCAGCAAATTAGGGAGGCTTTAAGCAACTTAGCTAGAACTTGTCTTAAAACAAAAAATAAAAAGGGTTGGGAATGTGGCTCAGTGGTAGAGCATCCCCAGATTCAATCCCTAGTATCACAAAATAAAATAAATAAGTTAAAAAAAGAAAGACACACACATACACACACACATAGAGGAATCCAAGAGAGTGGTTAAAGAAATTATTTCTTCTTCTATAAAATGGAATCATTTGTAGTTAAGGCAAAGGACGAAACAGCTCTCTATAGTCTTATATATACACTTCCTACAAATATTATGAAAAAAAGTAAGATAGGGATGGGAGGTGGGGGGAGGGAGAAGTGCTAGGGAGTGATATGGCCAAATTATATTGTTATATTGTGTGCATGTACAAATATGCAACAAAAAATCCCATCGTTATGTACAACTACAATGCATCAATTAAAAAAAATGTAGAAAGAGAAAAAAACTAAAAAAACCAAAAAGTTGCAGATTACAAAAAAGTAGTATAGCCAAGAGCATACATGGTATACTTACATTTGGACACATGTTTATTTTTTGAGTATATATATGCATATATTTATGTATGTGTATATATGTATATGTATTTGACTAGATGTATAGATAAAATAAACAGTAATGCATAGATGAAATTGCCGTAGGTACATGCAGGGAAACCATCAACTTGATTCACAAAGAATATAAATGTCTTCTATATCCTACCTTACAGTCCTATATTTCTCCATTTCTCCCTCCATATTTGCCTTAATCCTGAAGCTTTCTTTAAGGGTCACAAAATGTTTGTAGCAATTTAAGTAGTCACATGCAGACAAAACTTTGGCAATAAAGTCTTTCAGTCTCCCTTCAGGTTCACTTTCTTAAGTGTGAGGAAGTCTTCCCGGAAGCCCTCTAGTGGACATCCCCTTAATGCCACGTTGGCAAATTTTGGGAAACATCCAGTCCTAATTACTACTACTAGAAAAATTAAGGGGTTACCACAGGCAATTTAGACCAGCGATTCTCAACCTGGAGTGATTTTGCCTTCAGAGAGTATTTGGCAATACAGGGGATATTTTTAGTTGTCACAACCTAGAGTAAGTGTGGTAGAGTTGTGATGCCTATAATCCCAGTGACTCAGGAGAGGTGGGAGGACTGCAAGTTTGAGGCCAGTTTCAGCAATTTAGCAAGGCCCTAAGTAACTTAGAGAAACTCTGTGTCAAAATGAAAAATAAAACGGGCTGGAATGTAGCTCAGTAGTAAAGCTCCCTGGGTTCAATCCCTAGTACCAAAAAGAAGAAAATAAAGGAAGGAAGGAAGAAATTAAGTGTGGTACTGACATCTAATGACTAGAAGCCAGGGATATTGATAAATGTTCTGCAATGCATAGAACAGCCCCTACAACCAAAAATTATCTGACCCCACATGTCAACAGTACAGCAGTTTTTTGGCTTACACTAATCATTTGGTGAGGAATTCACGTTGGGAAGTCATCCACTATGACCATCAAAGTAACCTTGACTTGTTCCCACCTAGTTTTAAGTTTCTTAGTTGAAATCACAATTCAATTGTGCTTCCCTAAAATTGCAACTAAGTTATCTTTATTTTTTATGAATTTTGGTAATTTCTACTTATTATTGAGGGCGTAGTCTCTATTTTGGCATTTCCCATTAAATTATTAAAAAGCCTAGAAACTTACCAGTTCAAGGAAGACTGTTTTAATTGCAGGTTATTTAGTTGTTGAATAGAGAATTAGAGAAGTAGACCATCCCACTAGTGGCTCTAGCGTAGGGTCACTGCTTTTGTCTACTGCACCCATGATAGCCTTGCTGATTCAAAAGAATCATTGGTCAACCCCAATTTTGGACCCCAAACCTACAGTATTTTAATTTATATTTGGGACATACTCTCCAAGACAAGTAAGACATGAGGTGGAGAGGTGAAAAGCTTTTTGTCAGCCATGTGCTATGCTACTTCTGGCTGGGCCACTCCTCTCCAGATGCCACCCTTGCTTCATGATTAATTCCTGGTGGCTTTAGTGTTCTTTTCTGCCCAAGCACATCTGTTGGGGATCATCTAAGTAGATAGATTCTAATAAATTGGAATGTCACAAAGGAAGGGGTAAAGGTCTTGGTTCCTTTCCACTCAGGAGGTTCCTTGCTTTTTGTGAAAATGTGCATATCAAGAGGTATTGGGATGGGGGGCTGGCTTCCTAAGAAGGTAGCCTTTGCCAGACACAAAATAAAAAGCAAAGGGTTCCTAGCTTCTTATATTTACATAACGAAAAGCAGCCACCCCAGTGAGTCTTCTTAGTGGGGGCGGGGGTAGTATGGGCTCAGCGGTCTGGGGAGACTGTTTTAAAGTGAAATTTTGTCTCCATTTGGAATTGCATCTGACAGTTTAAAAAATTTTAAAACAAATATCAATTTTCACCTCACCAGCCAATATATTACATTTATTTATTCCATTCTTATTTTCGATCATGCCTTGCTTTTAACTGTGAACTACCTAAATTTAACCCTCCCCATTTTCGTAATTGTTATTTGAATTATTGGCTACAGGTGTATCTGAAAGACATGAGCCTTAGAAATAAGTGAACTATCCCTAGTCAATCTTCTCTTCGCCTGAGTCTTCTAGTCACTTATTTTTCTTTCTTATGTAGAATTTGAATGTTCTTCGTGATCTCGTATTGATACCTTACCAATTTTGTCAACTTGGATGTTATTTCTTTTGCAGATGCTCCTCTTCCAGAGAGTAGAACATCTATTCTTTATTTCAAATCTACAGAATTAGTGGCCATTACATTCTATATATTATGGTGTATTTTTCATTGCAAATGATATATCTATTAGTTTGCCAGTATACAAAATTCCTCTTTAAGTGTTGCTTAAGAGACTTTCAAGGAATTTGGGTCTTCTATGTTTATTTGCTTTGATTTGACATTACTTCAAAGCATCTATGCATTAAAGCTTAGATATACTACCCATAAATATACATGTAAACACATATATTCATAACATTTTCAAGCACATAGCAGCATAAAAAGCAAGTTTCTTCATGACTTTGTCCACCTTCACACTCCCCATAGATCACTATCATTGATATGTATCCTTCTGGATGTCTTCATATTATGGCTCTTTGAAAAATGTGCTTTAGCTTTTATGCTATTATTTTTTGAACTTATTCATCTTATACTGTCAAGGCTAGTTAGTCTGGCTAATTACTCATCTGTGTATGATCTTAAGCTCTTGTCCCAGTTTTTCTTCTGTAATAAACACTCTTTTCTTGGCAGCATATCACTTCTTCCCTTTTCTATAACCTGCTCCTCCTTCCCTTCCAATTCTCTGACTCTTACAGAAGGTATTAAATTATACAAATGTCTTCTCTCACCCCCAGGCATAGTTGATTGGTCCATAATTGATCATATAATCCAAGTTTGCTCAATCATAACACCCTATCCCTGCTGCACTTTGTTGATTGGTCTGGAATGTCAGCACTTGAGCTACAACTTTTTCTTCCCTGGGATTCTTTTAACACAGAACCATGAACCTTGTGAATCCATACTATTATGGTGCCAAAGCCTTTAAGATGTCCATGGATTCGAAGTTTTTGGTGACCATGTTTCCTAAAAATTGGAGAAAGCTAGTTTTCAGTGAGAGAATGACACAGACATGCAGAGCGCAGATAAGAGACAGAAGTTTTGGAGTCACTCATACTCTGTTCCTCAGACTTAGTTGTTCTCTTGTCTTTCTCAAGTTCTTCTAATTAAAGGATTCAAGAGTAATTCCTCTCTTTGTGCTTATGTTAGGCTCTTAAATAATATATCTTTAATTTAAGGAGACTAATTTCATTCCTCTCCTCTCTGAAATATTACTTTGGGTGGTGACAAATAATTTTTCAATAAGTCATTAAGGTTACACAGGTTCTTCTGAACTTTATTTTTGTTTAACTGGGTCCTCAAAAATTATAAATACAGGATGTTATTTCTTCAGGGAGTGCCATGAAGAATCAGTTGAATTAGACTTCCAATACTTTTACTTTCTTACCAAGGAAACAAGGACAATACGTAGTGTGTAGTTGGCAATATGTAGTGAACAGATTCACAATCAGGACTATATTATGTACTTTGTTCTAGAAATCATCAAACTAAGTAAGATTCACACAAACATATTCCATCTTCTTATACTATTGTTAAATTTTTATGATTTAAAGCATATCTTTCAGCAAGTCTGTTTAGAATCTCTTGATGAGTTATATGTCATTAATTTCATTTATACTATGGAAAGTTTTGGCAAAGTATCTCAACATTAATTTCTTGAAAAAGTTCCTCAAGTGGCAAATAGTAATCATTTAATTAATTAGTACCAGGGATTGAACTTAGGGGTACTCGACCACTGAGCTACATCCCCAGCCTTATTTTGTATTTTATTTAGAGATAGGGTCTCACTGAGTTGCTTAGCACATCACCATTGCTGAGGCTGGTTTTGAACTTGAGATTCTCCTGTCTCAGCCTCCCAAAGTGCTGGGATTACAGATGTGTGCCACCGCACCTGGCTCCCAACTCTTTTCAATTTGAGACAGTTTCCCTAAGTTGCCAAGAACTAGCCTTGCACTTGTGATGCTCCTGTCTGAGCCTCCCAGGTAGCTGTAATAATCATCATGTGGTATTTCTCCGGTCTCTTATTTCAACTATTAACACATTTCTTTTTTTGACAAGTGTGATGCAGGCACTTACTCATGTATGTAACATTGAAAATCCAGATGTGCCTCGCTGGAGTTTCACTCAAATTTCTGATTAAATTTTGGGTGTTTAAATAAAAATTACAGAAGGTTATTGTTTTGGACTAGGCTCCTACACTGAGCCCCAACAACTAAAAATCAAAATGGAGTCCTTCATGCTAAAGTTCCACACTACCAAGGAAAAAACTAAGCAGTTTATCTGAACTTTGGAGAAATCGAGATTAAAAAGATAACAGCCAAATTTTCCAAAAGACCAGTTTTAATAAGTATGATAATTAAATTTCCTCTACCTTAATTCTTTCACTAAAAAGATCCTGAAATAAACTGATACAACCAATTAGTTTCCTATCTCACAAGGAAAGTAACTTTGAAATGACTAATCTACTTTTTTTTTTGTTTCTGCTTTCTTTAGTTCTTCTTCATGAAACCAACCTCCTTTGCTTGACCCAATAACTTGTTCTATCTGTAAAATCAAGTGTTTCCTGATTCTAGAATTGAAAATAAGGCCAATTAAGACATTTAGCTAAATTATTGTAATTTTGTGCTTTGACAGGTGTTTACAATGTTATTTCTAAAGATTATTGGTTTTATTCCATACACTTTTTTCCAGACTTTAATTTTATAAAGGTAAATTAAGTTCATTTTGGGAAGTACCTTCTTGTTGGTCCGACATAGCATTTAACATGAATTTTTCACATACTCTCTGTAGGTTATTTCCTTTGCATTATTTCATAGAATGATCTGTTTTATTGTGTGGTCAAATTACAATCTAGTCAATATTATAGAGTGGTTTAGAACTCTTATTTGAAATCACATACTTCTACTACAGAATGTTGTTTTAAAGATAAACATGGCACTATAAGTCAATGTAAACTACTTAACATAGCACCTAGCATATAGCATAGTAATTTTCCTATTAGTCATTTTATTAGTGCTGAAACTAGACTTTTGGGAAAAAAATTACTTTTGGGTTTTCCTCAAATATTTGGTACCAATCTACCTAGAAATCATCAAGGAGCTACCATTTTAGTAGTAGAGACAATCAACAGTTAACTAATGTTTACTACAATATCAAGTTTAGAGTGAGAGTTATGAAATGGATTAAAGAAAAATGAAGCAAGGTAAGGGGATAGAGTGATGGGGATGCTAATTTAGACAGGGTGGTCAAGGATGACATCTCTCTGTGTTGATGACACAGACTTGAATGAAATGAGGGAAGGAATTATGTGACTGTCATTCATTACATGCATGAGTGCTCCTCGTGGGGCTTATTAGCTGCAACCTTTGGGTTCTTAGTCACACTTATTTATATGGCTGCAGAACTATTTTTATTTCTATGACTCAGTATACCAACTGGATTTTACAATCCAGGAAGGAAGTGCCTATGCTTCCTGTGTCCTTTAAATATCCTTCAATGAGTACTTCTTGGATGCTTTCTTGTTAGTTCTGTAAGGGAACTTGTAGAAGTATTTTGAAAAGAAACAGGCTTTTGAAGAAAGCATACCATATGAAGAAAGCAGCTACAGCATGGAAGAACAAGTGTTGGAGTTAAGAAATTGGGTTTGGATTCCAGCTCACCAGTGTCTTGTGTGGACTTGAACATGTCTCTTAACATTACTGGGTCTATTTACCTATCTGTGAAAAGGAGATGGTAGTGTTAATTCACAAATTGTTGGAGCAGTCAAATGAAGTAATCAGTATGAAAAATACTTGGAATGTTATAGGAAATCAGTGTTAGTTGATTTTTGAGTATGTAGAAGCTTTTAATATCCTCTAAGATAATACGCTTGGGTTGGTTTTATGAATATAATTCTTACATATTATGTTATACTAAAAATAGAAATAAGAAATTTAGTAAATACAATATTTCATCATGCTAATGATAGGTAACAGAGTGCTTACTGTATTCTAAAAGCTATTCTAAGCATGCTACATAAACTAACTCAATTTCTTGCCCTAATCATACAAGATAAAAAATATTCCCATCTTACTCACGAGAAAGATGAAGCACAAAGAGGTTAAATAATCTGCTTATGGTTACACAATGAGTAATGGAGTTGGGACTAAGATGGTTTGACACCAATGCTTGTGTTGTTTCAACTATAAAAGACTATCTATACACTTAGAAGCCATTATCTTAAGCTTTTCCTAAAGGAAAGTCATTATAGAAAATGACATTAACAAAAAATAGAGTAGAAATTAAAGTACAGGTATAACCAAGTTTTAAAAAGTAAGATAGAAACATGTTCGTTAACTAGAAGTTAGTTTAGGCTTTATCTAAAGTTAGCACCCAACATTACAATTTGAAAGATGATTTACGTTATTATGCAGTTTCACATCTTTTGTCTCAAAAACCACTTATTTTAGAATAATGGTTGCTTTGTTCTGATTAGAGATTTTAAAAATTACCTATACAGAATGTTTAATTCTGAAGCCTGTTTATGTTTATCACATAGAATGGCATTTCAATACCATATCTCATTTTATAAATCTAGTATTTTAATTCAGTGTTCTTTTTTTTAAGTTTAAGCATGAATGTGGTACTAATACATGTATTTTTGTGAATTAATAGAGAAATAAAATATAAAGTTTATCTATGTATATTTATGATTAACATGGAGCTGGGCATGGTGACATACACATAGTTGCAGCTATCTTGCAGAGTGAAGCAAGAGGATCACTTAAGCACAGGAGTTTGAGACCAGCCTGGGCAACATGGTGAGACTCTAACACACACACACACACACACACACACACACACACACACACAAAGCAAAAATGAAACTAATCAACTACATAGACATAACTTACATAAAAACCTAATTCATCTTTGACATGGTTGAGTTTCAATATCAGTACTAGGTAAAGACTCATGTGGTATAAATATTAATGTGAGGTAAGACACATGCAACAAAATCATATACAAAGATGGAGAGAAATTAATCTGTAAATAATAGGAGCATATGTAAATATCATAAAGTACAAGTCTTGATTGACAAGAGTAGGGTAGTTTTTGAACAAAATAAAACAAAAATGGATGCTATTTTTTAAGAAAAATCTTAAAAACAGCATTGGCTTTCAGTCCCACATGGGTATTTCCTTGCCAATCTGGTTTATTTTTTTGCTCTGCTATCTAGTATCTACATGCAAATAGTACATCTATGCTGCCTCTTGAAAAAAGTTAACCAAACATCCACTTTTGACCAGCAGAAAATATTAAGATTAACTGTAATTATTTTGGATGGTATAACAGTTTTTCAAAGTAGAAATTCATTTATCTGTTTATTTTAAATAATTTTATCTACTTTGGAACCTACTGGAGATAAGCTGCCTAGACAACATCTTTCATTAATCACCTATGCCATCCAGGTAAACCAAAACATGCGAGCAGGCTATGACTTTAAGTTCTTATACAGCCTCAATTATGTGTTAGTCAACCCAAGCACCCATTATGTACTCAATAATAGGTATGACACAGCTCTGGACATCAGCAACACCATGAGGAGGCAGACACAGGCAGTCTGTTTATACTTCTTTTCCTGGTATTAACATTCTTAAGAAGCGCGAGAGATAGCAATGAGGTCGTGTCTTCCTCATTCAAACCTTACAGTAGCACTCTACTAGATTTCTTCATCTCTATTTGTTGTATTAATAACCAGACTTCAGAATAACACTGCCTTGAGAAATGATAGCACTGTATCTTAGAAGGAAAGAAAATGTAGCATGTCAGCCTGGGGACAAACTTCTAATTGCCAGTGATTCTCGTGAACATAATAATTTCCTGAATATTAAAGCATCTATTGAGGTCAGCTACAGTCGTACAGAAAAAAAATGGTCTTGAAACTTTAAAACTGCATTGCTGCACATCATAATGTAACAAAGTAAACAAAAAAATTAAAAACATTGTTTAAAAAAACAATAGCAGGGAAAGCAGCTGATCTTTAGGAAGGCACTCGGTTGCTTATTATGAAGTATTCAGAGTCCGATGCATTTTCAAAGCTGGTTACAGTCATTACCACAGCACACCCTTGTGAGGTAAGTGTATTATCACCTTCGGTTCATAAATGAAAAAAACAGAAGTACAGAATGATTAAGTCACTCCCTGAGGAGAATGAGTCAACGTCAAGAGTCATAGTTGACCCGGCTTAACGACTCCTGACGGTCAGTCCAGGGCTTAGTCAGCGGAGCCCAGAGTGGCTTCCCTGGCTGGCACCTGGACTTAGGCTATTTCCGCTCACGTTAAATCAGAATATTGGAACTGACTGGACAGAACTTCCAAATAATTTCTATTTCCAGCAAGATTTATCCCTGAGATCTTAATCTTAGGATTTGGAACAGAAAAAAACTGTCGGGTGCATTCCCCCTCCCCCAGCCGCGGCAAGTGGGCACTGCGGGCGGTTCCGCCTATCCCTTTTCGCAGTGATGGCAACAAGTGATCACCAGCGCTAGCCGAGCCGGGGACCGTTGATTGCTTAAACGACTCTCCATCGCCGCCTCTTTTTGAAACTAAAGAGAAAATGGTGGGAGGTCAAAAGAAAACTAAATAAACGCACAAGCAACTTGTCCTAGGACCTCAACTAAGCAAATGAAGCCTTATTGTGTGTGCTGAGCCTGCAGTTCCCAACCTCCTGGGGAAGATGGGAGGACGGGGCGACAAAGGGTACATTAGGCATGCCAAGCAGTAAGTACGACCACAACTATCCAGGCGGAAGAGCAGAGGACTGAAAACCACTCCACAGCACGCGAGTGCCGGACCCGCTGGACGACCACGTGACCAGTCTCTTTTTTAAAAAAAAAAAAAGCTTTGCCTTAAAAAAAGAGACACAGAGACTCCACTTCCCAGAAGCCTCTTGTTACACACGCAGCCGCAGTCTTGCGCAGGCGCCGCCAGGGCCAAACGGACACGTCCGTCACGTGGACAGTAGCCGGCCAATCCGGTTTGAATCTCATTTTTTTCCTCTCACCCCCCCTTCAGGAGCGGTTGTGCGATCAGATCGATCTAAGATGGCGACTGTGGAACCGGTGAGTATTGCCATTGGCCCCCACCCCCACGGGTCCCCGCGCTCCGTCTCCCTTCGGACTGAGGGACCCCGCGGGACTGCGTTCCCGGCGCGCACGCTATCCCTGGCCGCCCCCTCCCCCTCTTCTTGGGCCTGACCTTCCCCGGGCAACTGGGGGTGCCCTGGAGGCTGACCGAGGCGGCGTGTAGCGCACACGTTCTGGTGGGGGCCCGAGAACTGGGGGAGCTGGTGGGGGAGGGGCGGCGTGGCGCCTCCTGCGGAGCCGCGCGTTGTCTCCAAGGGTGTAGGATGACGGTGGCTCGGGGCTAGGTGTGTGGGATTGTCTTCGTGGTGGGAGGGCGCGGGGCCGGCTCCGAGCGGGCACCGGGATCCGCAGGGAGGGTGGGCGGCGATCCGATCTGGAATGAGATGGAGGAGGGAGCCTCGGGGCAGCCTTTCCATCTCCCTCCCTCCTTCCAGCGCTCCAGCCCAGGGGCTCGGGTGCCGGGCGCGCGAGGGTCTTCATTAGACCGGTGGGCTGGGAAGCCGGTGGGCGCGCGGTGCGAGAGGGTAGGATAGGCGGGAGTGGAGCCGCGGCACGCGCGGAGAAGCTTCGATCTCGCCGAAGGGAGACGAGAGGGGCGAGCGCATGTTACTCCAGCGCACTGGAGAGTTGCCGGGGTTGGCGGCTGGGGCGGCGAAAAAGGTTTGAGATGGGGAGGAAACCCCGGTGTCGCGTGGTTAAGCTCTCTCGAGTAGTACGAGGGTGGTAGTGGTGGTGAGAAGGGGGATCACATTGTCCTCGCCCCTCCATGCTTGGGACTGGGCTGTCATGGAGGAGGGAAGGGGGAGGAGCGAGGCCTACTGATCGCTGCTGCCGGTCGGCTCGCCGGCCGGACCTGCTGCATTTCACACGCGCCTGTCTTCCATTCATTCATCCTTTCCGCACAGTGCGCACGCCTCAGAGAATGCGATCGCGTCCACGTCTATCTGTTCTTCCGTGTCTTTATCGCTTGGAAGATTTCTAAGACACAGTTTATTGGAAGTAAAAACTTAACTTTTAAGAGTGCTTTTCCATTTGAATTTTTTCTTTTAATTCACGCTACAAGCTTTCCTCTCAATTTAGGCACCATTTTAAATTTTCTTAAAGCAAGTTAATGTCAGGCCAGAAAGTTGGTAGTTAACCCTAAGGCAGAGAGTATTTTTGTCATAGTTTGAGTTTGTCTACACTGGTTCGCTGAGACTTCTGGGCCTGTCTTGCCGTTTACAGATTGTCACACATGTGATAATGTCTTAGGTGCATAATGGAGTACATTAGCAACCAGAAAACATTTGACACTGTGGAACCAGTTATAGATTTTCCTTACCAGGTATTTTTGTCCATCTTTATATGATAACTTGCTATTTTGATAATAGTTTACTAGTTTGTTTTGACTATTAAAAATACTTATTTAAAAAACTTTTTAAAAATTATCCCATAAACTACACAGTAGCTTATTTTATATTACATTGATGCAAACTGTCCTTATTTGTTGCCAGAATTTAAGGCAGTTTTTCTGTTTCACTACTTGTTCTTTATTGGCATCAGTTTTCATTTATGTTTCTGGGAATTAGATTGACTCTTAAATAGCTAAAAAAATTAACTGACTTTAGAATATTAAAGTTATATAACAACGAAGTATAAATATGTAAAATTTAAAACCCTTTTAAGAGATTCTGGTGTCCACTTTTGATAGGATCTACTCCTGGCTACTATACCAGTGTCAGGAAAAAGGTTACTGTGGTAATGGAGGCAAGGCTTAAAAATCTTTAAATGATAAAACAGTAATGTGTTCCGTGAAGTTTCGTCAGTAACTTTTAGGGCCTTCAGATTTTGTAAAGCTATTTAGGTTTGTTTGAACACAAACTAGAACTGCAAAGTGGAAAAGGACTATTTTGAGTCAGTAAATATTTGTAGCTCCTGATATGTTTAGGGTGGTGTAACAAAAGATACAAAGTTAATACAAAATGTGATTCTGTACCTTGTTCATTGTAAATTCTTAAGAAGCTTAATTCCCAGTGTTGTGGTCACTGATAGTGTTCTAGTCCTGGCCCAGGGAGATTTGGATAGTGTGTTTAAATTTAGGAAGATGAGTTATATTTTTAAAAAGAAGAAAAATTAGGGAGATAACCCAAAAATTTTAAATGTAGAGATCTAAATTGAAGCTATAATAGTTTGGGGTTGTATGTTAAATAGCATTGAAGTGCGCGTATTTCAGTAAGAAACACAAATTTTTACTGTTTTATGCATCCTGTCCACAGGCTAATCATGTAGTATTCTTTTTGACAGTTTTATAATTTATTTTGGCACTAGAGCTTGAACCCAGGGCCTCCCACATGATAGTGTACCAATGATCTGTACCCCTGGGCTTGGATTTTTTTTTTTTTTTTACTATTTTTTTTTAAGTTGTAGCTGAACACAATACTTTTATTTTATTTATTTATTTTTATGTGGTGCTGAGGATTGAACCCAGTGCCTCACATGTGCTAGGCAAGTGCTCTACCACTGAGCTACTACAACCCCAGCCTGTTTTTTTTCCCCCCTTTAAAGCAATTTATTAGAATTGGGTTGCAGTTGAGGTTTTATTGCTGAAAAAAAAAATCATATTTCATTGCTACTTCAGCTAACTTGTGTCATTAATGCCCTTTTTTACTGTGCATAATCATAGGCACTTAGAAAGAGCCATGGTTTTTTCCTGCTTATCTCATCTTTCATAAACATTTGATAGTTTTTGTCAGTGGAAACTACATAAAATATTAATCATTTTAAGTCCTTGTAATGTTTTGATTGTATGAGTTTAGTTACATGAAGATATAGGGCTTACAAATATTAAAGTGACAAGAAGCTTGAAAGGGAAAATTGAAGCATTTTACTTCTTTATACGTAATGTGACAGAATTTTTAACATTGGGACAAACAGTACTCTTCTGTCATCCTATTGGCATATGAATTGTGGCTAGGTCAAAATTCGACTTAAGATGGTAAGGCACTGTCCCCAGGCCATCTTCCCTCCAGTGGCTCATCTTTCTTTGTAACTATATCGTCATTCTGCATTCTTTATTATCCCCCTCCCTTTTTTGACTTGTATTTGTTTTTAAGGTAAGATAAATTTTGATTTCTTTAACTGAAGGCATGTGATTTTACATGTTTTTACATTGTATCTTGAACTATTTAAAATGTACATTAATTTCTTAAGTGAATCAACTTGGACAGCCAGAAGATTTAATGTTTCCTTTTTTATACTTTAGAAACATGCTTTTAGTTGTAAAGAGTTTAAGGCTTACCTACATATTGACATATAAATGTTGTTATAAAATTCAGTGTATTTGTCAATGAGATACTGTTTGTTGATTGGCAAACTTTACAAATTAGTATAGGTGTTTCTGTTTTAATTAAAGAACCCAGTATATCAAAGTTGATTAATAAACCAAATAAATTTGGTTCTGGCATTTCTGTTCCAAACTTCATTTCACTTTATACTCTGAACTAATATGAGTAGTTATTTGACTTCAATAAATTTAGTGTAGATGTACAATTTACTCACTGAAATTGTAGAGAATCATATGTAAAGTGAATTATGTAAGCTTAATATAATTTGAACAGAAAATTATGGGCAAATAACACTTTTATAAGTGTTCTGTTTAATTTATATAAGGTTTAGAGTATAATGGAAGTACTAGCAGTCCTCGACTTACTAAGGGAGCTGTGAAATAATTTGTCTATCAATGGTAATTTCTCCTTTTTCCTCCCTGCTCCCACTAGAAATTTCCTTTACCATCTGCCGCATATGACTTGCACCATCTTTATCAGGGACTTTAAGAAGTGAAAATGAGCATAGGTTATAGTTTCATTTTAATATCTGTTACTAGGAACATTGAAATTTCTTAGTTGAAAAATTAGGAATAAGACATGTTAAAGTCATTTTGACTTTTAAATGCAATATTCAAAGATGAGAATTTGTTAGTTATAAAGGAGTAGATAAGGTTAATCTATCAGTGTATTCCATGCAGGTGTATTCATTCATACACACATCTTTTTCCTTTGCTAGGAAATTCTGCAGCCTTTTGATTATCAATCCTTGGCCATCGGCAAGAAGTGCAAAGCCTATGATCTCCCACCCTCAGATACTCTTCCCACTCCTATCCTTAACCTTAAAAATCTTTCCTTTTTGTTCCTTCAAAAGTCCATTGTCATGTCTGGAGGAAAAAAGTACCATTTTTTGCTCTAAAATACCTGAGAATGTAGTCAGAAGTATAAATTTTTAAAATGTTATTCCATAGAAATAATGAGAAGCTGAAGTTTAATCACACTGTTTAGTTTCCATTGGATCATGACAGACCTAAGCAGTATTGTATTTCATGTGTATGGATTTAGAGTTCTAAACAACAAACTCAAAAAAATAAAATAAAAGGCCTTTTAAGTACCATCTGTGTGTAACACCTATTTTTTAATGTAAGCAGAGCTTTTAGTTTTTAGTAATTACTAACATAGCACTTAATATAAGTCAGGCACTACATGGTTCCTTTACATATATTCATACTACCCTTACAGCAACCCTATAAAGTAGGTAGTATTCTTATTTCACATATGAGGAAACCAAGACACCAAGATTAACTTTGTGTGACTAACTTTCCCCAAGATCACACAACTGGGGTGTTGTTTAAACAAAATAGCCAAGTTCCAGAGTTGTACTCTCACAATCATGACATCTTCTTTCCAGGAAGCATGCAGTGTGCTTTCCCTTAGGTGACTTCAGAAAGGGAAATTTATTTTGATAAACTTATCAGGCATTTTGCTGTAGCTAAAAAATGTGTGCACAATTTTTTTAGGTGCTGTCATACTGTCATGTTAAATAACAAAAATGAAGAATCCTAAGAAAATAGCACCTTCATTTCTGAATCTGAGGATTGAACAAGAATAGTCCTTGGTATCCAAGGAGACTGGTTCCAGGACCCCCAGTCTCCCCGCAGATATACCAAAATCTGCAGTTGCTCAAGTCCTTTATATAAAATAGTGTAACATTTACATATAACTTATGTACAGCCTCCTGTATACTTGAAGTCCTTTCTAAATTAATTATAATACTACAATATCAGTGCTATGTAATTTTTCTACTGTATTGTTTAGGGAATAATGACAAGAAAATTCTATCATGTTCGGTATAGACACTTTTTTTCCTGAATATTCCATCCAAGGTTAATTGAATCTGCCAATAACAAGTCAGCAGATATGGAGGGTGGACTGTATACTAATTGCATTTATTAATAGGTCTAGAACTTTTCAAGTAGAATTCTAAAGAAATCAAATGGCCATTTCTCATCTCCCAGTTTCTCATGATTTTTTAGTTGGGATTTGCCTTTCACTTTTGCTAGTGAAATAATTTTAGTAAATTTTTAAAGATTTACAAATGTGGAATTTCGTCTTGACTAAACTACCTAAGTACTTTTAGTAATTTTGGTGAAAGGTTTGGCAAAGTTGAACAATTTTTTTGAAAAAATTTCAGCTAAAACACATATGTGTGTTTATTGTGGATTTTAAGCTTGTTACAATGAAGTTCTATACAGAAATTAGTTAACATTATATTCTTTCTTTGCTGTTGATTATAACAACAGTCGATAACATTTTTTTTTACATGAATATGTTAATATTGGTATAAAAAATCATATAGGGTAGTAGCCTGTGTAGCAACACTGGTGATTTCAAGTGTTAAGTCAAGAAAATCTGATATCTTAATGGAAAGATGAAATGAACATCTTTTTCTTGTGTTTTTTTTTTTAGTTGTAGATGGACACAATATCTTTATTTTTTTTTATGTGGTGCTGAGGATTGAACCCAGTGCCTCACACTTGGGAGGCGAGCACTCTGCCACTGAGCCACATCCCCAGCCCCTCTTCTGTTTTTTTATTGAATGAAATGAATGTTTTATAGGTAAAGAGTTCATTTTTCAGGTAAATTTTTTTTCTGTCACATAGTTCTTAATGAGAGCCAGAACTCAAACCCAGGTCTCAAGCTTTATTATTTTCCTGTTCAAGAAAAATGAAAGTAAAATTCAACCAAAATAAAACCTCCAACTCTTTTAGTAAACTTGTATATCAGGGATAAAATTGATGCATACACCATCATTATACATGAATATAAAATACATAAATATTACAATTAATGTATACCAATATGTTTGTATATTATATTAATGTAAATGTTAATATATGATGATGTAATGTAATTTTATAAATTAAATATAGCCAGGCACAGTGGCGCATGCCTGTAATCCCAGTGGCTCAGGAGGCCGAGGCAGGAGTATCCTTAGTTCAAAGCCAGCCTCAGCAACTTAGCGAGGCCCTAAGCAACTAAGAGAGACCCTGTCTCCAAATAAAATATAGAAGAGGGGCTGGAGATGTGGCCCAGTGGTTAAGCATCTCTGGGTTCAATCCTTTGTACCCTCCCCCCAAAAAACATTAAATACAAAATAATTTCTCTGAAAGGATTTTACCATATGGTTTGGATTGTGGGAATAGGAATGATTTTTGTTGTTTTTCATTTGAATTTGTACTTTAATTTTTACCATGTTAATGGTATTTAGCATTTACTGTATAATTTTTTTCTTGATTTAATAATACATGCTTGTGGTACAAAATTTGAATTTATCCCTTTAGTAGTCTGGTGAAGTTATAAGATTTTATCTTTTTTGCAGTAGGGCTCAAACCCATTTCAGAATGTTTTTAAATGCATTAAATAAAATGCATAGAATTACAAAGGAAACCAGTTATACTGATAGCAATAGGGATTGAGTTAACATGAAATATATTAAGTACGTGGTCTGGCACAGGGTAAGTACTTTTAATGTGAAAAATTTATCTCTCGTCTATCCCCAACCACTGAGTTTCCCTTTCCAGAGCACTCATTTTCTTCAGTTTTTTGAGGATCCTTCTATAAAAGGGCCATTCAAGCGAACTTTGTGTGATAATCGAAATACTCTAGTGTGCTGTCCACTATAGTAGCCACTAATCTCACATGTCAGTTAAGTACTTGAAAATGTGCATAGATCAATCAAGGAAATAAAACATTATTTAACTTTAATAACTTTAATTAGCCATGTAGGTAGTGGCTTTCAAATTGCCCATTACTTTAGAATCTAGACACATTATGGTGTATACAAACATGAATATGTATTTCATTTGATTTTGTAAAGTAAAACTGGGTATGTTCAATTTGGTTGGATTAAATAGTTTAATTCTATCCTAGAAAATCTTTTCTGTGTATTTTAAACTTTCAAAGGTATTTATTTGGTCTTGTATAGAATTAAAATTATTCTGTGGGTTAATTTTTATTTGCTGGGTTTTTTTTTTCAACTGTGAATAGGTTGTCTTAATACTGTTCAAAACTCAGGATTTGTACAAGAGTATACAGTGAAATCTTCTCAAGCTGCTTCCTATTTAGGCAGATCATCTCTTGAAGCAGCCAGCATTATCCATTTTTTTTCTTTTTTTTAATAGACATTTTGTATATACAAGCAAATGTGATTTAAAAAAAATATAAATGGTAGCCATCTTCCACAGTATTCTGGTACATTGCATTTTTGCCTAATACTTCATGTAGAGCATTATGTATCAACATGTAAAGCACTCACTTTTCTTTTTTTGATAGAATGTATTGCATAGTGTGGTTTTAACAGTTATTTCTATATTGATGATCAGTATTTATAGCCATATGCCATTTCAAACATTGTTGAGGTAAATAGTCTTTACTTATATCCTTTTATACAGGAGGTAGTAAATCTATAAGATAGGTATTTAGACAACAAATTGAAAAGTGAAAAACAGTACTGGTCAAATAAAATAATTGTGCAAGTTTAGTTGGCTATCAATTAATTCTTAGATCTCAAAGAGTGAACTGTTTATATGTGGTAAAAAAGTACAAAATATATGTAAGTTTTAGAGAAAGAAACTGGATATCCTTGTACCCATCACCTAGGAGATCATCATTACCTCAACTTTTTAAATACTCCCTTATCATGATTATTTCTTTGCCCCCTTATCCTGACTTTCCTGTTAATCATTCCTTTTTAAAATAGTAATCTCCATTTTATGTATCTTTCAGATACATATTGTTTAGTTTATGAAAGTTCCTAAGAGAAAATAATCTGAATACAATTTCTGGTTCATCGTTTGGTTTTAGCTTCTAGAATTTCTACTAAAGCTCTTCCTGGGGAAACCATGAGCATATCTTTGGAAATAGGACTCTGCAGTTATTATCTGGCAGGTTTGTGTTGTGGGCCAGGCAAGAACATGCAGTAGGAGAGCAGTATGTGGGAATAGGCCACTCTGTTATCTTGTTTTAAGATTAGATTAAGCAATGCTCTTTTGGTCAAGTAAGGGAGCTGAACACAAAGGAAGAAAAAGGAACTTCATTACATGGTCAAACTGAGTTAAATATGGATTAAAACCTGGACCAGAATCCATAGTATTTAGTGATTTTTCATTTTTTTTATTATAGTGCTGGGGATAAACCTTGTACATGCTAGACAAGTTCTCTACCACTGAGCCCCAACCTCTTGTTTTTTAACGAAATGTATCTTGGTCATAATAACCATCAAATCATATTGCTCTACTCACATTCACCTGAATCACATTACTCCAGTCTGGATTATTAACTCTATATTTGGTGCACATTAGTCTTCACTTGATCTCCTTTTACTGTGTTTCTGATTCCCTCTCATTTTACTTCTGTGTTGTACCCCTCTGTTTATTGTGTCCATTGGCTTCCTCTTATTTGATTTCTCATGTCACTTTGGTGGATCACATCTTTAGTAGTTTCTTTAAGAAAAGGTATATGGTAGTTAAATAACTTTTTGAGACCTTGAATATTAAGCATTATCATACCAATAGTTTGGCTGGGTATAGAATTCTTCTCTTTGGAATTTTGAAGATATTGTTCTCAAGTTCTGTTAATAAGTCTTAAAATGATTCCGATGCTTTTTAAAAAATGATTAATTCCTTTTATACCCCCATTGCTTAGAAATTTGTAGATTCTTGTCCCAGTACAGTATGAGTATGAACTTCTTAATTTGTTAAACTGTATTTCTAGTTGTTAGTCTTTTATTTAAAAGTTTTCCCTTGTACTTCATGACTTCTAGGCATTCCACTGTGCCTCTGTTGATATCATCTTTTTTTTTTTTTTAATTCCAGTGGTGCTAGGGATTGAACTGTGTTGGGATTGAACCCAGGAGATGTTATCTATCTTGAGGGTGACTGCTATCAACATTGCAGCTCAGCCTGGGCAGTCCACAGTATCTTTTCAGTGGTTCTGAAAAATTCTCTCAAACAATGTTGACTATTTCATTGAAAATGATATTTCCACTGTGTTTAATGTTTTTCTGTTTATTTTTGTCTCTTGATGGTTCCTTGAGGGCTTTGATGATGAGGGCAAAGGTAGAAGATACCACTGGTATCTGAACTTGTTAGTTCTGAATGGTCAGTTTCACTGTCCTCAGACCCTTCCATTCACCGGTTGCCTTGAGGATGATATCGCCAACCTCTTTTTCTTTCAGAGATAGACCTCATGGCAGACATAGTAATGACCTTGGGTCCAACCTGGGCAGCATTGTGGCGGTGACTGATGTCAGAAGAACCTGGATTCAGTACAACTGAAGAAAGTTGTGCTTTGGCCTCCTGAGCTGAAAGCAAAAGACAGGACTTTTTAAGTGTGGCAACTCATGTCTATCACTTCTGATGATTTATTAGTGCTTTTCCTCTCCTCTTTTTATTCTTTTTAAAACATTCAGATTTTGGGGCAATGCGGTTGTGGCTCAGTGGCAGAGCACTTGCCTAGCATGTGTGAGGCACTGGGTTTGATCCTTATCACCACATACAAAAAATAAGCAAATAAAATAAAGGCATGCTGTCCATCTACAATTACCAAAAAAATTTGAAAAAAATTCAGATTTTGGATTTTTTAGACTAGTTCTCTGGGAAATTTTATGTATTTTGTAGTCTTGTATGTCTTATTTTAAATTTCCAGGTATTATCTCTGACTTTTCCTCCTCCTCCTTGCTCACTCCCTCCCTCTAGTTTTGTTTTCTGAATGTTGACTTTTATAGTTTTCTGTAATTGTTTTATATGCATGCAAAAATCATAATTTATGCTTTTTAGGATATATATACACACACATTTAAGGCATTTTCTTTTCCCTGCCTGTATCCTCTAAGATACTTATTTTCTTTTTCTTTTTGAACTCATCTGGCAGCAGTCCCAGTAGCTTGGAGTAGCAAGAGGATATTGAGGGACCTAGCTACTGTCTAAACAGCTTTTACTGAATTCTCTTTTTTAAAAAATTTTTTTTAGTTGTTGATGAACACAGTGTCTTTATTTTATTGCTTTATATGTGGTGCTGAGGATCAAACCCAGGGCCTCACGCATGCGAGGCAAGTGCTCTACCGCTGAGCTACAATCCCAGCCCCTACTGAATTCTCTTTACCTCCCTTCACTCCCAGTTCTAAAGAGACTGCCAGCCTTTAAGGCTCTTGTTGCATACATTGATCAGTTACAGTTCTCTGTCTGTATTCCAGCCCCACCCCCTTTATTTTCTTCTGCTCTTTTTGTGTGTGTGTGTTTAGTTTTTTAAATCTCTGTGCTGTTGTGAGATTTTGGGAAGTAATATTAGAATTATCCATTCAGACATTTGAATGTTCATGTGCTAGGCATGCTTCAGTATTGAACCCAGCTCTTCCTTCACCTTATATTAGTGAATTACTGAACAGGAAAAACATACATTTATACTTAAAAGAATAAATAAATGAAATGAGAATGGTGACACATGCTTGTAACTCAGCATTTTGTGAGGCTGAGGCAGAAAGGCAGGAGGATCTCAAGTTTGAGGCCAGCTTGGATATGTAGAGACCCTTTTCTCAAAATAGAATTTTTTTAAAAAGGCTGGGGACATAGCTTGAGGGTAGAATGCTTGCCACTCTGGGTTCAATTTCCATTACTGTCCCCCCCTCAGAATTATCATTTACACTTTAAATGTAACATAACAGTAAGTTGCATTATGATGGCATACAATATTACAGTTTTTCTGTGATGTTGGCAGAAAGTGCCAGGAATAATACACTTAGCAGATATTTGCAGCATTAATGTACCAAGTGCAAGTGCCTTATCTCAAGTGTCCAGGATTCAAGAAATTTTCAGGATTCAAAAATAATAACGATGTCACTCTACTAAGGAATATAAAGGAGAACTTTAGTAAATGAAGAATTCTTTTTGAAAGAATTCTTTTTGGTTTGTTTTTGAAAAAGATTTAATAGTGGAAAGATGTTAATTATTGAATATAAAACCTAAACTCAGTGTAAACTGAGTCACAATACCAAAGTCTTTGTAGGCAAGGTGCGGTATAATATTTCATGCTTGGCTTTGCATACTGTGGCCTGCTATGATTATATAAATGTAATATATATCAGTATAATTATAAATATATTACATATAATTACATAAATGTCATGGTCTTTTTAAAAGAGTTCTAAAAAAATTTTTTTAAGCAATAGATTACTATCCTAAAATGTTCGTTGGCCTTTTATAGAAAGGTTGCCAACACATGCTTTATAAAATTGTGAAGTTTATTTGCAGGTATATAAACCAATAAAAGTCATCGGTAATTTTTTTTTTTTTTTTTTTGGTGGTGCTGGGTATCAAACTTGGCCTCACACATGCTAGGCAAGCACCATACCACAGAGCTACATCTCCAGCCCAGTAAATTTTTTAAAAGGAAGAGAAGGGGGGAATGGGAAACTTTCTTCACCACAAGGAAAAAAATTAATAAACAGAGGTAACTTAAAAATGAGATATTGGTGCAAGAGGGGATTGGCAGATCACTAGAATACCAGGTGTGTATTTGCAGTATAATATTGTTAAAACAACTTTGGAACATCTAGATTGCTGAATAAAATATGTAATCCCAATAAGTAAGTGTTCTCTAGTGATATTTTGATTCACTTGTATGTAAATGCTAATTGACCATATGCCTGTTTATGCCTTTTTATTTTCTTTTTTCTCTTTACTTTTTTTTTTAATATACCTTTATTTTTATTTATTTTTACTTGGTATTGAGGATTGAACCCAGTGCCTTACTCATGCTAGGCGGGTGCTTTACCGCTGAGCCACAACCTCAGCCTTCTCTTTAAATACTTTTTTTTTAAAATATTTATTTTTTAGTTGTAGGTGGACACAATAGCTTTATTTTATTTTTATGTGGTGCTGAGGATCGAACCCAGTGCCTCCCGCATGCTAGGCAAGCACGCTACCACTGCGCCATAACCCCAGCCCCCTTTAAATACTTTTTAAAGAGCAGTTGTAGTTTCAAAACAAAATTGAGTAGAGAGTACAAAAAGTTCTAAATGTGCTCCTTTCCCCCACAAATGCACAGCTTCCCCACTGTCCAGAATAGTACATTTGTTGATGGGTCCTTCATTAATTCATCATTGTCATAACATTAGGTTTCATTCTTGGTGTTGTACATTTTGTGGGTCTTGTCAAACTTGTAGTTACTAATATCCACCATTATTTACAGCATACAGAATAGTTGCACTGTGCTAAAAATCCTCTCTTCTCTCCCTGTTTCTACTCCCCATTGCCTATCTTTTTGCCTTTGTAGAGTGTTGTTATAGTTAGACTCATACATATGTAATATCTATATTACATACTAGTAATATGCATAAATACATAGTTGAATACATATTTAAGTATCCTTCATGTCTTGATAATTCATTTCTTTTTAGTGATGAATTGTTTGGATGCACTATAATTTATTTAGGACTGAAGTATAAAGCTAAAAAAAGTAAAAGGGCTCATATGATTTTTTTTTTTGTACTGTTTTTCCCTACTTTTGTGTAACTAGGATTTTATTTTTTTGGTACTAGGGATTAAACCCAGGTAGGGGTGGGGTGGTGCTCTACCACTGAGCTATATCTCAGCCCTTTTTAATTTTCACTTTGAGTCTTCCTGATTTGCCTGGATTGACCTGGAATTTGTGATCCTTCCTCAGTTTCCCTAGTAGGTTAGATTGTAGCTGTGCCTGGTGTATTAATGTTTTAAAATATACTTATTAAATAGTATAGTACCTGCATCATGAATATCATGATTTGTTAACTATTTGGTTTTATGTATGTAACCTGTATATATAGTTTTTAGTAATATAAAATACAGGAAACTGTCATTGTCCTGTCAGTTCCCTGAAAGAAACCTCTCAGAAATCTAATTGATGGGTTAAAGAATATCTTTCTATGTTTGGAAACTTGATAGTTCATTAACTTAATCATAATAAGTAGAAGGATGCGTAACCCACACCAAACCTGGGCGCATATGAAACACTGGCTATACTTGTTTTTTGAAAAAAATGTACCTTCAAACTATATGTTCTTTTGAAAGGCGATTCTTAGTGTATACTAATAATTTCCTTATTAAAACTACAGTTTACATTGATATTTTAACCTTTAACTTTTACCATCACTTAAAAATTTTTTTAAAAAATGAACACAAAATTTACAACATTCAACTGCTCATTTGTTTTATGGTGACATGTAAAGACTGATTTTTTAAAAAACTCTAAATTTTAGTTATGCTTGTCAAAAGCTTTTAAAAGTACCTTCTTTAAAGGATTTTGCCTTTTAAATTTTTATTAGTGAAGAGTTTTTGGTGCTTATTTTCACAGTACTGAGGATTGAACTGAGGGCCTTGTACGTGCTAAGCCCTATTGACAAGTTTTAAAGAATAATTGCAGTGTTAATAATTAATCATGTTAATGCAACCAGGATAGTTTTTTGCAGTATAAACACTTGTTTTAATGTGATTTGGAGGACTGGGATTGAACCCAGGAGCTGTTATCATTGAGCTACATCCTTAGCCTTTTTTATTTTGAGACAGGATATCACTAAGGCTGGCCCTGAGCTTGCGATCCTCCTTCATCAGCCTCCCAAGGGAATTACAGGTGTCCACCACCACAGTTGGCAAAGAGTACAACATGGAGTTCGATCTGTAACTGACTGTAATTATTCAATTGAAATAACTCGCTACCTTTGGACCAGCCCCAAATTGATACATTTTGAGACATTTTTTAGTTTTGATAATATTTAGCATGTTTAAATCTTTCTATAGTTATTTTTAAATATGAATGTGTTCTGGTAGTCTTTGGTTTAAATAGTAGTGACATTTAAATATTGTTATCCTTGTTATTGTTCTAGATCACATATCTGTTTCTCATATTTCTGTCAAAAAATATCCCCCCCATCTGAATTTGTAATTTTGTTTTAGGCTCTATGAGAGATGTGCACAGTAATTTAGTCAATAGATAGTATTGCTTCTTTAGGAATTAGTTCATTTTAAAATGTAACAAGATGCTCACATATCTTTCTAGTTATTAAGAATGCATCAAAGTTTTAAAATTGTATATTAGAAGGTCTGAAATTCAAGTGTGGGCTATTGGGATTTTTTTAAAAAGATAAAACGTAGTTACATATTCTGACTATGCAGAAATAGAAACTTCTGTTATACCCCAACAAATTTAATTGTCTGTTTATTTGGTAGTCTAATGCTAATCATTAATTTTTTTTTGTACCAAGAATTGAACTCACGGGCATTCGACCACTGAGCCACATCCCCAGCCCTGTTTTGTGTTTTATTTAGAGACAGGGTCTCACTGAGTTGCTTAGTGCCTCGCCATTGCAGAGGCTGAGTTTGAATTCGTGACTCTCCTGTCTCAGCTTCCCAAAGTGCTGGGATTATAGGTGTGTGCCACCGCGCCCAGCTAGTCATTAATTTTGACCAGGTAATTAGATTATTCCTTAAATTGATTAAAGATTTGTGAATTTTTGAAGTATTTTAGATACAACTCAACAGATTATCACAATACTTCTCTTCGGGTAGGAGTATGAAGGTCATGATTTTGATACTTTGCAGACAAGGAACAAGACCTGCAAAATCTGCAATCACACTTTTATAATAAGCGGTGCCAGATTAGTTCATATTTTATTTTATATGAATTTATGTAGCTATATATTTGAAATCTAAGAAGCAAAAGAATTAATTAATTTACAAGTGGCGAATTTTTAGCATTTTCACCTAGATTTTTTTTCATTGTTTTACAAGACAGATATTGAAGCTCCACTTGTTCTTGCACATTAATTAATTATGCTAATTTATATCTGGGAAGGTACTGTGGGATGTGCATGGTTTGCTAAAAAGATACCTGAGAATTATTTGCATACTAGAAGAAAGAGTAAAGTATCATAAAGTCTATTTGTATGTTTGTGCATAACAATTTCCTTGTTAAAGTTAGTTACTTGTATCTGTAAAAGAGGATTTTGTTCATAATTACCTGTATATGTGAGATATTTGATCAGTAGGCATTAGTATGCTGTCTTGCTTGATAATGTATACTTAATATAATTCGTTCTTAGTGTTTACTTGCTTTTTTCCCCCAGTAGTGGGATTTTGTGTCTGTGTGTGTGTGAAATGTATACATCATTCATGCTTTTTTACTGATTTATTGGCAGTGACATGCACTTGTCAAGATGAGTGAAGGTGTTGAACCTGAGGCTGTGGAGCAGAACATGATACATACTGTAGGGTCATGCTACCTAGAAAAATGAATACCTTGGTAACCACTTATTATCCAATCCTGAGCATATTTGGGAGCAAATGAGGTTCTAGTAATAATTATACTAAAACAACAAATAGAAAATGCTAGTATACATGGTATTCTTAGCTCGAATCTCTGATAGTTCTGTGTTTTAATGTAGACATAGCTAGGACATGTTAAATTTCCAGGGAATAAGTTTATCTAAAAAATGTAGCGAGGGCTGGGATTGTGGCTCAGTGGTAGAGCGCCTGCCTCGCATGCGTGAGGCACTGGGTTTGATCCTCAGCACCACATAAAAATTTAAAAAAAAAATTAAGCTATTGTATCCATCTACAACCAAAAAAAAATATTTAAAAAAAAAAAAGTGGAGCGAATAGTGACTTCACAATTTTGTGAAAGTAGAATATGTTGACATAGCACATTGTTTGATGGTAGTGGCTTAGTAAATGTTCCCTGTCAAGTTAAAACTCATAGTTTGTATGAGGCGTGAGGATTGACGTTACCATTTTGAAATCATAAAGCACTATCCTTTTGTTCTCTACCTATCCTTTTGCTCTTTATTCCATACCTTTATTTAATGTAGTGCCTTCACCATACTGAAATGTTGGGTTAGTAACTTGCTGAAGTAACTGGATAGCTGTCTTTGCCATCATAGCATTTGCATTTATTATACAACCACTCTTGATCTTTCCAGTTCAACCAAAGAGTAAAGCAAAGGGGAAATAAAAGGAAGTTCTACTGGAGGTGTTTACCACAGTCATGTTATTAACCATTATTAGTTCTGTGGCATTGAACTTGAACATTATTTTGTGTCATCAGGAAGGTGCTCATTGGTCTTAAAATCATTTGGGTGTGGTAATTATGTAGTTATTTCCAAACAGTTCACCATCTGTTTCTCTTCTTGAATTCACACTTATTTTGCATGTAGGGTTAGGGGAGGGAGGATGAGGAAGATCTGGTATAAGGATTGAGGATAGATAGAAGTCAGAATCAAGGTCTAATTTAGAGAGCATGTCCCAAGCAGTTTAGATTACTACTCCCTCTCCGGTATAACTTAGATATAAAGTTGGTGATTATTATTATTTTTTTTTTTTGGTACTGGGCATTGAACTCAGGGTGCTCGACCACTGAGCCACATCCCCAGCCCTATTTTGTGTTTTTTTTATGTAGAGACAGGGTCTCACTGAGTTGCTTAGCGCCTTGCCATTGCTGAGGCTGGCTTTGAACTCGCGATTCTCCTGTCTCAGCCTCCCTAAGTGCTGGGATTACAGGCTTGAGCCACCGCGCCCGGCTGGTGATTATTTTAAGATGAAGAAACCGAGACACAGGAAAATGGTTAAATGCTCAATAATTTATAGCTGCAAATGGCAGAGCGGGGATTCCAGCTTAGGTAGGATATGATCCCAATGTATCTCTTACTCTGGTGAAAAACTGTTTTGTTGTTGTATCTTTTTGTTTTTGTGGTACTAAGAATTGAACCTAGGGCCTTGCACATGCTAGGCAAGTATTGAGCCACATCCCCAGTCCTTTTTATTTTTAGAAACAAGGTCTCACTAAGTTGCCCAGGCTGGCCTCAAGCTTGTGATCCTGCTTCAGTCTCCCAAGTAGCTGGAATTATAAGTGTGTACTAGTATACCTGACCTGCTTTTATTTTTTGTAAAGTAATTATAAAGCTGTTTGGTTTGTAAAATGATAAAGGTGAAAAAATGCATACAAAATGTATTCCTGAATTTGAAAAGTTTCAGCAGACATATATAATTACTGTCATATTTCTATAAACTTTTCTAAGCATTTACCTTTCATTTCTATGCCTTAACTTCCCTGAAAACATAACCAGTTGCTGAGCCACCAGTACTGTGAACCACACTTAGAATTACTGCTTCAAGTCAGTTTTAGTACCTAGGGACTACTCAGCAAACCATTGGCTTTTAAATACTTCAAATTAAGGATTGGGCTGTGTCTCCTGATGTTGGGGGAAAAATCCCAAAAGTTTCTAGAAGTAAATATTTGTTCTACGAAGTTAATGAGGGACACAAATGGATATCTTGAGGAAGAGAGAGCTCATCATTATTTCTAGAAGAGGTAGTTTATATGTATATTTGTATTAAGAGTTGTTGAGAAATTTGAATATTCAAAGCAATGAAAAAGCACGTTTTATAATCGGAGGAAAATAGAGTTGAACCTATTGAGAATTTAAAATTGAATTCAGATTTTTTAAAGAAAACATAATAGTACTAGATCTGGGAAATATTTTGCTTTGTTATATTAGGATCATTCTACATGGCTAACATTATGTTTGATAACATGCTAATTTTTGCAGAATGTAGTAAAATGCTCCCTTAGATTCTTTGTGGCTTGTCCCACTCTTGCTTGACTTTTTTCTTCCCTGTCAACTTCTGTTGCTAAGGCCACGTACTGAGCTGGGGTCACTAAATTATACTACTGAACATTTTTATTTGAACCTCACAAATGCAGCAAATCTAAAATCAGTTTTAATATTTTGCGTTTAATCTGGTTGTCTTTTTCTATTTCCTTAATTGCCATCTGTATTTAATCTCTTTGACCTTCCAATTAATGACTTCCACTGCCCACAGAATGAAAGGTACTCTTAGCCTGACCTTTGAAGCCTATCAAAATCTCACTCCAGCCTATCATTCTAGCTATGTCTTTGGTTTTATGAACCCTCTCTTTCAGGTATATTGGTTACCATTTTCTAGATAAACAGCAGTATCTCATGGCTTTACTCTTGCTCCCTATTCTACCCATTACACAATGGTTTTTCAAAGGGAAGGTTGTCTTTGAGGTTGCAAATGTATTTCATTACTTTGAGAGTAGTGAGTTATTAAATTAACCTTTACTTTTTGTCCAGGTGATTTGAAAACATGAATGTTTAAGACAATTTTCAGTGAAATATCTCATTGATATACCACCAGCCTGAAATAATAGGGAGAGGGATGTGGTGAGACTCTGCATTAAAGAATTTTGTTTTTAAATTGAATGTAAATTTAAAACTATTTTACTATTTGTGCTATGTAGGAATCAACCTTAAAAAGAAGTTTGTGTCTCTTAGAATTGTTCTTTGAAATGTTTTAAGTTTCCGTACAGACCCATATAATGATCATATTTCCTGTGTTGGGTATTTAAAAAATATATGATTGAACTGAGCATAGTACATGCCTGTAATCCCAATAGGAGGATTGCAAGTTCAAGGCCAGCCTGGGCAATTTAGCAAGATGATCTCAAAATAAATCAAACAGACTGGAGACGTAACTCAGTGGTGGATCCCCTGTGTTTATTCTCCAATTCTGGAGATGGAGGGGGACATATTTTTTTTTAAAAGTGATTGGAACAGTTTTAAAGGTGCATCCCATGAAACCTCTTACAAAGTTTCAGAGAGAATTTCCTTATTGGTATGGTTGTCTCATAGCTTGCTACTTATTTTACCATTTATCCAAAATTCCATATGCCTCATTTGAATTAGTCTTACAGAGAATCTTAATAGGGGGTCTACTTTCAAAATATCTAAATTTTATTTTTATATGCAGTTTATATTAAATGTGTATTTAATAAATTAAAACAAGTAATGGACAAATTGGAGATTTGTTATAGCTAATTGATATTTTTGTTTAACTGAGGAGTGACCTAAAAGCTTTTTTTTTTAGTTTTTGGGTGGTGCTGGGGATTGAACCCAGGGCCTTATGCGTGCAAGGCAAGCACTCTACCAACTGAACTGTATTCCCAGCCTAAAAGCATTTTTTGTTCTGATTCTTTTAAAAACAGAATACATTTCTTTGTTCTGATTAGGCATATTTTCATAATTGTAAACCATTTTTTGAATAAAGAATTTAATACAGTGTGACATTGTTCTGTACATCATTTCTTAATCTCTAATGCCAAAAATTGAAAAGATATAAGACTTCCTCATAGAATTTTAACCATCCCCATAGAAGCACCCTGAAAGTTTGAAATGTCCAATGTGAATATTGTGTTTTATTTTTATCTAAGTTAACATAAGAAAGGAAAAACAACTTGGTTATTTGACTCAAAGTTAAGAACTTTTTTAAAAAATATTTTTATTGTTGATGGACCTTTGTTTATGTATATGTGGTGCTGAGAATCGAACACAGTGCCTCACATCTGCTAGGCAGGTGCTCCACCACTGAGTCAGAACCCCAACCCCAAAGTTAAGAGCTTTTATAACAAGAAGTTGAAGGAAATTAATAGAAAATAGTTTTATAATAAGGCATATCTCGCTCAACAGTCTTAAAATTTGCCCTCTTTGTAATAACTCATGATACTGTAACAGAAGATCAAAAAGCTAAATTGATGAATAGTTGGTACTGAGCTTTTTAATTTGAACTACTGCTGATTCAGAATGGATTGTTGAGATAAGTAGATGGTCATTTGGAAATATAACCTAAATGAGAAATTTTGTGCTGAGAAAATATCTCCTTTTATATATTATTTGCTATTACTGCTTTTTAAAAAATAATTTTATCAAATAATTTCTAGATCTTGTTAGATTGATGAGTGTCATGTGAACAAGTAATTTAGCTACTAAAGCCATTTTGTGTTTTAAAAAAGATTTGAGAAATTCATGTAAGTTTAAAACTTTGAACAGGAGACTATTAAACTATATATAGTAACTTAAAAAAGCAAAAGGGAAACTTCCATAAATGCTTGAATTTTAAAGTTTCAAATATCTATTGAGGGTCTGAGGTTGTGGCTCAGTGGCAGAGCGTTTGCCTCGCACGTGAGGCACTGGGTTCGGTCCTCAGCACCAAATAAAAGTAAGTAAAACAAAAATAAAGACACTATATGTCCATGTATAATGAAAAAATATTTAAAAAAATCTATTGAGAAGGTGATTGCCTATGGCCAATAAACATTTTATGGTGTTTCAAAGCCTTTATCTTAACATTGCATATTAAGCTATATTATTTATAGTTAAATTAAGAAAATTATATATTAACATTATATATTAAGATAATTGCTATTAAAAGTGATGATCAGAAGATTTTAGTTACTTACTGATTGCTATTTCCACACATGAAAGTGAGTAGCTAATTTTATTGTAGTTAGTGTAGGAAAGGTATAAATTATATGTTCTTCAAAACTACACAAATGGATTTTTAAAAAGAAATAAAAACCTACATCACTTATTTAGAGCAGGACTTTTAATTCAAAAGAACACTTTCTAAATTCTAGGAACTGAGCATATTTTCTCCTGATTACCCAGTTTTTCTTCCTGTGTATTCAGAAATTTGATTTTCATCTTAGTCTCCCATTATTCTAATAGTGCAAAGAAGAATAGTGGAAGGAAAAACATTAAATGAGTTATAAAATGATATTTTGGACCTTGTGAAACTTGTAATTTCTCATAATGTATTTGTTTCATTTTTTATGCTGCTGAGGTAAGAGATTTAAATAAATGTGAAAGTTTGGCGTATAATGAGGATACAACTATGGGTTGAGTCTTCAAAATCTGAAAATTTTTGTGCACACCTATAATGCCACAAGTGGAAAATCTGACCTTACGTGATAGGTTGCCATTAAAACACAGGTGCACAACTCTTGATTTCTTCAGTGTCACCCAGGGAAGAAATTCAATTCCAACTTCTTTGACTTCAGTATAAAAACTTCATTGTATAATTATTTAATATATTTTAAATTATTTAAAATATTATATAAAATTACCTTCAGATTATGTTTATATGGTACATTTGCAACAAATTTCACATTTAATTAGGGTCCTCTCCCCAAGACATCTTATTCTGAAAAAAATTTAAATCTGAAACACTCTTGGTCCCAAGCATTTTGGATAAAGTCTACTTATTCAATCTGTACTATTCTTTCGGAAGAAGGAAATATTTTAATGGCATACCCAACCTTACAACCCTTTGGTGGGATCATCATTGTTTTAAATCCCACAAGACAATATCATTGCTCCTTTAAACTGTGAATAGTCCTTTGTGTATTTACCCAAATACTTAATCTTTTTTGTTATCTGTTATTCATTTTCACATCTTGAAAATCCCATCTCGGATCATATTGTTACAGGCTAAAGACTTGCCTCCCCGGTACCAGGGATTGAACCCAGGGTGCATAACCACTGGGTCACATCCCCAGCCCTTTTTTATATTTTATTAGAGACAGGGTCTTACTGAGTTGCTGGAGGCTGGCTTTGAACTCACAATCCTCCTGCCTCATCTCCTAAATCACTGGAATTACTAAAAGACTTGCCTTTGATACTCATTTTACTTGGAATCCCTTAGGAATGGCCAGTGAGTGGGTGAGAGGATGTGGTAGAGTTGTGTATTGTCTGTTCAAAAGTATGTCTTCATTTCTTCATTTTTGAAGGACATTTTCCCCAGACATCAAATTCTAAGATTTTTTTTTCTTTCAGCATGAAGGTGTCTTTTTATTGCGTTATAGCTTCAGCTGTTTTTGCTGAGAAGTCAGCTGCTATTTCCTTGAAAACTGCATGTGTTGTGCAAGTACGTGTGTGTATTTTCTGCCTATACCTGATGTACCTCGTGTAGGTTTTTTGTTTTTTTTTGTTTTTGTACTGGGGATTGAACTCAGAGTACTCAACCACTGAGTTATATCCCCGGCCTTATTTTTGTATTTTATTTATAGACAGGTTCTCGTGGAGTTGCTTAGTGCCTTGCCATTGCTGAAGCTGGCTTTGAACTTATGGATTACAGGCATGCGCCACCACGCCTGGCCCTGGTGTGGTTTTGTTTATACTGCTTTGAATTTCTTGAGCATTGCTTCTGTCTCATTTCTGAATCTTTTATCTTTGTTCTTTATGTTTTTTTACAATCTGTTTTTTCCTCTTTTCTGTGCTTCAACATAAATATTTTCCTTTTGACCTGTTTTTCAAGTTTACAAATTTTCCCTCTACCGAGCTTAGTCTATTGTTAGAATGTTGTTATGCATTCATTGAGCCCCTTCATTTCAGATAATTGTAGTTGACAGTCCAAGAGTAACCCTTTGGCTCTTTTCATTTTTTTATTGTTATTATTATTTGGTACTGGAGGTTGAACACAGAGGTGCCTTACCACTGAGCTATATCCCTAGTCCTTCCTTTATTTCTTTTTTTCAATTTTTATTTTGAGACAGTCTCAGTAAATTACTGGGACTGTACTTTGATTTACAATCCTCCCGCCTCAGCCTCCTGAGGCACTGGGATTACAGGTTTGTGCCACCGCATCCAGCTTGATTCTTTTTAAAAATAGATTTCACTTCCCTTTTCAAGTAACTCTTATTTTCATCCTCATCCTCCATCTTCTTTTTTACCATACTAATCATAGTTACTAAGACTTTGTCTGTGCACTTATTTGAATCATCTTTGGATGTCTTTCATGGATAATTTAATCTCTTGACCTTTAATTTGTCATCTTTTAAAAATTCTTTGTGTGCTTAGTAATGTCTGGTTGATTGCTAGATATTGTAGTTAATACTTCTAGAGGTTTTTGAGGTTATGTTCTTCAGAAGAGCGCAGTTTGGTGTTTTGAGGCAGTTAATAGGTGGATTACATTGATAATGTGAAATCTTGGGATTTGCTAGAAAGGTGTATTTCAGTTTTGCTTATTAGTAAGCTTAAACCTTACTCCTAAAGGCATGTAAATTTTAGAATCTTTTTATGTGAACATTTGAATTCATTCAGTTTTTTTTTTCCCTTTTGGTGGAGGTTACCAAGGATTGAATATGGGCCCACTGAGCCACACCCCCAGCCCTATTGTGTATTTTTTTGATTTAGAGACGGTCTCACTGAATTTCTTAGTGCCTCACTTTCGTGGAGACTGGTTTGAACTCGAGATTACATATCTGATTAGTATATATTGTTGTGTTAATGTACATCTCTGACTATTGTTTTGTTAGTTCAGTTTAAATCTGATACCTACCCTAGGAATAACTCAGAGCAGTTTGCCCAGAATACACAAAGCTCTGGGTTTGATGTCTAGAAGCACCAAAACAAAAACAAAACCTGATACCCAAACACTTATAGTCCCGTCCCTGTACCCCTCAACTTTTGCTTCAGCTTCTGGTGCTTTTCCTTGACTATGTTTTCTTGATCAGTTTATAATAGCATCAAGAGTAATAGGAGGAATGTGGTTGAATACCTATCTTAAATTGTCCTCAGGTTCCTTTTCTTTCTGATATTTTTAGGTGACAATATTCATTATGCCTAGCCTAAAATAAGCCATCTTTTTTTTGCATATTGCTCATTGAAAATGTCAAGTTGCTAAACTTTCAGGTTATGGGGTAGGTAAACAGTATGACACAAAGGTAAAGACCAGTGTATCATTGACAGGATGACTTTACAAAGCCTTTTTTTTTTTTTGCCATTGCAATAAAGTTATCATACTCTCCAAAATTTAGTTTTAATCATCCTCCTACCCCCTGATAATAACATATACAGTACTTTAATATGACATGTTAAGAAAAATAGTTGATTCTCCTAGCTTTGTTGCTTAATCTTGATATTTAAAAAAGGGGCAAGTGGAAGGTTAACTGCACGTCATATAAAAATTAAATTTTAAAATTTGAGAAACCCTTTGCTCTTAATGAAGAGATGCTGGAACGAAGAAGAATCTGGTTATCAGAGATTGGTCTATGGTCTGTTCTATGAAATTATTTGCTCTGATTCCTTCTCCTTAAAAAAGACATTATCGACATCATTGGCTCAAGTTTAATTAGAATATTGCTATTATAGGTATGTTAAAAAATTTAAAATAATGTTTTATATTATTTTCCACTAGGAAACCACCCCTACTCCTAATCCCCCACCTACAGAAGAGGAGAAAACAGAATCTAATCAGGAGGTTGCTAATCCAGAACACTATATAAAACATCCTCTACAGAATAGGTAAGCTCTCTGAAACCTAGATTTTCTGACTTAGTAAGGTAAATGGTGAACCAGGTTAGTTTTGAAGGGGAAAATTAGATGAGACTAGTTTTTGTATGCTCAAGTGAGGCTTCCGTTTTCATTTGGATGACCCATGAACGTCAGGCAGTTTTGTGTGTGAATCTTGAGCTCAGAAAGAACTAGGTTAGAGTTTGGTTTGAAATTTATAGGCATGTTGGTGGTATTTAAAGCAGCGGTAGTAAGTTAATTCTCTTAAGGAGAAGTGAACTTGACTCGACAAATGTCTGAAACACATAGGGGGTTTGTGTTCAGGGACAATGCCTATGAAGGATGTAGACATAAAGATTGTGGGAGTGGAGGGTCATGGAAACAAGAAAATTGTTTTTAGGATAGCATATGTGGCCAAAAGGTCAAAGAAAGGTTAACATAGCTATATGGTTGGCAATTAAAAAAAAAGTCCTTGTTTATTTAGGTGGAAAGTTTTTCAGTACAGTACAGGTGGTAGAACAAGAGACTGGGGCAGTTTGAAGAGTGAATAGGGCATATAGAAATGTATAAAGCAAGCATAGGTAACTTGAAGTTGGAATGAGAAAAGAGAGGTACAGGATGTAGAGAGAGACTAGAGGTTGGTTGTATTTAAGAGACAAGTTAGGAAAGGAGAAGGGGAGAGATTATGATATCATAGTTAACAGTGTAGTAGGAAGTTGAATAATAGTTCATTTTGTGTAGTTTTCCACAACTTTACCCATTCCTTCTCATTACGTTTCTGTTTTTATTATTTTTCTGGATTATGTAATTAAAATTAACTTGACTTTGCTCAAAGCTGATGGTGGCAACTCAGAAATATTTTAAGAACCTAGAGGAAAATGAGTTGGGATTAATTGAGGATCTTAAAGTTTTATTTCAATTCCTATATTCTTTATTTTTTTCTTATTTTTTCAGGAAAGATCTTTTACTAGGATTACTTGAAAGAGACCATATGCCTATTATAATTGTTTCCTTTAGCTAAAAGAATAACATTTTCCGTTTATAGTCTTAATATATGTTTTTTTAATCTTTCATTATCATGGAAGACCTATTAAAGCAATAATCCAAATATGCTTTATGAAGTATTCTCATAGGACACCATGTGGTTCAGTGTCTTCTTCAGTGAGGAACAGATCAGTTTTCCTAGAAAATGGGGATTATCAGGCAGTAAAACTTCAAAAGTTCAAATAATTCCAGAAGGGTCAAATCCTTTCTTAGGAAAGCATTCTACCAAGTGTGTTAAGTTAAACAGCAATTTCATTGAGTTCAGTGTGACAGTAGCTCCAGAATTCTTAAAGTTTTTTATTTTATTTTTCTCACTGTTTTCAGTGGTATCTCTCTGTATTCATTCTAGTTGTTAGCACAATTCTTAATGTTATTGTGGAGAGACATAATCAAGGTATATCTTCCCTACAGTGTGAAAGAATTCTGAGATTCCTGAATTGACATCAGTAAACAAATATGTCAAATCCTAAAAAAGAAGTCTCGGGGGATTTCAGTTTCTCTGAAAAATCTACTTTTGTGTAAAAGAGCAAATATCATTTGGAAGAAAACTTATAAGATGCCTTATGGTTCAAATTTTGGTAGTTTTTCTTTTTATTTACTTCTCATAAATATCTTGTAAGTTTTGTGTTGTCTTGCTAAAGAACCTGTAATAATGATGAGAATGATTAAATGAACAGAGGACAAGTACATAAAGTAAAAATTCTTAGTTTTCTCAATCTCTTTTACTTATTTTCTTAGAGTTGTCAGTATTAAATTTGATTTGTACTGTTCCAGAATTTAATTTAAATATGCACATGTATATTTTTATACAAATGACTTGTACTGTTTATATGTGCAGATTTTGCCTTAATGTTTTAGTTTTTCCCCACTTTATGCCTAATTGTTTTAAATTTCTGCCTTATGCATATACATATATACTCTTGACCTACATTAATGAACGTATAGTTTTTTTTTTCTATTTACAAACAGTGCTGCAATTTATATCTTTATGGGTATTTACTTTTTTGAGTGTGTCTATATGGTAAAATTTCAGATTTCTTAGGACAAAGACTACCCTTTAACAATTTTTACAGATACTACTGAATTATTCTCTATTAGCTTTTGGACTCTTTAACAATTTGAGTTCCTGGTTTCAAGTTGTTATCAAGGCATTGTGTATTAGGGATATTAACCTACCTAAAGCAGGGGAGGTTATTTTGTGGTTGTATTTAAATAATTTCTCAAAGGCTTGGTCTTGAGCCGTGCGCGGTGGTGCACGCCTATAATTTTAGCACTTTGGAAGGCTGAGACAGAATTGCTAGTTCAAAGCCAGCCTCAGCAATGGCGAGGCGCTAAGCAACTCAGTGAGGCCCTCTCTCTACATAAAACACAAAATAGGGCTGGAGATGTGGCTCAGTGGTTGAGTGCCCTGAGTTTAATCCCCGGTACCAAAAAAAAAGGTTTGGTCTCACAACTTCTTTATACTCTTTAAACATTCTTGAGGACGCCACAGAGCTTTGTGTAAATTTTTATCTGTTGCTATTTATTTTATAGGAAATGCTAAGACATTATTTTATTTTGCACTGAAATACATTCATTTAATTTATTATATTAACAAACATTTTTAATGAAAATAGTTTTGAAATAAAAATAATAGAAAAGTGGCATTTTGCAAATCTATTTAGTTAAAAGCATAACTTACTGGAAGTCAGCTGGATTTTCTTAGCTGCTTTTGCATTTGATCTGTGAAGATGAATTGTTTCAATGTAAGTATAAGAATAAAACATGGTCGCACACCAGTACCTTGTTAGAAAAGGGAGAAGGATTTTAAGTAACCTTCTAGAATAATCATAGATTTTCCTCTGAGACTGAATTTCTTATAGATTACTTGCAGTATAGAATCTGAAACCACATTCAAGAACTTTTCCTACAATGTTAACGTTAAAAATCCATTGGTCTTTCTTGCATTTGGAATGGGTATTTTACCTATGTGTGATTATATATTGGTCATTTGGAAAATAATTGATTCAGTGAGTTATGTAGATCCTGTGAATGTTGACACATTTCATTGTATAGTAATTTGAAATAAAAATAATTCATTACTATTATCTCTAAGTTCATCAAAAATGTCTTTAATTTTTAGGAAGTGTCAGCTTACAGTGGCAAATGAAAGCTTTCCAAAAATTAAGATTTTTATTCTGAAAGCTCAAATTTTAAGCAACAGGATTATTTCTCTATTCATTTCCTAAGCGATAACCATGGTTTATGTTTTTTCAAGTAAATATGATGTTATTGGCTAGTTCGCCTCACAATTCAAATAGTTGCCTAAGCATTGTATTTTGCTGTGCGTTAGTAGAAGTGCTTTACGTGCATAATATGAGAAAGACGTGAACAGATAAAAATTCAACAAGAACATAATTTTTATTGCTTTGTCAAACACATTTTTAAAATGAAGCTAGCACAGTTGATAAAGGATACGGAGACGATTAGTATAGTTTGGTGTCTCTGTCTCTTCTTGCTAAGGCCTCAGCAGATTTATCCTTTTTGTACCATTAGTGCAGATGTCAACAGTGAATGATAAAATAGTGTCTTAGAATTGTATATGAAAAAGGATCCCCTGGGGTCTGCAAACCACACTTTGAGAACTGCTGATTTAGCTAATTTCATATTGTCACACACTTAAAATATATAGTCTTAAAATTAAAAACATTCTTGTACAAACATTTTTGTCTGGTTACCCAGTTATTTTCTTTCTTTTTTGGGGGTGGTAGTGGTACCAGGGATTGACCTCAGGGGCACTTGACCACTGAGCCACATCCCCAGCCCTATTTATTTAGAGACAAAATCTCACTGCATTGCTTAACGCCTCGTTTTTACTGAGACTGGCTTTGAATTCTCCTGCCTCCCAACCCCCTGGGATTACAGGTGTGTGCCGCTGGACCCAGCTCCCAGTTCTGTTCCTTCTTTTTT
Organism: Xerus rutilus; assembly: GCA_028644305.1. Lineage (NCBI taxonomy): Eukaryota > Metazoa > Chordata > Mammalia > Rodentia > Sciuridae > Xerus > Xerus rutilus. Next base: position 48,479,714 of record CM053408.1, read on the forward strand.
TATTTATTTATTTTTAATATTTTGTTATTTGTAGATGGACACAGATATCTTTATTTTATTTTTATGTGGTGCTGAGGATCGAATCCAGTGCCTCATGCATGCAAGGCAAAGCGCTCTATCACTGAGCTACATTCCCAGCCCCTCCCAGTTATTTTCTTAATATAAACCTTTATGTTTAAAAGCTGAGTACAGTTTTCTTAAAAAAACAAACATTGTTTTAAATCCAGAGTATAATACTTAACCTTATGGATTTTTAAATAGTTGTTCTGCCTTTTTTTCCTCTTTATAGTGATTGGCAAATGCATACAAATTATTCAAGCACATGTTCAAATGCATCTCGTTTGTGTCTAACTGGGGTTACTAGGCATCGAACATGAAACTATAAAATATACAATTTGGAAAGCCCTTCAGATAACATTTATATTGATGAAAACATGGAATTTCCCTTTCACTTACCTTTGTTAGAGTCCTCCCTCTAATTGTTTGCAGGACCCCAAAGGATGCTCAAGTTAATATAAAATGGTATAGTGTTTGCATATGACCTTTATACAGCCTCCTCTACGGATAATACCTATTACGTTAATAGGTATTATGCTGTACTTAGGGAATGATTTTTTAAAAGTTTATATGTTCAACGTGAACAAAAGTTGTTTTTCTTTTTAAGCTGAGTATTTTCCTTCTGAGGCTAGTTGAATCTGAGGATGCTGAACCTAAGGATATGAAATTCCTGGATACCGAGGGCTTACTATATTACATTTCAGAGAACGTTGAAATTTAATTCTTCTAAAGGTGAATCATCTTGGGATAATACATTTAACTTTAATGTTACATGAGTTTATTATCAGTATAGGAGAAATTAATACATGTAATATATTAGGTGTATATGAACTGTTGTAATTATTTAGGAATAAAACTTTTAAATGGAAGTATGTACAGATATATAGAAACTTGTAAACATTGTTTCAGAATATATCTTTGCAGTATTACTCAATCCCTTTATTTTCCCAATTGTATGTTTAAATAAATATAGAATCATTTAATAGTTTTTCATGTTCCTAACATTCTCATTTCTTCCTTTTACCTGATAGCTATTTGTTCCTCTCAAAATTAAACCTGTTTCTTACCTTCCTTTATGGCTAAGTGTATCAACTTTGTTTTTTCTTAAATATTGTGCTTGTTTATCTTACCATATAGTACCTAGCACACTGTAATTCTCTCTGCCACATTTCTGTGCAATCCCCCTGAGAGATTAACCTCAGGATCTGTAGGTGTTACAGGGAATTTGTTATATAATAGGCATTTAAAAAAAAAAAAAAGCCTCTTCTTTTTTTCCCTTGTGTTCAGCATTGAACCCTGGCCTTCACACATGCTAGGCCAGTGCCCCTTCTCTGAACTACATCCCCAACTGAAACGTGTATTTTTTAAATGAAAGAAATAGAGAAAAGTATTCATTATCTGCCAATGCATAACAACTACCATTAAATATTTGTAAATATTTGTGGCATAATACACATAAAATTCACACTTAAAGGTACAGTTTAGTGATGTTAAATACATTTACATTGTTGTGCAACTACTCTCCAGAAATATCATCTTACAAAACAATAGCTGACCAGTTAAATAACAATTTTCTATTACCACTTCTCTATAGCCCCTGGCAATCACCATTCTCTTTGTCTCTCACTAATTTGACTGATTTAGGTATTTCATTAAAATAGAATCATACAGTATTTGCCTTTTCATATCATTAATGATAATTGTATGTCAGCACAACATTTTGTTCATCCACTCACCTGATTGATGGCCATTTAGGTTGCTTTCACCTTTTGACTATTGTGAACAATCCTGCTGTGAACATGGATGTACAATGACTATTTTTGACACTGACTTTTTATTTTTAGATGGGCACTCTGGTTTTTTAAAAATGATAAAAGTAAAACTTGGCAAGCAAACCTTCGACTGATCTCTAAGTTTGATACTGTTGAAGACTTTTGGGCGTAAGTAACCATTTATTTTAGGATATTTGTAAGTTTTTTAGTTCTGTAGTTTTTCTCTTTTAAGTTGAATCCACAAAATGAAAGATGAGGTGAAGTTAATGAACATTGTTCTGAAGATCTTTGTCTCCTTGTGAATGTTTGAATTTGTGATTATGCCTGATCAGTTTTAAAAAGGTTCAATCTGTTATTCTGTAGTTCTGAATATTCTGTATTCCTTGTTCTGAAATATCCTTCCCTTCAGAATCTTTTATTGCCCTAAAATTTTTGGCAGATAGTTGGAACTTGTATCCTTTAGTGATTGCCCAAATAAATCTCCCTCATAACTCTAGAGCACTGTTAGGTTTCCATTTCTGTAATTCTTTTCGGTACAATATCTGGAATTTCCTATGAAGTTTCAAAGGCTAAAATGATCAGAATTCAAGGGAGTTTCAAGAAAAGGACAGTATTTGTGATGATAGTTCATTAATTTCATTGAAATTTGTGACAAACTAAGAAAAATTGAAATGTTTTTCAGATTTTGTTTCTAGTACATGACTTCAAAATACAACCTAAAATTTTGATATTGATTCTCCATAAACAAAGTTTTTGTTCTGTTTTGTTTGGGGATGGGGATTGAAACCAGGTCCTTGTGCATGTCACACAAGTGTTTTAACACTGAGCTACATTTACAGCTCCTACAAAGTTAATTTAGTGTATTTTAATTTACTTGAAGAACATGTGTGGAGAGATAATATTTGACAACATGAAAGACAAAACTTACAAATAACATTTTTAAGAGCTTTCAGTTACTTGGCAGTTATCTAAATATTCTCATTTTTATATCTTTATTTTAGGATCATAATACATAAAGAATTTGTAATGCTGCTCTCACATTTTAATATAACCTTCTGAGTATATTTTATCCACACATAAAACTCGATTGTGGTCCTAAAATTCATACATGCATACTTTTTCAAGAACAGAAACAGTAGTCCGTTTATTTCCAGTGCTTGGAAATAATTAGTATGTTCCCGCCAATCAGATTTGCATTTATCTAGTTCCTTTGGCTTTCACCAGTTTACATAATTGTGTTTCTAACTTGTCCTCTAATTGTAGCATTGTCCCACATTTTAGTATGCATAAACAATGTCATTTCATAGTGGATTTGTATACCATAATTAGAGATTTGAAGGAATCTTTCAGCTTTCTTTAATAACTAAATTATTTCTTGATTTTTCTTTACTTTTTTCTAACATTTCTTCAAAACAGCCTTTGAGTACTTTTGTTTTGATCCAATCTGTGTATTCTTAATATGTTGTTCAATGTGCTATTATAAATTCTCATAAACTGAAGAGACCTTAGAGCACCTGAATAAGAAAAGTAGTGGCAAAATGTGGCATTAGGCTTTCCACCTTGAATGCCATTGAAGAAAGTTACTCTCATATTATGCACTTACTGTGTGAAATTAGTAATGCTAATGTTATAGTCATCGTTATTATCAGGTTTCTTTTGATGCCCAGTTGAAGCCGTCATTGGTTAACATCGATTGGGAAGTGACCATTAGATAGTGATCCAACAAATCCTGTGGTGCGTGCTATTTTCACCAAACTAGATTATTATAGGTTCTTACCCTATGCAGTCTGATCAAAGGATGCCATGTTCTTTCTTAAAACTCTTCCTGAAACATTTCTATACTAGGTTTAAATAGGTCTAAGAAAACCTAAGGATAACAAACAGTCTGTAGCATATAACTGAGGTTGATTAATTTCTGCTATCTAATATTAGATATTGGCAAAGCACTCTGTCCCCTATTTATTTATTTATTTATTTGTTTATTTATTGTAGCAGGAATTTAACTCAGGGTTACTCTACCACTGAGCTACATCCCCAGCCTTATTTTGTGTTTTATTTAGATATTTAGAGATAGGGTCTCACTGAGTTGCTTAGCGCCTTATCATAGCTGAGGCTGTCTTTGAACTCGCGATTCTCTTGTCTCAGCCTCCCAAAGTGCTGGGGTTACAGGTATGTGCCACCTCATCTGGCTCTATTGCTAATTTTTAAAAACAATTTTGCTGTAAGAGAATACAGGAGATCAAATGATCTAGCCATCTATTACCAGGAAAGTGAATATTTAAGCAATTGCAAATATTATTATTCTGGTTTTATATTTGAAAAATGGTTTAGAAATACAGATTCCATACTGTATGTTAAATGGTTATAATTCCAGAGGGTAGAGCTTAGAACTATTATATTTTTTAAAGTTTTCCAAGTAATCATTCTGCTAACTAGGCAGTAACAATTTGTAGTTTTGGGGAATCATTCTACTCTTGAGTAAAATTTAAGGATAATGATGTTGATCATTTCAATCATGCAATCCTGAGGATCAGGTTCATGTTTTCTCTTGATCTCCCCCCTCCCCCCCCTACCCAGGAATACTCTGTAACCAAATTATACCCCCAACCTTTTTTATTTTTTGAGGGAGAGTCTCACAAAATTCCCCAGGCTGGCCTTGAACTTGAGATCCTCTTGTCTTAGCCTCCTGAATTGCTGGGATTGTAGATGTGTGACATCATGTCCAGTGATTATTTTTTTTATGTTTGAGAATAAACAAAACTGTTCGTTACCTTCATATGTTCTTTTCATTTACTTAAAGCAACCTTATACCCTTATTTTCAGTTTTTAATGTATATATTTGTATGCAGTTATTTGAGTTAATGTACCAAAATGTTTTTGTCAGAATTATTAAAAGTAGTTTGTATTATCGTTTCTTGAACATGTCATTAAGATCTGTTTTGTCTGTCCATTTCAGAAATTGACTCCATAGAAAAACAAATACACGTGAACTTCTTTATGTTAACTTTTCATATTTCTAAATGTGTTTAATACAAGCATCTAACCTTTCGTTACATATTATGTTTTTAATTGTTCTTTTCTTTTACCTAGTCTATACAACCATATCCAGTTGTCTAGTAATTTAATGCCTGGCTGTGACTACTCACTTTTTAAGGTATGCCTAATTGGTGATTTCATGTATTTATTATAGGACTAGACCATTCAGATATTCATTAAGAAATCTTGCCACAAACTTAGGAATAGTTTATACTATGATGCACAGGCTAATAACTAAATTGTCTTTACTAGGCTTTAACATCAACATAGTTTGCTCTATTTATGATGTAAAAATTAGAAATTAAGAACGTTACTCTGAGGGCATACTGAGATTGATTTTGATGAAAACGTTACTCCCCCCCCCCCCCGACAATCTAATCCTTCCTTTTTGTATTTAAGTAGACTGAGTTTGTCAGGCATTCTTAATCAGGGCTGCAGGACTTCTTGAAATATTTATAAATGGACTTTGTCAGGTGGTTGGAGGATACAGCATTAATTAACTCTGAAATTAAGTTTTGCATGTGTTTTCTAGGTGTTGAAGTATATGTAGTTAACTGATAAAAGGTGTCTGCTAGGCAGAAAGTTTAAGAACTTCCAAATTAAGGAAAGCACAAAGTTTGATAACTAATAAATGACAGTCATGTCCCTGGTATTTTTAAAGTCTTTTTTGCTTTTTTTTTTTTTTTAATTGTACTCATGGCAATTTATAATAAAGTTGACAGTGTTATTACTTGCTAATTATAATAGCTTTCTCCCTCAAAGTCAAGGTCACAATATTGTTTAATATTGCTGTTTTCTTCCCCTGTAGGATGGTATTGAGCCTATGTGGGAAGATGAGAAAAACAAACGGGGTGGAAGATGGCTCATTACATTGAACAAACAGCAGAGACGAAGTGACCTCGATCGCTTTTGGCTAGAGACAGTAAGGTTTTCAAGTTTTAAAATTATAAGGCAGTTTTTGAATACTGATTTTTTTTTTTTTGTACTAGGAATTTAACTCAGGGGCACTCAACCACTGATGCACATCCCCATCCCTATTTTTGTATTTTATTTAGAGACAGGATCTCACTGAGTTACTTAGCACCTCACCATTGCTGAGGCTGGCTTTGAACTTGGAATCTTCTGTCTCAGCCTCTTATATCTCTGGAATTACAGGCATGCGCCACTGCACCTGGCGAATGCTGATTCTTAAATTACATTTTAAATTTTGGTTTACTTAGTTTAAGAGGAAATAAAGATGCCCACATTAGAAAATTTTAAGTTAGTGTTTACTTGTTTTATCATATGAATCCTGCATATCTTATAGGCTAGTACAGTGGAATACTCTACTACAAGTCTAAAGTGATTGGCATTAAATCACCACCTTCCATAAGAAGATTATCTTGGTCATTTCGTTAACTTTGATTTATAGAATCTCACATTTTATATGATTTATGTTATTTTTAATGAGTTTGCGACCCATTTATAGCATTACTGTATTTGTGCCACATTTTCTTTTAGATCCATGAAGTAAACAGTGAAATTATTACTTAATACCATTCAACCTAAAAAAGTTCTAGTAAAGTCGGGGCGCGATCGCACAAGCCTGTAATCCCAGCACTTAGGGAGGCTGAGACAGGAGAATCGTGAGTTCAAAGCCAGCCTCAGCAATGGCAAGGTGCTAAGCAACTCAGTGAGACTCTGTCTCTACATAAAACACAAAATAGGGCTGGGGATGTGGCTCAGTGGTCGAGTGCCCCTGAGTTCAATCTCCAGTACCAAAAAAAGTTCTTTTGGCTTTACAGGATGTATTAAATATTACTAAATAGACATTTTCTATAGTCAGAGGCTCTAAATCCCAAGCTTTTAAGGGCGCAGGGTTCATAATTTGTTTTAACCCTAGCACTTGACTCAGTGTCTGGTTTGTAGATAGCACTTTTAACTTGCACACTTAAATATTTCAATGAGCAATTTTTTTTTTTAAGAAGAGACTTAGCTTTTGGAGAAAGTCATCAGTAAATACCAGTTTAGAATTCCACATTAAAAAGTCAGGGCATTTCAGTTTTGCAAAATGAAGAAAGTCCTTGAGATGAGTGGTAGTAATAGTTGCGCAATATTAAATGTACTTAATGCCCTTGAACTAAATATTTATAAAAATGGTGAAAATGCTAAGTTTTATGTTTTACCCCCCCCCAAACTCAACATGTTCTCATGAAAAAAAAAAAAAAACATGGCAATCTAACCATGAATAGCTACTTCACATTACCTCATTATTCATTTGTTTGCCAACAAGTGTAAGGAGCAGCAGAGCAAATGAATATTAACATAATATCACTATGTGTGTCCTCACATGAATTGCCCAACTAGCTGAAGAAATTAAAACAACTGAAATATTTAAACAGTCAAGCCAAATGGTCATATACATATAAAATTTAGACATTAAAAAAAACTCTTGATTTAAAAGCTGATTTTATTATTTGTATATATACAAATACAGAAGGAAATATTTGCCATCTAATAAAGTGGTTTATAATCTATTGAATGTAATTTGGGATTTTTTTGTTTTTGAAGCTGCTGTGCCTTATTGGAGAATCTTTTGATGACTACAGTGATGATGTATGTGGAGCTGTTGTTAATGTTAGAGCTAAAGGTGATAAGATAGCAATATGGACTACTGAATGTGAAAACAGAGAGGCTGTTACACATATAGGGTAAGGTTTTGCTCTTTGCCTACTTCTTTGACAATATTAAGATAACTAAAACCTGAAGTACTTGTGGCTTAGAAATACTTGGGTTTGTAAACCATTATTTTCCTTGTATTTTTTTTTTTATGACCACTTTTATAATTTTGAGCTCCTGTTGGTGCTGATTGTCTTACTGGAATTTTTTTTTTCCATCTCTGTAAAATACTTTTTCTGATCAATCTAGTATGTAATCCTTAGCACAGTCTACTTTGGCATGTAGCACTTTATTCACTAAGTAATGAAAATGTGTTTTCCTCAAATTTGAAAAATGCTATTTGAAATAAAAATGCTACTTTGAAAACTATGAATGTATAAAACATCATAATTCAGTGAGTATTGGCATATGATATGTGAAATTTCCACATACATATACACTACATAGAATTTTACTTGAAATTTAAACAACATCTTAAAGTTTTGTCCATATTTATAATCCACGTGTAGGGTTTTTTTTTTTTCTTTTCTTTTCTTTTTGACAAATGTTATCCTTTGCAAAAATGGCCTGTCATTTACTTTCAAACATTAGTGTTAGTTAGGATTTTTTTTTTTTTTAAATATCTTCATTTATTTATTTTTATGTGGTGCTAAGGATCGACAGTGCCTCATGCATGCGAGGCAAGTGCTCTACCACTGAGCTACAATCCCAGCCCCTGGGATTTTCTTTTTTATTACAAGTACATTAGTAAATTTATTAAATTAGTAAAATTTGTGGTTTACTTTTATGTTAATAAGTACTAGTTAGTTATAGGTTAAAAAATGTTTGAATTGCTCATTTTGTGATTTTTTTCAAACATTATAAATTCTCCTAGGAACATAATTCCTTTCCAAATCAGGTGTAGGGATTTTTCAGGTTGCATTCTGTGTGAGGCTTCTATAAGAAAGAAGTTAATCGTCAATTTGTCATCATATTTCGGATCTTTCCATCAGCATTAAAACTTTAGATTAGGTGTTTCATATTACTTTGAAAACAAGAGTTAAAGAAATTGTAGGTTTCTTTCTTATGAAAGTTTCATATTTGTGTCAGCAATAAATATTTTTGAAATTTGTAAAACATTTTGATAGTTTTTCAAGGAAAAAAAATTTTCACCCTGTATGAATAAGTACTTTGGCTTTGTGACTTTTTTTTTTTTTTTTTTAATGGTACTGGAGATTGAACTCAGGGGTACTCCACCACTGAGCCCCGTGCCCAGCCCTATTTTGTGTTTTATGTCAAGACAGCGTCTCACTGAGTTGCTTAGTGCCTCGCCATTGCTAAAGCTGGCTTTGAACTCGCAATTCTCCTGTCTCAGCCTCCCAAAGTTCTGGGATTGTAGGCTTGCGCCATTGCGCCCAGCTGGCTTTATGACATTTTTAATGGGGAATTATATTTGAAGGGATTGCATTGCACTATAATTTTAATTTTTTTAGTCATTTTCACTTATTATAAAAATTATTTTTAGATACTCTATTTGGAGGAAGTTAGTATAATCTTCTGAAGCGGGGGTGAAGTATGAAGGATGCAGTATCATGTTGGGTGATTTAGCTCCATAAAAATGTATATTCCCTTGTTTTTATTTGATTTTTATTGCTTTTTTTTAAAATATTTTTTTAGTCGCCAATGGATCTTTATTTTATTTATTTATATGTGGTGCTGAGAATTGAACTCAGTGCCTCACACATGCAAGGCAGGTGCTCTACCACTGAGCCACAGCCCCAGCCCCTGCTTTTTAAAAAAGCTTTTGCTACATTTTTCTAAGAAAAAAGATTTAGATTTCTAAATTGACGTATGACATTCTGTGTTATCTTTTCCTGGGACTTTGTTAGCCTTGCCTGACATTCTTTTGTGATCCATAGCAACACAGCCTTATTTTTTATTTTTGTTTCTTGGCCCTCAGCTGTGCTTCTTTTTCTTACCTCATGACTGTTAAAAAGGAGTTTTCTCTAATATCACAGATGAGATTAGATCCTCTGATTTATACAGTATGATACAGTGGTATTTGGCACTCATTCACATTTTGTTCTTTACAGTAGTCACATGTTCTTGGAACAAATGGTAAAGGTCCCCCTTTTACATCCCTCCTTCCCCCAGTGCTGGGGGTCAAATCCAGGACCTTTCATATGCTAGTCAAATTCTCTACCACTGAGCCATAATCCCAGCCCTAGTAACATCTTACTTGAAAATAAGGTTGTAAACTTAGTATAGAAAACAGAATTTACGTATGTTCTAAATTATCCTGAGAAAATTGTAAATCTCCCTCAAAATGTTTAGTTTTTGTTGTTTAATCTTTTCAGTGTTAGGTATGGCAAATATAATGGTGTAGTAATATACAGTATTTACTAGTGTTCATATATAAAATACAAGATTTTAGGTCAAAAAATGAAAGAGACATGTGCATATTACCTGATTTTATGAAAGTTAAGTATGCCTGTAATAATAGTTTCATCATATATTTGTGATTATTTGTGTTTTTACTACTTTTCCCTACTGTACTATAAATGCCATGGGCCCAGGGATTGATCCTGTTTTGCTCACTATTGATTTGGTGACAATTATCACAGTACCCGATATATATCTGATTGAGTCTCAGATATTTGTTAAGTGGTTACCTAAGATTGTTACAGAAATAAAAAGTAAATCAAGCTAAAAGGAAAAGGTGTGCAATTTTCTATTTTACAAGTATAGGGTTTTTTTTTTTTAAATATTAAGACTAATAATGAATTTTAAAAGTTAATATTATGTTTTGGTGAATAAAAGTAAATGGCCACTTTCTTCTTTGTCTTCTAGGAGAGTATACAAGGAAAGGTTAGGACTTCCTCCAAAGATAGTGATTGGTTATCAGTCCCATGCAGACACAGCTACTAAGAGCGGCTCCACCACTAAAAATAGGTTTGTTGTTTAAGAAGACACCTTCTGAGTATTCTCATAGGAGACTGCGTCAAGCAATCGAGATTTGGGAGCTGAACCAAAGCCTCTTCAAAAGCAGAGTGGACTGCATTTAAATTTGATTCCATCTAAATGTTACTCAGATATAAGAGAAGTCTCATTCGCCTTTGTCTTGTACTTCTGTGTTCATTTTTTTTTTTAAATTTTTATTATAGTGTCCACTTATCCCAATCAAAGAATTACAGTCCACATCACCCCAGAATCCATAAATGTGTTCCTGGCTCACTCTGTATTAGCTTAGTAGAATTACCATTACAAACACGTTTTACCCATCCACAATATTCAAAAGAACTTGCATTTCTATACCTTAATAGGAAAAAAATTGAGTTTATGTTCCATTGTATGCAGGGGCATATTTTGCTGGTTTGAAAGAGTATGATGCATACAGTTTTCTAGCAATTTTCTTTGTTTCTTTTGACAGCATTATCTTTGCTGTACTCTTGCTGATGGCTGCTAGATTTTAATTTATTTGTTTCCCTACTTGATAACATTAGTGATTCTGATTTCAGTTTTCCATTTGTTTTGCTTTTGTTTTTTCCTCATGTAACATTGGTGAAGGATCCAGGAATATGACACAAAGGTGGAATAAACATTAATTTTGTGCATTCTTTGGTAATTTTTTTGTTTTTTGTAACTACAAAAC
>CM053408.1:48491367-48516226 GCA_028644305.1 Xerus rutilus
TGATGGCTGCTAGATTTTAATTTATTTGTTTCCCTACTTGATAACATTAGTGATTCTGATTTCAGTTTTCCATTTGTTTTGCTTTTGTTTTTTCCTCATGTAACATTGGTGAAGGATCCAGGAATATGACACAAAGGTGGAATAAACATTAATTTTGTGCATTCTTTGGTAATTTTTTTGTTTTTTGTAACTACAAAACTTTGCTACAAATTTATGCATTTCATTCAAATCAGTGATCTATGTTTGTGTGATTTCCTAAACATAATTGTGGATTATAAAAAAATGTAACATCATAATTACATTCCTAACTAGAATTAGTATATCTGTTTTTGTATCTTTATGCTGTATTTTAACACTTTGTATTACTTAGGTTATTTTGCTTTGGTTAAAAATGGCTCAAGTAGAAAAGCGGTCCCATTCATATTAAGACAGTGTACAAAACTGTAAATAAAATGTGTACAGTGAATTGTCTTTTAGACAACTAGATTTGTCCTTTTATTTCTCCCATTTCTATAGAAGGAATTTGTACTTCTTATTGCAAGGCAGTCTCTATTGTGTCTTCTCTTGTAGTGTCTTCCACTTGAACAGCATAAGTTTGGAGCACTAGTTTGATTATGTTTATTACAATTTTTAATAAATTGAATAGGTAGTATCATATATATGGAATTAAACTGATGTGGCTATCTTTGTTTTTTTATAAAGTAAGGCCCAGTTCTTTAGTCTTAAGTAAATAATGTAATTTCAATATGTAAAAATTCATGAGAATTGGGATTTTGGTGCATCACCATTTGATTGATAGGAACAGTGGTTGTAAATCTTGGTTGTAAGTTGAGATGTTCTTATAAGTGTCAGAACGATAGCATAGGGAAAGTACAAGTGGGGTATATGCATTAGTGTTCTTATCTCAATAGAACAGAATAAATAAGTATTAAGATATTTATATTGGTCAATTGTAGTATGGTTTTTCTGTAAACTTGAAAACTTCATCTATTCTTTGTAGGTATCATTTGAAAGCAAACTTGAAAATATTTTGTCTCTGATACATAATTGTATAGTTCAGATCCTGTGAAATGAAGTGTGGCTATCATAGAACAAAGGGTAAGGTGAACTGTAGGTAGCAGAATCGAAATTATTAGTTGATAGGAGATTTTGTCTTTAAGTGGTGGTTATGAATGGATCGATTTCAAACTGATAAACTTGACAAAGATCCTTATAAAATAAAAATGAAATTAATAGCATTGGTTTCATTGTAGAATTTTAAAACAGGTTTTAAAGGGTACTACTAATTGCCATTTGACTACTTTAAATGCCACAAACACTCCTTGTTCCATATTATAGAAATATTGAATGTTGTGTGTTTAATCTCCACATTCTGTTCCTAATGTCTGCTGTTTAAGCTTGGGTGATTGGTTTAGCTGACATGTTGTCTGTGTTGATACACGTAGTTGTGAGCATTTCAAGAACTTTCTTAAAAGTGACAGTGATGGTGATGTGTTGGCAGTGAGTGGGATTGGAGTGGTGCATCTATTAGAAGTTAATGCTCTCATTTCCTTAATCCTAAAATGCAATCCAATTTTAAGAAGTATAACTTTTAGCCACAGAGTAAGAATAATACATTAAATTACACACTTCTAAGTTTTTTTAAAAAATTGTAGCATTTGATTATTGTAACTATTTTAGAATCACAATTTTATTTTAAATCTTTTCCCCAGGAACAAGGAGGGGTGATAAATTATTGTGAATCACTTTGGGCAATTGCCACTTGAATATCACAGTGACCTGCAGCTTTTCGTAACTTTACTACATTATCTTCAACAGACGGTTATAAATAGATATATTTCACCCAAATAAACAAAGGCTGAATGTTCTCTCTAATAAATGGATGCTGATCCATAATGTGGAGGGAAGAATGGAGGAACTTTGGGCAGAGGGGAAGGAGGGGAGAGGAGGGGGCCTGGGGGCAGGAAACATGGAAGAAAAACCAAAAAGTATATGTCAATAAAAATCTTCATTTAGTATAAAAAATTTAAAAAGTAAATATATTTCATAATAGAAAATGGATATAATCTTTTAACAGATAAATAGTAGTTCATTGTGGGATGCGACATTTTATTTAATGGATTTAATCTTAATTGTACCAATTCTATAAAAAGATTGGTGCATAATATGGAACAATTAAATAATTACAACACATATGTGCTCCAGTCACTTTATATGCACATTAACCTGCACAGTAATTCCTGGATAATGTAGGTAGTGGTAGTTCCCCATTTTATAAATGAAGAAACGGAAGCATTGAGATTTATGTATCTTTATACCTTTTGTCAGGTGCAAAGTGTGCATTTGAATCCTGGAAAGTAGATTCTAAAGACCCTAAGACCCTAAATCACATTGCATTTCTCAGTAGTGTAGGCTTAATAGATTATAGATTACATCTGATTGTAATCCATTAACATTTTTCTACTTCCTTTAATAATGAAACTAATCGATGGAAAATTTTTCTAGACTCAATTCTGTTACCAACCAACTAGTCAGAGAATTTTGAGAACATAGAGACAAATGTAAAGGACTTTAGAGGGGTATATCTTAGGTGACTTTTCATATAGTTTTGTGTATCTTTATTCTAAGTTATCTTCTAAAATAAGTGGCAAAAATAAAGAACAGTGTTAGAATTGATTGCTGGTATTTTTAAATGCTGAAGTTGCATTCAAAAGGCAAACAGATTTAGTGAGACATTGTGATAATGCAGTGTTTGCATTTTAAAATTAAAATAAGTTAATGACAAAGTTCCATGCTATTGTTAGCTAGCTCCTTTTATTTGTTTCTTGCAGACTGTTCAGTATGAGTAGTGAAGGAAAAGAAAACAAACCAGTTTATTCATTTGACCTCAGACCCTCCACACAAGATTCAAGATTTTAGGCCAGATTGACATTGAAAAACAAAACTTACTACCATTCACTGTTTCTCTGGGGACTACTACAGCAATTTTGGGTGTCTAGAAACTTTAAACATTAAATATGTAATCATGCTGGGCATCTTGGTTCATACCTATGGGAGCTGAGGCAGAACCATCACAAGTTGAAGGACAGTCTGGGCAACTTAACCAGACCCTGTCTCAAAATAAAAAGGGCTGAATATGTAGCTCAGTGGGTAGGTCACCATGCCTAGCATTGCTGGAGACCCTACTGTGGGGATGGGGAAGGTGTGTGTATGTGGGGGGTATGTGCTTATTTTTCTAGTAATTTAAAAACATTTACAAAAATGTGTTTGATGGCAGAGGTTAAGACTGATCCTTTGTCACAAAGGATTTGAGAATTCCTACTACTCGTTTGCTTTCCCAAGTAGCCCAGGCCAGCTCATTTGCCTTTCCTTCTCTGAAACAAGTCGGTCTGTTATGTCTGTGCTGCTCATTTCCTTTTGTTAACGGACTTTTCAAAATTTTGAGCCTCTTCAGTAGCATCTTAATTCTGTTGTATGTTGCTCATTGTGAATTCCAAAGTAGACATTATACAGCCTTCCTGTCAGTTTGAGACTTCTGTTTTCTTATGATTACTTTTTCCACTGCTGGAAGCACAGAATGAAATTATAGGTATATGGTAACATGAAATTCAGAGGAATCAGTTTTTTACATTAATTTCCCCCTTTATTTCTTCAGACCTTGTAATTCCATAGTTTGGCACACAAGTTATTTTCCTGTCCTCTTTCTGACAAAAAGAAAAATTTTTCCATATATATGTGTACATTACTTATACGTGTTTATATGAGAGAGAGCACTTTACTCTGTTCTTATTTTAAAATATATTTATTTTAGTCGTCAATGGGCCTTTTTAAAAAAATGTATTTATATGTGGTGCTGAGAATCAAACCCAGTGGCATGCTAGGCTAGCACTCTACCACAGAGCCACACCCCAGCGCCTTTACTGTGTTCTTGATGCCGAGCATGTAAGTAGAACAAAATGACTGGGTACCTGCTCTAAAGAAATTTTAAAAGCAGATTCAAAATGAGTGTTTCCATAAAGCTCTACAAATAGCTTTTGTTCCTGAAATAGAACTAGAATTTACATTCCTGGGGATTATGTAATCTAGAGGAAAATATAAAATGAAGCTGGTTGTGCTGGAAGACTTTCTCAGCTCTAACACTGAATCTAAATGGATCACTACAGGATTCCAGTAAACCTGCATGTGCAAATTACAGCTTTTGCAAGACCTAGTTTCTACTTTCCATGACTAAACCATATGATTGTCCAAGTACAGTTTTGTTTTTTTTAATTATATGATGGCAATTTAAAATTCTACCATTTGTTTAATTTATTTGAGCATATTGTTGTATTTTCCGTGTAATTTTCTCTGCATTAGTGTGGTTTTAGAGGTAGCAGTCCTTTATCCAGCCACCTTCCCAAAAATACTGACCCATGATTTTTTTCTTTAATGTTTGATCAAACGTAACACATGCCTATTTTATTTTTCTTCCCTACAGAAGGGTAGAAGGTGAAACAATCCTGTCTCCTCTCCTTTTTCAAGGTACCACTCAAATTTCTTATAAATGTCTAGAGATTTTCTGTGCATATCAGGTGTGTGTATGTGCACACATGTATAGATTTTTTAGACACAAAAGTCATTTTACTAGCATTGTTTTGTCATTTAATGATTTTTACATTTTTGTTATAGTGCATGCAGAATGCATTATTTTTATTGTTCACATGTTCCATTATATGGATGTATACTTTATGGGTGGACTGACTCCTTTCTTTTCTTCCTCTCTTCGTTTTTCCCTCCCTCCCTCCCTTCCTTTTGGCATTTTCACCTTCACAGACCCTCATTGTTAAGTTGTAATCCTGTGCTTGTACACAAAGCGTAATGAAGACAATTTGTTTTTCTTTAGCAGTACTAAGTGGCACTTATTTTCTTCCCATTTGACACCCAGACCATTCTAGTCCACATACACAGACTATCTTCTGTTAGTCATTGTGTTCTACAAAGCAGCTTTGTAAGTTTTGCAGTTTTGTTCCTTGTTTCTTCTAATGAGCCAACATGGTTAGAAATATAAGTAAGATAGTTTATTTTAAACTTTATAATGAATTTAAACTTCACAATTTACTAAATGAGAGCATTTCCTAAACATACTTTTATTGTCATGAGCAGTTTCCCTTGCCATTTAATTTGTTTTTAGAGACATTGTTTTTCTATTTTATTTTTTATCTTTATTCCCCCTCCCCCTTTTTTTTTTGTAGTGCTGGGGATTGAACCCAGGGCTTTGTGCATGAAAGGCAAGCACTCTGCTAACTGAGCTATATCCCCATCCCTGTCTTTACCCTTTGACTCAGTTTTGAGTGGTTTGTGCATGATCTCTGACATTGTGTTTTGGTGTGTAGGATATTCCATATTAAATGTGAGTCATGAAATTTGTCTCAGCTTTGCATTATCCCTTTATGACAAAGTGTTAAGCATATTATGTACACGTTGGGGGCTATTTGTGTTTTAGCACTGCCTTCTGGATAATAACCATAGCTAAATATGTGTCCTGCACTTTACTCAAGAGTTTTGTAATGCAGCCAAAGTGATATTTAAGGGTTACATCAAGTTATTTTGTACACCTTTTTTTCTTTCAGGAAACAACTAATTCTTTACCTCCTCTTCATGCTTTATAAAGTGTTGCTTTTATAAGTGTTCTGTATTCACATGTTCATATTTCCAATCTACTGTCGTTGGGTTATTTATCCTGACACTTTGCTTGTGCCAGTGATTTCCACGTCTTTCCTTAACTATCAACTTTGTCCTGTTCATAGGTCTGATTCTCCTTACCTACCATATCTATCTTTCAAGGGTCTACAAATTACACTCAATGCCCACGTCTGTTTCATAAATAAAGTTTTATTTAAATATGGCTTCACTCATTTATGTGTGTCTATAGGTGTTCTTGTGCCACAGTGACAGAGTTGGCTAATTATGGCAGACTGGCCACAAAGCCCAAGATAATTTCTTGCTCCTTATAGAAAAAAATGTTTGTTGATATTTACTGTAAATATTTTGTAGTGATTGTGTTGTTGGCAAAACACAAATATCCAGGACTGGGTGTAACAGTGGGAAGCCCTGGGTTCAATTCCTAGCACTCAAACAAAAAAAATCTGAATGTCCTTTATC
Organism: Xerus rutilus; assembly: GCA_028644305.1. NCBI lineage: Eukaryota > Metazoa > Chordata > Mammalia > Rodentia > Sciuridae > Xerus > Xerus rutilus. Next base: position 48,497,509 of record CM053408.1, read on the forward strand.
TTTTCATTTTCTTTTTACTTCTAGTGAATCTATAATCCCATTCCCACCAAAAATGGCTTTATCAAATGAGTCTGACTTACATCCTTACCTACTTGATCTTATCTTCTGCTGAGACAATGTCTCTGTGTCCACTTGTTAATCAAAAATTTCTAATTGTGCCTAACTGGATTCTCATCCTGATATTCCAGCTATCTTCCTACTTATTTCCTATTCCCTAAATGTGCTCATTGTTTACGAGCCCATGCTTGTTAGTTGTTCTTATTCTGCTCTTAGACAAGAGTTTTCTCAAAGTGGGAAATACTGTAGCTTTTGTACTTAGTATCATAGTTAATAGTTGGTGTTTTTAATGATAAGAATGACTTCAGGTGGTTTCTGAATCTTCTAGCAAAGCTGTATTTACTTTGTAGTCCCGTCTTACTAATATATTTTCTTTATTACCTAGAGCAGCATGTGGTATGCATTTATTTCTTGCCTTATTGCAGGAAGTGTGGGGATGTGGAAATGAAGGAGCTGGGGAGAATAAAAAAAAAAGTTAAGGTTAGCAAGCAAAATGCATTCCATGAAGCCTGTTTTGGTGAAGCAGTTCACTCAGAGATGCTAATTGTAATGCTCAGACAACTACCATTTGTAGGACACAGTTTTTGCCTTTAGTAAGCTTTGGCTATGCCAAAGGAAGACAGATCCAGTAGAAAGTTCTCAGTAAGATTTTTTAAAAAACAAGAAAAGAAAAGAAAAAAAAATAACAAAAAACTCCACTTGCTCCACAAAGTTGTACACATGCTTTGGAGGCAGGCTAGCCAAAGTTCAAATTCTGGTTCTGACATCTATTAGCTGTATAAACTTGGTTAAGGTAGTTGAGCTCTGCCGGTTTTCTCATCTGAAACAAGGAGTGATACCTGTGTCAGAGGGCAGTTGTGAGGCTTAAATGAGTTTTGTATGTAGAGAGCATAGCTCAGTGGTTATTTAATGGGTGTTCGCCTTCCATAAATCTCCATAAAATAACACCTATAGTGTAAGCAATGTAGTGAGTAACACCTAACTTGGATAAGATTGTTTTAAAAGTTGTCAGTGTTGGCAAAAATGATACAAATTGCAATTCCATAAATCTAATAGAGTGGAGAATCAAACACATTTTGAAGTCCAAGTTTATAATCCAGCCTGATTTATACAGTCTTTGGGGTGTATGGTTCTTAATATGAGAGTTTTTGGTGAAATAAAGTTTATGTTATTCCCTCAAGGGTGGCTATACTATGATTGATGATTGATAGTGATAGATATGTATCAAATGGTTTTATTTAACAAGTTCTGTAAATCTGAAGCCACTTCATGGATTGATTTCTTAGATTGAGGGGCCTTATATTTTCAAATTAAGGTTTCCTGATCTACAGATATGGCAGTGGGTGCATAAATCTTTAAAACTGGTTGTTAAATCTCAGATCCAGGGCTGCGGTTATGGCTCAGTGGTAGAATGCTCATCTAGCACATGTGAGGCACTGGGTTCGATCCTTAGCACCACATAAAAATGAAGATATTCTGTCCACTTAAAACTAAAAAATATTTTTTAAAAAATCTCAGATCCACCCAATATGTAAAAACAAACATCATATAGCACATGCTGGTATTCTGAAGTGAAATTCAGGAGTAATAAGTTATATATTTACCTACTTTTTTTTTTAAAGAAAAAAATCCCTAACTGGAGAATAGAGATAATAATAATAGAGGGAAGTAACAGAGAAGTGTTTTTTAATAAAATAGTTTAAACATAACTACATAATAGACAATCGGACTTACACATTTTAGTGTCACTGTGATAACTTTTTTTTTTTTTGGTACTGGGGATCGAACTCAGGGGCACTCGACCACTGAGCCACATCCCCAGCCCTATTTTGTGTTTTATGTAGAGACAGGGTCTCACTGACAGGGCCTCACTGAGTTGCTTAGCACCTCGCCATTGCTGAGGCTGGCTTTGAACTCGCGATTCTCCTCAGCCTCCCTAAGTGCTGGGATTACAGGCTTGAGCCACTGCACCTGGCTTGTGATAACTCTTAAATGCAGGCTATTAAATACTCTAGGAAAAAAAAAATCTTTACTCAATTTACATGTGATATTCCTGGAAAATTCAGAGTACACTTACAAAAATACTTGGTGTTAGATAATGGAATGAGACTCAAGTTTTCAGTGTTAATAAATAAATTCTTAAAAAATACACAAATTTCAGGCAAGATATTTGCATGTCATTTGGGACACCAGCTTTTCAGCTGTAGGTTTGTTTTGTGTATAATCCATCCCCAATAATGCCAGAAACACCAGCAATTATTTCAAAGTATTCCATAAATTTCCATTGGTACAGTAGAATTCAGTGGTGATATGCCCTTTGAGAATCAGTCCTTTTGATCAATACCCCTAGTGCACATGAGTCAGCTGGCTATTCTGACTCATGATTAGAGTCAGGCTTGTGATTCTGCGTTTCTCTGAAGCCCCTAAGTGACTCAGATGATGATCCTTGTGATCTAGCTACACATTGTGGGACGTAATAAAGCATGCGTCTCTACAGTGGCTTCCTTTCACATGTGGCTATTTAAATGTAATGAAGTTCACCAGTTCCTCATTCATACCAGCCATGTTTACTCAGTGTATGTGTTAGTGGTTATTATTGTAGAGAATGCCAATAAAGGATATTTCTACCATTTCTAAGTTATTGAATGGCTGTATTGCGTGCTGTTTCTCAAGTAAGTTTTAATGTTTTGAATCACAGTGGATTTTACTTTTGGAGAAATATCTAAAGAGTAATCATGCCTAACAGCAGAACTTAGAGCAACACTGCCATTTTTTTTTTAGTTGATAATGAAATGGACCTGAATGAAATGCCACTAACTCTATACATAAGTGAGTCTAGATTCTACCAAAAAGCACAAAGCCCCTTTTCTTATTGCAACCTACAATCAAATACATTTTATTTTGTGGGTCAGTTTATATATATACGTACCAAAACAAAAGTTTCATACTATACTCAGTGTTACCATATACAATGTGTTCTGAGGTTTTCTATCCCTGCCTCTTCCTTGCTTCTTTTCTTCCATCTCAGTCATCTTCATCTAGTCAGTCACGATCTGCAGTTTGAAAAAAAATGCCATGGTAACAAGGACCTATGAAAATTATAAAGAAGTTTTATAATAGTTGGCCACCTTGGTAATAAACATTTCTTTCTAAAGCCTCTATTGTTTCATTGTACTTGGTTAATTTAACTTCTAGTTGTACTCTAGTATAAATATAAAATATATTCCTAGATAACTAAATAAATTATCTTACCACTTAGCACTGTTCTGCCAAAAGTGGTGATGCTGGTTTTAGATAGATTCCCTATGTTTTTTTTTGGGGGGGGGGGCGGGGGCAGGTGTGGCAGGGAGGGCTCATGTGTTGGTTTTTTTAGTTGAGCTTTTTTTAATGGTGGGGGAGGTGGGAGCAATAATTAGATTGCAAGATTAGTTGCCTGTTCACACAGTTCATGATAAACCTGTTATCTGTAATAACATGAGCACTTTGGTTTGTGTAGCAGGAGAGTTTATATCCACTTTAATCAAATGTACAATTTAGGTTTCAAATTTATAACAAAAAAGTAGAGGAAACATGCACATTCCTTTTTCATCCCACTCAAGTTCTGACCCACCAACAGTTGTTTCTCCTGTGAGTATCAAAGAGCAGATTCACTATTTAGCCATTCAGCATTTATTGAGTGTAATGTGTTGAATAGATATTAGAAAAATATTGTTTTTCCTTCATAATGATTTTAACCTGTAGGTCTATGTAATGGGTCAAAATATTTTGTTAATTGAGTGATTACTATTTACTAGCCACTCTAAAATGCTGGTTTAACAAATAACAAATCAGAATAGAAATCTCCTTAAGCTTTTGTTCTAGTGGCTTTGTAGATACACTCATTTCTCCCTTTATTTCTAAGAATTTTTGTCTTATCCAATTCAATGTAAAGTTATTTGGTGCTAAAAGATAATTTTTATTGTTAATTGTATGTTTTATCAGAAGTGTCTAATGTTTAATATTTCTCCATTGCAGTAGATAGCACTAATGTTACCTGCCCTGAACTCTGCCCCCACCCCCAGAATTATTGCTGCTGCTTAATCTCTGGAGTCCTTGGCTTTAGTGTAAGTTAGACTCTTAAATGGATAGGTTTCACTTCAGACCGGTAAGTAGAGTTCTGTATATAAAACCTAGGGAAATACTTTAACATTATGTTTTGATGCAGTTTGTTATAGAAAAATTAAAAGAATAATACATGGAATTTCCTGATACCTTTCATCTATACTGATTAAATGTTGGCATTTTACATTTATTCTTTCTAAATTTTTTTCCTGAACCAATGAAGAGTAAGGTGACATGATATTCCTTTTGCCCTAAATAAATCATTATGTGTCCTAAAATCTTTATATTTCCTAAAAGCAAGGACATTTCCTTATATAAATAGTAAAAATCATAAAATTAGCATCGGTGTGCTAGTATGATGTGTAGTCCTTATTCAGTAAAAATCAAAATCATAAAATTAGCATCAATGTGCTAGTATGATATGTAGTCCTTATTCAGATTTTTACCATCTATCCCATAATTTCTTTGCTTGACAACAAAGAAAAACCATGACAGCAAGTGAGAATTTTGTATGTTGCATTCACTTTTCATTTCCTTTTAGATTACTTTAATTTGAAACAGGTCCTCAGGTTTTGGTTTTGTTTTTGATTTTGTTTTGGTACCCAAGATTGAACCCAGAGGCACTTAACCACTGAGTTGCTTAGGGCCTCACTAAGTTGCTAAGACTTGCTTTGAACTTGTGATCCTCCTGCCTCTTCCTCCTAAGCTTCTGGAATTATAGGCATGTACCACCATGCCCGGCTAGGTCCTCAGTTCTTTGTGTTTAATGACATCAACATTTTTGAAGAGTATGTGCCAGTTAATTTATGTAATATTTCTCAGAGTTTGAATAAAATTTATTTACAGTTTAGTCGTGTTTTTCTTGGTGCATCAGATGTGGGAATATAGTATCAGTTTGTTCCATTGATTCTAACTTTGACCACATGAAAGAGAGCTACAGTTTCTCCTTTATAAAGTAATTCCTCCTTTTTAAGTGCCTTGTAGCAGAACTTCGAGACTATGAAAATAACCTGTTCCTCTTCATACTTGACCTCCAAAGTTTTAGTATCAATGATATTGCTTTAATCAATTATTATGAGTGCCAAATGGTGATTTCTCTACCTCCATCATCCTTGGTGTATCTTTGGCTTCTTCCTATAAAGAGCTTTCTCTTGTTTATTTCAGTACAGACTCTTGGTTTCTGATTTATTCAACTGATGATAATCTTTTACTATCATTACTTTCTTTGGTGCTCAAATTGTCCTATATTTGGCCAGTGTGAGCCCTTTCAAGCTGCCACTGTCCTTTTGACATATGCAACATCATTGTTTGAGTAGAATTTATTTTGGGGTCCAAATGGATTTCCCAGGCTCATTTTGGCTCATCTTGCGCTTTTCCTGCTCCAGCCCTGAAATCAGCATTTCTTCATGGACCTCAGATGTCTTTCGTGGAGCATGGTATTTAGTAACTAAAATCCTGACTTTTGGTGCACTCTACTATTCTATAAAGGTGTCATTGCTTGTATGTTTTTTCACAGCAGAACTAGAAGATAAATATATATATATGTACATACCCACACGCATCTCTCACTATAACCTTTTATACACATGCCTTAAATCCATGAGTTCACTGTGATATCTCTAATCCCAACCCAACATCCCATGGGTCTGTTCTCCCTTTCTATACATGTATTTCCATTTTCCATACAGTGAAAATACAGGACACCATCATCCCCAGCATATTGACTTATTTGTTCAATGTTATAATACACAGAAAATAATTGAAGAATTGTTAGGCTACTGCTAAGAGGAAGTCTTCTAAATAGAATTCAATACTGTATGGTTAGAACTCACTTTGTCTTTAGATTTAGGGCACATAGTTCAAGTACTGTGTTCATCCCTGCCATTGGTGTGGTTTGTTATTAATTTGATCTGTTATGGGTTTGTTTCTGTTTGTATTCCATTTTAGGGCCCATCCCCTCATCGTTTTTCTCCTCATACTGCCTCTTTACCTCCCTTTTCTTCCCCTTTTCCCTTCTTCTCTACTTTCTCTTTTTCCCTTCCTTCTTTTCTTTCTTTTCCTCTCTTGTCCCTCCTTTCTTCCCTTTCTTCTTCCTTGCATGTGTAAGACATTAACATGGTTACAAAAATTAGAATCATTTACAAATACTTAGAAAATGACATCCTTTCTTCTCCCCTAATTCCTTCTGTCCCCCTTTTAACTTGCCTCCTGTAGGTTACCAAACTCATAGTCTCTAGGTTTTCTTGCTTTTCTTTCTTTTTGCACAAAGTATGTATATTTTCGTATTTCCTTGAGGAAATACGAAACCCAGGGCCTCACGCATGTGAGGCAAGTACTCTACCACTGACCTACAATCCCAGCCCAGGTGAACTGCTTTGTTTGCTGCCACAAGTATCTGAAAAGGATCAACAATCATTGTAGGATTTATCAATGCACCATCAATGGTGCCCTCCATGGCCTTTTTTCTCAAGTCTCCAGCATTTTTTACATCTTTAAATAACAGAAGGGTCATCCTACTACCGCCACAATGGCCTCTTCTCAGCTTCTAGTCACCAAGCTTTCAAATGGTTTCCCTCTTGTCCTTCATCTTTTTCCCTAATTCTTTTCCTTTCCTCCCTCCCTCCAAGCCCATCCGCTTGAATCTCACCTTCATTCTTGCACATGCATTTTAGAATGCAAACATATTTTTGTTGGTGCTCTCTGACATCCACCATTGGGTTGTCGGTTCATCTTTTCAGCACAACCTCAGGTGCTTTTGGCAGTACAGACAGTCCCCGACCTACAATGGTTCAACTTGTGATTCTCGTATTTAACATGGGGTAAAAGTGATATTTATTCCATAGGAACCATACATTGAACTTTGAATTTTGATCTTGTCCTGGACCAGGGATACACAGTAAGATACTCTGTTGTAACATGGGGCATTAGAGTGAGCCCAGCTCCCACTCAGCCACATGATCATGAGGTGAACAACTGATCATTTACAGTTGCTGTGTTGCCAGGGTCTTTGTTTTGTGGTTTTGAATCCTGTCTTGTCTACAAAACACCCATCTCTCTGTGTGTGTGAGATATTTAATGTGATTATTTTCAATTCATCATGAGTTTTGGGAGCAATTCCATTGTAACCTAAGGAGCATCTGTACTTACCTACCTATATTTTGAGGTCTAATTTATACTTTTCTGATATTTCATTGAAAAAGGATATAGGGTTAAACCCTTGCTCTCCAATATTTTTGTCTGGTTTCCAGAAGGAGAAAGAGAAAAATGCTGAATTCTGCCCAGCTGTTTTACATCAGAAGTCCTTCTTTTAATTTTTATTTCATTGTGATTTTGGGAAGGGACAGAAGTAAATTTGTACTGTCTACAATTTTTTTTTCAGCAACTGATAAGCTTTATATTTTTATTGGTTCTGATCAATTTTAAATTCAGTGATGTGTACTATTTTTCAATTGGAAGTCAGATTTGGGATTTTTAACGCTTTCTGAGATCATCTGTTTTTATTACAGAAGATTGATTAATTTGCCTTTATTGTTATAATGAATCCAAGGCCTGGCTCATGGGTAGTTGCTTTTAGTGTTTTGCTTCAAACTTTCTGCTGTGCTTTTGTCTTTCTTTTTTTTTTTTGACACCAGGGATTGAACTCAGGGGTACTCCACCACTGAGCCACATCCCCAGCCCTATTTTGTGTTTAATGTAGAGACAGGGTCTCACTGAGTTGCTTAGCGCCTCGCCATTGCTGAGGCTGGCTTTGAGCTTGCGATTCTCCTGTTCCAGCCTCCCAAAGTGCTGGGATTATAAGTGTGAACCACGGTGCCCAGCCCGGCTTGTGCTTTTGTCTTTCTAAAATAGTATTTTGCTTTTTATTCTTAGGATGGGTATTTTAAGTCTTCAAGAGCATTCTTTTACCCTGCCACAGACCTATATTATATACCCTTAACCCAGCTTTTTACTTTTTTTTCCCTTGGCAGTGCTGGAGCTAGAACCCAGGTCCTTACACATGCTAGGCAAGCACTCTACCACTGAGCTGCATCCTCATCTCTAGCTTTTAGTTCTTAAATGCTGATTGTTACTTTTTTTTAGTGTTTTGTTTTAAACTTTCTGTTGTGCTTTTGTCTTTCTAAAATAGTATTTTGCTTTTTATTCTTAGGGTGGGCATTTTAAGTCTTCGAAAGCATTCTTTTACCTTTGTCTATGTCAACAAAGGTAAAAGACAAAGCATGTGATATTTTCATTTGGTCTCTTAAGAAAATACTTCTGCTTTTATACTCTGGCATTTTTTAAAATGCCACATTATTTTTAAAATTTTTCTTTACATCATCTGTTTCTTCATTGGCTAATAACTTTTGACAGTTTGCCCCATGTTTTATAATCATATTTATAGCCTTTAACTTTATCTTAATTTTTGTCTTATTTGCTCCCTGGCCCTGGTTTCATATTTTTTAAAATAATGAGATCAAGTTTATTATTTTAATTTGACTATATAAATGATACCTCCTCACTAAAGATCCCAATAATTTATAAAAGCATGAGGATTAAAATAAAAGTTATCTAGAATTTTCTTCTACCTCCCTAAATGATAAAGTACTATTAAAATTTTAATGGTCAAATTCCCATGCATTCAAAAAACCCACATGAACACAGGGTTAGTTAAGATATTTGGCTGCAATTGACCCAAGTACTTGACTGAAGCAATGTCAACAGTAGAAAAATTTTAAATATCTATAGCATGCAACATAAGTCTGGAGGTTGACAGTTCAATGATTTACAGTAATTTAGCAGAGTTAGGACTTTGGATTAGCTTCTCTTGATTTCCTTGGCTTTCCTCTCATAGTCACAAGATGGCTCTCACAACTCCAGCCATGACTTCCTCCAATAACTATGTTCAAAAACAAACTAGCTGGATGTGGTGGTGCATGCCTGTAATCCCAGCGGTTTGGGAAGCTGAGGCAGGAGGATCATGAGTCCAAAGCCAGCTCAGAAACTTGGTGGGACCCCAAGCAACTCAGTGAGACCCTGTCTCTAAATAAAATACAAAAAAGGGGTGGGGATATGGCTCAGTGGTCAAGCACCTCCAGGTTCAATCCCTGGTCCCCTCTAAACCACACCTCACCTCCCCCCCCAAAAAAAAAATCAAAGAAATGAACTGCTTCTTGTGTTTCTCTCTTCAGGGAGAAAAAACAATTTCCTAGGAGACTCTAACAAATTTTTACTTCTCATTGGTAAGATTACATGGTCATGCCTCAGCTGCAAGGGAGGCTGGGAAAGTGCTTCTGGCATTTTGCTGCTTTGATACTCAGTGGTAGACTTTGAGAATGGGAAAATAATGGGCACCATCTATTGGACAGACAACCCACAGTGTCTTCCACACGTGTATAACTGTATGTAATGGTGTTGATATTATTTTGCTAATTTTGGTGTGGGCATGTTTAAAAAGAGATGTTTTTTTCCTTACCATGCCCAAAGCTCATCTGATTAACAACTGAACAACTAATCCCTCACCTTACACTGGGCTGAAAGACAAACTTGTATAAAGTCAGCCACTTCTATAAAATGTACTTACATTACAAGCCTTTCTTGCCTAAAATATAGTACAAGTACTTCTAAACCAGCAGTTATTTTTTTTCAAGGTTTTTAAAACTGGGAATTGAATGAGTTTGAAGAGGCACTTTACTACTGTGCTACATCCTCAGCCCTTTGTAAATTTTTTAAAATTCAAAGTAGGATCTTGCTAAATTGCCCAGGCTGACCTTGAATTTGCAATCCTCTTGCCTCAGCTTCCTGAGTCACTACGATTACAGGCATGCAGGCATACAACTCTGTGCTCTGCCTTAACCTGCATAATCTATGCTATTGTGTGTACCACATTTTACTCAACCATATCCTTGATAAAAATTCCTTGTTTCTAATTATTTTGCCTCACTATAACTAGTGAGCATTCTTATAAGCATCCTTCTTTTATATAAATTCTTCTGTTTCTAAACTTTAATAAGATTATAGAGATGGTGACTCATTGCTGGATTAAAAAGAATATTATCAGACATATAATTCTGCACAAATTCACAAATAGTATTGTAAATCTACACATCCCTCACAAGTATAGGTAAATTCCATTTATTAATTTCTTTACTAGTGATAGGTGTTTGCTCGTTGTATGTTTGATCATTCAGTCAGCAAATATTTATTATTTACCATGTGTCTGGCATATGGTGCTAGACTAAAAAAGTTCCTGGAGTTCATAGGGTTTAGAGTCTGCTGGGGGAAACAGCAGTAAACAAATACAACAAAGATTGTATAAAAGTAGCTGATAAGTGTTGTGAAAACAAAGTAGGTGAAGTAGATGGAGCACCATGGAAGAAGAGTTCTATGTTAGGTTGTGCAGTCAGGACAAATTTCTGAAGAGTTGACCTCTGGGCAAAGACCTGAATTAAGGAGCAAGTCAGAGTAATCCATAAGGAAAGAGTGTTTCAGGCAGAGAGAACTGTGCTTTGTGTGAAGATCACTAGCTGAACAGTGTGGCTAGGGTGGAGCGATACAGGAAGACAGAAAGAAATGAGGTCAGAGAAGTGGTCTCAGGCTAGGTTATATTAGGCCTTGTTAGCCATAATAAGAACTTTGGTGAGGTGTTAACCAGTGCTCTTAGTTCTTGATCTGATGAATGTAAAGTGATATGCTACTGTTACCTAGTTTATATTCAAAACCTGTAGTGTTTTGAACGTCTTTTCATATATATATATATATATTTAGATTTACTCTTCCACCTACTAGTATTTATTCTTCTGAATATTTATGTCCTTAGTCTATTTTCCTGTCAGGTTGCTTTTTTACTGTTGTTCTCTAACAGCTATTTATTTATTTTGCATTATAATACTTTTACAAACATACCATTTATTGACTTTAGTTTTACTCCCATAAGTTGTGAATTTTTTTGAAGTCAAATATATCTGTGTATGTTGTTAGTGCATACGGATTTATGATTATTGCATCTACGTGAATTGCTAGTTTTTCTTTTTTCTTTTTTTTGGGAGGGGTACCAAGGATTGAACTCAGAGGCACTCAATCACTGAGCCACATCCCCAGCCCTATTTTGTATTTTATTTAGAGACAGGATCTCACTGAGTTGCTTAACACCTTGCCATTGCTGAGGCTGGCTTTGAAATCATGATCCTCCTGCCTGAGCCTCTCAAGCCACTGGGACTACAGGTGTGTGCCACCATGGCCCACACTAATTTTTCTTTATATGATGTCTGCTTTCATTCTGCTTATGACTTTTTAATATTACATGCACATTGACTGAAAGTAGCAAAGAGAAAAGATTTTGCCATTTGCCAGTTTGTGATTTGTTGCAAATTTCTTAACCTCCGTCCAGCCATTCCTCATCATGTGGATGATAATAATACCTACATCATGAGATAGTTACCTCATGAGAATTAACTGAGTTAATATTTCTAAAATGCTTAAAACAGTGCCTGGTACATTGTGTTATACAAGTGTCTCCTACCCAGCCAACATATCCTTCTCATGCTGAGTGAAAAAATAATTCCAGATATGAAAATAGTCAGAGAGTATATCAGCTACCCACATCATCTTAGCAAAATACATTACCCCAAAAGGACTCAAACTGGACTAAGAAAGAAACCAAATTAATTTTACCTTGTAGTGTTAGAGGGTTTTTGTTTGTTTGTTTTTTAAATATCCAATGCCTGTCTTTTTAAATATTTTTCTGGAAAGGTAGGGGATTCTTTTCCTCTCACATTTTTATTTTTCAGTCTAGAAACTTGTATGATTTTTTATCCTTGGAATACAGAATTTTATGAAGCTATGTCTAGGTATACATATTTTCTCTAACAGTCCTAACTGGGACTCAGTGGACTCCTTCAATCTAGAGACTTAAGTTTTCTTTCTTTGCTTATTACTATTTCTTCATCTAAATTTCCTTAACCTCTCCTGGCACTCTTGAAAAAAAAATTTTTTTTTTTTTTGTACTGAAGATTGAACCCAGGGGTGCTCAACCACTGAGCCACATCTCCAGCACCCCCTCCTCTTTTGTATTTTATTTAGAGATAGGGTCTTGCTGAGTTGCTAAGTGCCTTGCTAAGTTGCTGAGGCTGGCTTTGAACTTGTGATCCTCCTACCTCAGCCTTCGGAGCCACTGGGATTACAGGTGTGCACCATGGTGCCCCGCCTTGAGTTTTTTTTTTTTTTTTTTTTTAATGAGAAATGTCCTTGGACCTTCCCTGGGCAGTTTCTATCTTTTCTCTCATGAGATCCATTCTTTTACAAGATGGCTATTTTAAGATGGACCTTGACTTGTCTTTTAAATCAAATTGAAGTCTAAATAGTGACCTTTCTTTGCCTCAACTTATCTACTTTTTAAGTTCAAAACTGATGATTTTCCCCAGTACAGTGGTGCACACCTATAATCCCAACTACTCAGGAATCTAAGACAGAAGGATCACAAGTTCAAGGCCAGCCTGGGCAACTTAGCCTGTCTCAAAGTGAAAAATTGAAAGGGCTGGGAATGTAGCTTCTAGTAGAGTGTCCCTGGGTACAATCCCCTCTACTGCAAAAAACCAAATGAAACAAAACACTCCAAAGTTTGCAATTTGTTTTTCAGGTTTCCTTAAGCACTTTTTTCTGTTTGTTTAAGGTGGCTTCTTTGTCCTCCCGTGGTTCTGTTTCAAGAGCTGATTACAGTTCTGAGTGCTGTGCTTATTCCTCCTCACTCTGGCTGCTAGCTAGGCACCTTGTCTTCATTTGCTCAGGGCCGACGTCCTTCTGCTGTTGTACCTCTAGTGCAACTCCACTCCTGAGAGGCACTGTTGTTTTCTGTCTCAGGGCTCACTGTTACCCAAGCCAGAAAGCGGTCTATCCACTATTGGAAACACGTGGCTCCCTGGACTCCTCAGGTCTGGGAAAGGATGGGAAGGATTCAATCTTTCAGTTCCCCACTGATCCCTAAGGGCCAGAAATACAAAAATGAATTTTCGTGAGATCCTGTATGAACTCACATTAATGAGTGACTCCAGTTCTCATTCCAAGACTCTTACTCCCTTTATGGTCCCCAACTTTCTTGTGATCTCGAGGGGATAGTCCTGAGTTCCCTCTACTCAGAGATAGAAGCCCACCTGAGGTATAGCTCCCAAACTCCATACCTGCCTGCTGTTAGTCTGAGGGAAGTGGTTGGTATTTGGACTGAAACTGAGACAGCTGAGCAATAAGAACACATTCCCACTATTTTCTTTTCTTTTTTTATAGGAGATTTTACCTAGGAGGACTTTACCACTGAGCTACATCCCTAGCCCTTTTTATTTTATTTTTTTGAAATGGTCTGACTAGTTGCTTAGGACCTTGCTAAATTTCTGAGACGTCTAAACTTTCAATCTTCCTGCCTCAGCCTCCCTAGTTGCTGGGATTACAGGCACATGCCACCCCACCTAGCCCCACTGCCTTTTTCTCAGAAATCTCACCTTGAGCTCTCATTTTGGGTTCTTTGGTAGAAATCTTTGACTTTTTCAAGAAGGATTCATTTATGATTCATTTTATCACTTTGAATATCTCAAATTATTCTTTGTTTTACATGTTAAAAGAAATTTCAAGTAGTTATAAATGGTATAACCTTCTTGGATTGTAGTGTTTTTCTTTGAAAACTTTATAGATATTGCTTACTTATTTTTGGTCTTTAAAGTTGCAAGTCACAGCCCACCCTTAAAGTTTGCAGGACTCAAATGAGTTCAAATGAAGATCCACATATAACTTGTTTAACTATTTAAAATGTCTTAATCAGGCTAACAAATACATTCATTTTCTTACTTTGGCAAATACATTTTTATTTCAGTGATATTGAAAAAGATATGTAACATGGTTTTTTTACAACAAAGTGTAAAATATCAGATGACTGAATTTATTGCACATATGTGGGTGTTCATCACCAATTTTTGGGTGAGAAAAAACATATTTTGGATTGTTTCTGTTTCTTTTGTTCAAGTCTCTTTCAGGAACCCTGTTTATTTTGATTCTATCAGTTATATATTTAGCTATCTTACTATTTGTGTCTTTTCTTTATTTTGAAAAAACTTTCTCAGGTTGTCTTACCTTCATTCTATAAAAATGAATTTCATTCTTACAAGAATTTTCTTATAATTTGTGTTCTATTGGCAGTAATATTAAATAAAACGTGTATATTTAAATATATTTAATCAAAAATGACAATACATATTAAAATTATTTTCATGTTTTCATAAAGTTCTTTTAAAATATTCAAAATTATTTGTTAAAATTAAAAGATAAATATGAATATAATTAATGTCTCAATTTTAAGTAAAAATTTAAATAAAATAATTTAATTTTTTGAAATTTTAATGAAATATTATTAAATTGTTTGTATAAATAAAACTGTGCAAATCTAGTGTTCAATGTTTATCTTGTTGCCAATGTAAAGATTCAGTAACATATTTCACACATTACTTCTACAACTATACACAAATTTCACAGTAGTAATGTGTTAATATTGCAGTGTTGAACTTTGTGTACCTGGTGCAAATACATTATTGTTTGTGATTCTTTTTTTTTTTTTTTTTTTTTGCAATTAACAGGGACTGAAACCAGGGCTCATGCCAGGCAAGCCCTCTACTACCAAACTACACCCCCAGCTTTTCATTTAGTATCTTTTAACCCAGAACAGCTCTGCTACTTTACCTCCTTGACATTGCCTATTTAAAGAAACCAGATCAGTTTTTTGAAGGATGATTTGCAGCCTGGATTTGTCTGATGGTTTAACTTATTCCTCTATCCCTTACCAGTTTATTTTCATAAACTGGAATTTTAGCTCAAAGACTTGGCTAGATCTTGTTAAACTTTTTGGTCAGAGTGCTTCATGGTTGGCGCTGTGTGTGTTATACTTCACATTAGTAAGCACATAATTAATTGCAAGCTTGATCACCTTGCTGAGATGATAATGTCAGGCCTCTGCATTGTAACAATGTGCTTTTCTTTTGCAACAAGCAAGTATTGTGGGATAATACTTTAGTTCTGTGCCAATATCCTCTTTTCTAACAACATTTTACATAATGGTTGTAGCATCCTTGTCTGAATTATTTCTGTAGAAAGGATTTCTAATTAAATCCTTTCACTTTCATTAACTGGGATTTTTCTATAAAGAAGAATTTCCCCTTATTACCTGCAGTTAAATTATAGTTCCATCCCAAAAGCAGGGTAAATGTTTTGTTCTTTCCTTTAAACTATCAATTTTTAGAGTAAAGAACTGGTTACCTATAAGGAATAAGGAGGGCATGAGGAGGGTACAAGGATAAAAGCAAGACTTTTCTGAGTACAACCTTTCATACAGTTTTTTTTAATCTTTTTTTAAAAATTTATTTATTTTTTATGTAGTGCTGAGAATCGAACCCAGTGCCTCACACATGCTAAGCAAGCGCTCTTCCACTGAGCCACAACCCCAGTCCCTTCATATAGTTTTGATTTTCTTTTACCAATATGTTCTATATGTTTAAATAATTTAAAGGAGTATATAAAGCAAACATTCAAATTTAATTCAAGCAATAAAGATCCTGTTTTTATTTCATATTTCTTAGGAGAAAATGATTGTCCCAAGTGACTATTGAATAAAATACTCTACCTGTACTACTTAATAGGATACATTCTAAGAACAAAAAGAACTGCAAAGAAATCTTAAAACTTCAGTAGGTAGTTTCATTGCTGATAGTAAAATTGGTACTAGAATTATCAACCAAGATTTTCACTGCCAGAGAAAAGAAGCACAAATATACCATTAAGGGCTGAGGATGTAGCTCAGTGGTAGCATGCAAGAGGCCCCGGGTTCAGTCTTCAGCACCACAGAAAACAAACAAATGAAAAAAAAATGTAACAGTAAATGCTCATAGATGTATATAATAGTAAGTATGAATTATAAATGTCAATATGAACTCATTTAAAAATATTTAAGTGCATTTCCTGGTTTTGCCCATTGAAAGAACCTAGATCTAAGGATGCCCCAACTGGTAAAAGTAAGATTTCCAGGAATATATGATCTCACACACAAACTTTACATTTGCCTATAGTAAAATTGCAAAGCTAGCTAAGCCCAGTCTCCTCCTTTCAGAGAGGTGCCTGCATCTGCGCAGGTGAACAACTGGAGAGACACCTATCCACGCTAAGTTCACCACCTGGAGCCTTAAGTGGGCCTCAGCACCACCTCATGTGGTAGTACACATCCCTGGCCTACTTTTTGTACTCCTTTCCTAACTATTCCACACTTCTCTTTTCTCACACTTCCAAGTCACTTACTTTACCCTCACTCTGACAGTGTTGCTTTTTAATATTATGAGAAAATGGAGGCAATCAGAGAACTCCCTAGGCTCCCATCACTGCATCTACCCATTAACACAATTACATGTATCCTGGCTTCCTATCTGCTCCTACAGAACTTCCCTATCCTCCAGGGAGGCAGAAGACCCCACTCTCTTTGCCCTACTCAATGACATTATTTCATCATTTTCTCTCTCCATCATTACTCATCTCTTGTTTTAATTAATCTTTTCAGCATATAGACATGTTATTTCTTCTCCTCTAGGAAACTTCTCCTAATCCCACTTCCTCTGCCAGCCACCTTCATTTTCTCTTCTTTGCAGTAAGACTCCTCAAAAGAGTGATCTGTACTTTCTATGGGATCCATGATAATATCATCCATTTAAATCTATAGAACAAGCAGGACGCAGGACGACTGTAATCCTAGCCATTGGGGAGGCTGAGGCAGGAAGATTGCAAGTTCAGGGACAGCCTCAGAAATGTAGTAAGATGCTTAGCAATTTAGTGAGAACCTGTCTCAAAAAATAAAAAATAAAAAGGACTGGGGATGTAACTCAGTGGTAAAGTGCCCACAGAACCAAAACAAATAAATAATAATAAATTAATCTATAGAACATTTTTATCTGTCTAGGTTTTTCATGTACCTTCTTAGTATCAAAAGGTAATCAATATTCTGTTTTCTATCATTATTTATCAATTTTTCTTGATAATTAACTTCATTTATAAACATCATACAGTATATACTATTTTCAGTTCTTTCACTTAGTACAGCATCCACAGTCCCAACCCATTTTGCTTCAAGTATCAATTGGTTTATGTTTTTTAAAATATACTTCTTGAGCCGGGCGCGGTGGCTCACGCTTGTAATGCCAGCACTTAGGGAGGCTGAGACAGGAGAATCGCGAGTTCAAATCCAGCCTCAGCAACGGCGAGGCGCTAAGCAACTCAGTGAGACCCTGTCTCTACATAAAACACAAAATAGGGCTGGGGATGTGGCTCAGTGGTCGAGTGCCCCTGAGTTCAATCCCTGGTACCAAAAAAAATAAAAATAAAATAAAATAAAATAAAATATACTTCTTGGCCAAAGCCTAGGCCAAGGTCAGGCCCAGGACTGCCACCACCAATCCACTGACCTACACAAGAACCCAGACCCAAGCCCAGGATCACCTCCTGGGACCACTGCAGGAGCCTGGATCTAAGTCAGGCCCAGGACTGACCTTGCAGACCTGTGTGAGAGCCTAGGCCCAGGATTGCCCCTTCACAAAGAGGAGATCCATGCTGTAGCTCCCTTCCCAAATACATCTTGGGACTCTGCAGCCATCGCCATAACCTTCCCCATGTAGTAGCCTCCACCTTGGGACAACAGACAGGACCTGGAGGCAGCAATCCACCACAGCTCAGCACACCACAGTGCTGCATCTCCGATCAGTCAGCCCAAAGCCATTGTAAGTCCCACCTTTTCAGCCCCATCTCTGAAAGTATTTGCATCCATCTTGGGCCATCCCCACTGCTATCTTGAGTTACCTCCACTACCACTGCCATCATCTTTAGTTGCAGTAGTGTCCATCTGGGGACACCTGCAGGGGACTGGAACTGAACTCCAAGGTGAGATACAGGTAATATGTAGAGCAACTACAAGATCATAGGATAGAAACCTCAAACCTCAGATCAGCACTACAAGAAAGGAAAACACATAATCAACATTAAAAAATAAGCGAAGAAAGTGTCCGAAACAAACCAAGATACTACAATAATAGAATTCATTGATAGTGCAATTGATGAAATATCAGAGATAGAATTCAGAATGTACATAATTAAAATGATCTGCAAATTAAAGAATGACTTAAGTGAGCAAATACAAGCAAAAATTGATCACTCCAACAAAGTGATAAGAGAGCAAATAAAGGCAACCACTAATCACACCAACAAAGAGATAAAGGAGCAAATACAGGGATCAAAAGACTACTTCAAGAAAGACATAGAGGCTTTGAAAAAGAACCAAGCAGAAATCCTTGAAATGAAGGAAACAATAAACCAAATAAAAAATTCAATAGAAAGTATCACCAACAGACTAGAGAACTTAGAAGACAGAACCTCAGACAATGAAGACAAAATATATAATCTTGAAAATAAAGTTGACTACACACTGAAGATGGTTAGAAACCATGAACAGAACATCCAGGAACTATGGGATAACATGGAAAGACCAAATCTAAAATTTATCAGGATAGAAGAAGAC
>CM053408.1:48516326-48527067 GCA_028644305.1 Xerus rutilus
GATTTTTCAACCCAGACCCTAAAAGGCAGGAGATCCTGGAATAACATATACCAAGCTCTGAAAGAAAATGAATGCTAACCAAGACTCTTATATCCAGCAAAATTAAGCTTCAGATTTAATGATGAACTAAAAACTTTCCATGACAAACAAAAGTTAAAAGAATTTACAGCAAGAAAGCCTGCCTGACACAGCATTCTTGGCAAAATATTCCAAGAGGAGGAAATAACAACCAGCAATGAAAATCTGCAAAGGGAGGAACTACACTCAAGGGAAATGCAATCAAAGGAGAAACCAAGTCAAGGTAAAAACCAAAAATAAACCAAAATAACTGGGATTACAAATCATATTTTAATAGTAACCCTGAAAATGAATGGTCTAAGCTCATCAATTAAAAGACATAGACTGAAAGACTGTGAAAAATAAAGACCCAACAATATGCTGCCTTCAAGAGACTCATCTCACAGGAAAAGACATCCACAGACGGAAAGTGAAAGGGTGGGAAAAAATGTATCACTCACATGGACCACGTAAACAAGCAGGAGTTTCCATCCTCATATCAAATAAAGTAGACTTCAAATCAAAGTTAGTGAAAAGGGATACAGAAGGACATTTTATCCTGCTTAAGGTAATCATACATCAACAACACATAACAATCATAAATATCTATGCCCCAAACAATGGGGCATCTATGTATATCAAACAAATCCTTCTCAACTGCAATAATCAAATAGACCACAACACAATAATACTGGGTGACTTTAACACACCTCTCTCACTGCTAGATAGATCTTCCAAATAAAAACTAAACAAGCCGGGCATGGTGGCACAAGCCTGTAATCCCAGCACTTAGGGAGTCTGAGACAGGAGAATCTCAAGTTCAAAGCCAGCCTCAGCAACAGCGAGGTGCTAAGCAACTCAGTGAGACCCTGTCTCTACACAAAACAGAAAATAAGGCTGGGAATGTTGCTCAGTGATCGAGTGCCCCTTAGTTCAATCCCTAGTACAAAAAAAAAAAAATTAAAGAAACCATAGAACTTAATAAAACAATTTAGATGTAAGAGACATATGTAGAGTATTCCACCCATCAATGAGTGAATACACTTTTTTCTCAGCAGCACATGAATCTTTCTCGAAAATAGATCATATGTTATGCCACAAAGCAAGTCTTAACAGATACAAAAAAATAGAAATACTACCCTGCGTTATAGCTGACTATAATGGAATAAAATTAAGAATCAATGGCAGATTTAAAAATAGAAACTATTCCAACACCTGGAGACTAAATAATATGCTATGGAATGACACATGGATAACAAAAGACATCAGGGAGGAGATAAAAAATTTTTAGAGGTAAATGAGAACTCTGATACAACATATCAAATGTCTGGGACACTATGAAGGTAGTGCTATGAGGAAAATTTATTGCATTAAGCTCATTCATTAAAAGAAGGAAAAGTCAACAAATAAACAACCTGACACTACATCTCAAAGCTCTAGAAAAAGAGGAACAAACCAACATCAAAAGAAGTAGAAATAATTAAAATCAGGGCTGAAATCAATGAAATTGAAACAAAGGAAACAATTCAAAAATTGACAAAACAAAAAGTTGGTTCTTTGAAAAAATAAATAAAATTGACAAACCCTTAGCCACCCTAATGAAAAGGAGGAGGGAGAAAACCCAAATTACTAAAATTCGAGATGAAAAAGGAAATACCACGACAGACACTACTGAAATACAGAGGATAATTAGAAACTATTTTGCAAATTTATACTCCAGTAAAATAGAAAACCCTGAAGACACTGACAAATTTCTAGAGGCATATGACCTACCCAAACTGAACCAGGAGGACATACACAATTTAAACAGATCTATTTCAAGCAAGGAAATAGAAGACTCCATCAAAAGACTACCAACCAAGAAAAGCCTGGGACATAAGGTTTCTCAGCTGAATTTTACAAGACCTTCAAAGAAGAATTAATAACAATATTCCTCAAATTATTCCATGAAATAGAAAAGGAGGAAATACTTCCAAACTCATTCTATGAAGCTAGTATCACCCAGATTACAAAACCAGAGACACATCAAAGAAAGAAAAGTTCAGACCAATATTCCTGATGAATACAAATGAAAAAATTCTCAATAAAATTTTGGCAAATCACATAAAAAGATATATTTAAAAAATAGTGCACCATGATCAAGTGAGTTTCACCACAGGGATGCAAGGTTGGTTCAACATATGGAAATCAATAAATGTAATTCATCACATCAATAGACTTAAAGACAAGAATCATATGATTATCTCTATAGATGCAGAGAAAGCATTTGACAAAATACAGCACCCTTTCATGTTCAAAACACTAGAAAAGCTATCGATAGTAGGAACATATCTCAACATTGTAAAAGCTATCTATGCTAAACCAAAGGCCAACATTATCCTGAGTGGAGAAAAATTGGAAGCATACCCTCTAAAAATGGGAACAAGACAGGGATGCCTTCTTTCACTACTTCTATTCAACATAGTCCTTGAAACTCTAGCCAGAGCAATTAGACAGATGAAGAAATTAAACAGATACGAATAGGAAAAGAAGAACTCAAATTATCATTATTTACCAATGACATAGTTCTATACCTAGAGGATCCAAAAAGCTCTACCAAAAAACTTCTAGAATTAATAAATAAATTCAGCAAAGTAGCAGAATATAAAATCAATACTCATAAGTCAAATGTATTTCTACACATCAGTAATGAATCCTATGAAAGAGAAATTAGGAAAACTACCCCATTCACAATAGCCACAAAAAAATTAAATACCTGGGAATCAATTTAATGAAAGAAGTGAAAGATCTCTACAATGAAAACTACAGAACACTGAAGAAAGAAATTGAAGAAGACTGTAGAAAATAGAAAAATCCCCCATGCTTTTGGATAGGCAGAATCAATATTGTCAAAATGGCCATACTACCCAAAGCTCTATACAGATTTAATGTGATTCCAATTAAAATCCCAATGTCATTTCTTATAGAAATAGAAAAACAATCATGAAATTCATTTGGAAGAATAAGAGACTCAGAGTAGCCAAAGCAATCCTTAGCAAGAAGAGTGAAGCAGGAGGCATCACAATACCAGACCTTAAACTATACTGCAAAGCTATAGTAACAAAAATGGCATGGTACTGGCACCAAAATAGACAAGTAGACCAATAGTATAGCATAGAAAACATAGACACAAACCCACATAAATACATTTATCTCATACTAGACAAAGGTGCCAAAAACATACATTGGAGAAAAGATAGCCTCTTCAACAAATGGTGCTGGGAAAACTGGAAATCCATATGCAGCAAAATGAAACTAAACCCCTATCTTTCACCATGCACAAAACTCAACTCAAAGCAGATCAAGGACCCAGGAATTAGACCAGAGACTCTGTGCCTAACTGAGGAAAAAGCAGGGCCAAACCTTCATCACATTGAATTAGGCCCTGACTTCCTTAACAAGACTCCTAAAGTGCAAGAAGTAAAATAAAAAATTAATAAATGGGATGGATTCAAACTAAAATGCTTCTCAGCAAAAGAAACAATCAATAATCCCAGCACTTAGGGAGGCTGAGACAGGAGAATCGCAAGTTCAAAGCCAGCCTCGGCCATGGCGAGGTGCTAAGCAACTCAGTGAGACCCTGTCTCTACATAAAACACAAAATAGGGCTGGAAATGTGGCTCAGTGGTTGATTACCCCTGATTTCAAGCCCCAGTACCAAAAAAAAAAAAAAAAAAAGAAACAATCAATGAGGTGAACAGAGTGCCTACATTCTGGGAGCACATTTTTGGCACATGCACATCAGATAGAGCACTGATCTCCAGGATATATAAAGAACTCAAAAAAATTAACACCAAAAAATCCCAAACCACCCAATCACTAAATGGGCTAAGGAGCTGAACAGACATTTCTCAGAACATATACAATTGATCAACAAATACATGAAAAAATGTTCAACATCTTTACCCATTAAAGAAATACAAATCAAAACTACTCTAAGATTTCATCTCACGCCAGTCAGAATGGCACTTATCAAGAATACAAACAATAAATGTTGGCAAAGATGTGGGGAAAAGGCACACTCATACATTGCTGGTGAGACTGCAAATTGGTGCAACCAATCTAGAAAGCAGTATGGAGATTCTTTAGAGAACTTGGAATGGGACCACCACTTGATCCAGCTATCCCACTCCTAGATCTATACTCAAAGAACTTGACACAGCCTCTTCAATGTTTATAGCAGCTCAATTTACAATAGCTAAACTGTGGAACCAACATAGATGCCCTTCAATAAGATGAATGGAAAAGAAAATGTGGTATATATACCCAATGGAATATTACTCAGCAATAAAAGATAACAAAATTATGGCATTTGCAAGTAAATGGATGGAGTTGGAGAATATCATACCAAGTGAAGTAGGCCAATCCCAAAAAACCAAAGGCCAAATGTTCTCTCTGATAAGTTGATGTTGATCCATAATGGGGGAGGTATTATGGGAAGAATGGAGAAACTTTGGTCAAAGTGGAGGGTGGGGAGGCTGGGGACTTGGGGGCAGGAAAGATGGTGGTATGAGATGGACATCATTGCCCCAGGTGCATATGTCACTGCACATGTGGTATGACTCTATATCATGTACAACCAGAGAAATGTAAGTTATGCTTCATTTGTGTACAATGCATCAAAATGCATTCTGCTGTCATGTACATCTAAGTAGAATAAATAAATTGAAATATATATATACTTATCCCTTGGTACCCTTGTAGGAGATATGGACCATGTGTACATGTTATATGCAAATACTATGACATTTCATGTAAGGAACTTGAATATCCAGAATATTGAATATGTTGATTTCAGTGGCAAAGTCCTTGGATATTCAAGTTCCTTATGTAAAATGACATAATATTTGCATTTGCATATAACCTACACACATCTCCTATAGTTCAAATCATCTCTTCCAATACTTGACACAATGTAAATGCCATGTGAATAGTTGATATACTGTCTGTACATCAAGTATGTTGATATACTGTCCCTGACATTAATGACAAGGGAAAAAAGTCTATACATGTTCAGTACTTGCACAATATTTCTCTCGAATATTTTTGATCTAAGATTGGTTGTACCTGGGAATGGAAAACCAGCAGACACCAAAGGCCAAATATACATTGTAGTATTGCATTATAAGACTATATCATAGTTGATTCATTCCTTTATTTTTAGTTTTGTTTATTTTTATTTTGTGGTACTGGGATTGATCCTAGGGGAACTCAACCACACAGCCATATCCCTGTTTCTTTATTACATTTTATTTAGAGACAGGGTCTCACTAAGTTGCCATGCTAAATTGCTGAGGCTGGCTTTAAACTGGAGATTCTCATGCCTCAGCCTCCTGAGCTGCTGAGATTACAAGCATGTGCCACCACATCTGGAGATTCATTCTTTTATTGGTGGACATTTGAATGGCCTCTAGTTTTTGACTTTTATGAATAAAACAGTCTTGATTATTTTTGACAGACATGTGCATTCTTTCTTTTAAGTATACAGCTAAGAGTAGAAATGCTGGATCATAGGGTAGGCCTATGTTTTGTTTAAGCACATGATGCCATCAATTTTCCTATTGTCATTCAATTTTTCAAAGTGGTTGAGCCAATTTACTTTCCCATTAGCAATGTGTCAAAGTTCCAATTGTTGTTCCATGTCTTCATGAATATTGATACTGGCAATCTTTTTAATTTCAGCCATTCTGGTAAGTGTGCTAACTCATGGTAGTTTTAGTAGTTATTTCTGAGGCAAATGATTATATTGAGCACATTTTCATATTCTTGGCTATTTGAATAGCCTCTTTTGCAACAGGACTGTGCAAATCTTTTGCCTGTTTTTTTTTAAATTGATTACTTGTCATTGTCCTGCTGATTTAGATGTGAGTCCTTTATTGGATATATGTACAGTGAAAATCTTTTGGTCTCATTTGCTGTTTTGCTTGATTGTGTCTTTGATGAATTTAGTTCTTAATGAAGTCAGTATTTTAAGGTTAGTTTTCTATTTAAGATGGCCTGTCTTGGAGATATTTTATTACTGTATACTACAAGCTTTATTGTTTTACACATTTAGAAATGTGATATATTTCAATTATTTTTTGTCTGTCATTGTTTGGTAGGGGTCAAGTTTCATTATGTTCCCTAAAATATCCACTAGTTCCAATACTAGTTATTGAAAAACCATTCATTCCCTCATAGACTTGCATTGATATTTGATTGTCTTTTTCTGATTGTTCTCTTCCATTGACCTGTTTGTGTATCCCTATGTAAGCCCCACAATATCTTAACTAACTGTAACTCTGCACTAAGAGTTTAAATCTTAAACTCTGGCAGTGTAAATACTTCAAGTCTGTCCTTTTTCAAGTGTGATTTAGCTCTTCTTTTTCTCTCTCCTCATTTTTTAAAACCTTGAAAGTTAATACATATTTGTGAAAACAGATAAGACTAATGTTAGGTTATCAGTTGATAGAAAAAGAATTCTCTCCTGTGATGCATGAAGTAAATATTTTGATGATTCCCTGAGCACAAAATATCACCAATATTATTTAATTTTCTATAGTCTATGTATTCTTTATATATATATGTATTCTATATATATGTGTGTGTGTATATACAAATAGTTGTCAGTGGACCTTTATTATTTACTTATTTATTTATATGCAGTGCTGAGACTCAAACCCAGTGCCTCACACATGTTAGGCAAGCACTGTACCACTGAGCCACAGCCCCAGCCCCATAGTCCATGTATTCTTATTCCTTCATTTTCCCCAGGCAAACTGTGTTAAAATGAGGGTGAAGTTATTGCCTTATACTAGAACCCTATTGTTCATTTTGAGCATAATGAAAAAGTAGAAGGTTACAATGATATCTGTAACATAGAAATAAGACACAGAATAGAGCTAATCTCTTTTATCCTGTGTATTATCATTGACACTACCAGAGTCTATTAATAGTGTACTGAGAAATTTTACATATAGATCAGTAGTTCTCAACTGAGAGCAATTTTTGATGCCTAGTGGACATTTGGCAATGTCTGGAGACATTTTTTGGGTCACAGGGGGACAAAAGGAGTCAGATATCTAGTGGGGAGAGACCAAGAATGCTGCTGAACATCCCACAGTGCACCAGACAGCACCCTTCCCAACAGGGAATGATTCAGCCCAAAATGTTGTACTGCTAAGTCTAAGTACCCATAACCTAGACTGTCACATCCTTCCCTAACAAAGTGGCCTTCTAGAAAACAGCACACCCATATAATTCTATGTTATTTGTGAAATAAAGGAATAGGAGAGAAACTAGTTGCTATGAAGAGGAAAATAGTAGAAGGGTGCTGAAGTAGAATATAAGAGCAAAGATAAACCACATCCAGTTTGCCAGAGAATGAAATAAAAAAGGAAGGAAGAAAAGGTGGTAATGTGAACTGGTTGGTCAACAGCAGCTCCCAGGGAGTTAGAGAAAAGTTTCTCACTTCTGTAGGAAACCATTTTCTCCTGATAAATAATTGTTACGTGGAAGGGAATAGAAATAAACCACTCTACTCTTAAACTTCCAGAGGAAATGAATTTTTGGTAACTACAATTTATAGCTAGCGTTCACATAAAAGTCTTCTCAGTGACCTTGCTCTCCGTTAATGCCTTTTACCTTCCTTGCTCTTTTCCCCTCTCTCTTTTTATTTAAAATATTTATTTTTTAGTTGTGGGTGGACAGAATACCTTTATTTTATTTTTATGTGGTGCTGAGGATCGAACCCAGTGCCTCATGCGTGCTAGGCGAGCACGCTACCACTGCGCCATAACCCCAGCCCCTCCCCTCTCCCTCTTTTGCTGTTACTTTTTCTTTCCTACACTTCAGATTCCAGGTTTGGAGACCACTCATGCTTTTCTCTCTGTTGGGTTATTTTTGTTAACATATAAATATCTGTTATCACCTTAAACAGTTAAACCTTTTTTAAAAATTTTATTAATTCTTTTCAGTTGTAGATGAACACAGACATTTATTTTATTTATTTATTTTAATGTGTTGTTGAGAATCAAACCCAGTGCTTCACACATGCTAGGCAAGCACTCTACCACTGAGCCACAAACCCAGCCCATAAACCTTTTCTTTTTCTTTTTAAAATTTAATTGTTATTTTTTAATTATCCAATAGAATCTATGTATATTGTTTAAGAAAGAATGAGTAGAAACAATACAATGTAGATCTGATAAACTATAAACTATTCAATATATAGAACTACTCAATATATAAAAATTATATAAATTATTCTATACAAAGAAATTAAAAACAGTCTACAGAAGATGTAGGAATAATATTAAAAACATGAAATAGAATTAATCAGATTGGCTTTCTGTATTCAACAAAAGCATTTCCCAAATAAAATGGAGGATAAAATGGAAAGAAAATCAGAGAAAAAAAATAGTATAGAAATGACAAGAATGAATAAAATTAAACAAGTTTTTAAACATTGTTTTAAAATAAAGAAACTGACTTCATGTTTCATCTCTGATATGTTAAGTAATCAAAAGTCATCAATCTTATCCTGACAGTAACAAAAATGTCTGAAAATCATATTACACTTCTTGAACCCAACAAAGAACTGCTAGAGCTGTCAACTGGTATATATAATCTTGAAGAATGACTGGAGACAGAATATAGGCTAATTTGAGATTAAGGAAACCTTGGGGTCCTGTAGACTTAGGGAAACACTCACAGGTCCACAGTTTTCCTTCCAGATACCCTACCAGTTTCCAATGAAGATTCCAAAAAGACCTCATGTGTCTGATAGGATTAGGTTGTGAATTAAAAACAAAGTCAATTAAGGACAAAATTGCAAAGAAAAATACTGGGAATATTGCAGTCAGAGACAGGAGTAAGGGTGCCAGTGGGGGTGGTGCACATTGATGAAACACTTGTGGAAGTCATAGTCCTCAGACATAGACCCACTTAAAGACTGAATAAGATTAGAAAAAATTTCTTTGTCCCATATCTGACCTACAGAACAGCAAGATCTGGTATAATAACAATCAATTACAGCAGAAAAAGTTGTAATACACAGATTCTTTCTCCTTGTATTAGTGTTTAAGGAAAATCAAACAGTGAGATTTTAAAAGTACAGGATGAAAACTTAAAACCTCTGGTACCTTTAGCTGCAAGCAAGCATTAAACACCAGACAAGTCCTCATCAGATAAAATAAATACTCCTATTAGTGACCTATTTACCTAATTTTTAAATTATTCAATAAAACATGTCTGGCTTTCAACAAAAAATTACAAGACAGGCCAGAAAACATGCTAAAATGTAGTCTGAAGATAAAAAACAGACTCAAACATATCATACATGTTTGAATTGCCAAGTTAAAAAAGTTAATTTTGATTAATATGTTAAATACTCTAATGGGAAAAAACTATACAGCATGCAAAAACTTATAAACTGTGTTAGAGAAAATGGAAACTTTAAGAATCAAAACAAAATTCTAGGAATCAAACATGCTGAAATAGAAAGGAAGAATGCCTTCTGATGCCATCAATTAAATTATAGCCAAGGAAAGAAACCATGATCTTGATGATAAGTTAATTAAAAATTTCCCGAACAAAAATACAAAGGAAATAAAAGCAACCCAAGAACTGTGGGACATATCAAAGAATAAAGCATGCATAATTAGAATACAAAAAGAAGAAAACAGAGCAGAAAAAATATTTGAAGTAAAACTATCTGAAAATTTTTCAAAAACTAAGATGAGATAAAAAGCACAGATTTTGAAAGAATATCAAATAGGATAAGTACCAAATATAAATAGATGAATAAATAAAGTAATACCTAGTCATCTCTTATCCAAATTACAGAAAACTAAAAATAAAGAAAAAAATTTGAAAGAAGAATAATTACCTTACTTATATAGCTATAGAGGAATAAGGATAAGAAATTCATTGGATAGCACAATAACCACTTTTTATCTTCAGCTGATGTTCCTAACACAGTCCTTTTCTCCATTGTAGGAATAGCCCTGAACCAACATCTGTGTGAGTTCCACAATTTGAGCCTTTTTAAAATTCAATCTGCTAGTCTATGTCTTTAATGGATGAATTTAAGCCATTCATTTTCAGGGTTATTATTAAAATATGATTTGTAATCCCAGTTATTTTGGTTTATTTTTGGTTTTTACCTTGACTTGGTTTCTCCTTTGATTGCATTTCCCTTGAGTGTAGTTCCTCCCTTTGCAGATTTTCATTGCTGGTTGTTATTTCCTCCTCTTGGAATATTTTGCCAAGAATGCTGTGTCAGGCAGGCTTTCTTGCTGTAAATTCTTTTAACTTTTGTTTGTCATGGAAAGTTTTTAGTTCATCATTAAATCTGAAGCTTAATTTTGCTGGATATAAGAGTCTTGGTTAGCATTCATTTTCTTTCAGAGCTTGGTATATGTTATTCCAGGATCTCCTGCCTTTTAGGGTCTGGGTTGAAAAATCTGCTGAGATTCAAATTGATCTTCCCCTATATGTAATCTGATTCCTCTCTCTTGTGGCCTTTATAATTTTACCTTTATTCTGTATGCTAGGCATTTTCTTTATAAGTGCCTTGGTGTAGATCTGTTGTAATTTTGTGCATTTGGTGTCCTGTAAGCCTACCGTATTTGATTTTTCGATTTATTCTTCATGTTTGGGAAAT
>CM053408.1:48527567-48566456 GCA_028644305.1 Xerus rutilus
ATTCCTTTGGTTTGAAATTCTGCACCTTCTTCTATCCCAATAAATCTTAGATTTGGTCTTTTGATGCTGTCCCATATTTCTTGTATGTTCTGATCATGATTTTTTACCATCTTCACTGTATGGTCAAATTTATTTTCAAGATTGTATATCTTGTCTTCATTATCTGAGGTTCTGTCTTCCAGGTGATCTAGTCTGCTGGTGATACTTTCTATTGAGTTTTTTATTTGGTTAATTGTTTCCTTCATTTCAAGAATTTCTGATTGGTTTTTTTTTCACAATTTCTAGCTCTTTCTTAAAGTAATCTTTTGCTACTTGTAATTGCTCTCTTATCTCTTTGTTAGAATGATCTATGGTTGCCTTTATTTGCTCTCCTATTTCTTTGTTGGATTGATCAATTTTTGCCTGTAATTGTTCACTTATGTCATTCTTTAGTTTGCTGATCATTTTAATTATGTACATTCAGAATTATTTCTCTGACATTCCATCAACTGTGCTGTCAATGGATTCTGTTACAGTGGTATACAGGTTTATTTGGGGCACTTTCTTCCCTTGTTTTTTCATGTTGATTGTGTATCTTCCTTTCTTGAAATACCAATCTGAGGTACTGCGGCTTCTATCCTACAATCTTGTATTGACACTCCAGATTACCTGTGTCTCACCTTGGAGCTACTTCTGTTCTCCTAGTGTCCCCAGATGGGCACTACTGTCATTAAAGTTGGTGGTGGAAGTAGTGGATGTACCTCTAGAGGGCAGTGGGAGTGGCTTTGGCTGGGCTCCTGAGGCAGCCCCTGAGGGATGTTTTGGCCCTCTCTTGCACTCCTGCTGGTGAACAGGAACTCTGAAGCAAAAGTAGAGGCAGGCTCAGGTCTCACTTAGGCAGAGTCACAAGCTGGAGAATTTGTGTGCGACCCTTAGAGAGAGTATGAGCTCCCCTGGGGTTAAAGGCTAGCAGGCTCTGGTCTGCCTTCAACTGGGCACCCTGGCATTCCCACTGGAACTCTGGAGCAGAACTGAGGTGGGCCCAGAGTGCACTAGGGTGGGGCCTCTTCATGCTGGTGTCTCTGGAAGCCACTCTTTCCCTGGGTGTGCTTTCCTCTGTGGCTGGTAGCAATCAGACTCTGGTCAACCCTTAGTTGGACACCTGTGGAGTTTCCTGAGGGTGGATCTGGGCCCTGTGTAGCTCCTGCCAGACCCTGGGAACTCGAGTGGAACTGGGGCAGACCCAGGCTGCACTTGGACGGGGCTGCCTCACGCTGGTGTCTCTGGAGCGACTCTTGCCCTGAATTTGGGCTCCCCAGTGGCTTGAGGTAGCAGACCCTGGTCTCCCTTTGGCTGGACAACCATGGAGGTTCCTGAGGGCGGGTCAGGGTCCTTTGGGGCTCCTGACATTCCACAGGAATTCTGGAGCGGAACTGGGGTGGGCCCAGGCTGCCCTTGGGCGGGGCTGTCTCACATTAGGGTCTCTGCGGGGACTCTTACCCTGAGTTTGGGCTCCCCTATGGCTAGAGGTAGCAGTCCCTGTTCCCCCTTTAGCTGGACACCTGTGGAGGTTCCTGAGGGCGGATCAAGGCCCTCTGCGGCTCTTGGCGGTCCTCAGGAACTCTGGAGCAGAGCTGAGGTGGGCCCATCTATTGAATTTTTTATTTGGTTTATTGTTTCCTTCATTTCAAGGATTTCTGCTTGGTTTTTTAACAAAGTCTCTCTCTACGTCTTTCTTTTTTTTTTAGTTGTTGATGAATCTTTATTTTATTCATTTGTTATTTATATGTGGTGCAGAGGATCGAACCCAGTGCCTCATGCATGCTAGGCAAGCACTTTACTACTGAGCTAGAGCCCCAGCTCCTCTACGTCTTTCTTGAAGTAATCTTTTGCTCCCTGTATTTGCTCTCTTATCTCTTTTTTGGAGTGATCAATCGTTGCCTGTATTTGCTCTGTAATCTCTTTGTTAGATTCATTAGTTGTTGCCTGTAATTGCTCTCTTATATTATTCTGTGTTTCAGAGATCATTTTAATTATGTACGTTCTGAAGTCCTTCTCTGACATTTCTTCTTCTGTGTGTCAATGGATTCTACTATTATAGCATCTTGGTTTGATTGGGGCATTTTCTTTCTTTGTTTTTTCACATTGTTCATGTATCTTCCTCTCTATCAGTGCAAATCTGAGGTATTACAGTTTCTACCCTATATTCTAGTAGTGTTCCTTCAGGTTACCAATACCTCACCTCTGGTGTAACTGGGTGTGCAGGGACCTCGGGGAATGTCTTTCTGGTCCTGGCTGTTGTCTTTAGATGTAAGTAGGCTGGGACAGCCACCTGTTGTTAGATGGGGGAACAGCAGTGTGGTAGGTCTCCTCCTCTGTGCATTGGGCCAGGGTCAGTCTCCTCCTCCACATGTGTGGGGCCAGGGTTTGTCTCCTTCACCTCCTCCACTCATCGGGCTGGGGTCTTCTTTGTCATTTCTTTAGATTTCCTATACCTTCTCTAATTGGTCATTTGGTGGTCATACAACAGTCTTCAACAAAGTCCATTTTGCATGCAGAGATGTCTATGCCAAGTCATCTGTCAGAAATTTCAGCACAGTTGTGATCCAGTTTATTCCCTGTATTAATAAGCTCTTATACTTCTTAGGGATAGAAAAATAACATAATCTGGTTTGAATAAAAAGATAATTGATAGGCTTGTATGTCTGAAACATCTATAGGTAACTGACTTCAGGTACAGCTGGATGGAGGGTCTAATGATTGAGAGTCAGGGCTTTCTCTTTCTCTCAGCTCTACTTTCCTTTGTAGTTTATTTATTCTCATTGCAAATGAGCTTTCTCCACTCAGGTTAACTATTTCCTGATAGCTCTAAATTTATTGCTTAAACTTGACAAAAGTCCTGTGATCCTCATTGGTGTAACTTGGATCATGTGGATTAATCACTGTGCTTTCATTGGGCATCCCATTCTTGGATTTCATGGGCTGGAGATGGCTACATGTGGGCCACATGGACCCAAGATGAGGAAGTGGTGATGTCCCACAGGAGACTCAGGATGCTATAAGCAGTTGAAGAAGAAAACATTACTAAA
This sequence comes from Xerus rutilus, assembly GCA_028644305.1. Taxonomy (NCBI): domain Eukaryota; kingdom Metazoa; phylum Chordata; class Mammalia; order Rodentia; family Sciuridae; genus Xerus; species Xerus rutilus. The sequence continues at coordinate 48,530,636 of CM053408.1, forward strand.
CAGACCTAAGTTTCAGGTGTTCTGTATGTCCACTTTATTACATGTGTAGCCATTTACAGTTCTACTCAGTGGGAACTTTTCTGCACTAGAACATGGAAAAATTCTCTTTCAGCATTCTGGGCACAGCAAGGTTCTATTTTCTGTCTGTAAATGACATGAGGAACAAAAATGCCTTTGCTGAGTTTCTATTTCATATTCTGCCCCCTTGCAGAGGCCAGGTGGGAAACTCTGAGGTTGTTATACCAAGGGTGGGAGAGAAGATGAACTTGGCATGGGCTTTAGAATGAGACCCCTCTGACTTCTATTTTCCTCACAGACTTCTGGGTACTTGTCTCTTCCCCTCTTTATTCTGTCAAGGTGCTTTACAGTTTGTATACTCACCTAGCCTAGCCCATTTCACAAGCAGTAACCTCATTAGTCAGGTCAGGGAGACTGGCTCCTCTTCTTATATTCTGATATAGTCAGAGTTATGTCAGGAGTTTCCATCCTACCACCACTATCCCCTCCCCAACTCAAGCCTTCCCCATTGGGACCTCCCACTGTTGCCTTATGTGGGCTTTCTCCCCTCCAGCACCTGCAGAAGCAGGGCATTAATGTTTTGGTTTCTTATTGCACTGTGAGACACCACGTGAATCTTCTTAATTGCTTCCTTGTACAGTGTCTATGTGTTCTGCTCCTTTTCTTTAACCCTATTTCTTTCCTCAGGACCAGGAAATCAGGGATCCTCTTCTCTTCAACTAACAGAAAAGCTGCTCTGAAACGTTGGTTCTCCTTGACAAAAATAAAAGCATCTCTTGTAGGTCTTTGTTACTCAAACTTGGCTTCTGATATTCTGTTGCACTCACCCATGGAACCAAGGCCACCATGCATGGCTTCAGAAGTGGTGAACATAGACTAGGTCCAAGGTTTTCAGCTGTATTACAGCCATCCTGACATGAGCAAGGAACAAACCTTTAGTTTTCTAAACCAGTGGTGGAAGTCGAGTTGCTACTCACTGTTTTATCTTAGTGGAAATTACCTCTGTTCATTCCAGGCTCACATGCAGCATAGGGAGAGGATGTTCTTTGCCTTTTCCTACATTTTCTTCTGGCAGGACAAGGTTTGCACCAGTCCTGTTTAAACCAGGTGCCTCATAATTGCTGATCAAGATGGTGGCAGCTTGTTTGTCCCCTTGGTGCATTTGTCTCTCTACAAGTGGCAGATGTGTGATGTTACATGCATCTTCTTCCCTTGTTTGGAAGAAAATGAAGTGAAGGCATCACATGGTTTGGATCTTATTAATTTTTAAGTGTACAACTCAGTGGGGTTTTAGTATATTCATAAAATTGTGACACTATTTAATTCCAGAAAATTTTTGCTACCCCAGAAAGAAACTCTGTACTCATCAGCAGTCAATTCTCATCCTCCCTTATCCCTAGTCTCTGAAACCACTGGTCTACTTTCTATATGTAAAGATTTGCCCATTTTTGACACTTTATGTAAAGAGAATCACACAATACACAACATTTTGTGCCTGGTTTCTTTCATTTAGCATGACGTTTTCAAGCTTTGTCCATGTGTTAGTATGTGTCAGTACTTCATTCCTTTTTATAGCTGAATAATGTTTCATATTATGACTAAACTAGCTTTTATGTATCCATTCATGAGTTGGTGGACATTTGGGTTGTTTCTACCTTGGGGCTATTATAAATGATATTGCTATAAATATTCACAGACAAATTTTTCATGTGAATATACATTTATTGATTCCCTTGGGTATATGCCTAGACATGGAATTGCCTGGCCACATGGCAACTCTATTAGCTTTTTGAGGAAATAAAAATTTTTTTTCCAAATATGCTGTACCATTTTCATTTCTACTAGCAATATATGAAGTTTCCAGTTTATTCACATTCTCTCTAACATTTGTATTTATTTTCTTTTCTTTGGTACTAGGGATTGAACGCAGGGGCACTCAAACCACTGAGTCACATCCCAACCCTATTTTGTATTTTATTAGAGACAGGGTCTCACGCCTTGCTTTTGCTGAAGTTCGTTTTGAATTCACGATCCTCCTGCCTCAGCCTCTTGAGCTGTTGAGATTACAGTTATGTGTCACTGTGCCTGGCCTCTCTAGCATTTGTTAATGTTTATCTTTTCTATTACAGACATCTTGGTAGTAATATCTCAGTGTGGATTTGGTTTGCTTTCGCTGTTGACAGATGATATTGAATATCTTTTCTTGTGCTTATTGGCCATCCATTTGTGTATCTCCATGTGATACATGTCTACTCAAATCTTCGCTCACTTTAAAATTGGATTCTTTGTTTTTAAAACTTTTTGTATCTTTTAAAAAATATTTGTTTATTTATTTTTATGTGCTATTGAGAATCAAACCCAGTGCCTCACACATGCCAGGTAAGCACTCTATCACTGAGAATAGTTTTACATGTACAGAAATACGAATATGATACAAAGGGTTCCCTTATACCATGTACTTAATTTTCCCCATTATTAACATCTTACATTAATATAATGTGTTTGTTACAACTGATGGTTCAATATTAATGTATTATTGCTAACTAAAAGCCATACTCTATTAAGACTCTATTAAGCAGGGCACAGTGATCCCAGTGGCTCAGGAGGCTGAGGCAGGAGGATCTCAAGTTTGAGGCCAGCCTTAGCAACTTAGCAAGGCCCTAGCAACTTAAAAAGACCTGTCTCAAAATAAAAAAGAAAAAGGACTGGGATGTTGCTCAATGGTAAAAGTGCCTCTGGGTTCATTCCCCAGATCTGCAAAAACTCTAACAACAACAATAAAGACCTGAACTCTATTAAGATTTGTTTTTTACCTAATGTTCTTTTTCTGCTCCAGGATCCTATCTGGGCACCATATTGCATTTCTTCTTTTTTTTTTTTTTTTGGTGCTGGGGATTGAACTCAGGGGCACTCGACCACTGAGCCGCATCCTCAACCCTATTTTGTGTTTTATGTAGAGACAGGGTCTCACTGAGTTGCTTAGCACCTCGCCGTTGCTGAGGCTGGCTTTGAACTCGCGATTCTCCTGTCTCAGCCTCCCTAAGTGCTGGGATTACAGGCTTGAGCCACCGCACCCGGCCCATATTGCATTTCTATATCATGTCTCCCTAGACTTCTCTTATGAGTGAAAATTTCTCAGATCGTCTTTGTTTTTGGTGACCTTGGCAGTGTTTAAGAGTCTGTTGTTTAATTTGTTTGGTTTGGTGCTGAGGATTGGACAATGTGCATGCTAAGCACCCACTCTACTGCTGAGCTGTTTCCCTAGCCCTCCATTGATAGTTTTTAGGAGTACTGGGGAAGGATTTCGCAGAAGGTGCTGTAAGGATTTCTTGCCTTTGTCATGATTAGACTGGAGTTACGTGTATTATGAAGAAAGACTACACTGGTATGATGTCATTTTCATCACACACTATTGACATGTCCTATTATTGTTGCTGGAGATCTCACTCACCCGGCTGAGGCCATGTGTCCAATCTGTTCTTCACACACCCCCTTTCTATACTGTACTCTTCCCAAGAAAGTTATTTTGCACAGCCTTCATCTAAGGTCTATGAAATCATGTACCATCTCTTGAGGGCAGAATTTCTACATACATTATTTGGAATTCTTCTACATGTGATTATTAGTCTCTACTCTCTCATTATTTATTTATATTCATATGGACTTATGGATATTTATTTTATGTTCTGATATATAATTCAGTACTAATTTATCCTGTTCCTCAATTTGTTCCAGCTTTGGTCACTGAGAGTTCTTATGGTTGGCTTCTGTGTCCCTTTGATATATTCCCATCTGTATGTGTGCATGTGTGTGAGAGAGAGAGGGAGAGAGAGAGACAGAGAGCACGCGTGTAGCACTTCCTTACTTTATGGTACTCTAGGATAGCTCAGGCTCATTTTTTTTGTTTGTTTCTTGAATCTACTCCTATTTATTTTTCTAAGGAACCTTGTTCCTTTTGTTGGTACTAGAAAACAAGATCTGGGCTCTAAGATTATTTTTATTTTATTGCTGAATGGTAAAACGTCTTTATATATTAAGATACAAGTCCCTAAGCATTGATATACACATTGATTTACAAATATTTTCTCTCATTCTTTGTATTATACTTTCATTTTATTGATAGTGTCCTTTGAAGCCCAAAACTTTCAAATTTTGATGAAGTCCAATTATCTATTTTTTTTTGTCACTTGCATTCTTGGTGTTCTATTTAAGAAGTCATTGTGTAATTCAAAATGATGAATGCCTATGTTTTCTTGTAAAACTTTTATAGCTTTACTTTTACCACTAGGTCTTTGATCATCTTTGTGTTAATTCTGTGTGTATGGTGTGAGATATCATCCAAATTATTCTTTTGCCCAGCACTTTTTTTTGAAAATACTATTCTTTTCCCCCATTGAATTGTCTTCATACCCTTGTTGAAAATGCAAGGATCTATTTCTGAATTCTCTAGTCTGTTCCATTGATCTGTATGTCTACTCATAAGCCAGTAACTCACTGTGTTTGTTACTATATTTTTGTTTTGACTTGAATTTTTCAGTAATATGATTAATATCATGAATTTATGTAGTTTTACTGGTGATTTGCAAGAGGCTTTCTAGCCAACCTTACCCAGAAGAGTCCAGATTTTTGTTGTGATCCATATTTGGACTGAAATCTTTATTTTCTCACCACAGTAGAAAGGTAGCAGGCAAACAGAGATTGCAAAATTCCTTTAGGGCATGATAACACAGTGTGACCTTGGCCAGATGTGTAAACTAAGCAGTTCTAAGTAGATACAAAGTCACCAGTAGGATAAAGGGAGAGAGCTTTGGGTGTGAGACATGAAATTCCTGTTAAGGGTCATTTCTGAGAAGCTCTTAACTGTTGCTTTCTCCAGAGGCATAGCCCAAAGGGGACAGGAAAGGTCACCTGTCCTCAGCTACTCTGCCTCCCAAGTCATTCCTTGTTGGTTCTCTGCTCCAAATACTTGGCTCCATGAGGTCTCCTGTAGGTGTATAGTAGTTGCTTACTCTTGGTGTCTACCGAAACAAACCTATTTTAAAGGAGTGTTTCACTTTATCATTTAAAGGATACTTTGAAGCAAGAATGCTTGTGCCATGGTTGTACAACTGAAAACAAATGGTCTTTTAGAAGTGTTGAATCATTATCTCTTTGGCCTAGATTTCCATTAACATTGATCAATTAAGAATTGTATACTTAAATGTAATTTCAAATGAAGTTCTGGTGCTGAGTGTGGACTAGCATGAGAAGAAAAAACTTCTGGGAGCCATAGTTTTGAGGGAAGTCTGCATTTTTGTAGACATTGCCTCTAGGAACTCTACTAGATTTTCATGGTAAAAGTCTAAACACATGTGAATGTCTCAATATATCAATTAAAAGACAGAGACTGTTGGCATAAATTTTCTTTAAAGACCTATACATTGCCTACAAAAATCCATTTAATATATAAATACTCAGATTATTAGTAAGGGATGGAGAAAGATATACCATGCCAACATTAATATTAAAGAGCTAGAGCATCTATATTAATTTCAGACAAAACCAACTTCTGAACAGGGAAGAGTATCATGAATAAAATTAGGAATTATATAATAACAAAGGGGTTAATTTTCTAAGAAAACATACAATGCTAAACACATATGCACCTAACAATGAGCATCAAAATACACAAGTCAAAAGCTGATAGAACTGAAAGGAGCAATAGGCAAATCCATTTGCATGATTGGAGAATTCAACATCAGTAGACAGAATAATCAGGTAGCAAATCAGTAAGATATAGATGACTAAATAGCGCCATCAATCAACTGACACCTATAGAATTTTTATCCAACAAAAGCAGAATACATGTTTTTTTCAAGCTTCTATGAAACAATCTCCAAGATATATCACATTCTAGTCCATAAAACAAAGCTTAACAAATATAAAAGCATAGAAATCATCTAAATAATGTTCCTGGATCACAGTGGAATTTAAACTAGAAATCAATAACAGAAGTGTAACTAGAAAACATCTCTAAATATTTGGAAATTAAACAACATCCTTCTAAATAACTCATGAGTCAAAAGAGTCTCAAAGAGATCTAAAAATATTTTGAATTCTAACTGATATCCACAAAGGAACAGACTGAAAAAATTTACCACAAAACAGTTAAGCCTTTATTGTCAAAACACATCATAGAGAAAATGGAAAGAACCAACAAGCTGGAAAAAATATATATAACAAATATGACAAAAACAAGCTAATCAGAATCAGAAAACAGTTAATTTTTCCAAAAAGAAGTGCAAAATTTTGCCAGTTAAATTATAAAATTAAAAATGACACTATTCCAGTGTGGCCCATTGAGGATTAGTTAGTTTTAATTAAACCGATTTTCAAGAAATCTATGCAACATTGGTAAAGGTTTAGTAACAAAGGCTCTGTAATTCAAGTTGGTGCAAACTTTGTAGAAAGCAATATGGATAATTACAAAGCGTGTTAATAATGTTCATATACTTTAATCCAGGATTTTAGCTTCTACAATATGACAAAAAAATCTACACAGAGACATCTTTAATATGATTTAAAACTTGGAGCAAAAGAATCCAAGATTAATACTTGCATGTATTATGATAAATTTGTTTGATGGGATATTAAGATATTATCAAATAATTAGTTTACTAAGTTCATTAATGATAGAATGCTTTGTGAATAATATGGAAACTTGTAAACATGTATAATACAAATACAATTCTATATTAAAATGTGTAGAAAAAGAAAACAACAAATTATGGCAAATGTCAATTATTGCAATAGTATTGCCTCTGGATACTACAATTATCCTCATTGCTTTTGGAGGGAGTCATTAATTCTTATTTTATTTTTTGGTACTTTCCGCATTTTAAGATGAATATTTATTACTTCAATAATCACAAAATCATACGGAAATAAGTACAAAAAAATCAACCAACTAACCTACCAACCAACTAACAAACCAACCTTTGAATTTCTGGAACCGTCTGGAACTCCTCCTGTGAACTCTTCCAGCATCTTCACAGGTGCAGGTCCAAGTTAACCTCTTCAGTGAAGCCCTCTTGGCCCTTTAGACAGCGTTCACCACTCCTTTCTTTGTTTTTAGTCACTCTTGCCATGTAGCTTTCTCACTTCATGTGTCACATTGACTCATTTATTTGTTCTCCTAGGCTAAGGAACAGGGTCCCTGGTTCATGTCCCTGGTTCCTAGGACAGCACCTAATACTAGATAGGTATTTAGTGTCTGATTGTCATGGTTATGAATAGTTCAGGTCACTATTCCCCTGATTCCCTTCCATAGCTGATAATCCTGAGAAACAGAACTAGGAAGTAGTGAGGGCAAAGACATTTTGCAGTTCCATAAGGGACCAGCCTAATGATTTCCTGCTCTTGATCACATGAACAGAAGCTGGGTCAAAGACATGAAAGTTATTTCTGTTCTTGGCAGCAGAATGAACACAACTGACATTTCTGCCATCACTGACCTCTCTCTCTCTCTTTTTTTTTTTCTATAGGGAATGGATTCCCGAGCCTAAATAAATTCAGGTGGAAAGATTCTTACTCCTTTGGGTGTTTTAATAGATCTCCTAAGATCTAGTCCTGGGAATAGCATTTCCTGATTCAGGTCTGTAAGAAAGGATGAGCCTAGATTTTTTTGCTCCATGAATGCCCAGTAAGAAACCCTCACCTAAGTTTATCCTAACAAGGTACAACAAGTCCTAAACTTTGATGGTACTCAAGGCAACTTTTTCTCCTGGGGAAAAAAAAAAAGAATGAAAAGCTCCTGAGATAAAAATATACACATCTCAGGCTGGGACTGTAGCTCAGTGGTAGAGCACTTGCCTCACAAGTGTAAGGCACTGGGTTTGATCCTCAGCACCACATAAAAATAAATAAAGATATTGTGTGTCCATCTACAACTAAAAATATATTTAAAAAAAATATATATATATACACATCTCTAAATGACATGATACCAAGCGAATGAGCTGAAATCCAAAGAGATGAGGTCTTACTCTACCTATATATGCAGCTCATCAACAGTGGGTTCTTATCTTGCTGCTGCAGCTGAATTGTTGGATCAAGTGATGCTCCTGTAGCATCCTACTATCAGAAAGTCAATTTAGTAAATCTGCATAAAACCCTTTCAAGTTGTGGAGGAAAGGAGAGTACAATCTTTACTTATCAACAAGGATATCCACCTCTTAAAGAATATTAAATATTATGTTGCTAACCTTCTTTTTGAAGATGAAGCCACTTTAATGATATATTAGATTGTGATTTTCCATGGACTTTCAAGAATGGTGCCTTATTCCATTCAGACTGCTATAACAAAATACCATGAAACAGATGGCTTATAAACAACAGAAGTTTATTTCTCACAGTTCTGGTGGCTGAAAAGTCCCAGATGGACACTCTGCAGATATGGTGTATGGTAACAACCCACTTCCTCATAGATGCCATCTTCCTTCTGAGTCCTTACATTATGGAAAAGGCAAATGAGTTCTCTGGGGACTCTTTCATAAAGGCAATAATCCCTAATAACTTGATCATTTTCCAAAGGCCCTACCTTCCGATATGACCTTGGAGGTTACAATTTTAACATATGAATTTGAGGTAGACATAAATATTGAAATTATAGCACATATTGAATATCCCCAGTCTTGCTTTCAATTCATTGGTAATGGGAATGTGTCAGATAAGGACGTCTATTTTTTGGTAAGCCACCATCACATTAACATCTCCAATTCCAGTTCAACTCATCAGTGGTCATTGTCATTTTTTACCTTCCCCTATTTGTAACTCCCTTCTCTGATGGTGAGAAATATGGTTCCTAGTGTATTTATTTGCTCAAGTCTCTGCACCCTGCTAAGCCCTGACACCTGCTCTGGTCCACCCAGCTCCTCTTCAACCCTTCACCAAACACCTACCTTCCTTGGCTCCACTTAATGAATTTTGAACTGATTATTTCAGGAATGAAAGGGAAATTTAGAAAAAGAAAGAGAAAAATTCCATTTGATCAATTTAAATTAAATTTCTTCCCTATTCTTTGGGAAAAAGATTATATGAGGTGTTTTGGGGGTACAAAGAAAAATAAGATGTACTAGAGCTTATAGTCCATAGCAGACTTCTGGGCTAGTCAGATGGCAGTGGCCAATGACTCCCAAATCTCAGGGGCTCAGACCACAAAGATGGATTTCTCACTTATGTTTATATCCTTTGTGTCTCCTCTCTAGGTTGTATTTACTCCAGGACCCACACTGAAGGAAAATCCCTTTTTGGGATATTCAAGTTTTCAGGCTGGTATTGCAATAGAGGAAAGAGCATGATACTCAAACCACATGGTGGGTCTGAAAGCTTCTGATAGGCAGTGGCCATGCATTTCTGCTCTCATGTCACTGACCAAACTTGACATTACTGAGGTGAAGAAGTATAATCCTTCTACTTTATTTTTTGCCTAGAGTCGCAGTCATCTTGACCTCAGTTTCAGTTTGGAAAAAATAACTCTGGGCCCGGGGGGGGGGGGGGGACACAGGTTGGGCTTAGCTAACTGCAGTCTCTGCTCCTGTACTGTTGGCTTGCTTACATTGGCTAAAAGAGAAAACATCATAGCGCCTGACTCGCAGTTTTCTTTTGCTATATAATCTGTAAATTAGACCAAGTCGGGGGCTGCAATTTCAAATTGGCTTTGCAGTCTCGCCTGCTGAAAATAAACTTTTAACAAATGAATCTATGAGTTTGTTGTTTCTCGCTGACTGGGTATAACAACAGCTCTAAAGGGCTTTACAGAGCTTTATCAGGTTCATTTCCCAATAGCGGGTTCCCACAGTGCCATTTCTTTGGGGGTAACAATTTTCTTTGTAATTGAGGGGGAAAGAACCCACTATCACTGGACTAGATATAGGACTAGATTGAAAAGTTATATTAGATTTTTCCTGATCTGATGGATAGAAAATGGCTCCATGTAGTTTTTTAAAACTCCATGTAGTTTCAATTCATACTTCACTTATTATGTGTGAGGATGAGTGCATTTCATGTTTTCATGTCTCTCTTTGCATTTCAGTGAGCTGCATTTGTTCATATCTGATGCTACTTTTCCACTGGGGTTTTGGTCTTTATAAATTGATTTCTAAGAAAGGTTGAGAAGAATTTTTGTCAGTCAGGGCTGAGATGAAGAATTCTAACAGAACTGTGCAGGGGACCGGGGGTGAATGTGACACAGCCTTCAGACTAGGTATCTTGCAGTCTCTGGGTAAAACATCTAGACTACCACAAGTAAAAATCCCACTTCCTCAAGTATTTGGGAAATAGCAACCAGTGTTATTGGTGGAACTTAGGATTCACTATGTGCCTAGGCAGGAGTAGTCTCATCCTGGCCAAAGAGAAGTTTTTTGTATCTTAGCTTGGGCTCCTTAGAATCAGACCTTGAGATGAGGGTTTTTTCTTTGGCAGGGGGAGGAGGTTTTCTCAGGGACAAACGAGTGAGAAAACTAGGATAGGTGTGTGGGGGGGAGGGGGATAAGCAAAGAAAGCATATAGTACTCTCAGGAGACTAGCTTCAGCTTGGACCCATGAAGGAGCTCTGGATCATGCAATACATCACAGAGCTGATTCCTCCCTTCAGAGAAGGAATCCTGACCTTTGTACTCCAAATTAGTAAGTGGTTGGTGGAGGGAGGTCTGTGGGGGAGTGGGGAGGGCATAGCTTCCAGGGCAAGACAACTCCCATTTAGCCAAGAGGAGGTCTCTGGAGAAGGGGGAAAACTGTGAGTTGTTAGCAGTCACTACTCAGCAGCTGAGGGACAGGTGAACTTGACCCTAAAAGAGAATTGGATGTCCTCAAGAATCCTGCAGAATCTGTCAATGTAAAAGTCCAACAATGTACAAATGCTCCTCAATTTATGATGGATTTATTGGTTATGTCCCAGTAAACCCACTGCTATGGTTTGGATATGAGTTGTCCCCCAAAGACTCTTATATTAATGCAGGAATGTTCAGAGGTGATATGATTGGATTATCAGAGCTGTAACCTAATCGATCCATCCTAATTTGAATGGACTAACTGGTAACTGTGGGCAGGTGCGGTGTGACTGGAGGAGGTGGGCTGCTGGGAGGTACCCTGGGGTATTGTATCTTTTCCTCCTAGCTCCTCCCTCACTCTCTGGTTCCTGGCCACCACGAGCAGAGCAACTTTCCTCCACCACATTGAGATTCCACAGTGATATTCTGCCTCACCTTAGGCCCAAAGTAATGGAATCAGCCAACTATGGAATGAACCTCTGAAACCATGAGTCCAACATAAACTTTTCCTCTTTTGAATTGTTCTTATCAGGTATTTTGGTCACAGTGACAAAAACCTAACTAATACACTGACCACATGTTGAAAATAGCAAGTTTATAGTACATTTATAATACTTGTGTATCCTCATGATCATGTGGCTGTCAGGCAGCTAGAGCTCCCTACCGCTGTAGAGCACCCAGAGAGCATATTGTCCTACTGTCCTGCATGCAGCTAGTCTGGGAAAAGATCAACGTTCAAAATTTGAGGTGGTTTCTACTGAATGCACATCACTTTCACACCAGTATAAAGTAAAAAAATCGTAAGCTGAACCATCATATATCAGAGACTTTCTATACTTGATTTTCCCCTAAAAATTTCCTCAAATAGCAATTGAAAAGCCTTTTAACAAAAACTAAGAAACATCATTATAAAACTCATGAATCAGAGTTTGCCTTGTATTTTCATTGTCTGGGATAATGATTTATTATCTTGAGTAAGATACTGCTGGAACCCAAGTGTTAGTTTATGAACATTTTGATTATCCTTGAGCACCAGCTGCAAAATGCCAGAAGCTTGACTCTTCAAATCTATCACTTAGTCACAGGCGGTAATGGTTTCAATGATGGTGGCAAAGTTTAACCCAAGCAAATATTTATAATTGACAATGAATATGTGAGCAGGATGCTAATGGATGGATATGCTGATTATTTTCTCCTGCCACAAACATTAGCTCTTGTTTGGTTTAACTGTCACACTGACACTATAGATTAGAAATGACAGAATGCTGGCAAAGATCCATGGTGGCGAGGAATATGAAGATAATTTGCAAATTGTGTAACTTGTGATACTTCTATTTCTATTTTTTTTTTTTTTTTTTGGTACTGGAGATTGAACTCGAGGGCACTCGACCATTGAGCCACATCTCCAGCCCTATTTTGTGTTTTATGTAGAGACAGGGTCTCACTGAGTTGCTTAGCACCTTGCCATTGCTGAGGCTGGCTTTGAACTCGCGATTCTCCTGTCTCAGCCTCCCTAAGTGCTGGGATTACAGGCTTGCGCCACCGCGCCCGGCTACTTCTATTTCTAAATATAGTGGTTTGTGGGTGTTAGAAGGTTGTGGCCTAAATGAAATGCATTTGGATTCACAGGTACATATGGATTTTCTAAAGTCTTTCATTTTAGAACAGGAAGCTAAGCTGATGACATTATACTGGATTCAGGTGGATATTTTTTAACTACACAGTGGACTTAGAGATTAGATGTATAGAGAAAAAGAACATTTTGTTTTGTCCAGTTGATCTTGCCTGCTATAGCTACATTAGTATCTGTTTTCTGATAACTCGATGTGCCTTTAAATATACTTGCACCTATTTGTTTGATGTGTGGATAACGTTGTTCTTTGTGTCCATGGTGCTATTGGTTTTGGTCTTATCATCCATGATGAGGACCGTTCTATTAGAATTGTTCTGGAAGCTTTACTTTGTGATGATTTTTGTCCCTGGGTTTTTCTGCTGCTGACCCAGTCAGTCTTGTCTTTGATGCTACATGGCAACACATAAGACCAGGTTCCAAATGCCCAGGAGTGAGCTGCACCCTTTAAGCAGGACTGTGTCTTAAAATTGTGGTGTGACAGATGGACCTTAGGTATAGTGACCCACCAATATCTTGAGCTTATTCTGCGGGTTGTCTCTTTGTGCATCATCAGTGGGTCACCAAGCAGACAGGAGCTTCCAGGGAAGCAGATGTGGTGACACTGTACACAGAGTGGTGCTCTGTGGAGTATTGTTTCTCCAGTGAATGGGCCCTGTCCCCACTCAGACCCCCTTCAGCTCAGCAGCAGGACTTATCTTTAAGGCATTTTAAAGGCTTACTTATCAAGGGCGGGAAGAGAGCCAAGGGAACCAACAGCTATGTTCACTGATGGTACAGCGGGCATTTGATCACAGCTTTTCCTACCTCACTGTAATCTCTGACACAGCAGAGATTTGCTTTCTTTATCTCAGCTTTGCTTTGAGATAAAGGGCACTGCTGCCTCCCTCAATGGCCCCGTGTGCTTCTCCAGGGGGTGGGAACAGCAGTGGTAGGCGACAATTCACATGGTGGAGGCTCCGTATCATGAGCTTACTGTGCGCCCAGCTAATAAAACAGATATGCTCTCTTAGGGAACCCTTCCAACTACCCACTGAAGTCATGCAGCAGAATATGAGCTAGAATTCCTGTTCTGAGCTCAACATGTTAAACCCCTGGTCTTAACCACTAGACTACACTGCCTTAGGGCTGGTGCTTGTGTGCTTGGAGACAGCCTGACTGTTCTGGGACTGCCCTGCATGGCTGACTTCCTGAGCTTATAGTCACCTGGTGACCTATCTTGGATACAGCAATTTAAGAGAGATTGGATTTTTTTTTTTAATATTTTTTTTTTAGTTGTTGATAGACACAATGTCTTTATTTTATTGTTTTGTATGTGGTGCTGAGGATCGAACCCAGGGCCTCACGCATGCGAGGCAAGCGCTCTACCGCTGAGCTACAATCCCAGCCCCGAGAGATTGGATTTTTAATAATTTTTAATCCTTGTCACTTGGAATGAATATTCAGGTGAGTTTCTGAATGAAACAAAGGTGCTCTGGATTTGTCACCATCATCTAGGCCGAGTCAATCGGACTGTTGCTACATCTCATCACTTCATTTTTTTGCCTCCTAGAATCAGCTTTTTAATCCCTGCCACATAGTTCTAGCCAGCCCTCAGACAATGGTCCTAGGCCTTTTCCTCAGACTTTGTCCCCATACCTTTCCATAGGAGCCAAAATCCTTCTAGAGCTCTTCTCTCCTCTGCAAGCAGGCCTATCTAGCGTGGAACTTAATGGTTATTATCTATCGAGTGGAAATCAGGGCAAGTTTTTGCTTCCTTTCTCCAAGTCGCAAAGCATCTTGCTCTCCTCATCTCCTTTATCTTTCCTACCCAGCCACTTCTTACCACCCCCACCATTACTACCCCCTTTTCAGTGGTCATCTCAACCACGGAATTGGTGTTTAGTTGGTCTTCTGCTTCTACTTTTATTCCCCTCTATTGGTTATCTTTAATTTTCCTTCTCTCTCCTCTGTCTCTCTTTTTCTTGAGACAGGGTCTGGAGGGAGTTGCACAGGCTGGCCTGTAACTTGGGCTCCTCCTTGTCTCAGCCTGCCAAATAGCTGGGATTGCAGGTGTGCACCATCTATGTAATGAATTATTCCAAAACATAGTGGTTTAAAAATAACAAACACATTATTATGCAGTTTCCATGGGTCAGGAAACATAGAGCCACTTAGGTAGGTGCTTCCTGTCTCAGGAAGTTACTGTTTATCTGTGGGTCAGGCTACAGCTGTCTCAAGACTTGACTGGGGCAGAAGGATCCATTCACACGCTGAGAAGATAATTTGTGTGCTGTCGTAGGCTTCGGCTCCTCATGGGCTTTGGACTGCATGCATGAGCTGCTCACCCCACTGTGTGGTCCTCTCCATAAACAAGCTGCCGTCACCCAGAGTGTCATGAGAGAAGGGGTGGGTGTGGGAGAGAATGCTCAAGATGGAAGCCACAGTCTTTGTAGCCTGATCCCAGAAGTGACATCCATGACTTCTGTCATGTTCCTCCAGTTATAAGTGAGTCAGTACATCCAGCCTGGACTTTAAAGGAAGCCGTCAAAGGGCAGGCATACCAGAAAGCAGGAATCACTGGGGCCATCTTAGACTCTACCCACAGTAGCCCCTCTAATTCACTCTCACCCAGAAGCTAGTTATTTTTTTCAATGCTTTTTTAAGACAGTTATAGATCCAAAGATGTCATTTTAAAATGTAAATCAGATTATGTCACTCGCCTGCTCAGAAACTTTCAATGGTTTCTCATTATCCAAAGTCCTTCTTACAACCTTCAAGGCCCATAGGGGATCTCAGCTACTTTTTCTGATCACATTTCCTTCCCTTTTCTTCTCTGCTTCCTTCACCCCTGCTGTAGGTCTTTGCCGTTTCTGCTAACCTCACTTTCATCTCAAGGCCTGGATAGCCACGGGTTTTGCTCAGGTCTCTGTGGAAGTAACACTTTCTTAGAAACTCCTTCCCTGGCCACCCTAACTGAAATGTGCCCCTTATTAGTTTGTCCTTTATTTGGCTTAATTTGTGTGTGTGTGTGTGCGTGCGTGCGGGTGTGTGTGTGTGTGTGTGATGTATCACTTACCTGACACATTATATGTAATTATTTGTAAATTTTCTGTATCACTACATTTCTGGGGCAGGTATTTGGTTTTGTATTTGCCTCCATCTTCAGTGCCTAGAACAAAGGTCTTACCATGGACAGGTTATAAATTAGAGTGTATCCCACTGGATTGAATTATGTAAAAGCCAAAAACAAACGTCCATACCCACCAAAACCCAAAGGAGACATAATTTTACATTATCTTTATCTTGTGCTCTATGAACCAAATTCTGCTTCTGGAGGAGCAATTCAATCACTCCAGTTCACCAATATCAACACCAAGTTTTCTCATCAAGACCTCTGAATTCTCATAGCACACAGAAAAGTCATGAAGAGCAAAAATAGCAATTTTGTAAGAAAACTGTTTTCAATCTCCCTTGTTTTTGAAAGGGAATGCAGTAGCCCATCTCTTGGGAGCTCCCAAGTGAGGTTTGATGTGCTTCTTCATGGCTAAGAAACAAAAGGTTGGATAACTTGGCCTGATGAAGATATCAGCTGAGACAACAGGGAGTTGAAGGTCAGTTTTGTAAGCATTTCTTGCAGGCAATATAACTACAGCTCAAACCTCCTAAACAAAGATGGGGGGAAAAGTCCAAGGCTGTATGGTTGATTTTGTTGTGCTTACTTCAGCTCTAACATTTCAAGTGTATTTTAGTGGAAAGTCTCCGCTGTACCATTTTAGCAGGACTCAAGAACTCGTGAGAAAATACTTGAGGCTGGTGCAAGGGATGATGAAGCGGATATGCTGTATGAGTTTTCTCATGTGAGAAAGAATTCAGTTCTCTTTGTAGTAAAAGAGGAGACCTTGTCTTGTACAAATTGCCTCTGAGAAATAGATGAAGAGGCAGAGGGGGTCTGGTCGCTGCAGTTTTGTGGGAGTTTTCATCTTTTACAACATTATAATCCTTTATAACCTAGGGGCTGTTTTTCTGGGTAGCACACAGAATGCAAAGAGGGTCCTTTAGAATATTCTGTGGAATTAATTTCTTGTCAGCATCCTGTTTTCTGTGTGGCATGTTAGACTTTTAAAGGCTTTTTTCTTTTCTTTCTTTCTTTCCTCTTTTTTTTTTTTTTAATGACTCATTCTTCCCAAAACCATTGACATTAGAAAGCAGTTGCTTTGTTCTGGAAACCAATTCAAATATAAAATCCTAATTTGTTTAAGTCCTTGTTTTTTCACTGTGAAAATGAGGCTGATATCCCCACTGTATTAAGTTATCATGAAGATTACATGAGATCATATATCTACACCTCTAAGCTCACTGCTTTACAAAGAGCAGACCTCCCATAGGCTGTTCTCATCATTGCTATAATGTACTGTTAAAAGGAAGAAAAGTAAAGTCCTCAATTCTTGGTCCTAGAAGCAATTAAGCCTGAACGGCCAAAGAAAAAGATAGCTATCAGTGATTGCATAGCAACGTACACAACTTTCAGGTTCAACCCCATAAAGTATCACTGTCCTCCTTCTTGTCAAATGAGAAAAAAATATAAAAAATTTAGTTACAGATCAAATAGGCTTTTATTTGCAATTGATTAATGGAGAAGCCTCCATTCTACAAAATAGAATGAGGGCTCCCTGGCCAGCGACAGAACAGTGGGTTTTATGAGATGGGAACAAGGGAACAGAAAAGAAGAAAAAAAGCTGGTGGGTTAGCATCAGGTTCCTTCAGATTACTTTTCTTGAAAGGGTTAAAGCAAAGGGGATTATCTTATCACTGACTTAAGTAGACTGGAATTTTGCTTTCAGGAAAAGGCTGGTCTGTTTTGGGAACTATCTGCTTCCTTAAAGTTTCAGTTTGATTATGTGGCATGTAGCACGAACCACTCATTCTGGTTTTTTCTGATCTGTTGGAATCTGCAGGAGTTCAGTCCAAAACAATGACATCTCATAATTTTTGTTTAACATTTTATCATTTAGTAATTACATCTGATATCCTTAAATCAGAGGGAATTAATTGGTATCTGTTTTAAGTTTTAGTTTCAAAAAGGTTATACATTGACCTGGTGCAATATTCAAGTGACACAAAGGTGAATAGCAGTGTCTCCTTTCCATACCAGTGTTCCCGATCTCTGCTTGGAGACAACTGGAACTATTCACTTCATAGCAGTCTAGCTATATATTGTGTATAACTTGTGTTTTCCCCTTCACATAAATAGAAATACATAACACTTGGGTTCTGCACCTTTCTTTTTTTTGGTATAACAAATTATACCAACAATAATCTCTCCTTTTAATAGTTTACATATAAATCTTTGCAAGGATGAACATAATTTATGTCTCTCATTAATGAATATCAGTTTGTTTCAGTCTTTGCTATTACAATGTTGCAACAACTAATCTTTGTGCATATGTCATTTCTCATAAATACAAGCACATATCTAAAGGATAAAATCTTAGAAGGGTAAGTTTGATAAGAATTGCCAAACTGCCCTCCAAACCAGTTGCATTAATCTCCACCATCACCAGCAGTGTATGAGCAAGCCTGTATCCCCCACACCCTTGCCAATACAGTGTGATACCAAATGTTCTTCCTCCCTTCTATTTTGGTAGGTGATGTTTCAATTTCCATTTTCTTATGAGTATAACTGAATATCTAAAAAATATGTTTAAGAACTATTTCTAGTTCCTTTTCTGAGAACCATCATTTCCTTTCCTTCAGCATTTGTCTGTTGGCTGTTGGTTTGTGGGGATGGGATAGGTTAGTAGAAAGCAGAGACACAGTTGCTGGACCAATACTCAACTTCTGTTCAACCTGTTATTGGTATGTGAAATACTTTCCAGCATCAGTTACTCAGGTCTAAACTGATGATAAAATGCCTTCTTGACAGTTCTGAAGAAGTTTAAAACAGATAATTTATATAACAGTATAGTATCTAGCCCTCAGTAGGGGTTCAACAAGTTAAAAAATATTTTCTCAGCCGGGCACGGTGGCTCAAGCCTGTAATCCCAGCACTTAGGGAGGCTGAGACAGGAGAATCGCGAGTTCAAAGCCAGCCTCAGCAATGGCGAGGCTGCTAAGCAACTCAGTGAGACCCTGTCTCTACATAAAAAACACAAAATAGGGCTGGGGATGTGGCTCAGGGGTCAAGTGCCCCTGAGTTCAATCCCTGGTACCAAAAAATATATATATATATATTTTCTCTCTCCTCCAACAATTCATGATTTCATAAAGATCACAACAAATTTTTACATGTTTTTAAGAAGTCATATATAACTTCTCCAAAAATATGAACACAAAATTGGAAGAGAAACGTTATTTTATTTTTTTGTACTAGGGATTGAACCCAGGGGTGCTTTACCACTGATATACATCCCCAACCCTTTTTATATTTTGTATTTTGAGACAGAGCCTTGCTAAGTTACTGAAACTGGCCTTGAACTTGCAATCCTCCTGCCTCAGCCTCCCAAGTTGTCGGATTATAGGCATGTGCCACTGTGACCGGCAAGAGAAGTCATTTTTATCTTTAAAAGTTCATGGATATTAATCTTTCTATTATAAAATTCTTCACACTTGGGTAGCTTCAATCCCTTTTTGTCTTGTTGCCCAGCATGTGTCTGCAACCCCTTGTTCCTCGGAGGTAATCAGGGAATAGAGGCTAATTTTAGTATTGCCATAAGCAAAACATAATTAGGAAAGTAAATCTACTGTGCCAGATGCACATTATTCATTTCAAAGTCAATATGTAATATGGCTTTAAAAACTAATTTGCTGCTTGACATTACTTGGGGGGTTATCAGGGCTTTGCATAGGACCTCACAGTCAGCTCTCCATATTTGCTGAACGGATTCAGTGTATTCTTTTTGTTAGTAAGATAGTAAAAACATCATCTTCTAGATTTTTCTCTGGGAAGACATGCTTTCTCTGGGAAGACAGTGCCCAGCTCAGTGCAAGGCACACATAGAGCCTGAATCAAACTGAATGATGAACTGAGATACATGCTTTTGAAATTCAGTATGAATCATCGTTAAACTCTCAAAGAATTATAAATACCACTGATTTTCCAAAAGGATGTTAATCCACTCTTCTATGCATATACAGTTATTATTCTACAGTTATCTATAGAGCCATGATTTTCAACTTCTTTTTTAGTTCACAATGTACTATTTTAATTTTATTTCAAATTTCCTCTCTGACTCACCAAATGTGATAGGCTATGTATTCATTTGAAGAAAAATTAATTCTAAATCTGTTTTTTAAAAATTCCTCAGTATCTCATGAAATAAGTGGAGATACTGTAAAGCATTATGAAACCATGATGAACCATTCACACTCTGGAGATTCCAGGATGTGATATTTCAGTAGCTTGGTAGATGGGTGAACGCTAAGGATAACTTTCTCCTATTTTCTCTCTAATTCTCTCCTATTTTCTCCCTCTCTAATTAGAGAGGGCTCTCTAATTCAACTGCTCTGTTCTCTGTAGGTGTCGGTTGCTATTTACTCCGAGTAAACACAGCACAAGTTTCAGCTTGGAGTTCTTCAATGTAAGAATAAGAAATTCTCCCAAGCCTTACCTTTACTTTTTAAAATCAAAGGATGTGATCTCTGTAGTTCACTTCAGAGAAAGCATGCAAATCACTGTGACAGTCTGCCTTTTGGCTTCTGGCAACTTGTCTTTTGCCTATAGAAAACCTCCCCAACCCCTCTCTCCCTCCTCAGGAAGCATTTAAAAATCCCTCACCTTTCTTAATGCCAGGGCCCCGTGCCAACCTTCCATGGGAATTGCAGTCTCCTCTTATTGGCAGTCACACTCAACTTTCCAGTGTGTGGGACACTATGGAAATGAAGAAAATGAGCACCCCAGTATCTTCACATATCATAACACACGTTAGCCTTAGGAATTCTTGTCAAATGTGGCAGGAAGGTTAAATGGAGATAAAACATTACTGCAAGGGCTCAGCCTGGAAATATACTCTCAAGGGAGATCACACAGTCCCTCTAGCTCCAAAGAATTGCTTTTGACTTGTTCTGTATTCTTTCCTTCATTTTTATCCCCTTCTCTCTTCACTGAGGTCTTCTTTGGGGAATGTGTGATACAATGAGCAAAGACAATACGTCCTGATTGATTGATAGGAAGAATCCAGTCTGTGGGTTAGCGAGGACATCCACCTGGTCCTGAGACTTGGAACCATGCGAGTTGAGAGTTACCGACAAGCCACCTTGCACATTTAAGCTTCCAGAAGAAACCTAGTCTGGCTCTTGAGCTTGATCATATTCTCAATGACAGGAAGCAGCTAATTTAACAGAAACTCTCATTAGCAAGGGCTTGCCAAGAGTGGGAGAGGAACTCAGCCGTGGCCCAGGAAGCAAGATGCTGAACAGCCCAGCCCTGGTTTATTTGGCTCAAAGGAGATTATTTAAAGGAGTCTGAGAAGCCACAGGGATTGAAGTAAGGAATGAGGTGGTTCAGGTTGAACAACAGCTTCAACAGCCAGATGCACCATTATTCCCCTCCTGCTAATGGTAGTTTCAAAATCAGCAACAACTCCTCCACAATAATTAGGGATTATAGGTACATGTGCACACATCGAAGGGTTATTCATGTGGTGTTCGAGCTGAAATTATTGTATGCATCAGTAAAACTTGTTTGTTGAATTAAGTAAGGATACAATCCATATATACCTCTATGTTTCTGCTACCAATGTCTGTTAAGTGAACTTGGATCAAAGCCTCTTGAGGGCATTCAGGGTAAAGGCAAAGATGGTTTCTTGTCATTTTACTGAATTCTCTTGTCATTTGTAAGTTTTTCAAGCCAGGCAAGATGGCACATACCTGTAATCCCAGCACTTTGGGAGGATGAGACAGGAGAATCACAAGTTCAAAGCCAGCCTCAGCAATGGTGAGGCACTAAGCAACTCAGTGAGATCCTGTCTCTAAATAAAGCACAAAATAGGGCTGGAGATGTGGCTCAGTGGTCGAGTACTCCTGAGTTCAATCCCTGGTACTAAAAAAGAAAAATAAGTTTTTCATTAATTTCTCTTATATTTTCCAAATATTCATCATATCAAATGAAAAGTGGAGGTTTAAAATTTTCCTCATATACCCTTAATTTCAATTTCTTTCTTTCTTTTCCAGATTGGGGAAAAGGCTGTGTGTGCTAGGCAAGTACCTTACCATTGAACTATATCCCTAAACCCTTTTTTGTTTTGAGACAGGGTCTTGCTAAATTGCCAGGCTTGCCTTCAACTTGTGATTCTCCTGCCTCATCCTCCCAAGTGCCTGGGATTAGAGGTGTGTGTCACGGCACCTGCTTTTCGTTTTTCTTTTCTAAGTGTTCCAACTCTAGTACAATGTTAAATAAGAATAATGATAATAATTATCCTTGTCTTCTGATTTTTAAAAGCATGGCTATAACTTTGTAAAATGCATACTCTTGTATGATGCAGGTGGAAACAGACATTGTTTGTATCTAGTAATTTCACTTCTAAGAATTTAGTTTACACACACTTAGATATTCAATTTATTATTTTTCAAGTTCTTCATAACAGTATTCTCTATAATGTATGAGTCCATTTTCTGTTGCTATACAAAATTCTTAAAGTTGGCTACTTACAAAGGAAGGAGATTCTTTTAGCTTACAATTTCAAAGAAAAAGCCCAAAATTGGGCAGAGCCACGTATTTAGCCTCTGATGAGGCCCCATTGATACATTACAATAAGGCAGAGAAATGAGAAGGGAAACAGGTGCATGCAGAAGAGGGCAAAGGCATGAGGTGATTTTGTTTTATAACAACTCACTCTTACTAGAACTACCTGGGATTGAGCAAGAACTACATTAATCCCTTCTGAGGGAAGTGCTCCCAGTCACCCTCCACTACAGATTCAAGTAACCCCCCAACACTGAAACTCTGGGGCCAGCACATGTACCTTTTAAGGGACAGCCTCAAATTATCTCCAAACCATAACATATAATGAAGAAACATTAGAAGTAATCTAAATGTTCAACACTGAGGATGTCAATAACTTATGGTATATTCATATGATGAAATAAAGCTGCATTTTTTTTACCTATTAGTACATTACAAATCAGTTCAAAACTTAGTGACTTAAAACAATAAGCATTTATTATTTTACACAATTTCTGTGTGAGATAGCTACACAGTTCTGTCTCTGGATCTATCATGATATTTAGGTCAAGATGTCAGCCAGGGCCATGGTCATTAGGCTTGACAGGTGCTGGAGGATCTGCTTACAAAGAAGCACACACAGGACTTGATAAGTTAGGGCTGGTTACTGAGGTTTCAATTTCTCACCAAAGGGACCCCTCCAAAGGACTGTTTACGTGTCCTTATGATATGGCAACTGGCTCCTCCCACAGTGAGTGAACAAAGCAGAGGCTGCAATGCCTATTATGAAGTCACACTGTTATTTTTACAACTTCCTATTGGTTGCACAGATCAATCCTACACATTAGGGTAGGGGGTTAAATAATGATATGAACACCAGGAGGCAAGAATTATTAAGAGTGATTAAGGAGGTTGTTATTATAGTCTGTTCTCTAGTTCCCAATGATTCATATCCTTCACACATGCAAAATATATTCACCCCTTCATGAGACCCCAACAGGTTTTGTGTCATTACAGCATCAGTTCTAAATCCAGAATCTCATCACTGAAACAGGTCCAGGGTCACAGAAACCTCTTCAGGTATAGTTCTTTCAATATACACCTTCAAGGACAGTTCCTTTCAATATGAAAACCTGTGAACTAAAGAGACAAGTTATCTCCTATTTCCACATCTGACACAAAACAGTGGACAGGCATAGGATGACAGCCATAGATATACTCACTTGAAAGTGGTATGGGGGAGACTTCACACCATAGCAATTTTTATTTATTTTTAATTTTTTTTTCAGGGCTGAGGACCAAACTCAGGGCCTCGCATGTGCTAGGCAAGCGCTCTGCCACTGAGCTAAATCCCCAACCCCATGCCATAGCAATTATAAATCCAGTTAGGCAAATGTTGGAAGTTCTTTAATTAGGACTCAGATTTACTATTTCCTGGGAATGATTTTCCACAGCTCTTGGCTATAGCTTCTGGGCTCTTGCTTTTATCTTCCAAATCTTCTTTTTTGTTCCATTAAACGTAACCCATATTTTATAGTTGACAGATACTCTCAGTCTAATTCCTGCCTATCAAAATTTGGGTATCTGAAGGCATGTTTTCATTTTGGATGGTTTCTGCTCATTTGGTTCAACCTAACAGAGTTTCTGCCAATACGTATTTCTTTTTTAAAAAATATTTTTTTATTTATTTACGGACTTTTATTTTATTCATTTATTTTTATGTGGTGCTGAGAATTGAACCCAGTGCCTCACATGTGAGGCAAGCATTCTGCTACTGAGCCACAACCCAGGCCCCTGCCAATATGTATTTCTTAAACTCTGTAGGTTATCTGCAAAAGTGTTTTTAAAAAATATTTTTAGTTGTAGATGAACACAATTTCGTTTATTTTTATATATTTATGTGGTGCTGAGGATCGAACCCAGTGCCTCATGTGTGCAAGGCAAGTGCTCTACCACTGAGCTCGAACTCCAGCCCTGCAAAAGGGCTTTACGTAGGATTTGTTCCATTTAGGCAGAAGACACACCAATAAATCTCTTCAAGATAAGACATTTTTTATTTTGGGTTTTGTTGAAACTGCTGAGGGACAATGCCCTTAGGCTTCATAGAAGTGCTATAGTTCTATGAAGTATTCATTTAGATTTTTCTTAATCATGAAAATAAGATTTTGCAGCCATTACCTAAGTTTCATCTTTGGACCATGTTCCCTGGATTGATCTTGGGATACCATTTTACAATTTTAGCACTTTGTGTCTTTGGAAACTTTCAGAACCAGAATGTCTTGACTCCTTCTTATTTAACACTTCTTCCTATAGCTTACCTCTCCTCTCACATGTTGCTGTAAGCAACAAGAAGGTTCCAAGCAGCTCTTTCAACACTCTGTTTGGAAATCCACTTAGCTAGGTAACTGGTTCATTAGATATATTTTCTTTTTTCCATATTTGTTTCATGTGACAATGTTGCTAAATGGCACTGTATAACAAAAATCTTTTATCTTTTAGTTTCTGAGAACATTTTCCAGATTTTCCTCTTAGCCCTCACCAGCAGCTCTTGAAGGTCATCAAGCTCCTATTAGAAATTTCTTTTTTAATATACTTTATACTTTTGCTTCTCAAAGTCTTTTCCTTTTCCCTGGTGTGAAGCCACTTCTACATTTTGGGGTTTTGCTGTAGTAATATCCCATTTGTGGTACTGAGATAATTATACAACAAGTTACCTCTAATGTAGATGTGTAAAGCAATAAATATTTATTAATGCACACAATTTCTGTGGGTCAACAGTCCAAGGAGCAGATTAGTTTGGCGGTTCTGTCTTAGTCTCTGTGATGACATTCAGCTGGCTAAGGTTACAATCATCTGAAAATTTGTCCTACGTGGGAGGATCCACTTTCAATAGTGACAAACTTGAATACCTGAGAAATTAATGCTGGTTATTAAAGGAAGCCTAGATTCTTCAACCTATAGCTGCATCCATAGGAATGCTTGAATCTTCATGATTTGTCAGTTTTCTTCTCACACAGTGAAATAATCCAGAAAAAAACATGGTGGAAGCTATGATGTCTTTTATGACCTGGCCTTGGAAGTCACATGCTATTATTGCTTTAGTATCTTATAGGTTACACAGATTAGCTGTATTTATTGTGGGAGGGTACTGCACAGGGTCATGAATACCAGGAGATAGTAATCATCTAGAGTCTGGCTACCAGAATGGCACATAGATAATTATGACAGATACCTAACATGATGTGTTTGAAAGATCTTTAATGATAAGTTTCATGAAAGAAAACACTAGAAACTGCTAGTGCAGTATAATCTAAAAGTTATTTTAAAATAACTTTTTATATTATTGTTTGAATATGCCAGTATATGCTGAAAAGACCATGGGGGAAAAATGTTAGCATTGCTTAATTTTGAGTGAGGAAATTATGAATGTTTAAATTTTCTTAATTATTTTTGTGTTTTCAAATTTTTCTACAATATATATTAATAGTTCTGTAATTATGGTACGTGAATTTTGAGGACACAATTATAAAAATTATCTTATATTTTGTTTTATTTTCTTTGAGATATAAATTATATAATTTCCCCCAAAAATTAAAATAAAATTTCTATACCTTTCAAAAAATCTAATTATAATTTTAAGTGGTTGGAGTCATTAATTCCCAATTTGGCAACTGGTGACTTATTTCATCTTTTAAGATAATCATGCTGCCAAATTTTAAATTAATATTTGTACTAGCACAGATGGATGTGTGTGTATGCATATGTGAATGTGTTCAATGGCAAGGGGGAGAAGACTTCTTCAAAAATCCTTCCAGAGAATTACTGTTTGGTAATATTCTTTGGCTATTTAATATTCAATATAAACAAATAAGTAAAAACCATTATGTTTTATCTTTTACTTGAACACCTGACTTTATAATTTTCCATAAAACTATGAAAATTTGAGAAAAAATGTAAATGTAAAACATTCCCATAAGATTCTTTGAAACAGAAAGAACAAGCAAAGTTCAGCCAGGCTGGATATAAAACTTTCAGAAACATACCAGAATTGAGGTTCTTTGAAGTTGTTTCTGAAAACAGATGCAAGAATCTTTTTTTTTTTCCCTTTGAGTATAAAAACAGTCCAGATTCATGGAGCTATTTAATGCACAATTCTTCTCCAATCACCTCCTTTCCACTTGCCTCAGCGCCATTGTGGTTTTTTTATGTAGTTTCATTGCACCAAGATGCTGGACTGGTGGGGCTGACGTCCATACTCCAGACACGAGGGGAAACCTAGTCTCTCTCCTCCTGATTCATAAATATCTCCAGAAGGGCTAGGAGTGAGTTTTATCACTCCCTGGTATTATAAACCCTAGGAAAGCCTAGACATTTTAACTGTTGTTGCCATCTTCCACTTGGTACCTTGGAATCACTGTTAAGATATCTTAGAGTGGCACATTTCTCAGTTCCTTGTAAGTTCCTTGAGGTCAAGAATCATACCTTTCATTTCTTCTGTTCCTCTGATTGGCTAATAACATAGCAAATAGCAAACTATAGGCATGCTAAAAGGATATTCAATTACAATAAATGTTAGACATCAGAAATTAAAATCTCTAATATGTTCACAATCATGTATTATGTGCTGTTGTTACATATTTTTATGTGCACACAAATTGTAAATCAAATTTTTAAAAAATTTTTAACACTTTTAATGTAATTACGAAAAAGGCAAGGAAGGGGCTGGGGTTGTAGCTCAGGGTTGAACACTTGCCTAGCACATGTGAGGCAATCCTCAGCACCACATAAAAATAAATACAATAAAGGTATTGTATTCATTTACATCAAAAAATTTTTTTTAAAAGGCCAAAATTCTTTTATACATACCAACACATTTACATTTCCTCTTTATTTCTACCAAGCTGTGTTTCAATATGATAGTTTCTTTGAGCCTAAAGAACTCTCTCCAGCATGTCTCATAGTGGAGGTTTGCTGATAATGACTTCTCTGTGTTTTCATGCACTTAACCATGTCTATTTCACCTTCATTTTTGAAGTATATTTTAATTATATATATATTTTAAGATTGACCTTTTCCTCCTTTAGCATTTTCATTGTCTTCTGGCTTCTATAGTTTCTGATGAGAAGTCAGACTTCTTCCTAATTTTAGTTATTCCTCTATAACATAATATTTTTTTCCTAGCTGAATTAAAGATTTTTATTCAATTTTATTTGACTATGTATGTCTGCATGTGGTTTTCTTTGAATTTATCCTGCTTATAATTTGCCAAGTTTCTTGTATCTGTTGATGTATTTCACAAAATGTAGTAAAGTATTTAAACATTTCTTGTTATTTTTAAAAATTATATTCTTTTTATTCCCTTGATTTGAGACTCCAAAGGCATGTGCATTAAACCAATGATATTGTCTCTTAAGTTACCAAGTTGCTCTTCATTCTTTTAAATCTTTTTTATCTTTCATTCAGCTGGAATAATTTCTATTGATTTGTCCTCAAGTTCACAGACCCTTTTCTAGCTTCTTACTTGCTGTTGAATATATCCAGTGAATGTTTCATTTCAGACATTGTAGTTTTTTTTTTTTGGTAATGGAGATTAAACACAGGGGCACTCGACCACTGAGCCACATCCCCAGCCCTATTTTGTGTTTTATGTAGAGACAGGGTCTCACTGAGTTGCTTAGCACCTCGCCATTCCTGAGGCTGGCTTTGAACTGGCGATTCTCCTGTCTCAGCCTCCCTAAGTGCTGGGATTACAGGCTTGCGCCACCACGCCTGGCTCAGACATTGTGTTTTTAAGTTCTAGAATTTCCATTTGTCTCCTTTTTTGTAGTTTTATTTTTTGTCTGAGGTTCCCATCTGTTTACTCATTATTTATATCTCTTTACATAATTCTTAAACACATTCACAGAAGTTTTCAAGTCCTCATCTGATAATTCAAACATCTAGATCATTTTGGATTCTGTTTCTATTGACTGCTTTTCTTTCTTTTTTAAAAAAATTAATTAATTAATTTTACAACAGAATGCATTTTGACATATAGTACAGAGATGGAGTACAACTTCTCATTCCTCTGGCTGTACATGGTTCAGAGTGACTCCAATAGTGTAACCGTACATGTATATAGGGTAATAATGTCTTTCTCTACCATCCCTCCCTTCCCTACAACCCCAACCCTCCCCTCACTCCTCTCTACACAAACCAAAGTGCCTTCATTCTTCCCTATCCCCCTGTGGCTGCCTTTCTTTTGATGATGGGCCAAATTTTCTTGTTCTTTTGTATGTTTAAAAATTTTATATTGTGTGCTAAACATTGTGGATGACACTTTGTAGGGAGTTTAAATTATGATTTCTCCTTTGAAAAGGCTGGAGTGTGGCTCTGTCAGATAAATTACTGGAGGATCCTCTATTTTCAATTTTGATTTAGGTTTTGTTAGGATATGTTTATATTGATGGTTACCTTACTCCTAAGGTATGGCCCTTTCCCTAATGCATGGTCATTATTTGCAAGGTGGAGCCTTTCTGGAGTCTTATCTAAATGTCCAAGGTGCTACTCTTTCCACTTTAGTAGGGATAGAACTCCAATATTTTCCAGAACTGTACAACCCCTAGTAACCCTGTTGAGCTCTTAGCCCTCGGTAGGCACTTCTTGCTAAGCCTCATGACATCACACAATGCCCAAGCCCAACTAAGAAACTAAGATGAATTCTCCCAGAGACTTCCGTGGCCTCCCTTTTGTGCAACTCTGCCCTGTCTAGTACTTTGCTCAGAAAATTCCAGCCACATGCACAGACCCACCCTCTTACTCTGCCTCCTCAGGTCAGCGTGACCACTTCCTTTCACTTGGGCTCCATCTTTCATGCTTTGGTTTGGAAAGTGTCCCCAGGCAAAAAGCAGGTGTGAGCATGTGCTTACTTTTTACATATTCCCTGTTTCAAGGATCCTAGTTCATTTTCTCTTTCCTCCTGACTGAAAACAGTTGTGACACATATTTTGTCTACCTTTATGGTTGTTTATAGTGGGAGGGCAGGTCCAATATCAATTATTCCTTTATGGCTGAACAGAAGTTATCTAAGTCTAGAATGAAAGCTGTTATGAGAACAACTTTATCATTGATTGAAGGAATGAATAATATAGTCCTTCAGATCATTTTAAACATCATGTATATGGTGCTCTGGAAGGAAAAAGAAACTGTGAAATAGGAAGAGCTGATTCCTTTAGGTGTGCCAAGCTTCATTCTGCCAAACTGAACAAAAGAGAGATAGGAATAACTTTCCATTTCCATCCTTATCCAAGTGAACTTTACTATAAAAAGAAGATACACAAAACAACACAAAACCCACTCAGAAGATGACAAAAAGAAAAAAAAAATCATGTGTCCTGTTATTCTTATATTTCCTCAGTCCTGAATAACCTTATCCAAACTCATTATGTTTTGATAGGGCATGTGGTAGAAGGAGCACTAGACAATTTTAAATGAGAAAATCCTGGTTCAAGTCATTGCTTTGCCATTTACCGTAACCTTCAGAATCTTCAGCACTTCTGTGAGCCTTGAGCTCCATTTGTAAAATAAAAAAATAATAGTATCTTCCTTATCTATGGCACAGAATACTTATGACAATAAAGATATATTAAAATCAGCTTGAAGATTTATGCTTTAACCTCAGTGTACTGAATTTAAAAATGGAGTTTGTTGTAGTACTACCAGGCTTGTTACAAAGATCAAATGATTTAAGAAAGGAGCATAAAAGTGTGCCTGGTATGTAGTGAATACTCAATTATTAATCTGTATCAGCTAGCTATTGCTGCATAACAAATCACCTCCACAGAATACATATGATAGAAAACAACTATTGGTTCTTACAAGTCTACAGGTTGTCTGACAGCTCTTCTGGAGGGGCTGGGCACATACGTTCTCATTCACATGTTTGG
The DNA here is from genome assembly GCA_028644305.1 of Xerus rutilus. Taxonomy (NCBI): domain Eukaryota; kingdom Metazoa; phylum Chordata; class Mammalia; order Rodentia; family Sciuridae; genus Xerus; species Xerus rutilus. The sequence goes on from CM053408.1 coordinate 48,560,657, forward strand.
AACACATCTTAGCAATTTTTGAGTATACAATATATTGTTATTAACTATAGTCACCTCATTGTATGATAGATCTTTTGAACTAATTCTTCCTAACTGAAAACTTGTATTCATTGACAATCTTCTCCCCCTCGGCCACCATTCTACTCTGCTTCTTTGAGGTTGACTTTTTTAGATTTCACACGGAGGTGAGATCATGCAGTATTTGTCTTTCTGTACCTGGCTTATTTCACTTAACATACTCTCCTCCAGGTTCATCTCTGTTGTCACAAATTTCAGGATCCCCCCTCCCTTTTTTTAGGCTGAGTATTCCATGATACATGTAAAACACAGTTTCTTTACCCATTCATCTGCTGACAGACATTTAGGTTGGTTCCACATCTTGGCTATTGTGGATAGTGTGCAATGAGCATGGGATGCAGATGTCTCTTTGACACGCTGATTTTATTTCCTTTGTAATATATACCTAGATGTGGGTTTCCTGGACTATATGGTAGATCTATTTTATTTTTAATAAAATACCATTTTCTACCACCATGGCTCTACTAATCATGTGAATAAATTTTGAAGCTCTTGCTTTCATCAGCATTGTTTATAACCCCATTGGCCAAGACAGGTCACATAACCAAGCAAAAAGTCAGTCTGAGAGGGCACTGCCAAAAAGCAGGGGTATAAAAAAGTATGAAAGATTGGTTTAGTAGTATGTGCAGTATACATTTCTCTTGGTTATCACCATTATTTACATTTAATTCTACAATGAACGCAAGTAAATTATATAATATCTTTTCTGCACATATACTTAGTTTCAGAGCATGCCAATCATCTTAGAACAAAACAAACAAGGGATGGCAAAAAGAAGACTCTTCATTATTTTTCTTTCTTAAAAGAATTGGGTTTCATAATAAGGGACACACACACAGTAGCTTATCAAAAGATCAAAAAAGTGTGATTGGCTTTCTCTCCACCATCTTCTTTTCTAATCTTTCACTAGCCAGATAAGAATTTAGTATTGCCACGTGTGGTACATGCCTATAATCCCAGCAGCTTGGGAGGCTGAGGCAGGAGGATTGAAAGTTCAAAGCCAGCCTCAGCAATTTAGGGAGGCCCTAAGCAACTTAGTGAGAGCCTACCTTTAGATAAAATATAAAAAGGGCTATGGATGTGGCTCAGTGATTAAAAATCCCTGGGTTCAATCTCTGGCACAAAAAAAAAAAAAAAAGAAGAGAAAAGAAAAAAAGAATTGGGAATATTTTGGAGGATGTTTTCTCTTATTGTCTATATACCATTTCCTTTATTATTATGCTACATAGGTTATTTTGCAGGTAATAAGAAAATCAAGAAAAAATTTAAGGACAGAAGAGTGGCAGGGGAATTGTAAAAAAACAAACAAACAAAAATAACACACATCGAAATAGCAAGGAGTAAGTAAAGGTTGGAGGGAGATACAAATGTTAAGAATGAGCAGGGCATGGTGGCGCATGCCTGCAGTCCCAGCTCTTTGGGAGGCTGAGACAGGAGAATCACAAATTCAAAGCCAGCCTCAGCAACAGCGAGGTGCTAAGCAACTCACTGAGACCCTGTCTCTACATAAAACACAAAATAGGGCTGGGGAAGTAGCTCAGAGGTTGAGCACCCCTGAGTTCAATCCCCAGTACAAAAAAAAAAAATGTTAAGAATGTTTTGGTAACCTATTACAACAGGTTTATAAACACACATGGTATATGAAAACAACGATGTTCAAATTTTTCAGTATCATTTTATTTAGTTTTATTTTCCCCCATTCTCCACCTTTGAAATAGAATATTGTGGCAGAATAGGAATAGACAATGTCTTTTTCTTTCTGCTGCTACTTGCCTTTCTATTCTGATGCTCCAAAGCAGAGTTCAGCACAACATAAACAGATGGATGAAAAGTTTCAGAAGAGATGGGGTTTTAAAACCACCAATCTGTTTGGAAGCAGCTTTGCTTTTCCATTCCCATGGAAACAAGAGTTTGTGGGAATCTACAGACATGACAGAATCCATGACTCCTCTGCTACTGTGCCCAAAGAAATGGATTTCAGGACCGGCTTGCATTTGATAAAGGAGACACTCCAGCTATTTCTTTCCCATGCCTTTCTTTTTTCCAGTCATTTACTGGTCTTGATGTTCCAGCATACCACATTCATTTCTCTTTTTGCTCACAGTTCTCCTGAGAGCTAGACAACATTATAGCTGGAAAATCCACAGAGATCATCTAGCCCAAACCAATTCTACAATAACTGGGAAAAAGGAAGCATGGACAGGTAACATTTACATGAAGAGAAGTTGAGCTCAGGCCTCAGCTTCCAGTCCACAATGTTTCCTATCAGCTTTGCTCTCTCCTTGCAGCCTATGCTTTTCATCAAATAACAGGTATCTTCTGGGTTGTTCATGTCTAACTAGCTGCTCGGGCAATGACATCATACTGGCTTCTATTCCTCACCTGTTCTCTTATACATGTGATCTCTTTTGTTCTTTCATCCACAAACTGCAATTCTTATGTAAACCTATGTTCATTCCAAGATATCCAGAAGTGTGCCAGTCCTATTTGGGCCCAAAATCAGATACCAGCTAAAGTGTTCTGTCATAATATGGATTATTTCATCAATTTGGAAATCTTGTTACAAGAGTGTTTGGGCCTTCCTTCCTCTCAACCTGTTCTTTGACCTTAACTAAACTTTAATGTGTTTCTATGAATATGAGAATCTTTCCAGTTGCATTCAACAATAGTATTTTCTACCCCAGTTGAAAGTGTGACATATGTTATTATAATTCAATGGATGCTTTTCAAGTTACTCAAAGGTTGTGATTAGTTTTGTTAGTATGGTCCTATAATTCACATTTTAGGAGATCTCTTGTTACTCTCAGGAGAGAAAGATTATTCTAAACACCATATCTGATAATGAAGCAGAGATGGAATTTCTTTAGATTATGGATTTAGAAGTTTACCAAGCTTCTGACCCTATTTTGTATAGGATGAAACAAGATTTTGTGATGGACTGAACACAGAAAACTCAGGATAGAAAAAAAATAAAATTTTCATTTAGATTTTCTGTTTATAAAAACAAAAGTCCACATGGCAATTTTGGAAAGTACAGGACTCTAAACATGATTGATTCTAGGAATATTTTAGATCTTACAGAGCCTCCATTGTTATTGGAACCAGTGATCCTCGTAGAGGATATTAATGTATACAGAACAAAAGACTGGGCTGTCTTTACTGAGCCCAGATGTAGCCAGTTAGTTGTTTTGTTTTTAAATGTCATCAGATTGTTTTTATTATTTATGTTGTCCTCTTAAACATCCAAGTACAGACCAGGCTGTTTTGGGCGGAGATGCCAGCCAGTAGTTACCATGGCTATGGGGCCTCCCACCACATGCAGGGGTGCAGGGATGCTTTTGAAGTGACAGGAGGCCTGTGGGTGATGCTGTCCCCTCTTCTTAAACAGAGACCATAGTAAAAGGGTTGGGGGAAGCCAGAGCAGGACTGCCCTATGCATCAGGAAAAGCAGAATCTACTCTGACCACCTTCCTCTTATGCAGTCTGTAGGATTTATTGCTTTTAATTTACAAGATTTCTAAAAAGCATGAAACTTGTTGTACCCGCTCATGAAGTTCAGATTCTGTGCACTATCAGATTCAGTCTACTTTAGTTAATGGGGAGCTCATGATCTGAAGCTCAGCCTGCAGATGCCATCAAATTTTTTTAATGCATTTTTTTAGTTGTAGATGGACACAATAACTTTACTTTTTATTTATTTTTATGTGGTGCTGAGGATCGAACCAAGTGCCTCACACATGCGAGGCAAGCACCCTACCACTGAGCCACAACCTCAGTCCACCATCGGATTATTAAGAGGATTGAAATAGCTGGACTCTTTGGCACTGACTGGGATCAAATGTTGGCCAACTGTATTTATCTCTTTGATTATTGATTCATCCATTTGCTGAATGAATGAATCATTCATCCCATACCACTCAGTGCCTACTTCTGAAGGAGACTTAGAACTGCATAGGCAGTCAGGGCAAGATGGCAATGAGGAAGGCAGGGGCAGGTCCAGACAATACGAACACATGGAGGGTCTCCCCTCAGGTCAATTTCCTAGCTGATGAAAGTGCTCATGAATATGAGCAGGGGACCCAATCAGGTGCACTTCTGTGCTAGTGGATAAAAGCAAGGGATTCAACAGAAGGACTAAAATAGACACATGGATATAGAGGGGGTACCAAAGAACAATAATAAGGGATGCATGGAAAGGGAAGAGGATAGAAAAAGGAGGAAGGTTCAAAATGTATGAAAAGAATAAGTCAGTACTTGCTTATGGACTTGCAACCCTTCTCTTTGGAGAAATCTGTTACTGTTGCTCTTACAATAAACCTGCTGCTTGCTTACTATCTTTGTGTTCTGTTTTTCAATTCTTTGTTGAGCAGAGACAATGAACCTGAGACCCCTAACTGGTAATAAGACTGGGGGCTCATCTGGGATCTGGGCCATCAACTCAAAAGTCAGTAACAGTAATGTCAAAAGTCAGGAAAGTGATCATTGATGATCCTGCACTTCTTTGGTTCTCTGAGGCTGAGGAAGTCCCCAGCCATGATTAGCATGGCTGAATTCCCAGAGTGACTCCTTTTGCTTTTTCTGAGGAGTCTTTATGGGTACAAAATGATAGACCCCACTGTGCTAGAGAACATTGGTACAGTTCTCCTATAAGGCTCCTACTAGGTTGTTTATGACTTCCACTAGTTCCTTGTCCCTTCTGCTGGGGCAACTATCCATGGCAAGAAGACCAGTCCCAGTATGGAAGAACTTCTTGCCTTTCTGAAACATTTAGGTTATTATCTTCACTCATCTTACAAAAGCATAAGAAACATAAAAAGGGAATGGGGAGGGCTGGGATTGTGGCTCAGTGGTAGAGCACTTGCCTCACAAGTGGGAGGCACTGGGTTCGATCCTCAGCACCACATATAAATAAATGAGTAAATAAAGATCAATCAACAACTAAAAAAAAATTAAAAAAAAAAAAAAGGGAATAGGGGGGGGGAAGAGGCAACTCTGATAGTGGCTGGTCATCTCCTTCATTTTGTCTGTACAGCTCTTTGGGAAGTAAGGACTAGGTGGGTTTCAACGCCACATTCATGGGTGGAATTCCTTTGCACGGGGCTGGCAAGTGATTCCCTAGATACAAAGGTGACAAAAATTGTTTGCCAGAGGGTGCCCTCTCTACCAATCCTTTTCCTCCTGACTGTCATCAGTACTTTGCATCAGCTGTACTTTGGGAGATACATGTATTCAAGGAACGGAGACACCAAAGATAACTTGGCTACAAAAAGAAGTATTGGGGCTCTGGACCACAGGCCATGGGGTAAGCCTGGCTAGTCCCTATCTGACTCCAGATCAGAGCCACCCCTCTGGATTTATTAAAAAGTGAGATGGGGATTATGCAACCCCATTAAGACCTCTTTCTTTTTGTTTCCAGATGGGATCCGATTCTTCCAAAATACCTTGAGGCTCACTTCTCTTCTATCTGCTCAAAAACTGGGATAGGCTGGATCCTCCATTAAAACAAAAATCCTTGGTTTTTTTCTGCATTGAAGCCTGGCCTCAGTACCCATTGGGAGTTGGAGAACAATGGCCAAAAGAGGGACTCTAAACTACAGTAAACTAAACTACAGACTCTAGACTACAGTACCATTCAACAGTTAGATTTATTCTATAAACAGGAGGGTAAATAGAGTGAAGTTCCTTATGTATAATTGTTTTTCTTTTTCTTTTCTTTTCTTTT
>CM053408.1:48566956-48605790 GCA_028644305.1 Xerus rutilus
TCATTTCAAGGACTTCTGTTTGGTTCCTTTTCAGAATCTCTATCTCCTTATTGAAGTGATCTTTTACTTCCTGTATTTGCCTATGCATCTCATTACAGGAGTGATCTTTTACTCCTTGTATTTGCCTATATATCTCTTTATCAAAATGATCTTTTGCTGACTGGGCTTGCTCTCTTATATCATTCTTTAAGTGACCGAACATTTTAATTATGTGCATCCTAAATTCCTGTTCTGTCGTTTCTTCTGCTGTACGGACCATGGATTCTAATAGTCTTGTTTGAGTCACTTTCTTCCCTTGTTTTCTCATGATGTTTGTGTGTCTTTCCTTCTAGCTCTGCTGATCCAAGTTGTTACAGTTTTTGCTCCTATATGGGTATATTTCTCTGCAGGGTTTTGTTATCTCTCCTTTAAAGGGGAGACTGATATTGATTGATCTCAATACAAGCAATATATAATTTCAATCCAAGTAGCTCCTAACAGCTCCCAAATACATTTACAGTTTAGTCAAGATATACAACAATTATGTGTTCCTTTACAATCTATTATGTAACCAATAAGTTTGCACAAGGGTCTATTGTATCTGTTGGTGGGCTAGGGAAACTTGAGGGTGGGGTGTAGGATAGAATGTCAGGGTAGAAGGAAGTAAGGATATGGTTATTAGATCTTAGCATAAAAAACGAATCCAAGAGGAGTTGGCTATTACTAGAAAAAGTGACAGAGAGTTGGGGAAGACCAGTAAGGAGGAAGAAAAGAGTACAATGAAGAGAGATGATAGCAAGAAAAATAAAACATATGCAAGTGGGAGTTACAAGACTATGTAATACCACTCTAGTATACAGTTCAGAAATTCCAATCTACCATATCCCATTGTATAATAGATATTTGATGTCACAACTGTTGGGGATTAGAGAGTAGGAAAAAAGTGAGAGAGAAAAGAGGGAAGGAAAAAGAAAGAAGGGAAAGAACAAGAGAGCAGAGAAATAAAACAAAAGGATTAAACAATAGAACTATTAGGAGAAAAAAAGATAAAGGATAAAATAAAAAATAAGAATTAAAAAAAAAGTAAGAAGTCTCAATGTAAATAAACAGGTAAGGTTCCTTTCACCTCCAGTAGGTGGCGTTGTCCGTTGCTTGCTGGATTTTCCCCACTGGTGTCCTGGGTGCCGATCCCACAGCAGGGTGAAACTCTGAGCTGCTGGTGAAGTCGCTGTTCCACGGTGTGGTGTGCCCCGCCATGGCCAAAGTTTTCTCCTAGGTGCTGACCTACGCCCCCTGGTGTAGGAAGTTCTGCCATGTTAGAAGGGGATCCACCAAGAACAATGGCTGGGGGTCCGCTCAGGAGACGGTCCGTCCACAGTAGCAACTGCTAGTGATCCTGCGCAGCTGGGTGGGCGCTGGGGGCAGGAACCCTGTGTTCCTGCCCCACAAATCTCGGGGCAAATCCCAGGCTGGAGCCCTGGGCTGGAGCCCCTGCCACAACTGCGCTCTGCCGGTCGCCGCTGAAGTCACGCTGCCCACAGCTACAGCTGCCTCCCGGTGGCCCTGCACGCGCGCACACACACACACACACACACACACACACACACGAGCGAAACTCTTGTGGGGGGTGGTGAGCCGCAGAATGATGCCAAGAAGCTGGCTGGAAAGGGGCACCTCCACCACTTCTAGCCTCGGTCCTGAGGAGCCTAGCAATGAGGACACCGTCTAGGCTGCCATCTTGGAACTCTCCCCTTATATAATCTTATATAGACTAGTGAAGGCATTCTTTCTGTGGGTTATGTGGGATCTTGGTCTTCCAATTTGAAGCTCGAACAAAGCGGGATATGTTTTGCCTGCATTTCTTATTAATAGCTAGGCAATTGCTTTTGAGTGGAGTCTAAATAGTGTGGGCTTTGTGTTACGGACATTCAACATGAAAATCTGTATTAATAAAAATTTCATATGAAATTTGTGTAAGCTAAACCCATAAGTTCTGATCCCAGCATTGTACATAACCATTCATTAAGCAGTCAGTACATTTATGGCTGCATTGCCTGTATAGCAGATTCTAGAATGAGAATCTTGGAAATGAGTAGACCTAGATCCACTTCTCATTGGCCTTCTGCACTTAGACTTACCCAGAAGGATAATTTTAAACTGGACAAGCATCTTTTGTTGTGGAAGGCATTTGAGGGTATTTTTGATAACTTTTTATCTCCGACTCTTTCCTTATTTTCTCTTCCCTTGCCTAGCCCTTACCTGTCCTAAGCAGGTTGGTGGTACCCACAGCACTGATTAGCTTTGCTAGTTGAGTAAATTTAGGAGTTTATTTTTTTCTTCTATTAAATCATCAAAAGACATTGAAGACATTCAATGAAGAAGAACTTTGCACTACCACGCACACTTTTCATGGAGATAGGTGACAAGAAGTCACCTCCAGCACTAGGTGCTCTGAACCATGGTGTAGAAACTCCATAGCTTCCTGTACAGAAGAGCAGCTGCACCTCGGAAATTACAGACTGTTCTAAATGATTGACAAGGGGCACTCTGCAAGTGAAATTGCCACGACACATCCTTACTGGCAGAGAGATTGCAATAAAAGTAATTGACAAAGTCGGGCATGGTGGCTCAAGCCTGTAATCTCAGCACTTAGGAATGCTGAGACAGGAGAATTGTGAGTTCAAAGCCAGCCTCAGCAACAGCGAGGTGCTAAGCAACTCAGTGAGACCCTGTCTCTACGTAACACAAAATGGGGCTGGAAATGTGGCTCAGTGGTCGAGTGCCCCTGAGTTCAATCCCCAGTACCAAAAAAAATAAAAATAAACTGACAAAACTCAGTATAATCCACTAAGTCTACAAAAGCTCTTCAGAGAAGTAAGAATAATGAAAATTTTAAATCATCCAAACATAGTGAAGTTGTTTGAAGTCATTGAAACTGAAAACAACACTGTATTTAATCATGGAGTATGCAAGTGGAGGTGAAGCATTAGAGTATTTGGTTGCACAAGGAAGAATGAAGGAAGAAGAGGCAAGAGCTAAATTTAGACAGACGGTGACTACAGTACAGTCTTGCCACCAAAAGCAGATCATTCACAGGGACCTCAAGGCTGAAAATCTGTTGTTATATAGGAACATTAAAATGGCAGATTTGGTTTTTGCAATGAGTTTACTCTTGGCAGTAAACTATAGACATCTTTTGTGGTAGTTCTCCACATGCAGCCCCAGAAAAACTGGCAAAATCTGAAGGAACTTAGTGTTATGAGGGAAATTCAGCATCCGTTTCTACATGTCCACAGACTGTGAAAACCTTCTCCAACGCTTCTTGGTGCTAAACCAATTAAGCAAGGCACTCTAGAGCAAATCATGAAAGACAAGTGGATCAACGCAGGCATGAGGAATAAGAATTTAAACGCTTTGTTGAACCAGAGCTAAAGAACTCCAGTTCGAGCAGAAATCTTCTACTTGCTAAGGTGCAGCGGCCATGCAGTTACCTCAGCAAGTGTACCAGCCAGTCTCCTCACCCCAATGTGTGAAGAACCGTTTCTTCAAGCCAGATGCTGAGACCATGCTGGACCAGCTATTCCTTTAGTTGTGGCATATCCAAAGAGGAGTTAGACCAGCATTGCAGATAGTGAACTCAAAGAAGACAGAATTCCCTGCCAGAACTCAGGTGACAGTGCGGCGGGAGGAAAGGGAATTGTTCCAGCCAGTCCCATACTTGGGAACGCAGGTAATTCCAAGGCAGATATTCTTGAATTCCAGAAAAGCCCCGCTGTCCTCAGTAGCACAGCATCTGGAGGGATGACACCGGTAAGAGAACTACAATGTACAGACATTCAGTGGTCCAGAATGGCAAAGAAAACAGCGCCATTCCTGATCAGAGAACCCTAGTTGCATCAACCCACGGTATTAGCAGTGCCGCAAACCCGGACAAAATCCACCCCGCAGAGGCACTTTCCACCGCCAGCCCCGGGAACAGCGAACTGCAACATCCAATGGCCCTGCTGCCTCGCGCAGCCTGTCCCACGAAGCTACGCCACTGTCCCAGACTCGAAGCAGAGGCTCTACTAATCTTTTTAATAATTAACTTCAAAACTCACAAGAAGTCTCAAAGTCTCCACTGAGCAAAAGGTCAAGACCAAAAAAGCCAAACCTCGCTCCCTGCGCTTCACCTGGAGCATGAAAACCACTACTAGTTCCATGGATCCCAGGGACGTGATGCGGGAAATTCGCAAAGTGCTGTACGTCAATAGCTGCCACGATCTGCAGAGGGAGCGCTTCCTGCTCTTCTGCGTCCCTGGCGATGAGCACGCAGAGAACCTGGTGCAGTGGGAGACCGAGGTGTGTAAGCTGCCAAAACTGTCTCTGAATGGGGTCCAGTTCAAGCGGAAATCAAGGACATCCACGGCTTTCAAAAATATTGCTTCCAAAATTGCCAATGAGGGACTGATGTTGAAGCTCAGTGGTAGAGCGCTTGCCTAGCATGTGTGAGGCACTAGTTTCGATCCTCAGCACCATATAAAATAAATAAAGGTATTGTGCTCATCTACAACTAAAAAAAAATATTTAAAAAAAAATCAACCAAAATTGCCAGTGAGCTAAAGCTGTAACCCAGACAGTACGGTGTAAATTAAGTAGCAATTTAAAGTGTTTTCCTGAACACTGATGGAAACGCATAGAATAATATTTAGGCAATAACATCTGCATCTTCTAAATCATGACAGTAAAGTCTGAGGACAAGCGTTTGAAAAGGTTTTTACAGTCTGTGGACACGTAGAAAGGGATTCTGTAAAGTCCAGTCCTGGGAGCCAAATCTGGCCTTTTCTACTAATGCACGTGTGATTCTGTGCCTCTTTTTTCCATTGCACTGGAGTCAGCATATGACACCACCTGTCTCCTTGCTGGTGTCAAGGGAAGGTGTGTGTGCAAGGAGCGTGTGTGGGAACATCTCACAGTGGCAGCCAGCGTTGTTATTAGTACCTCTGCCGGAGATCATCTGGTGCTAAAACATTACAATTGCAAGGAGGAAAATATTGAACTACTGCTAAGAGTTAACCTTAAGACTAGTTGATAATTCATACAGGTTTAAGTTCATGCCTATGGTTTTGCGGTGTGTTTTGTGGGGTTTTTCTTAGTGCAGAAGTTAAATTTATAGTTGTGAACATTGTGTGTTTTTCTAAGCAGATTCACAAGATAATTAAAATTCATTTTTTTTTTCACAAAAAAAAAAGAGAAGAAAAGCTTTAGCAGAAGCTCCAGGAGGCCATTACCAAACACGCTAATACTGAGCCAGTGTCACAGATGGAGGAAATCATTTTTAAAGACAAATTCTTGACCCAGTCCACTCCAGACATACAAAAGAAGCTCTGAAAAGTGGTCGTGGAACTGGGAAAGATTTTGGACCAGTTGGTACAGGCTGCTACAGCAGTCTTCTATAATTGGGACCCAAAAAGTGAAAAAAAAAAAAAAAGGGGACAAAGGACTCGAAGAATTGGTGGTAGCCTTCTGCTTCCATGCGGGAAAGAAGACATTTTAAAAAGGATCCCCAGAGGCATCAGTCACCTCTTAGACTACCTCTCAGACCTTGTCTGCTGTGACCTTGTCAGTGACACCATTGGAAGACTAGATGTCCTTGGAACATGACAGGTTTAAGACTGTTGCCTACCAGTTCCCAGTGATGGGTCCCAGGAGCTTCTTTTGTGCTCCTGTGCCTGAAATACAACTTAATGAGCCCCGAATAACTTGGATTATCAACAGGCAACAGATAAACTTTCTTTTCAATATGGGAATCTGATTCTCAGTCCTGTCTTTCTTTCTTGGACCCTGGTCCCAAGATAAAGCAACTGGGGCCTATCAGGCTGGCTCTTTAAGCAATATTTTACTAGAATTCTTGTTAGTTCATAGGATGATTTCCACTTTTGTCACTCCTTTCTCGTTATGCCAGATACCCCAACCTCTATCTTAGGAAGAGATCTATTATCTGAATTAAGGTTCAAGTTGCCACCTGGGGAATAAAGTTGCCTACCTTTAATAGAGACGGAAGTGGACCCCACAGTTTGGTCAGATAACAATGCAGTGTGAAGGATATGGACTGCAACACCTGTTGAGATTCATCTTAAGGATCCTTCCTACTTTCCTCACATTATCCCTTGAAACCTGAAGCTAGGAAAGCATTAATACCTATTATACTAAGTTGAAAACAACAAGGACTTTTGCAGAGTGCTCTAGCCCTTATAATACTCCTCTACTGGCGGAAGGAGGACAGGAGTTAAGGAGAGTGTTTGGAAAGGGGAGGAGACAGAAAAAGGAGGAAGGCCCAAAACCTATGAAAAGAACAAGTCAGTACTTTACTATGGGATTCCTGGTTCTGGGGCCCCTTCTCTTTGGAGAAATCTGTTACTTTTGCTCTTGCAATAAACTTGCTGCTTGTTTGCTATCTTTTTGTCCTATTCTTCAATTCTTTGCTGAGCAGAGACAATGAACCTGAGCCCCCTTGATGGTAACACTTCAGTGATTCTTAGTCACAGGAATTCAGCTCTCTGCAACACAAACTCTTCACAAACTGGCTGCCAAGTTTTGGTCAATGTATACATTTTATTTTTTATACAGCTGAGAAAATCTTATGATTACAATGATTTCTGGTCCTGAAGTTGAACAGGTCCCATAGGACAGTGTTTAGCAGAATACAACTTACTGCAGAGAGCAACAACGAGGCAGAATAGTTAAGTCAGTGCCTAGGATAGACTCATTCCTAGTCCCAGAAGATCTTTGTTTTGGAAGCATATAAAAGAGTGTGACCAGGCCTGTGTTTCTTCAACGACAATACCATTCTGCAGAGGGGCCAAGTGAAGGTTGCAATAACTGAGAGGTTTTATAGACATTATAAAAGTTGTTAAACTCAAGAGCAATTCCAATAATTTATTGCTGGCTCTTTCTTCAGTTCACAGCCCAAGTTGTACACAAATACTTATAACAGAGAAGATTTAACAAAATGCCAGACTGAGGAGCTGAGGCGGCTATTATCGCTAAGTCACGAAGGGCAGAGAGGGGAGATCAAGGAAGTGATCAAGGTGGGCAAAGGCCGTTTCAGGCTGAAAAAATAGTCCATGGGTGGCAGAAACGTCTAATTATCCCCCTTTCATGAATACCGAGTGTTTGGGTTGAGCGCATGGCCAGCATCTAGAGTTCATACTTTTAGCCTCTTTGCAGCAAGGCACAGCCATACAACTAGGTTCAAACCTGTAGAGAGAGCAGCAACTGTGTGTGCAACTTCCAAGTCTTGTCCTTAGGGGCAAACCCTGCTCTCTCTTTTGGCCAGATGTGAAGGCAAGCCCATTTCAACCTTGTGGGTGATGGCTACACCTCAGGAGACAGAGAGGTAACAAAACGGTAGGAACCTGGTTCTCCAAATGACCCTGTGGAGCCCTGCTGCCCTGCCAGCTCTGGACACTCCCCTCTGGACTGATTCAGAACAGAAGAATAAACTCCAAGTCAAGGCTCTCCATTTCTTTTGTCCCTTTGTTCCTTAACCTGAAATCCAACACAATTTCAAAGGCATGGTGATGTGAACCAGGGTAGTGTGCTGAGGGGAATCCTTGTGAATGGGTTGAGGAGTGGCAGGAGGTGGGGTTGGGAAGGCTGGAATCAGTGAGGCTTTGTGTGCAGGGTTTGGTTATTTTAAATTTATTTTTGTGATGCTGAGGATTGAACCCAGGGCTTTGTGCGTGCAAGGCAAGCACTCTACAAGGTGAGCTATATCCCCAGCCCTGGGGTTTGATTATTGACAAAAGCGACCTTAATGGGCTGTACAGAGACAGCCTCATTCTTAACAAGGCTGAAGTGAGATCTGTCCTCATCCTTTCTAATAGTTCAGCCTCCAAACCAAACAGCAGACAGTATTTAAAACATGACCCTCTAACTGCCTTAGTTCTGACTTAGCGGCCCTGCATTGTTACACACTGTAGCTTGGCTCCACCTCAAAACCCCAACTCTGCATTCTGTAATGTATCTTCCAGTCCATGGCCATGGTTTGCCCTTAGATGTGCTCTTGACCCAGCTGTCTTCAGTCCTCATTCTGCCTGTTCACCCTGCCCTCTATCTCAGCACAGGGTTGGGAAGCACTCTCACTGGGTAACCACAGACCCTACATCACAATTTGGCGGCATGCTTCAGAAATTTATTTATAACTTTCTGGTCAAAGCTGACAGGTATTCTTTTTCCAGGAAAAGTTAATAGGAGAATTTCTCCATCCATACTGATTTTGCTGCTATTTTATTAACTAAGTTCCCTATACTCAAGTTTTAAAAAATATTTTTTAATTGTAGGTGGACACAATACTTCATTTTTATTTATTATTCTTATGTGGTACTGAGGATTGAACCCAGTGCCTCACCTGTGCTAGGTGAGTGCTCTACCGCTGAGCCATAATCCCAACCCCCCCATACTCAATTTTTTTATTGGTTATGGTTGACAATTTGAAAACAACTTATTTAAAGAAAATAAGGGTGTTTAAAATCCCATTTTTCAATAATTAAGAAAGTTGTAATTATTTTTTCAATTTTTCTATTAAACTCTTTCCCCACCCCAGTTTTAAGAATATCCTACATACAATTAGCACTTTTTTGCTTGGTGATGTTGAATGTCAGCTCTCTGTGCCTCCACAAAGCTGGACATGCACTGCAGCCCCACACCACTGGTTGCTAAATCCATCTTCCCTTCCAGGTTCTCTTCCTACCCTTTTCCAATCTCGTATGTGCCTTGGGGGTCTGATCTGTAAACTACAAAAATAGGCTCTTGGGGATAGGAAGGATAGTAGAATGAGTCAGACATTACCCCATGCACATATATGAGTATACAACCAGTGTAACTCTACATCACATACAACCAGAAGAATGAGAATTTATACTCCATTTATGTATGATGTGTCACAATGCATTCTACTGTCGTGTATAACTAATTAGAACAAATAAAAAAAAAAACTGTTGGCTGCCTACCTTCTGGTGGATTCAGTCAATGGGAGAACCCATAAAAGACCAGAGGGTACAGGAAAGGAAGGGCAAGAAATTTGTCCCCATGGCTACTGAGTTGCTGAGTGTTGGCTGCAGAGTCAGAAGACTCCTTCTTCCAAAGGCTCTAGCTCCTATGAGGTGGCCATGCCAGGTCTCCATACAGCTCTTCTCTGGGCTGATGTTCTCCAACTGCAGCTCCAGATCCACTTTTCTCACAGTACTGGCTCCCCCTGCTGCTTGCCATGGAGAGATGCACCTTCTTTTCTTGGTTTCTTAAACTCTGCCCCTCATCTTTGCAAATAGCCCCTTGTAGAACTGTCCTCAGTTGTCCCTTCTCATTATGCTGTTTCTGTTTCCTGATGGGAAATTGACTGACAAAGGCTGAGACTAGACTTGGGCATCAGGTACCACAGGGACACTGAAAGGAAGCTGATTAGAACCAGCACTCTAAACTTCACCTCAGATGTTGTAGTCATTTCTTCAGGACAGAGAACTAGTAATCCAGCCTTTTACTGGATTTTACTGTTAGCCCAGGGTCTAGAAGGGGCTCTGCCCAGGCACAGAGAACCAGTTTCTCACTTCCCTGTAGCACTCTTCTCCCAACAAACTTTACTTTTTTTTGTCTCTGTCTCTGTCTCTGTCTCTGTCTCTCTCTCTCTCTCTCTCTCTTTCTGTATGTGTATTATAGTTACACACCTATGTGCATGTGAATGAAGAATTCTTTTTTTTCTGAACCAAAAGAAAGTTACATTATGGCACTTAACCTTTAAATACTTCCATGTGGTATCCTAAGAATAGGAATATTCTCTTACATAACTATGGTACAATTATCAACTCTGTAAATTTACATTGACATAACACTCTTATCTAACCTGGCATCCCTATTCCAATTCTGTCTGCTGATCTAATGTTTCCACAGTACTTCTTTCTCCTCTAGTACAGGATTCAGTCTAGGGTCAGTGATAGCATTTAGTTGTTATGCTCTTTTAGTCTCCTTTAATCTGAAACGTGTCAACATACTTCCATTGTCTTTTATGATGTTGAATATTTTTAAAATATTTTTTTAGCTGTCAATGGACCTTTATTTTATTTATTTATATGTGGTGCTGAGAATCGAACCCAGTGCCTCACACATGCTAGGCAAGCGTTCTGCCACTGAGTCACAACCTCAGCCCAACATTGAATATTTTTAAAAACTTTATTTTTAGAACAATTCTAGGTTCACAGTTAAATTGAGAGAAAAGTGATGAACATACCCTGTACCACCTGCACCCCCTTCCGGTGCAAAGCTTTCCCACTATCCACATCCTCCACCAGAGGGATCTTGATATTTTTGAAGACAGTTTCCTCTTCCCACACCTTTCTTTTAAAAAATACAAGTCTTGATTTTGTGTCTGTCTGATGTTTCTCTGTGTTTCGACTGAAGATACACATTTTCAGCTATAAAGCTGAGAGGTGAGGTTGTGTCCTTCATGGGGAAACACTTTAGGAGGCATACAATGCCCACCTGTGAAGGCAATTTTGACCTCTACCAAATAATTATTTTTATTTTTTTCCTTCCTTGAACTAATAAGCAGTCAAACCACTTAACTCCCGAACCACATTGCCAGTCTTTTTTTAAAATTTTATCTTGAGACAGCTGTCTTTGTTACTTATGGCCTCACTAAGTTGCTGAGGCTGGTGTCGAACTTGTGATCCACCTGCCTCCACCTCCTGAGTTACTGGGATTACAGATGTACACCACCACGCCCAGCAGTATCCTCTTTCTTGTCAAAACCTCCTGCTGGATTTAGCATCCACCAGTACTTCTTGCTGACCTAATCTTTATTCTGTGTTTGTAAAACGATAATTCTCCCTCTCCAGCACTGTCTCCATGTTGACCCTTTAGCCCTCAGCATGCTACTGTAAGCAAGAGCCCTCCCCTCTCCCCTACTTATTTATGTATGTTTTACATCATTGATATGGATTCCTATCCATTCATATGGATTTGACTTTCTGATAGCTTATAATGTATTATTGTATTTAACATTTTGGTGCTCCAGTTGCATTCAATGTGATCAGTGGAATAGTTTCCAACTCTCTCCTGAGTCTTTGTTGTTCTATTATTTTTTCTGTGTATATCTTTTTACCTTCTAGCCTAACAAGCTATTCCAGGCTCATCTTGTACCCACCCTGCCCCAGGGATGAAACCAGATGTTTCTTGGGTATTCTTGGTCCCTTTTTTTAGGGAACATTAGAGACCACAGTCTGGGCACTAGAGTACTTGTAAGACGAACGACCAGATGGAAGTGAAACAGGACCAAAACAGGCTTTTATTCTGAGAAATACGCTCCCGGACCAGTTTCCTGCCCAGGCACCAGGCTCAAACAGGTCAGGAAAAAGGCCCCGTCCCTCGTGTTACACAGGCTTATAAGGCCTCTCCCCATCCGGAAATGGCAGGCTTGAGGCCAGGAAGAGGTGTTGACTTAGAGTCCAGTGTCCTCTGAGATTGGTTTGGTGCAGCTGATGAGGTCAGATTTCTTCTGGTATGAGCCGAGAGCCATGGAGCTTCTCATACTGGAAGTTCA
This sequence comes from Xerus rutilus, assembly GCA_028644305.1. Taxonomy (NCBI): domain Eukaryota; kingdom Metazoa; phylum Chordata; class Mammalia; order Rodentia; family Sciuridae; genus Xerus; species Xerus rutilus. The sequence goes on from CM053408.1 coordinate 48,578,511, forward strand.
CTTCTTCTTCCGTACAGACCACTGGGGGCCGCCATTTTCATGTGCTTGACGCATGCGTGCTGCTTTCGTCGCATTTGTCGCATGCGTGCTACGTTTGTCGGCGCGACAGTGGGCGACTGGCTCCGGGCGGTGATGGGGGGAGAGAGAGGTTCTAGAATTGTCTCCCAAGGAACTTTCTGGTGCAGTGCCCATGCGGTGTGGCACGGTAGTGGGAAACAGTCCAAAATTGCCTCCCAAGCAAACTTTCTGGTGCTGTGTTGGTGCAGTGCCGCGCGGCGCAGCAGATGGGTCTGGTTTTCTGTGTCTGCCTCTGACCTAACAGTACTCATTGCTATTAAGGTGTTTTTGCTTCTTGTTGCTTTCAGCAGAGACAACTAGGAAATATAAGCATGTATATAAACTCATAGTGAACACATATATACATACATAAAAATGTACATACACAAACACAAACATACAAAAAGTTAGAAATCCAAATTTTGCAAAATATCTTGAATTTCTATCCATTCCCATAGAGTTTTTTCTTACCCTGCCCATATCATTCTTATATGGCTCTTCTTCAACAGTGAGGTCCAACATTAGCATATTTATTCTTTTGCTGAGCTCTGTATTACATCTATAATAATTTCCAAATTGCTTCACCCATACCTCTAAAATTAACAAACCTAGTATGTTAGTCAGGGTTCTCCAAAGAAACACTACCAATTGTGTGTGTGTGATTGTGTGGAGAGAGAGAAAGACAGAGAGATAAATCAATGGATTGATTGAGATTTATTTTATGGAATTGATTTCTCTGATTATAGAGGCTGATAAGTCCAAATTCTGTAGGATATACCAACAGATTGGACACCCAGGGAAGAGGGGATGCAGAAATGTGAATCTGAAGGCAGGCTGGAGACAGAATTTCTCTTCCCCTGGGAACCTCAAAGCATTCAACTAATGAGACCCATCCACATTATGGAGGGGAATCTGCTTTATTCAAAAACAAGTGAATTCAATATTAATTTCGTCTTAAAAAATGCCTTCGCAGTGACATCTACACTGGTGCTTGGTTAAGTATCTGGGTACTGTGGCCTAGCCAAGTTGACACATAAAATGAATCATGACACTTATCAAGAACAAAAAGTTTTTCAAAAGACATCTCCAAGGGAGGTGAATGTATAACAAAGGAGCTGGGAGCATTGCTATTTAAAGGGTGGGGAGAAGGAGCAGAGCCCTTGTTTGTGCTGGAGCCCCTAGAGCTCCATGCAGTCCAGATAACTTCACCCAAAGGACTTGTTAACAAGGGGAGTGGAGCCAATGTCACTGGGGAGGGGAAGCGGAGAAGTGGTCTTTGCGTGCCTTCCAGTCGTTCCTCACAGATGCCTGCCTAACCATTGTAAGACAATTCCCATCCACAACTCTCAAAGCTTCTCCATTTACCCTGGGAAGGGCAGAGACTAGGACACACGTTGGAACAAGCTCTTCTCAAATCCTCCTCCCCTTGTCCACTTGCATTCATACGTCCTCTTAGCCATATAAGGCAAAGAAATACATACTGATTTTTGTTTTTTTTTAATAAGTCCAGGGGATTGAGAATCGCTGCTGATATGCAGGATTCCCCAGGAAATTCTGTTATCTGAGAGTACATGGTTACGGTATTCCTCAGATAAATGCTCCCGCGCCCCCGCTAAGGAAAAGTATTGCAGATAACCACACCGTCCCTCCCACATCTCACGTTTATCTGCTCTGTGCGACTTCAGCATTGCTTCAGTGGAAGTAATTCATTCTGCTGAGACAGTGGGGAGCAGCTGTTTGATCCCTGACCAGAGATAACCCTGGAAGAGCTCTTTCCTACATGCTGGGAATTCTGAGAGAAATGCCATCCACAGAATCCAGAGAGAGAGGAAGGCCTCAGGCCCAACCCCTCCCCTCAAAGCTCCAAAATGCATAGGGTGTGAGTGGGCTGTGGATGGTGCAGAGGGACACATGAGCTTCCCTCCAAGGAGACTTTGAAGGGCTCACAGCCATAAACCAGGCTGCAGCTGTTCCATATCTTGAAGGCATCTGAGTCATTCATAGTGGGTGGTCTGTGTGGGACATTCCGCAGGGGCCTGGGGCCCTATAGCCACACCTGCCTTTCTCAGGGATCTGCATGGAACAAGGAACTGCAAAAATGGAAGGAGCTGAGGGAAGTTCCCCCCAAGTTTTAGAGAAGGCGAGGGAGTGGCCAACAAGGGCCATGTGCTGGCATGTTCTTCAGAATGTCACCCTGTCTGCCTCCCTACCCTGAGTAGGACCAGCCAGACCATTGTCTGCAACCCATTCCTGAGCATGTCCCTCCCTGGATCAAACTCCAGGCTATCAGAATACAGCCTGAATTCACTGCGACCCAGTGCTGTACAGCCTGCCATTGGGTACTGTCCTAGCCTCTTCTCATAATGGTAAATAACTAATGTCTGCCACAGCAGACGGCTCTCTCTTCCCAGAGCAGATCCTAGTCCCCCATGACATCATGGCTTTGCACTGTGCTCCCCTTTCCTGGAAAATTCTTCTGTGCCCCTGTCTAGTAAACATTCTTCTTCGAAATCCCAGCAAACTTCACCTCCTCTACACCTTCCCAGTTTTCCCTTCCTTATTTCCTTTCCCTGTGTTTCCATGGCAATTTGGGCTCAATACTTACATGCTGTAATTTTTCATTGATGTCTGCCGAGTTCTTCACATGTATTTGTTATGAGAGGCCCTAAGATTTTTTTTTTTTTTGGCACTGGGGATCAAACTCAGGGGTACTCGACCACTGAGCCACATCGCCAGCTCCATTTTATGTTTCATTTAGAGACAGGGTCTCACTGAGTTGCTTAGCACCTTGCCATTGCTGAGGCTGGCTTTGAACTTGCAATTCCCTTGTCTCAGCCTCCCAAAGTGCTAGGATTACAGGCTTGTGCCACTGCGCCTAGCATAAACTTTTTAAAATTAATAGTAACAATAGATATTCTGATAATCAAATTGTCAACATGGTACTTACCCTTCCTGTATTAATTTTCTAGGGCTACCATAACAAAGTACCATAGACTGGGTGGCTTAAACAGCATAAATTTGTTTTCCCCACAGTTCTGGAGGCTATAACTCCAAGACTAAGGTGTCAGTGGGGTTGATTTCTTCTGAGGCCTTTTTCCTTGGCATGTGGATGGCATTCTTCTCCCTGTATCTGCACAAGGTCTTTCCTCTGTATGTATCTGTGTCCTGGTCATCTCTTCTTATAGGAGGCACACTGGATTAGGGTCCATGCCTACCCCCAACCAATTCTTTAAAGACCCCATCTTCAAATACAGACCTGATCTGAGTTACTGGGCATTAAAAGTTCAACATATGAATTTTGAGGGGGACACAATTCAGCCCAAAACATTTCCAAATAGGCATTGATTCCCACCAGTGTGGAGCCAGCACATAGTATTGGTTACAAAGTCTTACTCCCGCTCCAGCCTACTTGGTCTCACTGCCTGCCTTCAACACTACAGGCTACACCCTTGCTCCCCAGAAGAGTATCTGGCAGCTCTCTCTAATCCTGGTGCAACTAAGCCAGGATGGTGCTCATGTAGCTCATCGGTCCCCATCCTGATTATACTAAGAATCACTCAGAATCCTTTAAAACTTTGATGCCAGAATCCTTCCCTCAGAGATTCTAATGTAAGCCACCTGGGAAACAGCCTGGGCCCAAGCTCTTCAAGTTCTTCAGGGAGTTCTAATGTGCAGCTGAAGTTGAGAGGCATGGATTGGACCTTCTCTGTGAAGTGTATGGATACAGGTAGAAATTCAAGATAAATGCTCTCTCTGTTGCAGGTGCTGATTTGAGGCAAGTGGAAAGTGCTGGATTTTTTAGACAGAGTGTAAAATAATCTCTAGAGTTGCTCAGGACTGTGTTTGGAAAGTAAATAGTGGAAATCCAAAACCCTATCTTTGTATAACTTATACCTGGTAATAAATAGTAGATGCTCAATAAAAATTAGTTGAGTAGGGGCTGGGGTTGTGGCTCAGTGGTAGAGTGCTTGTCTCGCAAGTGTGAGGCCCTGGGTTCAATCCTCAGCACCACATAAAAATAAATAAAGTAAATGTATTGTATCCATCTACAACTAAAAAAATATTTAAAAAAAATTAGTTGAGTAAATGAACGAGGAGGTGAGCGGACAAATGAGTGACTTAATAGTCATTGCTCAACCATGCAGAACTTCTCTGTGATAGAGGCTGCTGGCTGTAGAGTCCTTGAATGATTCTGGAGAAACACTAATAATTTTTCTTTCCATTTCCTCTTTTCTATACACTTAAAGATACCATTTATAATATCATTACTTTAGACAGGTTCCAAGGCAATTGATTAGGTAATGACTTCACTTTATGGTTTTTTTCTCACTGTGTGGGTTGGGCAGTATCCTTGGGTCAGAAAGTGCAGTATCTGCAATTCTATTGCATTCCTATTAACTAGTAATAGACATGTAAAAACCATAATTAAGAAAGATACTATTTTAAATAGCAATAAATTCTACTTTCAGTTTCTTGAGGCTAAACTGTTCTCTGATTTCTGTCTGCTATGGGATGCTTTCCAGTTTGTTTTTTTTTAATTATTTTCAGGGGCCGGGTCTGTAGCTCAGTGGTAGAGGGCTTGCCTAGCATGCGTGAGGCACTGGGTTTGATCCTCAGTACCACATATAAATAATAAATGAATAAAATAAAGATCCATCAACAACTAAAATATATATAAAGAATTATTTTCAATTTGTTTAATTTTTGTAGATATCTGAAAGTGGTTTATTTGACTGCTGTATTTCTCCTTTACAAGTTAAAGCATCTAATGTCCAGACTTTTTCACAAATAATAACTTAATGAGCATATGCTTTAAGGTAGACATTAGATTGAACTATATATGGATTATGTAACATTATTTTCACAGTGACCCTATTCTATGGATCTTACCAGTATGCTCACTTTACAAATGTGAAAAATTAGGTTCAACTTTCAGGATTTACCCAAAGTCACACATGTAAGAGTGCTGGAGCTAGGGTTCAAAGCCAAGCCTTGGCCTATATTCTTTCCCACCACTAGAAAGCCTTTTTGAAGTTAAAAAATAAACTATCATTTTATTAATTTAGTGTACAAACAATGGATTAAAATTTATTACAGATATAGTTTATAGGTGGTAGATTCACAAAGTCCTTAGAAGAGTCACAGCAATTTTGAAATCTCTTAGTCTTGACTTTGGACTGAACTATTGTTGGGCAAGTTGATTGATGTACCAATTTACCAATATCTTGGTGTGATTCAGCCCACATTAGCTGATTTTTGTTAGTTTCTCTCACAGCAGGAAATAAAGAGCTCATAATTTTATAAATGATGAAATGCACTTCATACCCAATAAAGAGCTAAAATTAAATATACCAATAAAAATATCAAATGTGGATGAGGAGTTTGTGCAATTAAGACTCTCATTTATTGCTGGTAGAAATGCAAAATGGTTTGTCCATGTACAATTCTGATAAAAATCTATTTCCCTAATTCTCTGCATTAACATTTTATAAGAAAAGCTTCATGATCTTCTCAATATCTAATTTAAAAAGCATTAGATAAAATTGAGTATTCCTTCATGATAAAAATCATTTTGAAAACTAATAATATAAAAAACCTTCATAACCTGATAAAGAATTTCTACCAAAACTCCCTGAGAATGTTATATGCAATTACAAAATATATAAAAGCATTTCATTAAAAATTATAAAGACAAAGTACCTAGAAACACTGAATCTATTTAATATACTAGAGATCCCGTGAATGGAGTAAATTTAAAAAATACTAAATTAAAAAAAGTGAAAGGTATATAGATTGCCAAGGAAGAAGCAGAACTGCCATTATTCACAAATTCTACGATAGTCCACATTGAAAGTCCAAGGGAGTCTACAGTCCAATAGAACTAATTTATGCATTTGGCAAGATGCTGGATGTGAGTGCACAAAATTCAATTGCATTCCCATTAACTAGTAATAGACATGTAAAAAACGTAATTAAGAAAGATACTATTTTAAATAGCAATAAAAATACAATGATACTTAAGAATAAATCTTTTAAAAGATGTGCAAGACTCCTTTGGCGATAATTACAAAATGTTATTGTAAAAATTAAAGCTGATCCAAGTAGAGATATATATCATGCTTTTGGATAGGAGCACTCAATATCTTAAAGCTATCAAATGTCCCCCAGATTAATAGAATAAATCAACGCAATTCCAATCAGAATCTCAACAGGGCCTTTTCTCTATTAAAAGGTTATTTCTAAAATGTATGTGGAAGTGCAAAGGATCAGAAAGAACCAAGAAAACTTTGCCAAGGAAAAGAAAAAGGAGTTCATTTTACTACATAACTTATTTTAAAAAATCTATGATAATGCAAACAGCATGGGGTCATCATGGAGCAATGGAACTGAATAGAAAGCTGAGCAACAGATTTACACATATGTGGAAATTAGAGATAAAACAGAGATGGCTGTAAATTGTGTTTTCAAAGCATTCTCAAGTTTAATTTTTTTCTGTCTTTAACTTTAATTGCAGTTTGAAGCCAGATAACCATGAGCCTCCTGACTCCCCAGTACCTTCCCAAGACGATCCCACATACCTTCCTCCATTGCCCAGCCTCCAAAAATAAGTCTCTTTTCATTACATTTATGTACAAGCACAGTCTACTTATTTTAAAAATATTTCTTTTTTCTTTTTTCTTTTGGTACTGGAGATTGAACTCAGGGGCACTCGACCACTGAGCCACATCCCCAGCTCTATTTTGTGTTTTATGTAGAGACAGGGTCTCATTGAGTTGCTTACTGCCTTGCCATTGCTGAGGCTGGCTTTGAACTCACAATTCTCCTGTCTCAGCCTCCCTAAATGCTGGGATTATAGGCTTGCGCCACCGCACCCAGCTGATATTTCTTATCAATTTTTAATCTTATTTACAATATTCAAATGAAATATTTTTCTCCCTGTCAAGCCTGCTTCCGTATAATTCAGGCACCTGTGTATTGTCCTTTCCCCATTAGAAGTCATAGAAATACTTTCTTCATTAACTAGCTCTTCACTTAAAGCAGGGCACTCAGAGCAGCCCTGATTATCTAGATGAAGGTAGAGAAATACATCATGGTAGCTTTGGTGTTTTCCTCTATATGGCAAGGAACTCCTTTTGTAAGGAAGGAAATGAATACAGGACTGGGACAAGAACAAAAGACTAACATCTTAAGACAACACAGAGAAAGCTGGTTTTCATTATAGTTTTATTATCCAAAGCATCATTGTATTTTTTTAGTACAGTTGGTGTTTTAGCTTCACAGTGACTAGGAATTGGGCCAACTCTTTCAGCAGGGGTTAGAGCAAAGCATCTAAAGAGGAGTCATTTTAGCTGAATCTTTCCATTTGGTGATGTGTGGTTTTCAACAGAGTTCAACAGGTTTACTCCCTACCTTCCAACCTGATATAAAAGATGCAGCTTTTCAAAATCTTTTCATGTAAGACAATTACCCAACAACTCAAACCAGATGGTGGCTAGCATTGTTAAAAATAGGTGCCAGTATAACTGAATTCTCACTATAGGCGATGCACCCCACCTGTATCATCCCATTTAAACTCATCACTATTGTTATCTCATTTTACATCTGAAGCCACAGACACCACATGAAGTAACTACCCATATCATGGAGCTAGAAAATGGTGTGGATTCCAATGAGGCTGCCAGATATAGCTGTGCCTTAACAGTGATTCTTGGGAAGAAAGGATGATGTCCATCCTTTTTAATTTGTTTTTTTAAATTTGAAACAGGCTCTCACTAAGTTGCCCAGGATGGCCTCAACTTCTATCTGTGTTCTTCCTATCTCAGCCTCCTGAGTAGGTGGAATTATAGGTGTGCACCATCATGCCTGGTCAGAAGTTCTTCAAAGATAAAGTATTTATCAATAGGTAAGGAACCCATTGAGAATGTTTATCTATTTACATACTATTATTCAAAATGAGATTTTAATTGGAAAAAACCTACTATTCAGTTTGAAAATCATGCAGTAGAAAACTCTCAAAGACAAGATGAGCTATTAAGACTTAAAAGAATGACTTTAAGTATTCATAAGGATGCAAGAATTTCAGTAGTATGATCACTTTAACAATGAGGATTGTCCCCATCCATAAATATGGAAGGTCTTTCCATCTTCTGGTGTCCTTTTTGATTTCTTTCTTGAGTGTTTTATAATTTTCATCATAGAAATCTTTCATTTATTCAGTTAGGTTTATTCCTAAGTATTTTTTAATTTACTTTTTTGAGGTTAGTGTGGATGAGATTATTTTCCTGATTTCTTTCTCAGTGAGTTTGTTATTGGTATATAGAAGAGCTACTGATTTTTTATGTTGATTTTTGTATTCTATTCTTTTATTGAATTTTTAAAATAAGTTCTAAGGGTCCTCTAGTAGAGTCTTTAGAGATTTCTTAATAGAGAATCATACCATCTACAATGGGGATAATTTGACTTCTTCCTTTGCTATTTGTATCCCTTTTATTTTCGTTTCTTGTCTGAGTGCTCTGGCTAAAATTTCAATTATTTTATTGACTAAGAATGGTGAATGTGGACATTATTGTCTTGTCTCTAATTTTTGAGGAAATGCTTTCAGTATGACTATGGGTTTGTCATATTCAGCCTTTATTATGTTGAGGAATGATCCTTTTAAACCTAGTTTATTCAGGACTTCTATCATGAAGGAATGTTGAATTTTATCCAAGGCTTTTTACATCTATTGATATGAGCAGGTGGTTTTTGTTCTTGATTCTCATTTATGTGCTGTATTATGTTTATTGATTTGTATTTGTTCAACTATCCTTACATCCATAGAATCGTGTGGGATCTTTGTAATGTATTGTTGAATTAGATTTGCAAGTATTCATTGCAGACTTTGCATCTATGTTTGTCAAGGATATTGGTCTATAGTTCTTTTTTTTCCTCATCAGGTGTTGTAGCAGCCTAATACTGGCTTTGTAGAATGAATTTGGAAGGATTCTCCCTTTCTATTTCATGGAATAGTTTTGAGGAACTTTGGTATTAGTTCTTCATTAAAAGTCTGATAAAATTCAGTAGTGAATCTGTTTCTAGGCTTTTCTTTGTTGGGAAATTTTTAATTATTGCTTCAATCTGATTACTCGTTATTGATCTATTAAATTTTTATTATCATCTAGGTTCAATTTTGGTAGGTCATACCTGTCTAGAAAAAAATTCCCCAAATTGTTTTAGAACCACAAAAGACCCTGAATAGCCAAAATAATCCAGAGCAAAAAGAACAATGCTGGAGGTATCATAGTGCTTGATTTTTAAAATACTACAAAGTTATAGTAACAAAGCAGCATTGTATCATCATAAAGACATGTAAACCAATAGAACAGAAAAGAAGACCCAGAATAAGCTCACACATGTACAGTCATTGGATTTTTTTTTTTTTTTTTTGGTACTGGGGATTGAACTCAGGGGTAATTGACCTCTGAGCCACATCCCCAGCCCTATTTTGTGTTTTTTTTTTTATGTAGAGACAGGGTCTCACTGAGTTGCTTAGCACCTCACCATTGCTGAGGCTGGCTTTGAACTCACGATTCTCCTGTCTCAGCCTCCCTAAGTGCTGGGATTACAGGCTTGAGCCACCGCGCCCGGCTTAGTCATTGGATTCTTGATGAAGGTGCCAAAAACATACATTGGATAAAAGATAGCTTCAACAAATTGTGCTGGAAAAAACTGGATATCTATATTGTTATGATTTAGATGTGAGGTGTCACTCAAAAGCTCATGTGTGAGACAATGCAAAAAAACTTAAAGGTGACATGATTGAGTTCTGAAAACCTTAACCTAATTAGTGTATTAATCCGCTGATAACTGAGTGGTGATTTAGGCGAGTGGAGAGTGGCTGGAGGAGCTATGTCATTGGGAGTATGCCTTTGGGGTATATATTGGGTGAACTGAGTTTAGTCTCTCTCTCTGCCTCCTGGTGGCCATGTCCTGAGCCACCTTCTTCCACCACGCTTTTCCATCATAATGTTCTGTCTCATCTTGATTCCTGAGGAATGGAACCAGTTGTCTGTAGACTGAGACCTCTGAAACCATGAGCCCTAAAATAAACTTTTTCTTCTCTAAAATTGTTCTTGTCAGGTCTTTTGGTCTCAGCAGTGGAAAAACTGACTAAAACACACACATAGAAGATGGAAGCTAGACCTCTATCTCTCACCCCAAAATCAACTCAAAATGGATCAAAGACCTTAATGTAAGACCTGAAACTTTGAAACTACTAGAGGATAATATAGGAAAAGATATAGACAAAGGCAATGACTTTGGCACAGGCATTTATTTCCTGAATAAGATTCCAATAGCCCAGGAAACAAGAGTAGGAATTGGCAAATGGGATTACTTCAAATTAAAAAGCTTCTGTACTATTGCTTTAAATCACACTGAGTGGGTCTGCTGAACGAGTTGGGGTCCTGAGAGATGAGAAAAGGGGTCTTCGGGGAAGACGAAATGGGGTCTCCCAGGACGGAGCTGATGGCCTGTGAGTCACTGCACCCAGACCCGGGGGTGTAGGTAAAAACTGCTCTGCCTGAGCGAGATGCAGAAACATCGTTTATTCCAGAAAGTGCAGAGGCTTATATACACTCCTGGACCAATCAGGCCTAAAGTTACAAACAAAGGGGTGCTCTCTGTCAAGCACACAGTCCATTAGCATAGAATGGGGAAAGATGGGAGGGAGGGGTTGAAGGTATGGAGATGCTCCCACACTGTACAACAAAGGAAACAAGAGAGTGATGAGACAATCTACAGAATGGGAGAAAATCTTTGCCAGCTATTCATCTGACAGAGGATTAGTACTGAGAATATATAAAGAACCCAACAATCTCAATATTAAAAGAACAAGAAATCCAATTGGGCAAATGATCTGAGCAGACTCTTCTCAAAAGAAGTGCAAATGGCCAAAAAATGCTAACCATCTTTAGCCATCAGGGAAATGTGAATCAAAACTACCTTGAGATTCTACCTTACCTCAGTCAGAACGACTATTATTCAAAAACAACAAACAATCAAACATACAAAATCCAAATGCAGGTAAGTATGTGAAAAAAAAGAACTCTTATACACTCTTTGTAGTAATGTAAGCTAGTATAGCCACTGTGGAAAACAGTATGAAGATTCCTCAAAAAAATAAAAATAAAATTAGCATACAATCCTGCAATATCACTCCTGGGTATATACCCAAAGGGAATGAAGCAGCAAATAAAAGAGATAATTTTTATTGCAGAACTATTCACAAAAGCCAAATTATGGAATTAGGTGCCATCAACAGATGAATGAATAAAGAAAATGTGGTATATATGTGCAATAGAATATTATTCATTCATAAAGAATAATAAATCAGGTCATTTGTAAGAAACTGGATAAAACTGGAGGTTATCATGTTAAACAAAAATAAGCCAGATATGGAAAGACAAGTATAACATGTTCTCACTCAAATGTAGAAACTAAAAAAAAAGGTGACCTGAAAATAGAAGAGAACTATTAGGAAAGAGAAAGGGGACTGGGGTGAGTGGGTGAGAGAGGGTAGTAGCGAGGGTGGATATGATTAAAATAGAATAGGTACATGCACAGAATTGTCACAGTGAAACACATTAATATGTACAATTAATATGAGTTAATATTTACAATTTTTTAAAAACCAAGTATGAGAAAAATCTCCAAGAAGGAATACTGGTAGGAATTTTAATGATAGCAGTATATACCACTTCTAATACTTGGCATAAATATCCATTATTCTGTGAGGAAATTAATGTAAGACTCTTTTTGAAGACTTTTTGTACCAAAAACCTGTTTAAATTCTTAGGGTAAAAAAGTCTTCAAAATAAACCCTGTTAGGGGCTGGGCTTATGGCTCAGTGGTAGAGTGCTCACCTAGCACATGGGTGAGGCACTGAGTTTGATCCTCAGCACCACATTAAAAAAAATAAAAATAAAGGTATTGTGTCTGCCTACAACTAAAAAATATTTAAAAAAAATAAATAAATCCTGTTAATTAGCCTCTCAAAACAAATGCGGGAATTTCAGGCTGGATTGGATGCCTTAAGGGGCTCTACAACCATGCCAAGAGGGTACTTCTCCTGTTCACTCAGTAGCCAGCTCTCCTGGGCCACCCAGTCCAGTGGGCACCATTCCTGTGGGAGAGACTTCCCACAGGCAAAGATCTCTTATTGAAGTAGCCACTAGCTAACCAGTAGGATTGTTACCTCAAGGAGAGTGGCTCTGGCCATGCTTCTCCATCACTTCTGTTGTTATACATCTGTTTAGGAACAACTTAAGAGAAAAGAAATAATATTACATCAAAAATTATATATCAGTTTTGAGTCACAACCCAATTTCAGAAAATTAAAATGTGAAGAAAGATGAGTTTTAGAAATCAAAAGTTGACATATACCTTTCTTTACCGGTCCCTGCTCTGCTGAGACTGAAGACCACTTTCTAGCACATCTTTACCCTGTACCCTTTCAAGAATCTGAGCCCAGATCAGCAGCTGACAGCCTCTAATGTTTATGTGGGAGTGGAATTTGCTTGCTGGTGGGAGATTGCAAATTAGCTGTGTCATCCAATTAAGGGAAACTTGGCTCATGGTGGCCCTTTGTGACATTTTCATCCCACATCTTTTGAAGAACTGGCCCTACATTAGGATGATAACTCTTTTACCACAGCTTGCACAAAGAACAGGTGCTCACATGTTCCTTTGAATATCCAGGAGCAATATTAACATTCCTGCAGTGAATCAAACACTCAAAGGTGGGAAAAATGGTCAGTTAATATTCTTTACCTTCTCCTTATCACTCTGTTTACCTCCAAAGGGCACCATTCAGAACAAGTGATATATTTGTTAGCAGATGGTTTACTCATTATTAGTCAGTGAAGAAAAGAAGAAGAAAATGAAGAAAGAACTTGAAGAGATATTGTCAAGGTTGACAACTATTTATTTCTCTCCCTACTCCTAAACCAACCCTTTATTGTCTCCATTGCAGGAGATCTGGACTTTAATCTGGACTTTAGTCTGGATTAAAGTTACAGATTTTTTTATGTGGTGCAAGTTACAAAAGAGGCAACTCAAAATACCTAAGCTCATGAAGAAACCCAGCTGGTTATTCAAACAAAAAATAAATGGGGTATGCAGAGAGACATGGCTTGGAAATGGCTTGCATTGCCTCTTATTTATTTATTTATTTATTTATTTTTTGAGCTGGAGAATGCCATTCTAAGATCTATATTTTAGAAATGAAAATATGATTAGGGATAGATTTAACATGGTTGGAGATGACAACTTTCAAGGCAGGGTGGTCCTGGACCTGGCTAGCTCAGAGGTTCATTGAGGATTCCAAGCATGACATTTTTTTTTTTAACTTTATCCTCAGCCATGCTCAGCATTTCAAAATCATGCAACAGAAAATTCTCAAAGGCATCACATCTTGATAGAAGCAGAAAAGGGGACCATTTTTTCCTTGTGTCTTTTTCAACAAGTTAAGGAAATTTTCCCAGAATCCCACCTTTCTGGAATATTCTGTCTCTTCTCATTGTGTCTTGGTAAAACAATCACTTCGAGAGGAGATGAGGCTACTGTGATTGGCTTAAATCAGTCAAAATTTATTTGATCCCTTAGGGAAAAAGGGACCCGAACAAAATGGAGACAATGAGAAGGAGGCTATTTGGTTATCAACCAACGTATCTTCTACAAAGCACCAAAGCCAATGTGATGCTTGGTTCTGGAAAGGACCTACTGAAACAGTTATGAAATCTGTCCTTGTTCTTGTCTAACCTCTCAAGACTGAAGGAATGCCTGGGGAGGCCAGAGGTACTCCAGGATGACCACATATTGTGTTGTCCTAAAGGAGTTTGGCAGGATGACATCTTCACCCACCTTCAATCTGTCCCTCACTGTATTTTTATTTCTGAAATACAGACCTGAGCATATCACTCCCCAGCTCAAAAAATGAAGTGACATTGCAAGCCATTCCCAAGCCTTCTCTCTCTGTGTATCCCAATTCTTTTTTGTTTGAATGACCGAGAATGTCTTTTGCTTCTCAGTTCTCTTTGTCTTTGCTGTACCTTGAATGTTCTTGCCAACTTGCCTGCTCAGTACAATGCTACCAATCCTTCAAGACCTAAATCAAATGTCAGAAGTCAATCTCGTCCTCTAATTTCCCCTTCATTTGCATTTCCATAATTATTGCTGTCATTGCTTTTTAATCACTCCATTGCTATTATAGCCTTCAGACAAGCCTCCCTGCCTCTTCTTGCCACCCCTCAATCCATTGTCCACACTACATAATATTTCTAAAGTACTAATGTAATCTCATCACCTTTTTGCTACTGTCCTTTGTAGGCTACCCGTAGTGCCCAGGTTGAAGCTCTGTAACAGCTTACAGTGCCTAGCTCTTAGCCCATCTACAGATGTGTTACAACACAGCTCATATGGAGCAGAGTACCTCTTCCCTTCTCATTAGATGCTCTGCCATATGGAACTACATGCAGTTTATGAATACAGTTTTCTTGTTCTCACCTCCCAGTTGTGCAGATTGTGTTGTGCCTAGAAGAGTGTCAGATCTCATCATCCCTTCAGCCTTCAGGTCTTAGCCACCTGATGTGGTTTCCCTAAGCCTTAGTTGTTGCTCTCCCTAAGTTATTTTTTGAGTCCCTGAGGTTTCTTTAACCTAACACTTAAACCTCTAAGGTTTCACAAATTCTCTGAAGTTCCTTCAAGAACAAGAGCTGCTTTTTGTATGCAGTTATAACTCTGGCACAAAGATTGAAATGTTTGTACAAGATGACACCTGAGGGTAGTTCTATGTTGGAGCGACATAGGCCTTAAATATATTGATTCTCTTACCCCTTGCAACCTTGCTTAATGCTTAACTTTGCTTAGCATTTCGTTTTAAAGAGTTTCTAATTTCTAGACCATTTATTTATGTCTGAATCACACAAATCATCAACAAATGTAAAAATTTCCAAAGATTCATCACGATTAAAAAATAAAGCATAATAGGTTAACTTATTGTTAACAATTTTCCCCACTCCATTAGCAATAAACTAGATACTTGGGGTTAGAGGATTCAATTTGAGAGATAGTGATGGATGAATTTAATATGGGTGAGTTTAACTCTGGAAAGTACTTCTGAATATTTTTTTTGGTATTTTCTTAAAATTTTAAATATGCCAATTACATAAGATAAGTGTATTTCTCCAATGATCAAAGAAAATCATCTAGGATTGGAAAAAATTAAAATGCTCAATAATCAAGCCATTTATGTCATAATTGATTCTTCTAAAGAAATTTCAGCCATGCATGGTGGTGCACACCTGTAATCCCAGAGGCTTGGGAAACTGAGGCAGGAGGATGGCAAGTTCAAAGCCAGCCTTACCAGCATAGTGAAGCCCTAAGCAATTTAGCGAGACCCTGTCTCAAAATAAAAGATAAAAAGGGCTGGGGATGTGGCTCAGTGGTTGAGCACCTCTGGTTCAATCCCCGACACCCCAAAAAAGTAATTATGCTGGGTATGGTGGTACCTGCCTGTAATCCCAGCTACTGGGGAAGCTGAAACAAGAGGATCATGAATTCAAGGCAGGTCTGGGCAACATAGTGAGATCCTGTCTCAAAAAAAAGAAAGAAAGAAAAAAGAAAACATAGTCTTACGCTATTCAACATGCTGTAATTGGAACAAATCACTTAAAATCATAGAAATATCCTTTATTAGGATAATCATACCAGTCCCCAGGATAGTCCCAGTTTATGTCTATTAAGCCAATAAAATTATTAAAAGTACCAAAGTACCTCTTTTCATTTTCCAAAGTATCCTTGATCAGACAATAAATTAGACAGTCCCCTCAATCCTTCCTGTCATTGATAGTGTTGTATAATACAGAAATACTTCTACATATGGTTTTATGTGAGTACCTTTGAATAAATTTATGTTTTTATATATGGTCTCATGTGGGTATTTTTTTTTCCCTGTGATCCTGGTTAAAAAAAAAAAATCAAAGTTTTTTAGTCATTTCCTATTTTTTCTCATACAGCGTGCTTTGGTAGTTTGGATCTTAAATATCTCCCAAAGGTCCATGTTGAAGGCTTGCCCTCTAATCCATGACACTATTGGGTGGTGGAGGAACCTTTACAAAGTGGGGCTCAGTGGGGGATCTTAGGTCACTGGGAGCAGTCCCTTGATGGGGATTGATTATGGGACATCAGCCTCTTCCTCTCTCTCTACCATACGGATAGCACCGTCCTCTGCCACATACTCCCCACCATGATATACTGTTTCATCACAAGCCAAAAGGCAATGGGGCCAAGCAACCATGGACTGAAATCTCTGAAACTGAACCAAAATAAACCTTTCCTGTTATTAAATTGAATTATGTCAGGTATTTGTTATAGTAACAGAAAGCTGATACACATGCTAATCAATAGTGGATATAATCTGATCATATTTATAATTGTTATTATTTCCTTTTACCCCAAATCAAGTCTTCCAGTGGCAGTGACGAATGTCAATGGTCTCTGTGAATGCAGCAATGCCAGGTCAGGTATTCAGGAGAAAATTCTTTTACTCTAATAAAACCCCCAGCTGGATGGTCACACAATCAGCAGTGACTCAAATGCACCTATATTGAGCAATATCACCTCTCAGAAAGGAATTTACATTTAATGCAAAAGGTCTTCTCTATCATAGCATGGAATTTTAGTAATAAGTGGAATAAACACCATCAAGTACTTCTCCCTCATTAGAGGACAGCATGCATGCCAAGCAGTAAAACCATTAATAATGTCTTGGTAATATTGGCCTTTGTGACAAAAGACAATGTTCCTTCCTAAAATGCATCATTTAGGACTTGTACTGGAAAGAAAAATTTTATTAGTTTACTAGATAGGTCATCCTTACCTATTTGAATTATGGGGAAGCTCTGCAGGCTACATATAACTATTTGACAAATTTTTAAATAGTATATCAAGGAATAAGGATAAATGAATTATTGGTCCAGGAAAATTCAATTTAATATTTTCATCACTATGTTCTTCCTTTTTGCATTTTTATTTCAAATTGTATGTATGAAATTATCTCTTTTGCAGATCACTTTGAACCAGAGAATATACAATCACATTCTGTATTTTTACTGTTTGTGATTGTTGCCTATAATTTTAACATTTTTTGGAAGTTATATCTATGACATGTTTTTATCATTATTTTTCATTTCAGAAAGTCATTAATTCATTTTTATCAATTGAATAATAAAAAAAACTAATAATAATATTGGATATGGACCAACTCTTCTGGTAAAGCATTGTGCAAGTTTTATGAATGAATTGGTTGGGCTCAGGTTGTAGCTCAATGTTAGAGCCAAGCATAAGGCCAAGGGTTCAATCCCTAGTGCTATAAAAAAACCAAAACAAAACAAAATTTGTTTGTTAAGACTATAATAGTATTTCTGTGAAAATCACAAATTTATATTTCAAATTTTTTAAAAAGAATTCATTGAACCAAAGTCTGTTTATTCTCCCTGTGAGGCTGCCAGGGACTAGCTTTGTTCTTAGAACACATTTTTAGAATGGTGCCTTAACGGATAGCTCTACCAGTTGACTACATATTGATCTCTGGTACCAGAAAGGCATACTTTATTCCCAAAACTACAGGACAAAGAGTCATTCTCCGAGGTGTCACATTGCAATGGTGCACATCTGTAATCCCAGCAGCTTGGGTGGCTGAGGCAGGAGGATAGCAAGTTCAAAGCCAGCCTCAGCAAAAAGCAAGGCACTAAGCAACTCAGTGAGATCCTGTCTCTAAATAAAATACAAAATAGGGTTGGAGATGTGGCTCAGGGGTTAAGTGCCCCTGAGTTCAATCCCCGGTACACCCTCCCCCACAAAAAAAAAAAAATCACGTTGGCACAGAGAAAGCCATATTCTCAAATATGTTCCATGAAAGAAGATTGTTCAAGTTTCCTTGGTTATAGCAGTGGTGTTTCACAATCCTTGTGGCCTGGAAGATCTTTCTCCATTGCAAGAACAGAGAATGCTCTACCAAACAGTGATATTCATCACTAATAGCAATGAAGAACCATGTAAAGCTAAGAACTTTGGGAATTTTGACTACAAAATAATGATACTGGTTTCACAAAGTTATATATGAAGATCCATTATGTTAATCTATTCTTTTTTCTTTCATGTAGTAATCCTTTAATGAACATCTGTTTAATGACAATTTTTCTCTACTCAAATTTACTGCAACCTGTCTCTACCTTATCCAACCCATCCTATTCATCTCATTAGGTTTTTTTTACCAAACTCTGAATCTTAAAATTTAATCTATTTTATTTTATTTTATTTTACTTTAATATTTTTTAGTTGTAGGTGGACACAATATCTTTATTGATTTATTTTTATGTGGTGCTGAGGATCGAACCCAGTGCCTCGCGCATGCAAGGCAAGCGCTCTACCACTGAGCCACAATCCCAGCCCCAAATTTAATCTATTTTAAATGAGGTTAACTTATATACAGTGTATATATAGAATTTAAGTGTACTGTTCAAGTAGTTTAACAGATATATAGCCAGAAGCAAAACATTTATATGTTTCAAATT
Organism: Xerus rutilus; assembly: GCA_028644305.1. Lineage (NCBI taxonomy): Eukaryota > Metazoa > Chordata > Mammalia > Rodentia > Sciuridae > Xerus > Xerus rutilus. The sequence goes on from CM053408.1 coordinate 48,597,182, forward strand.
ATAATTATTATATCTCTAATATTAAAAAGCAGTTTTGAATCATTTAACTCTTACTAGATCATATTCTTAAGTCTTTTAAATAGCATATTAGATATAGCTGAAGAGAGACTTACTGAACTAGAAGGTAGATTTGAAAAAATTACCTAAATTGTAGCATATACACAAAGAAATGGACTGAGATATTGAGGTTGTTGTGTGTTCAGAATATGCAAAGAACAATTAAAATTCAAAATAAAAAGATAATCCAGTTTTAAAGTGGGCAAAGAGTTTGAATAGACATTTTCCCAAAGGAGATACACAAATGACCAATAAGCTACTTGAAAGCATGCTAACCATCATTTAGCCCTTAGGGAAATATACATTAAAATCACAATCAGATATAACTTCACACTCACTATGATGCTTATAATTTTAAAATATATATAATAACAAATATTGGGGAACATGTAGATAATTTGGAACCCTCATACATTGCTGATGGAAATGAATGTGGTGCTATAGTGAGGGAAAAAGTTTGACAGTTCCTCAAAAAGTTAAACAGGGAATTACTATAGACCCATCATGATATATACTCCTAAGTACACATGCAAGAAAAATAAAATATAAGTCCTCACAAAATTTACACATGAATGTATAGAACTGCATTATTCCTAATAGCCAAAAAAAAAAAAAAAATAGAAACAATCTAAATGTCCGTCAATGATGAATAAACAAGATGTCATAGATCCAAACAAAGGAATATGCTTCAGCCATAAAAGGCATTGAAGTACTGGTATATGCTATAATGTGAGTAAACCATAAAAACATTATGCTAAGTGAAAGAAGCCAGTCACAAAAGAACACAGGTTATATGATTCCATTTATATAAAATATCTAGAATGAGCAAAGCTACAAAATCAAGAAATACATTAGAGATTACCCAGAACTTCCTAGTGGATGAAGAATAAGGAGAAATGGGAAGAAGTGCTAAGGAGTACAAGATTTCTCTTTGTGATACTATAAGTTTCTCCAATTAGACTGTTTCGTGACGTTGAAAATATAGTAAAAAGTCACCAAGCTGTAAACTTTATATGCATAAATTTTACATATCTGCATAAAACTGTTTAAAAATGTGATGTCTTCAAAACATTAGAAGAAATCTAGGAAAGGATTTTTTTCTCTCTCTCAAGATAAAAAAGAATACCTTAAATGTATCTTCAATTGCAAACAATAAAGAAACTATTTTATAAAAATTTACTACATTCATAACTGTAACTACCTTTTAAATTAAGACTTCAAAAAGGTGAAAACACAAGCCACAATGTTGGAGAAGATATTTGCAAGTCAAGCTCTTTTTTTTTTAAATATTTTTTTAGTTGTAGATGGAGACAGTATCTTTATTTTATTTATTTTTATGTGGTGCTGAGGATGGAACCCTGGGCCTCAGGGCATGAGAGGCAAGCATTCTACCACTGAGCCACAATCCCAGCCCTGCAACTCAAGCTCTTTATATGTTCTATATACTAAGTCTTTGTGATAATATTAAAATGGGTAACTCCTTTGGAAGTAGTTTATATTGTATTATAGTCACAATGCACTGTCTTTTTCAAGCCTTGGATTGATTGGGGCTGGGGGTTCCTATCTGGTTACTGTCACTGTTGCAATGTGACTATGCAGGTGTATGGTAAGATGGTGCTGAGATTAAAGTAAGAAATAGTACCTGGAACCTAGATGTTGGACCTAGGTGACTTGGTTTGCTAAAGGAAGTTTTTTTTCAACCAGGAGGCTCTCCTAATCTCTGGGACCTTACTATGGACCAGCAGGAGGCCCTGGCTACCAGACTTAGTGTGCCTCCTATAAGGTAAAGTGAGATTCTAATAGCATGCTCATGAGCAGCCCTGGCTCAGTCTGCTCTGGAATTTCATACTAACAATTTTTCCTCTCAGTCTGTGGCAGTGAAGTGTCCCTTGCATAAAATCCATCCATCAGAGCACTCATTTTCACCAAGCTTCTGCCATTTGGGACAGTTATACCATCTAAATTCCTGAACTCATCCTGGAACTATGAAAGTACTCTGGTTGCTTCACAGTCTTGCCTAGACTTGGCATTGTCAGAGGTTAACATGTGCAATCTGGGAGAATACTTAATAAATATATCGTGTAATATATCACTTCCACTTTGCTATATGTTCTAGACATATATCCTCCCTTGTATGTTGAGGAAAGTCCTGAAAGCGTGCACCAGGAGACAAAAATAATCATAGCAGCATTGTTTGCAAAAGTAAAATACTGCACACAACCCAAATATACAAAGGATAGAGCAAAAAGAGACTTTTTTTTTTTACCTATTCACTCAATGGAATGCTATATATGCAGTATTAAAGACAACTGAATGATAGTTATTATTTCAATGTGGATTTATTTTATTAAAATAGTGTGGCTGAAATAAGAATTTCAAAGGAAAAACTATGGCCTGGGATATAAGCTTTATTAGGATTCAAAGAATGGCATGCTTAGATTCAGCCAAGAAATTCTTTATAGAATAGAATCACAGTGTAATATATTAGATAGAGCAAGATTTTGGAGCCAGGCTGGCTGGGTTTGATCCTAGCTCCATCTCTTACACATTGTGTGCCTTTGGGAGAACTACTTACCTCTTTGTGCCTCAGTTTTTCACATCTATAAAATAAGGCTACTAATACTTATCATATGTAGGATTGTATAGGGATTGAACTAGCATATGAATACCTGCTGTTACTATTACCAGATGACTTTTGAGGTGGACACAGAAGCGTGAGTAGGACCCTATGGTGGGAGAAGCACACAAGTGGAGAAGCAGTATATTAAAAGGATGAATGTGGGAAAGTGAAAAGTGCTCAGAAAACTGCTGGTTTTTCATTTTAGCTGAGGCAGAGGGTGCACACTGGGAAGGAAAGATGAGTGTTTGGTGGGCACCATAGGATGCCCAGCTAAGGAATATCTTTTTAAGTTCAAAGAGAATATGGAGTTTCTAAGGTTTTTGAACAGGGAAATCATAAGAGTAGAACTGTTTGGGGAAAAGTAATCTGGCAACTGGATAGTATAAATGATAGTGAGAAAGACTGACTCTATACTCACTGAACTTCTTGATGAGATTTTTTTCCTAAGCAGGCTTTCACACTGGCAAGAATATGTATTAAACAGCTCACAAAATATTCTGGTGTATTTGGCAGTCATATTTGTCAGGGTAAATTAGTGATATAATCTTACGTTTTATAACCCTGTCCATTCATCCATCTATCAGTGGAATCACTTATTATGTTAACATGCACTTTTAGACTTATAAATACATACAAGTATAGCAGACAAATAAAAATTTTAAAACGACATAGAAAAAATGGAAAGCTAATTATGTAGGATAAGGATCTAGTACAATATGCTAAATCCAGTGATCATTACATTAGCTCTAACTTTCTGAAAAATCAGGAATAAAGCAGTCTGAATTGTGCAATACTTTTTGCCTAATAAATTTTTTTTAGTATTTTAGGTAAAACTAGCCTTTTCTTCCTGGAGTTTAATAGAAAATAAGCATATATTTCTGGTGAAGTCGAATTTTTCAAAAATTGAAATACCAATCTCCCTATAGTTGTTTCTAAAGACTAGTGGTCTGAGTATTTCCTCAGAGCCTGATAATTCTTCTGAATCTATATTCTATAGTTTGCATTTGAAATGTGCTACTAAGGCCCATGTGTTAAAGTCTTGGTCACCAGTCTGTGGTGCTATTTTGAGATGGTGGAACCTTTAAGAGATGAGGCCCAGCTGGAGGAAGTTTGGTCATTATTGGCATGCCCTTGAAGGGAATATTGGAACCCCAGACCCTCCCTCTCTCCGTTGCCTCCCAGCTGCCATGAGATGAGCAACTTTCTCCACTTGGCACTCCTGCCATGATGTAATACCTCACCACAGGCCAAAAGCAATGGAGCCAATTGATGATAGACTGAGACCTTCAAAACTATGAGCTTAAATGAAGCTTTCTTCCTTTTAAGTTGGTTACCTAGGGTATTTTGTCATAGCAACAGGAAGCTGTCCAACAAAAGCAAGGACTTGAAAAGAAAAATCATGATTGTTTGGTCATGTATATAGAGATACTTGAGACATGGATAACATTCAGGAGGTACCCTCATCACAGAAATAGTCTCTCTACCTTCCTATTAGGAAAGCAGGTTATTTGTACAGCATATTTTAACATATAGAAAAGTATAGGAAATAATAATAAATTTGGCAATATCTAATAAAGCTTTAGATATACATATCTCAGGATCTAGCATGGCCCATGTTTCTAATACCAATATTTAGCAAGTGTTCCTATATTTTCATATTTGAATTGTGTGTGTGTGTGTGTGTGTGTGTGTGTGTGTGTGTGTGTATGTGGTGCTGGGGACTGAACTTAGGGCCTTATGCATGCCAAACAAGCTCTCTACCACTGAGCCACATTCTCAGTCTTGAAACCTCTAAAAATTTACTTCTTTTTTTCACTAGAGTTAACCAGTAGCATGAAGTTGGTGTGAATCCTTCCCATTTGTGTCTTATTTTACTTCAGAAATATGTCTATGTTAATAATGTATGATACTGATTTTTCTACAGTAGGACTTCAAACATACTAATGGATAAAATGTAGCAGAATAATTTCTAAATTTTAATGCATTTGCCACATATTATTATTGTTTGCCACTATTATATGTTTGAGATCTGTTCTTCAACATCTGAATGTAGATGTAGTTCATTCAGTATTCTGTTGATTACACACACACATATTCCTGATCTCCAGTGAATGTACCTATGAGTTGCTTTCAATTTTTTATTACTACAAACAGTGCTGCACTGACTATCCTTATTTATGCCTCCTTGAGCATGCATTTAAGAGTTTCTCTGGGGAATATACCCCGAAATGAAATTGCTAGATCATGAGGTATGAATATCTTAAACTTTATTTGATGTTGTCAAGTTATTCTTTGAACTGGCTGAACTATTTTACACTATTTTACTACCATCAGCAGAATATTAAAGCTCCTGTTTTATCTTAACACTTTGTGTTGTTATACTTTTTTTAAGTTTTATTCTTTTTTTTAAAATTTATTCATTCTACTTGGGTATACATGACAGCAGAATGCATTTTGATGCATTGTACACAAATGGAGCACAAGTTTTCATTTCTCTGGTTGTACATGATGTAGAGTCACACCACATGTGCAGTCATACATGTATTTAGGGCTATGATGTCCATCTCATTCCACCATCTTTCCTGCCCCCACATCTCCTCTCTTCCCCTCCTTCCCCTTTGACCAAAGTTCCTCCATTCTTCCCCCCCACCCCATTATGAATTAGCATCCACTTATCAGAAAGAATATTCAGCCTTTGTTTTTTGGGATTGGCTTACTTCACCTAGCATGATATTCTTCAACTCCATCCAATTACTTGCAAATGCCATAATTTCATTCTATTTTAATGTTGAGTAATATTCCATTGATTATATATACCACAGTTTCTTTATCCATTCATCTATTGAAGTGTGTTGCCATAATTTCTAAACAAAAAATGATATTCAAAATAGTACCTCATTGTTTTGATTTCTGGTATCATTAGTAAAGAAGTTTGAAATTTCAAATGTTTATTGGTCAGGTGTGCTCTTCTATGAAATGTCTAAACAAATCATTTTTCAATTTTGTATTTGGCCATTTGTTTTTTCCTACTGATTTGTATGAGTGCTATTTATGGTATTCTTATAATCTATTTTTGTGTTGAGTTTTAAATATATTCTCTTCCCTATGAATTGTTTAGAAAACTATTGGTGGTATCTTTGCTCTATAGAAGTTTTAAATAATACCAACATGATAGCCGATACAAGATAAAACTCACCAAAATGATATATATTTCCCGCTTTTTATTAAATAAACACAATTTTACTTTTGTTAATTTCATCATGCTTGAAAATGACTAAAGTTTGGGTTGACACATTAGGATAGATGTCAAAGGAAATAAACCTGCCTTCATGAATATCATATGAACACCAGCCTAGGCTAGGGACCTTCTAGGCCTAAAGCAATGGAGATCTCAAGTTCTTTGTCACCAGCATGAAAAAAAATTGCCAGAAACTGTGCTTTCAGGCACTGAAAAAGAACTGAAACTTTTTCAAATTATATTATGCTCTAGAGAACATAAAAAGTAGTTTCTTTGGAATCTATGGACTAGACTGAGAGAACATAAATTTCATTTTTCCGGTGAACTTATATTTACCTTTCCTCAATAACAGGATGTACCATGGGGCCATGGTGTGTTATGTCCTCTCCTGATAGTGCCCTGGCTCTGCTTAACTTCCTTTGACTAATATCCCTGAATTCACTACTCTAAAAAACTTTCCATCTTTTCCCAGTAATGGCCAGTTAGATAAAGCAATGGATAAAAAAATTAACCCAATGATAAAAATTACAAAACTCTGCAAATAGATTAAGCAAGAAATGTCCACATGAGCCCTATGAAGGAACATAAGAGGTTTTAATTATTAGGGAGAAAGACTGTGATACTGGATGAGGACAATCATTATTGAAAATTTCAATTGCCTCAAATTAATATGTATACAAACTATAATTACAAAAAAATTCTAATACATTTTGGTAAAGTAATTCGAAATTTCATCTGAAGGATAATTTGCATAACTAGAAAACTTCTAAAAACAAGACTAATATATTACAACTGCCTTACAAAATCCTTAAGTTTGTAAAACTGGTGTGTAAACATGAAATCCAAAAGTAGGTAACATAAAGCATTAAATGATGAGTGTAACTTTTGGAATCAGCTTGAAAGGGATGGACAATTCTGCATGTTATGGATAGTCATTTAACCAATAAAAAGTTAGGTTAATGCTTCACACCATATGCCAGACTAGAGTCCAGGTCAATTAAGAGGTTAATTATAAAAAAAAGAAACTGTAAAGTTTTCATAGGAATATAGAGTTGGATATTTATATACCCTCTAGAAAAACCTGGAAAACATAATAGAAAAAAATTAATCAAAATGGTTACAAAGTTTCTTCATGGTCATAATGATGATGATGAAAATAGCAACGGTGAATAGAGTTGAAAGAAAAAGTCTTTAATTTTAACTTCATTTACTATGGAAATAAGTTTTATGTCTAAAAGGACACACGCTGAATACCTGCAAGAATTGTAGGGAGAGGAGAATACATTTCCTTCTTACTTTGTCTATTTTAAAAAGGAAGAAAATATAGTGGGATTATGGGCAATTTTTACCTTTCTTCTCTCATGTTTTCCAGGTTTTAATTTTTTAATAAGACATACATTATTTGTTACAGATGAAAATACATACTTTTGAAGTAGCTCTAAGGCTTTAAAGTAGGCTAAAGGCTAATTCAACTCTAAGAAAGAAACTCTTAAAAATCCATTTTAAAAAGACAGTCAACCCAATTGAAAAATAGGCAAAGGAAACGGCTATAAAAAAGCAGTTCATAAAAAAGTAAAAATGGCCAATAGGCATAATAAAATAGATTTTATATCGCAAGTAATCAAAGGAATGCAAATTAGAATAATCATGAGATATCACAGTGGTCTGTGAAATTGGCAAAGATTAAAGAGGAAGAGAAAGATAATATCCAAAGCCGGCAAAGGTTTCAGGAAACATGCTCACAAGCAGAGTTAGTGGGAATACAAATCTGTACCAGGGTTCCAAATGTCAGTTTGACACATATATCTTAAAATGTGCTACCTTTTGACCCCATTTATTTTCATCAATGTTTCCTAAGAAAATAATCAAATAAGTGCACAAAGAATATGAACGTATTGTTTGCAGAAGGGAAAATTGGAAACTGTCTAAATGTTCATCAACATAATGATGCCTACAAAAATGGAATGCTACTTTGGTTCTCAAATAATTGTGTAGAATTATATTTTTTCAAACAGAAAGATTTCCAGAGAATAGTAGAAGAGGCAAGTGAGAAGACAAAATTTATCTTGCAACCATATTTTTAAAAGTAGTATGTATGTGTGTGTGTGTGTGTGTGTGTGTGTGTGTGTGTGTGTGTGTTTGTGTGTGTGTGTACAAAAGCAAAGAAAAAACTCTAGGAAGAAATGTCTCCCTCCAGTTTTTAAGATTGTTCTCTCTGGATGGTGGATTATAAGTGATCTTAGGGTATTTTCCCCTTTGTAATTTCCTTGATTTGATTTTTAAAGTTTTTTAGAAAGCATGTATTAGTTTATATTCAGAAAAAAATTAATGCTACAAACGCTCAAGTTATGGTTTAGATACAGTGTCCCTCAAAAGGTCATGTGTGAGACAACGCAAGAAAGTCTAGTGGTGAAATGATTGGGCTATGAGAGCCTTAACTTAATCCATTTGAATGAGTTAACTGGGTGGTAACTATAGGCAGGTAGGGTGTGGCTGGAGGAAGTAGGTCATTGTGGGCATGACTTTGGGATTTATATTTTATCCCTGGTGAGTGAGAGTCTCTCTCTGATCCTGATCCTTCTCCTTCTCCTTCTCCTTCTCTTGGTACCAGGGATTGAACTCAGGGGTACTCAACCACTGAGCCACATCCTCAGCCCTATTTTGTGTTTTATTTATTTATTTATTTATTTATTT
>CM053408.1:48606290-48644604 GCA_028644305.1 Xerus rutilus
CTCTCTGTGTCTTCTATTCTATACCATTGGTCTATCTGCCTATTTTGGTGCCAGTACCATGCCGTTTTTGTTACTACTGCTTTGTAGTAAAGTTTAAGGTCTGGTATTGTAATGCCTCCTGCTTCACTCTTCTTGCTCAGAATCGCTTTGGCTATTCTCGGTCTCTTATTTTTCCATATGAATTTCATGATTGCCTTTTTATTTAGAGACAGGGTCTCACTGAGTTGCTTAGCGCCTTGCAATTGCTGAGGCTGGCTTTGAGCTCACGATTCTCCTGTCTCAGCCTCCCAAAGTGCTGGGATTACAGGCATGCGCCACCGCGCCCAGCCTCTCTCTGCTTCTTTATTGTGATGTGCTGAGCTGCTTTCTTCCTCCATACCTTTGCTCCATGATGTTCTGCCTCATTTTAGACACAGAGCAATGGAGTTGGCTGTCTATGGACTACGACTGCTGAAACCTGAAAGCTCCAAATTAACTTTTCTTCCTCTAGAATTGTACTTGTCAGGTCTTTTGGTCACAGCAGCAAAAATAGCTGCCTAAAATACCATCTCTAATGCACATGATTCCCTCAGGGGTGTCTCAGATTCTACCCTTGTTTGTCATACTTATGTCTAACTGTGACAGAATACAGGTTCTGATCCACACAGACCTGTGTAGAATCTAAGCCTCAACCAGATGAGATTGATGACTTTGAAGGCTCAACCTCTGTAATGTTAAATGTATTTATCTGTGGTTTAGAGATATGAAAACTACTTAAGAAGCTTATTAAAAGAGTCAATGAGATGCTGAAAATTGGAAAAGTATCCATGGAAGCCCTGGTCTCACATGTTGGATTGAGCATACTATTATTCTTTTTTTTCCCAAATTTTAAAATTTTATTATTACTATTATTATTTTTAGAGGATAACACTTCATTTCTCTGGTTGTAAGTGATACAGAATCACAACATACATGCAGTCATACATAAAGTTAGGGCTATGCTGACCATCATATTCCACCACCTTTACAGTCCCCATGACCCCTCCCCCCTTACACCCCTGCGAACAGAGTTCCTCCATCATTCCCATGTCCTTCCCCACATTATGGATCAGCATCCACTTATCAACGAATACATTCGGCATTTGGTTTTCTGAGATTGACTTACTTCACTTAGCATGATATTCTCCAACTCCATCCATTTACCTGCAAATGCCATAATTTTATTCTCTTTTATTGCTGAGTAATATTCCATTGTGTATATATACCACAGCTTCTTTATCCATTCATCTATCGAAGGGCATCTAGGTTGGTTCCACAGTTTAGCTATTGTGAACTGAGCTGCTATAAACATTGAAGTGGCTGTGTCACTGTAGTATGCTGTTTTTAAGTCTTCTGGGTACAGATCAAGGAGTGGGATATTAGGCTGAAATGGTGGCTCCATTCCAAGTTTTCTAAGGAATCTCCATACTGCTTTCCAGATTGGTTGTACCAATTTGCAGTTCCACCAGCAATGTGTGAGCGTGCCTTTTTCCCCACAACCTTGCCAACACTTATTGTTGTTTGTATTCTTGATAATTGTCATTCTGACTGGCGTGAGATGAAATCTTAGGGTAGTTTTGATTTGCATTTCTCTGATTGCTAGAGATGTTGAACATTTTTTCATATGTCTGTTGATTGTATATCTTCTTCTGTGAAGTTTCTATTCAGCTCTTTGGCCCATTTATTGATTGGGTTGTTTGTTTTTTTGGTGATAAGCTTTTTGAGTTCTTTATATATCCTGGAGATTAGTGCTCTATTGGATGTGTGTGAGGCAAAGATTTGTTCCCAGAATGCCAGCTCTCTATTCACTTTTGAAGCCAGTGTAGGAAGGCCAACGGGGGAGTGGTATGGAAGATCTGAGCAGGTGAAGGGCAGAGACTGCCAAGTGGTGACTTCCAAGTGGCCCAGAAGGGGATCTAGAGAACTTTGCAGGTATGGTAGTAACTGAGAGAGAAAGAAAGGGAGCAAGTCTGCTCCAGTCAACATGGAAGCCCATGTGGCAGAAGATCTGGGGTAGGAAGCCTTGCTAGAAAATCATGGCTGCAGTCTTGGAGTCTTCATAAGCCTCAAGGTGCTGGGTGGGAGTGGGATGGGATCCAAGCGAGGATGAGATCTACCATCACCAGGAGCATGCACCAAGACAAAGGCTGGCCAAGGTTACTTGGAGTCAGGGAGGGGACTGTGATGGAAGGCAACCTCGTGGACCCATTCTTTCCACATCATGAACACCTAAGGAAGTGTTCCAAGTGTTTAGGATAGGCACCAAAAACATCTGAGCAAGGGGGAACTCCTCAATAAAACTGAATTTCCAATAAAAGATACCGAAAAGTTACTAGCTGGGCCTGAGAAGACCCAGAAAGTTGCACTTGGAATGTGACAATGAGAGCTGGCACAGTCTCAGAACTAACACCATTCAGGGGCCCCAGGGAAAGTGGAGGAAGTACTTAAGGAGGAGAAAAAGACAAATTAACTTGTCAGAGGCATCCTATTAACTCTAACACAGTAGATTCTTGCATAATGAAGTGTCATTTAGCAGTAGTGGTGGGTGCCTATTTTCTTGCTTATCTTCAGATTCCAATTCATGGGTGTAAAGGTATTCACAGATTAGCACATAAGGACCAAGGATCATGTTGCAATACTGAGCAATTTATAGTACTCTCCAATGTGTAGTATGCTGTTTTAGATAAGTGTTTCAGGAATCCTGCAATTACAGAGACTTTTTTATGGTCTGTGAGGTCAAACTATTTTTTATTAATAATGCTAAGATGTAATTTGCACTTTTGTTCTTATGCTTTCATATATGTGCAGCGGAGTTTTCTAGAGACTGTGAGACATAATGCCTTCATTTGCTTTGAGAGCTAATGAGAGCTGCACTTGTGTATTCTCATGCTTCCAGAGCTCTCCAGTATTAGTTTAGACATGTAAGTTGGAGGATTTTGGGAATCCTCAATAACTTTTATAGTTTAAAGGAGCCTTGAGACCAAAAACTTTGAGAACACCACGATTAGGTATAATATGAGTGAAAGTATAACACTTATTCTCCACATTGGTGACTTAATAGATATTTAGCGCTAGAAGTGCAAATGGTTTTATTTCTATGAAAGTATTGAGTATAATTTGTTTTAATCAGCTTTTTGTGCCATGACTAAAATACTTGACATGAAGAATTACAGGAGGAAAAGTTTCTTTGACTCACAATTTCAGAGATTCAGTCTGTGCTTGACCAGCTCCGTAGCTCTGGGCCCAACGTGAGGCAGGACATCATAGCAGAAGGGCATGGACTAGGAAACCAGCTCAAGACGGGGCAACCAGGAAGCAGAGAGAGAGACTAAGAGAGAGTGGAGGGAGCTCTGCTCATCAGGGACAAAATATAAATCCCAAAGATACACCCCAATGACTTACTTCCTCCAGCCATATCCCTATAGCTACCACCCAGCTAACCCATCAGTGGATTAATTCAGTGATTAAGTCATACCTCTCATAATATAATCATTTCACCTCACCAAAGTATGAGCCTTTGGGGGTCACCTTATATCTAAACCATAACAAGATTGAATTAAATTTATAAATAAATTCAAGTTCTAGCCATAAGTAAATCTGATTTTTAAAATTGTCACTCATGTATTATAATTTGTATTTAATTCATATGTACCTTAAAAAATCTTAGAAGGAAATAACTTTTTAAAAGCATAAATAAAAATAATTTAAAAATTTGACATTTCTGATACCTTTAAAATTAAAATAAATGCGATTTGTGTACACTGACTAAAATTACATTTTGATTTTAATCCTTCAGATATTTACTATCATTAGAACATAAATTAGGTTAAAAATGTTCATTATAATAAGATAAAGTAGTCATCATCTATAGAAAGAAGTATGAGGGGCAGGGGCTATAGCTCAGTGGCAGAGCGCTTTCCTAGCCTGTATGAGGCACTGGGTTCGATCCTTAGCACTACGTAAAAATAAACAAATAAAATAAAGGCATACTGTTTATCTAAAACTACAAAAAAGTGTTTTAAAAAGAAAGATGCACGAAGTGAAGGCAAGAAAGATAAATTTTATGGGATGAATGTATAATTATTTATTAATTACGTGTATTTGATTCTTTGGGAAGAGTGCTGGGGATTAGAACCCAGGGCCTTGTGCATGCTAGGCAAGCACTCTACTGTGTTTGATTTTACTCCTCTTAGAAACTGAATAGTCATTACATCATCAGAACAGCTCTACATGTGCAATAATAATTAAATTCCATAGTTGTTGATATTTGCCAACTTTTACATACATAAAAAACCCATAGCTTGATAAAATTTCCAATTTTGTCATTCTGCAGGTACACTTGATATATGAAGATATACCTATGAAGAATAATAGTATGCTCTACTACAGTGACGCGGCCACTTCAATGTTTATAGCAGCTCAGTTCACAATAGCTAAACTGTGGAACCAACCTAGATGCCCTTCGATAGATGAATGGATAAAGAAGCTGTGGTATATATACACAATGGAATATTACTCAGCAATAAAAGAGAATAAAATTATGGCATTTGCAGGTAAATGGATGGAGTTGGAGAATATCATGCTAAGTGAAGTAAGTCAATCTCAGAAAACCAAATGCCGAATGTATTCGTTGATAAGTGGATGCTGATCCATAATGTGGGGAAGGACATGGGAATGATGGAGGAACTCTGTTCGCAGGGGTGTAAGGGGGGAGGGGTCATGGGGACAGTAAAGGTGGTGGAATATGATGGTCAGCATAGCCCTAACTTTATGTATGACTGCATGTATGTTGTGATTCTGTATCACTTACAACCAGAGAAATGAACACTCCATCTGTGTACAATGAATCAAATTGCACTCTGTTAACATGTAACCCTAAATAGAAGAAATAAATAAGTTAAATATGAAAAAAATACCTTGTGGTTTAGAGCAACTGAAATATTCTGCTCCCCTGACCGTCAAAGGAACAAGTTCCACTCTGAAATAGATAGAATGCATGTGCCCAGTGCTGGATGAGGACCGCTAGGCTGGGTTTTCTGCCTTGTTATTCCCCGACCTGATCCCAGCCCCAGTGTCAGGGATCAAACACCATGCATGTTAAGCAAGCACTCTATCATTGAGCCAGATCCTGGGCCCTGTCTGCCTTGTTCCTTTAAGAAAGCTTGCTATAGTCAAGGTTTTATGCCATCCTGTCTGGTCTCCCCACAATCCTTCCCAGTTTACCCCTTCTGGTCACTTTGCAATTGCTCCCTCCAGAGCTTGGCTACTTTCTCTAAGGCTTTTTCAAAGGGCCTCTTACATGCACACCCTCCTAGCTTTTCACACTGAGAATTACTTCAAAGGCTCAGCAGTCCTGGGAAGGGAAGAAATGACAATAAAAGAAATCCCAATGGAGAAAGGTTTGCTTTGGCAGCTGTTTGATTGTTCTGTAGGTGGGGAGATGCCTGCCCCAAACCTCTGTAGCTCACTGGCCCTTGCAACTCATTACAGATGTTTTCTTCTGGTCTGGTTTCTTTCCTGTCCCTTCTGAGACTCTGAGCCCCTACTTCTAGCAGGCTTATGTAAATTTCCCGAGGCCTCAGCTGCTCCAGCTTCCATTGATCCCTTTATCTGTTGCCAACACAGGATTCTCCTAATCTTGCTTTGAGTCAGTGTCTACACTCAGGAAGGGAGGGGCTCAAATGCTAAGGAGGTGGGACCATTTGCTACCTAGTTATCAGGATTTATTTCAAAGTTATTGGGCACAGCCTGAGTGAGTGACTGAAGGACCGGCCTATCAGAAAAGCTTTGCCCAACCAAGGTGCTCAGAATATGCTGGTGGGCCCCCCATCAAGATCCTGAAACTTTACCCTGAGTATTATCTTTGCCTTGAGCAGGGTTTGCAAATTTAATAAAAAACAAAACTTCACATGAACCAAGTCAATCACTGTCTGAATTTACCCCCCTAATCGCCAGCTTAGGACTCTGGCTGACTTGCCTGAACTAGGAATTCTTTAAACTATTTAAGTAATTTGGACCCCTTGTAGTATTCATTTATTGAAAATGCATTTCTAAAAGCCTGAACCATAAAGCCCAGAAACCATCCAGGCAACCTACTGGGATAAATGTCTCCTTAGACATTCATGGTTTGGGGGGAAACCAAACCAGGCTCAGTTGAGCCTGGAAATCTAGCTAAGTTAAATACTGAATTCTCTGGATGAAATAGGTCCCATAAATCCTCCTCATTTCCCTGCAGAGTCTGCAAGACCCTACTGAGGGGATGCTGTTTAGCTGCCACTGCTTTCAAGTGGATTCAGTGGTAGGGGGGTGAAAATACTGGGCACACAGTTGGTCCTTGTGGTTCTCTCCAGAGTCTGCATGTCCCTTCCAGAGGGATTCTGATGCTTGCCTTCAGGCGTTGTCACCTTTCCCTTCCCCACAGAATCAGAATTGTTCACACCATGAAATGTCAGAGCAGCTGGACAAACACCAAGTGCCCAAGTTAAAACAACAAAGACCTTTTCTGAGGCCTTGAGCTTGTTGATATGAGGGATTGTTTCCGAAAACAAAGCAATCCCACAGAGCCTCTGCCACCTGCTTAAAAGCACATCCTGTGTGTGGGATATAATGTGAGAACAAAACCTGTTCTGGCGCATTCTATAAATGGCTCTGATTTGGTGAGGAGGTAAGTTGTTCTAGTTTTGCTTTCTGTCTGCACTGAGCAGACTCAAGAAATAATAAGGTAATAAGTATCCATGTGAAGTGAGAAATTAGATCAAGACATGAGCCAGTCTGACAATTTCCAAAAATCCCAATTTGGTGTGTGTGTGTATGTACATGCTAAGAATATACTGGACATACAATGAGGTGAAAACTATACTCACCAAACTCCTTTAAGGGAGCCTACTATATGTAATTGAAAGGAATAAGGTTTTAACAGGACTGGGAATTTGCACCTCTACAATGTACCCTTGAACAAAAATAGCTGGTGGACTCACAATGGTCTAAGGAAGATGAATGCAAATAATCGCTAAGCTTTGGGTTTTTTTAATGAGGTATGGTCAGAGTAGAATAACTGGGTCAACAGAGGCAAGGCTGTCTTACCACCCAAGTCCTCCTGCCTGCCCAACTGCCAGAGCATTTTGCATCTCCCTTAAACATTGAACTGAAAGTTCTGGAGCACTTTTAAAGCACTGGTTTGAGGGAAATTCCAAAATATTAGCTTGCCAAGGAGCTCACGCAACTGGCTGAGACCCTGGCCCTCAGGAGTTTACCATCCTGGAGATTTGACTGGTTCATACTGTAGAGATAACATTGTTCATCTGGAGTTTTTAAAACCAGGAGATCTCAGTATATTCTGGTTCCAGAATTATTTTTTGGGGAGTAGGTGGTAGGTAGAGAGATCTCAAAGCAAATGTGTATATTAGGGATAAAAGAGGAAGCAGAACATCTGTGCTGTCACTTGGTCAAATTCCATGGAGCTTTAAATCTAAAGGTATTAAATGCCTAGTTCTATTACCCCCAGCACTATCTCTCTCTCTCTCTTTTTTGTATCAGGGATTGAACCCAGGAGCACTTAACCACTGAGCCACACCTCATCTTTTTTTTTTTTTTTTTTTTTTTTTTTAAACAATGTCTCGCTAAGGTTTTTGCCTCACTAAGTTGCTGAGACTGGCTTTGAACTTGTGATCCTCCTGCCTCAGCCTCTCAAGCCACTGGGATTACAGGCATGCGCCACCATGCCCAGCAAGCACTATCTCATTCTAAGACCCACTTGAGATAAACTGGCTCCACATAGAGAGTCTCTGGGCACCACACCTGTACCTCCCACCATTAGGAATTAGGAAGTTTGTTAGCTGTAGTGAAAGGATGGGGTGGAAGAGAAAGGGCCTGGGGAGTGAAACCATTTTTCAGATATACTGGAGAGACATCTGGGCTATGAGTAAGGTGCTCTGTAGAAAGCCTAAATGAGACTGATTTCCTTTGTACCCAGGTGCTTTCTATGATCTAAATGTTTTTTTCCTCCCCCCACCCCCCATTCATCAGTTGAAATCTCATCAATGCACTAGTGTTAAGAGGAGGGACCTTTAGGAGGTGATGAAGTCCTGATGACAGAGTCCATATAAGCAGGATTACTGCCATTATAAAAGAGGCTTGAGGAAGGTGGTTCTGCCCCTTCCATCACGTGAGGACACAGAACATGCTGACACAAATCTGCTGGTGCCTTGATCTTGGACTTTCCAAACTTCAGAACTGTGAGTAATACATTTTTATTATTACGAATTACCTGGTGTAAGATATTTTACCAGGACTAAGACACTAGTGATTTTGTTAAGGTCCCTTGACCTAGACTGTAGCCTAAAAAGTCTACTGAACGTAGTCTTTGGGACAAATTCAGGTCAGAATTCATAAACTCTGTCTCTTGTCATTTGCAATCTAGTCACTGCTCAAGCACCCAGCTCTACAACTGTAATTCACTATTTGTGTGTCCATCTTAGCTCTTGATGTGGGCTGTCATTTGTTAGCCCTCTCTTCCCAGGAGAGGATAAACTCCTTTCTCAAAGCTCAGGCTCAGAGCAAAGCTCCATGCTCAATGACAGCCTAGTGCACACTGGAAGCTTGAGTTTCAACATACAGGGTCTCCAGCCTTCTGCCTCCGCACGGCTGATCCCAGGTTCCTCTCCCCCATCAGTGATAAGACCTCATTGAATTTTGCTCAAATGTTCACTCAAATAAAAAGAAAATTCGATTTGTTACAGTTGACCTTTGTTTAGGCAAAATAAGAGAGATTTTGTCAAAATCAAAATGAAAATTTTGGAGTCAACCTTAAACATTTTTAAAATGGAGCTTGCATGTCCAAGTGCTTGTTGTGTGTTTGCTTGGTCCTCAGTTAGTGTCTTTAGTTGCTTGGATGTTCTTGAGCACCAAATAAAAACAAGGGAGATTATTTGATTTGACCTCTATATAGAGCTGGGATTATTTAGTATAGAGAAAAGAAGTCTAAGAAGTAATAGCTTTATGAAAGCCATCATTAAGTAAATTTTTTTAAAGAAGAAGAAAGAGGGGCTGGGGTTATAGCTCAGTGGTAGAACACTTGCCTAGCACATGTGAAGCACTGGGTTTGATCCTCAGCATCACATAAAAATAAATAAATCTTATTTGATTTATTTAGGTATTATGAACATCTACAACTAAAAATATTTTTTTAAAAAGAGAAGAAGAAAGAGCCTAAATTTCTGCATGAGAGATTTTTACATTAATGGAAATCATTGACTATAGGAATAAGTTACATTGAGAGGATATGGAATCTTTTCTAAGGGTCATTAAAATCAAGCTTATCAGGAACAAGAGAGTTTAGCACTGATCACAACTGAAAGAAGAAGAGAAATCTCCCTTTTACTTTTAGCTAATGGGGGAAAAAATCCCAGCAATGGTTCATCTAGCTTTAATTTAGTTTTTAATTGTTATGCATTAGTAACTATGTTTCTTCTAGAACATCTTTCTTAATGATACATTATTTATGAGGAAAACTAGTGTACAGAAAAGGAGTTTTTAAATGTATATATGATTTATGCACAATTGTTACACTGAGATCAAATTTTAAAAACCAACCCCATCAAAGAAAAATTGGGAGAAAAACATACAATAACATCTTTTAGACATTTGAAAATAATTATCTACATTTTTAAGTTTTTAATCCCTTCATTTCTAGAGCATAGTCATACTCTGTAGGAATAGATATGATAGGGACTTCAAACCTTCCAAGTCCAAGGGGCTAATTCCTCCCTTCTTTGTCTTTGCATTGAAAACAAAGACTGATCAGAAACAGACCTGCAGATTCCTAAGTATTTAGCATACAATAAATGTAGATTGTTCAATAAATAATTCTGGGGAAATTGATTGGCTATTTGGAAAAGGAATGAAGTTAGTTTCTTACTTCAATGTATAAACCAAAAGAAATTCCTAATGTATTAGATATCAAAATAAAAACAATAGATCTATCTAGGAACTCTGTGTGGTCAATCTTTGGATAGGGAAAGACCATTATAAACATAACACTCAAAATGGCAAAAATTGCAGAAAAGTTAAGTAGAGATTCACATGTTAATGTTAAAAATTTTTGTTGAGCTGGATGTGGTGGCGCATGCCTGTAATCCCAATACTTTGGGAGACTGAGACAGGAGAATCGGGAGTTCAAAGCCAGCCTCAGCAACCATAGCGAGGTGCTAAGCAACTCAGTGAGACCCTGAGTTGGGCTGGGGATGTGGCTCAGTGGTCAAGTGCCCCTGAGTTCAATCCATGGTACTAAAAAACAAACAAACAAAAAACCCTTTTGTTGATTAGCATAACACACAAAATTAAAGAAAAATTATACCCTAGGAAAAATATTTGTAACATGTGAAATGTTCATTACTGATGTATAAAAATAGTGTTTCAAATTTATAGCAAAAGGAGGAATTCAGTAAATAGAAAATGAACAAAAGACATAAACAGATTTCTTAGAAAAAAAGGATGGCAAAGGATAAATAAAATATAAAAAAGTTCAGCAGCACTAGTCATATGAATTATAGAAAGTTTTAAATCACACCTTTTTAAAGGTACAATCAACAAAATTACACATATTTATAGTGGTAGATGTGCTATTTTGATATATGTATACATTGTGATATTATTAAAAGTGAGTTAAATATATTTATCACCTCACTTGCCTATTTTTTTTGTGGTGAGAACATTAAAGATCTACTTGCTTAGCAATTTTAAGTGTACAATACATTATTATTAATTATGGTCACCCTATTGTACAGTAAATCTCCAGAACTTATACTAACTAAAACTTTGTACCCTGTGGCCAGCATTTTTCCATTCCTCCCCTTTCCCTTTAGTCCTAGGCAACCACATCCTACTCTCTGCTTCTGTGAGTTGTTTTTTTTTTTTTAATTAGATTTTCAGTATAAGTGAGATCATGCAGTATTTGCTTTTCTGTGCCTGGTTTATTTCAAAATATGATGTGCTTCAGGTTCATCCATGTTGTTGCAAATGAAGGAATTTCTTTTTTTCTAAGATGGAATAGTATTGTTATACAGACACACATAACACATTTTCTTACCCATTCATCCACTGACACTTAGGCTGATCTCACATCTTGGCGATTGTGATGAATGCTGCAGTGAACATGAGAGCAGATGTCTCTTTAACATACTGATTTCATTGCTTTAGGATGTGTACCAAGCAGTGGGATTGCTAGAGCATCTGATAGTTCTATTTCCAGTCTTTTGAGGACACTCCATACTGTTTTCCACGGTGACTGCACCTATTTTCACTTCCACCAATGCACATACCAGGTGTGCAACTGTTCCCTTTTCTCCACAACCTCACCATCACTGATTGTCTAGTTTTTGGATGATAGGCATTCAAATAGATGTGAGGTGATATCTCATTGTGATTTTAATTGATAATTAGTGATGCAGAGCATTTTTTTAAATACCTTTTGGCCATTTGTATGACTTCTTTTAAGAAATGTCTATTTAGGTCTTTCAGCCAGTTTTAAATCAGGTTGTTTGTTTCCATGCTATTGAGTTTTGAGTTCCTTCTATATTTTTTATATTAACCTGAAATACAGATATACATAGAGATATAAATATAGATATTTTTCTATTTCTATCTCTATCTGTATACAGTTTGCAAATATTTTCTCAAATACATAATATTTGAGAAAAATATATAATATTTGAGAAAATATATTTTCTCAAATTCTATAGATTGTCTTTACCCTTAGTTTTTTCCTTAGCTTTGCAGAACTTTTTAAGTTGATGAAATCTCTATTTTTTGCTTTTGTTGCCTGTGCTTTGGGGCCATATCCAAAAATCTTTGCCCAGATTAATGTCAAGAAGATTTTCACTATGTTTTTTTGTCCAGTAATTTTACAGTTACAGATCTTACATTTAAGGTTTCAATCCATTTTGAGTTGATTTTGAAATATGTTATGATAGAGGTCTAGTTTCATTCTTCTACGTGTGGCTATCCAGTTTTCCCAGCACGGTTTATCGAAGTGTCTGTTTTTTTTCCATTGTATGTTCTTGGCTCCTTTGTAAAATGACAACTGATGATAGATGCGAGAGTTCATTCTTGGGCTATTTTGTTCCATTGTTCTATGTGTCTGTTTTTATGCCAGTGTCATGCTGATACTATATCTTTGGAGTATATTTTGAAATCAGGTACTGTGATGACTTGAGCTTTGTTCTTTTTACTCAACATTGTTTTGCCTATGTGAGGTGGGTTTTTTGCTGTTATTGTTGTTGCATATGAATTTTAGGAATTTTTATTTATTTCTGTGAAGAATGTAATTGGAACTTTGATCAGGATTATGTTGAATCTATAGACAATCTTTGGGTAATATAGACAATACAGGATATTAAGCCATTTATTTGTCCTAATTTCTTTAATCATTTTTTTATAGTTTTTATCAAACAGATATTTTACCTTGTTGGTTAAATTTATTCCTAAGCATTTTATTATCTTGAATGCTATTGTAAATGATATTATCTTCTCGATTTCCTTTTCGGATAACTTTTTGTTATTTTATAGAAATGCTACTGATTTTTCATGTTGATTTTTGTATCCTGCAACTTTGTTGACTATTAATTTTAACCAACTATAATGGAGTCTTTATTTATTTATTTATTTTTTGTACCGGGGATTGAACTCAGTGGTGGTACTTGACCACTGAGCCACATTCCCAGTGCTATTTTTGTGTTTTATTTAGAGACAGGTGCCTTATTTTGGGGTATCATGTCCTAACCCAGACAGCACTCATCTATCCAACTGAGTTTCTTAGCGCCTCTCTGTTGCTGAGGCTGGCTTTGAACTCATGATTCTCCTGTCTCAGCCTCCCAAAGTGCTGGGATTACAGGCGTGCGCCACCGCGCCCAGTGTTAGCGGAGTCTTTAAGGTCATTTATATATATGATTATGTCATTAGAAAACAGACTTTTCTTTCTTTTTCTTGCCTAATTTCACTTACAAGGATCCTATTCTAGTACAATATGGACCAGAAATGACAAGAAAGGGCATCTTTGTCCTGTTCCTGATCTTGGAAAGCTCTTAGCTTTTTATTGTTGAGCATGTTGTTAGTTGGGCTTGTCATATAGCTATGTGCTTGTTATTATGTGGTGATACTCTGAGTGCCTGGGTGGTTGGCTTCTCTGGTGCTGGCCAGGGAACCTGCATCCAAGGGACCTAGTTCAGCCTGGAGTCTTTTGGAATGGCCCTGGAGCCTGGGGCTGGCCTAGAGCCTGGCGATTGGGGAGCCATCCTGGACCAGGTTGCAGTGAGTTTGGACCTTGTGCTGGGTTCATGGTGAGGTTCTATGTTCATTTCCCTCTCCTTCCACCAAAGGGAGAGTATCTTTCTCTATCCTGTGCTACCTGGACTTGGAGAAGGAGTTCTGAGGGTAATGTGACACTGTCCTTCCTACCCTCTTCAATGTGTCTTATCTTATTTCTGTGCTACGCTGCTTATGTCTGCACTCTCTCATCAGGATTACTTAGCTCCTGTGTTGATTTTCATGTGAGGATAATTGTGTGAATTGATATTTCTATGAGGAGATAAGCACTGTAATGTCTTATTCCACCATCTTGGAAACTCCAGAAGGAATTTTAAAAGATGATTCAATGATTTGCTATTTTCAAACCGAATGTATTAATAATAAAAAGAAGAATTTGTCAATGGTCAGGGAAATTGGCAATGAAGGGGTGAAAAGTATTATCTTTTCTCCATCTGTTGCAAGGTTCATGACTGACATAAAAACATACAAACAAAAGAAAAGCATGACAAATTCATTTAACTGAAGTTTTATATAGCATGTGATCTTTCAGAAGTGAAGTCCCAAAGACTCAGGGCAAAATTATATATCTTTTGCTTATGTTTCATGAAGAATGGACAGTCTCATAGAAGTGGGATTGGACAAAAAGGGGGTGTGATTTAATTTTAATAAGTTGGTATGAACATAGCAAGGCCTCTTTGTTCATATTCTTGGTCTTTCTGTTGCTACACTCCTTCCCTCCAGGCACAGGGCAGGACACCTGGAGCTTGAGGGTCTTTAGGTGGGCGAAGATCAGAGAGACTTTTCCATTTCTGCATTTTTTAAAATTTCCTTTAAGCCAGGCTCGGTGGCTCAAGCCTGTAATCCCAGCACTTAGGGAGGCTGAGACAGGAGGATCTCGAGTTCAAAGCCGGCCTCAGCAATGGTGAGGTGCTAAGCAACTCAGTGAGACCCTGTCTCTACATAAAACACAAAATAGGGCTGGGGATGTGGCTCAGTGGTCGAGTACCTGTGAGTTCAATCCCCAGTACCAAAAAAAAAAAAATTTCCTTTAGCTTAAAATACACAGTATGCTGAGGTGGCTTATTTTGGGGTATCATGTCCTAACCCAGACAGCACTCATCTATCCAAATGGCAAGAATGAAATGGTATCTTTCTGAATGGAAATTCGATGATGTAAATTAACAACTTTTAACTATACTAATTTGTCTCCAAAATTGAACTTCTGTCGATTTATGGTAGGGAAATAATTAGAAAATTGAAATAAGGTTTATACAAAGATAATATTACATCATGATTTGAAACCAAGAAAAGCTGGAAATAATCTAACTGCTTGAAAAGAGAACATTGGTTGTACCATTAATTCAATATCTGTAGTCTTAAACACTAGTCACTAAAATCATTCTGCAAATGAGTACTTATTGGTACAAAAATGTGTGTTTATTGAAGCGTGCACAGCAGGTTTTCTCTGAGAGTGAAATTACTTTCTAAAAGTTCTTTTGAGTATGTTTTGTTGTTGTTTTCTGGAATTCCATCTGCACTGAGCACATATTATATAGCAGAAAGAAAAGATAATTTTTGCAGTGTTGGAATCAAACCTAGGACTTCATGTATGCTAGGCAGGCACTCTACCACTGAGTCACACTCAAGATAATTATTACAATAATAAAAAGGAACAAAGTAACCCTCATCTAGATATACTATCCAACTAGTCAGAAGCACACTAGAGAGCCTATAATTATTTTAGTCTAAATTTTAAACATCTTTGAAATCAAAGATTAATCCTCAAGCCATCATATTTCACTATTCTCCCCATTTTTAGCTCTCTGATATCTCTGGACCTCTTTCCAGGAGATATGAGTGACTCATCTGTTCCATGCACGAAGTCTGGGTCCAAGGGGGAGCTAAGGTCTTAACATGTTCTGAGTTAAGGAAGGAAGTGCCTTTAGATTCCTGCACCGAGATGACAGTGTCCTACTCTGGCCTGCCTGCCTGCCTGCCCCATCCATTATTTATAGAGCTTCTAATCAGAACCTTCTGTAGTACAGCAACTGAAGAATTATTAAAGAGTCAGTTAGTTAACAAAATTTAATAGCCAGTTGCAAGAAAATACTGAATGAGAAACTATAAATCAACAAAGAAGTGTTTATAACTTGTAAAGAAACCATAAATACCCAAATTCAAAATATATACCAACTTGTAGAGCTTTCTCAGACAGGAAAATATCCTGTTCCTTATGCCCCCTTTGAAGTGTTTTGTTTGTTTTCTCTGGCAACTATTATTTTTAATTGGTAACCTCATACAACAGTCCACATGCATTTTTTTTGTTTGTTTGTTAGGGTCAGCAGGTTGCAGCTTTGCACTGAATCATCTTGCTTAAAAGGACTATCAAAAGCCACTTGCAATGATACATTGTTATATAACCTTGGTTTGTAGGGATACAATGGACAAAGAATAAACACAGGATGTTTTCTTCACTCTGAATTGTTTAGTATTAAAATAGCACACTGAACAAAAGCAGCTAATACCATAGTGATAGGCATTTACACATTTGTGCTATGCTTCATTTTTAGGTTCATGAGAAATCTGTGTGTAACCAAAGGAGGTCCAGACTAAGTGTTCTCTTCCTAGCCAGGTCCTAAGGATAGCTGAGGTGAAGTCACTGGAATGCTATGTGGGACTTGAAACCAGAATTAAAATTCTAGCTTGCACTGTATAAAAAAAAAGTAAATAAAATTTAAAAATATAGCCGGGCACTGTGGCATATGCCTGTAATCCCAGCAGTTTGGGAGGCTGATGCAGGAGGATCTTGAGTTCAAAGCCAGCCTCAGCAATTTAGTGAGTCCATAAGCAATTTAGTGAGACCCTATCTCAAAATTTAAAAAAAAAAAAAAAAAAAGTGGAGCGGGGCGGGGCTGAGGATGTGGCTAAGTAGTTAAGTGTTAATTCACAATAACAACTTGAATTTATTTAAGGAGGCAGCATGTAAAAATAATATTCTGGAATTAGTCCTGGTTCAAGTCCTTACTTTGGGGGTTAGGGTTGTGGCTCTGGTGGAGTGCTTGACTAGCATGTGTGAGGCACTGGGTTTGATTCTCAGCACCCAATATAAATAAATTAAATAAAGGTCCATTGTCAGTTAAAAAGTATTTTTTTTAAATCCTTACTTTGTATCTTATTAACCATGTGGCCTTAATCTATATGAGTTTGAGTCTCCTTAGCTATAAAACTGGTATAAAATTATGTATGACAAAATATTCTTAAGGTACATGGAGTTTTATTATGTATTTCCCAAGATGTTATCTTATTTGTTCCTTTAAATTATCCTAGGAGCACAATATTATTATCTCTAATTTATAATTGAGGAGACTGAGGCTCAGAAATGGAAGTGTCTTTTCCTAAATAAAACAAGATAGTCACTTACCTTCTGATTCATAGTATTGTGCTTTTTTCACAAAGGCACTTTTTTTTTTTAACCAACCAGCAATAGAAAAACTGGGTTAAAAGCTACATTGGCAAAATGCTACAGTTTGTTAGTAACCCAAACTTCTACTTTTGACTAAACTATTAGATCGGTGAGACCTGTCCCTAGCTCACTCCTGGACTGCAATAGTCTGTGAATAGAGCCGTCCTCATAAACATAATAGAGAAAAGGAGTAGTCAGCCACTCTGGATAAGGCCTCCCTGTTTTGACTCTAGCAGAAACCAGCCTGGGCTGAGCTGAAACACAGCAGGAGGGCAACAGGATACCTTCTTCCTCTGTTGATCATCAAGGTGGCCCTCAACTTGCAGATGTGAATTGAACTCAATCTAAATTGGCCCAAATCCACTGGGCAGTTCTGATTCTACCTATTGGAAGAGGATTTTGCACATCAGCAGGCAGAAAATTATACTAGAGCAGAAAATGATTTCAGCTAATTACGTAGACCAAAACTGGATACAACATAAGACTAAGATTTCAATCTGAGCAACTATGAAAGCTCAAAAGAAAGAATGAATTCCATGAAACTGGCTTTCCCTTGTATGCTCCTGAGTAGTTCCATGACACTAGTCTGGATCCCTCTAGGGTCTTTTCATTCTCCACTGGGTTCCTTTCCTGAAATCTCTGCTTGGTATTATAATTGAGGAGCTTTGAGAAATGTGAAATTTGCGATCTGGGATTTTTCAAGTTTTATAATGCAATCCTCTCATTTCCACTGGGGGGAAAAAAGAAAATTTCAAAAAAACTTTGGAGGTTAAGTTTTGTGATGTGTAACTTAACATGATGTTAAGACTGAATTCTTCAGAGGCTTAAATGTCTATGCCTTGAGGCTAACATCCCCTTTCTAGATATAATTCTCTGGATCATGTCATAATTATAAGCTTGAGTTTCAAAGTAACATACTGGGCTTTACTCTCAGCTCTAACTTTAGGATCTCAGATGAGTTATTTCACTTCTTCATATGTTTGGTTTCCTCATCTGTAAAAAGGTGTCAGTATTTGTATTTACCTCATAGAATGACTATGGAATTATTATGAGGATTTAAATGATTTCATGTATGCAACATGCTCATCCTGGAAAATAGCTGATTAAAAAATGTTCCCACTGTGACTATTCATCAAGGATTTATTTATTTCCCTCATGTGCAGACAGTGCTTTCCACTGGGGGTCTCAGCAGATGGTAGGCATGGTTCTTCTCAAGAGGCCAAGATGGGCAGTGCTTAATGCATAGTCAATGCTGAAGAACAATTTATTCTTGGTAGCCTTGAAACAGGTCAATGAGAGGAGCTAACTAAAAAACCCAACATCAATCTGTGGTCCTTGCCACAAATCAAGCTCCCCAACACGATAGTCAATTGATTGGGAGTAATATCCTCAATTAATAAAAAGTTGCAACTCTTCAGTTAAAAAAAGACAATAAGCCAAATGAAAGGTACAAAGCTGGGACTGGGATTGTGGCTCAGTGGTAGAGCGCTTGCCTCGCATGTGTGAGGCACTGGGCTCGATCCTCAGCACCACATAAAAATAAATAAAATAAAGATATTGTGCTCATCTACAACTAAAAAAAAATTTTTTTTAATAAAAAAAAGTGCAAAGCTTTGGTCATAAGTCACAGAAAGAAATACAAATAATTTTTTTAAAAGTCCTAACTGTGCTTCTGAGCAAATAATGTCATTTCTAGACCTAAAATATATCTAGGAAACCCACCAATGTGTCTTCTACTTTGGGCTTAGTGATGCCTCTCTTTTGTCATTGTGTAAACGGAAATGCAAAACTTCATTCACAAAGCCAGTGTTATCTTTAAAAAAAATTATCAGGTTTTTTGTAAACAGCCTCCTTAATGTAACTAGTTTTGTTATAATTATCAACCTCTTAGGACAAATCTTGTTTTCTTGATGCACAATCTGCAGAATTTCCTAAGTCATAACTACAAAGAAAATTAATGGTCACCAGAGTTTATTAAACAGCCCTATAAAGAAATTCCAGCCCTATTCGAATGACAGCTTTCATTTACCTGAAGATATTAAAACCCTGCCAATGTGATTTCCATCAAGAAGGTTTTCAGTGAAATAATAAAAAATGAATGAAAGAAAAATAATAATAATTTTTTAAATGAATGTATAAAGATGATATAAATATAAGATCCTAGTGCTTTCTACTTTTTTGGATTTTTCAAACTTTCTGTGAATATGCATTATTTTAATAGTTATTTTTATATTTTTATTTCCATAGAACTAGGATTAAAAATATCTATAAATGAAGCAGACACAATCCTCTTCTCTACCCCTCCAGTCACAAGCAGGCGTGTGTCATGTGTCAAAATTTTGTCATATCTCACTGCAAAAGAAGAGGCCTATAGGAATCATTTCAAACTCAGACACCTGGTAGGGCATTTTGCAGGTAAAAGAGAAGATGAAATCATCATTGTTAAACAAGGAAGAGAAAAAAATGGTTTGGTTGGTGGTCACAGGACTCTTGACTGACAGTCAGCTTAGGTGGAAGGGGATGATGATGACTGGTTCCCAGAACCAGTCTTAATTCTATTAAAGTTTATCAGAAAATTGCTTATGTATTTTATCAGGGGATGCATTCATTTCTTCCCAGAATAAGTTTGTAAATTAAATCAGACCCAGAAGAGATTTGGATAGTTGTTTTTTTTTTTCAGTCTCTAGTTCTTCTTTTCTTCCTATAGTTCTATGATAGGTCTGCCTTTCCAGGGAGTTACCTGATCCAGAAACCTAGAAACTTTTCTCTCTTTGCACTTTCAGGTCCAATCACCAAGTCCTGGGGCCTACCTTTTAAATAAACATATCAATTTCATGTCCTCCTTTTAAACACTGAGACCACTAATTTAGTGGACACCCTGACTAGTTATTTTATCCTTGGGCTGCTGGGGTAACTAATGATTCTCTGAGCTCTTGAATCAAAAAATCCTACTCGAAATGTGAATTCACTGTTTTTGTATTACCCAAATGTATTGCTGACACTTATGTATTTCCTGGTTCACCAATTACAGGCTTACACTTTATACTTCGGTCATATTTGCATTATTTAATATTATTTTTTCATGGAATTCTTTTGAAAGATAACTTTGATGATCAGAGAAGAGATGTTCTAAATTCTGATAAATCAAGGTTAGCCTATGAAGGTTATCAAAGCCATTAAATCATGAATGAATTTGATGTTATTAAATATAATGTGTGTATATTAAATATAATGTGTGTATGATAATATTGTTAGAAATTTAGTTGAGGATTTTTCATTGCAGGTGGGAGTCAAAAATAAAGAGTAATTTTGTGGCCCAAGTAGCCTCTCCCCCCTAGGTAGAGTAACCATATTTCCTTGGTGGCCTGAGGCAGTTTTAGTTTTGCCTATTATCCTGGAATCATTGTTACTTATTCAGCTTGGGCATATGGTTACTATACCCGAGTGGTATGGTAACCACTCTCATACAGCATCCTCCTTCTTTTCTGGGAAAGGACTCCCTTCCATGGGGAATAAGCATGAAGGTAATTCTAGTGAGGCTATTCTGTCTTCCTCATTTACAGTCTTGCAGCCCCCCTCTCCACAGACAGACACATATCCCAAGCCTGGCCAATTAGAATATCCCACATCTTGGACTCCAGTTTAGAAATAAGCAACTCAGTGAGACCCTGTCTCTACATAAAACACAACATAGGGCTGGGGATGTGGCTCAGTGGTCGAGTGCCCCTGAGTTCAATCTCCAGTACCAAAATAAATAAATAAATAAATAAGCATATAGCCAAAGCTGTGTCTTCTCTGGGACTGTTTTATAGAAGTTATCTGGAAAAATTTTTTATCTGGGTTTGTTCATCTGGTCCAATATGCCAGGATACTAGTGATTATGTAGCCTGCCATTGGGAAAAACATGTCTCAAAACAAGAAAACCACAAGGACATCATGGAGCCCCTAGATCCAACCATGCGTTATCCCATGCTCGCCACCTTGATAAGCTGTAGGGAAGAGAAAACTTTCCCTGTACCTTCTGAGTCTATGAAATAAAACAATAATCAATAGACTAACAGAATAAAAAATGTTATAGTTTAGATAATCAATGTCCAAAAGCCCGTGTGTTGAAAGCTTGGTCCTCTGCCTATGGCACTTCTGGGAGGTAGTGGAACCTTTAGAAAGTGGAGTCTTGAGGGAGATCTTAGGCCACTGGAGATGTGCCTTCAGAGGAGACAATAACACATCAGTCTCTTCCTCTCTTTCTTTGCTTTCCAGCCACCACGGGGTAAAAAGCTTCCTCTACCTCATGCTCCATCATGATGTTCTACTTTACTACAGGCCCAAAAAGCAAGAGGGCCAACAAACCAAGTTTCTCAAGGAACTCCTGAAACTGTGATCCAAAACAAACCTTTCAACTTTTTAAGTTGATTATCTCAGATATTTTGTTATAGTAACATAAAACTGACTAACACATAAAGTATGCATATTTATTAAGTGAATGGAGATACCACATGAAAGAAAAGTAAATGTTCTAAAACCCAGTGATATTTGGAAATTTGTATATCTTCTACATAGGAGAGAGAGGAGAAGGATGTAGGCCATTTAGGGGAGAATGCATGATTTTTAGGAAAGATAAATGGGCCGGCCCTCAGTAGAACAAATGATAGCCAATGACAAAGTCTGCCTGGGAGTGATGTCAGCCTCCAATCTCCTTTCTAGCATCCCCATTAAAAATTGGTTGATGAGATTCTGGGGAGGGGATTCATGACAAGTATATTCCTTTTGGAGGCTCCATTTCTAAGCAGAGAAAGGGAGCTCAGACACCCTCTGCATTCATTCTTCTCCAAGTGCATCTAATTGGAGGTCATCAGTGTAACAAAGTGACATGTTTTGGAATGGCATTTCCTGAAATCCTTCAAGCATATTACATTTTTTCTTACAACTAAAGTCATCCCAATTAATATACTCTCTCTCCATCTCCCCTCGCAGTGTATAACATGCGTGCCCACAATATGTGGAACATTATATGGAAGTCCATAAAAGCAGAGGTGTTCATTCTTAAGAATTTTTCATGGAAAATAGAAACATCAGTGAAAGTACATAGTAACACTTACTAACCAAATGTAAAGCACTGCTTATAATAACAAGGGAGTAACTGGAGATTTTGAGGTGCACCTCATGCAAAATACAAGGGAACTCGGCAAAGGAGCAGCATGCTTACTGCTTATTAATGAAATAGGAGCCTGCAGCCAACAGTCTTTTAGGTGTCTGTGGCTTATCTGCAAGATGTCTAGCTCTCCTCTCACTTCTAACCTCATTCTCGACCCCCAGCCCCAATGTCCACCCTTCCCAGGTGGAGGACTTAGCCTTCGGTGGGGCTCTGTGACGAGGTGAGATGGCCATTTTGCACAAGACTTGGTAATTTTTAGGAGCTAAAAATTTAATTATTTTAGGCCAACACAAAATACCCATGAGTTAAAACACCTGCACCAAAGGCAGCCGCTTCAAAGTGCCAGGCATCTGCTGCCTCTTTCCCTCTGGCCTTGCCTCCTTAAGTTCCCATCCAGTCTCCCCAGGGACTCTTATAAGATGAAGATCTGATCTAATTTGACCTTGTTTTTAAACCCTTCTGGCTCCTGTCTTCCTCCCTCCTTCCCCTTCCCCACACAGCCTCCTAGCTCTGTTATACCAGCTTGTACACAGTTCCCCCGGTGCCCGTGAGTCCTGCCTTGAATCCTGTACAAACTGCTTCCTCTGCTCAGGAAGGAAGAAGGAAGAAGGTTTCCTGCCTGAGGAAAACTTCATCTTGGACCATTACTTCTGGAAAGGAATCCTGTGACTCCCAGGCAGGGGTTGGTGATGAGATTTTTCTGCTCTGGGATCCCACAATATTCTGCATGGATCTCTTAATATCAGGCTCACTCAGTGGAATTACTTATTTTTCTATTCATCTCTCTCACTAGGCTGCAGGTCCCTCAAGGTATAGGATGTGTCTTATCTTTGTAGTCCTTTGGTTTTGCATAGTACATCAGAGGGCACTCATTCAATGTTTGTTAAATGAGTGAACAAACGAATGAATGAGAAAACAAGTAAATGATCAAATAAGTAAAAAAAGTCAACTGTACAAGGCCAATAACACAGGGGCCTCTCTCACAGATATACAATTCCCATTTTGTTCCTGTGAAATTTGAAGTTTCTATAATTTTCTGCCTTCCACACAGGGAGAAATGCAGTTTGTGTTGCTTTTTTAAAAAAATTTTTTTAGTTGTTATTTTATTTATTTGTATGCAGTGCTGAGAATCGAACCCAGTGTCTCACGTATGCTAGGCAAGCGCTCTACCACTAAGCTACAATCCCAGCCCCTGTGTTACCTTTTGGAAGGCAAAAAGAAAGTTCTACTCTTTAGTTGTTTTTGGATGGCATGATAGTTAATTTGCCAAAAACTTGAAGGATTCCAACTTGATTTAGATGAGATGTTTTTTGGATATTAAGTGAGATAATATATGTAGAGCACATGCCAGAAATACACATTAAAATATTAGTCATCATTAATATTGTTATTATCATGAAAGAAGTATGTTGACTGGGTTTATAGCAGGAGAGTGTAGTCATTGGGAACACAGGCTTTGAGTAAAACTGCTTGGGTTTGCATCCTGTTTCCACACTTATTGGATGTGGTCCTCTTAAAAGTGACTTCGTGTTTTCTGGCTTTTAGTTTCCTAATCTGTAAAATGAAGACCTATTCATCTCATTGGTGTTTACTGAATGGTTCCTCCGTATCAGGAATTTTTCTAGGAGCTGGGCTCCTCATTGAACAAAATAGGCAAAAATCCTGGTCTTTGCCCAATGCAGTGCGAGAGGAAGTGGCAATGATGGTTAAGTGAAGTATATGAAATACTTGGTAGTGATAAATGCTAGGACTTGAAGTTGTGGGGGCAGCAGAGAGGGATGGGGCAGGGCTGTGATATTAAATGGGG
The DNA here is from genome assembly GCA_028644305.1 of Xerus rutilus. Taxonomy (NCBI): domain Eukaryota; kingdom Metazoa; phylum Chordata; class Mammalia; order Rodentia; family Sciuridae; genus Xerus; species Xerus rutilus. The sequence goes on from CM053408.1 coordinate 48,630,036, forward strand.
TGTTCAGAAAAGGCCACACTGAGCAGGTAGCATTTGAGGACTTGAAAGGGGGAAAGGAGCTGAGGGGGAAATAAAGGAAGGGACGGAGGCAGGGGTGTGGGACTGAGAGGGAGACGGGAGAGAAGGAGGAGATGGGATCAAAGCAGTGTCAGGGACAGAGCTCACAGGGCTGGGTAAGGACTTCAACTCTCTTCTGAGTGGAAGCTCACTGAAGGGTTTTGTGCAGAGGCTGGACTGCAGGGTCATGCTGACCACCGTGTTGAGAATGGCTGAAGGAGGACAGGGTTGAGGCGAGGAGGCCTTGGGATAACTGAGTGTAGCTGGAGTAAAACACCCTGGTGGCCTGTAATCAAGACATGTTTCTTCCATCTTCCAGAAAAATTGTTATGCTGTACTTACTTTTATAAAAGATTGCCAGCTGCTAGAAAATTGTACTTAGTACACTGATCTATGGTGCCTGTAGTGTGAACTGCAACTCCTCTCCTTCCCTTGGTGCATCCTGCACCACCATATGTGTGCTTCCTGAGAGAGGGAGAGGCAGAGGAAGGAATCAGGGCTGACGTCTAGGTTTGCAGTGTGTGCAACCGGATGGATAAAATTTCTGCAAACTGAGAAAGGTAAGACTAGGAGGGTCTGCTGTGGTGGCTGGCAGGAGATAAGTTAAATGTGACATGTGATGTTGAGGATAATAAGAGAACTTGTCTCCTATGACTATGAAGATGAATTTATGCATGCATTGAAAGCAGTTCTTATCAGCAGTTGTTCAATGAATGTTAGACATCGCTTGGAGACAGGACCCTTAAAAAGGTAATTAAGGTTAAATAAGGTCATATAGGTGGGCCCTAGCCAATATGACCATGGATCTTACAAGAAAAGGAGATCAAGATGCACACACAGGGATGACCCTGTGAAGATATAGAGTGAAGGTGGTTATTCACCAGCTGAGGAGAAGGCCTCAGAAAATCCAACCTTGGCAATACCTTGATCTCAGACTTCTCGCCTCCAGAGCTATGAGAAATAAATTTCTGTTGGTTAAAAAAATTAGACATTATTATTACAAGGTCACTTGAATTTTCAATATAGCATGTAAGGCTTAGTTAATATGTATATGTGTATAGATAGATAGAATCATATGCATAGATGTAGACAAAGGATCGTTGTTAGTGGTTATTATGCCAGGCTTGCTCTTCTTAAAAATAATTCCAAAACTTTAATTTAGACTAATATATTATCAAATTATAGAAAAAGTTATTTTAAATATACACACACTTAAGTATATATATGTATATGTGTGTATATATATATTTAAGTGTGTGCTAATAAAACCTTGTGAATATGTGTGTGTGAAGATTATTGGGTTTTTTGTTTGTTTGTTTTTTGGTTTGGGGTTTTTTTTGTTTGTTTGTTTGTTTTTTGTTAAGTCCTCTCTCCTCTTCCCCTGGGCACATGTGGGCTGCTTTGTCCTGATGGGGTAATTATGTATAAACAAGTGAGAAATCATTTAACAATAGAATCCATTATCTTTCAGAATATCTATTTCTAATCAGAGCTGACACATGAGGAATGCTCAGATCTAGGTTGTAAAAGTGAAATTAAAATTGGTATGTATTACCCACAATGTCATTGAAGTGGAAAATCTTGATGTGACTGTTTAAAAATTACCCTGTCAGTATGTAAAAACCTGTTTATTACAATCAAGTGTGACAGGTTTCTCTCCCATCTACCTACTTATTCTCTGGACCACATCAAGCTAGACTACTAAAAGAAAGGTTTGGGTAAGATTAAATAAAAGAAATTCTTTTTAAAAAAAACTGTAGAGTTAAGCTAACTGGTGGAAATTCTGGAAGTCTTTGACAAGGCAGAGAACAAAGAGATTCTGTGTGGTCTAGTATTAAGACATTTGAGTCCTGGATTGTATTGGACATAAGCTAAGGAGTTCCTCAAAACATGGGCTCAGTGGATACTGTCGTTGCATCTCTAAGCTTTAACCAGGTTGCCTAATTTGTGTATTATAATTTTAAAAGGTAAGTACTTAATATTTTAATTTATGTTAACATTTGCATGTACATTTTGAAATATATTCTTGGGGGTAGTTTTTGTTTTATATAAATATAGCACATGTTTATAGAAATTTATTTAAAATTTTATAATGAAGTCTTCATATATGAATGCTTATCATATAGCATCCCCAATGCAAAAGCTCTAGCAGAGTAGAATCTTGACTCAACATGGTATGAATAGTTCCTGCAACTGGGTGCTCATATATCTGGCAAATAAATCCATGAGAGATTTCATGCTCATGCTGATTAAGCACACGATACATGATACATACATTTTCATACAATGAAACATATTCATTCTTGGTGTTCTAATTCCTTTAATATCCACCATCTTCACGAAAAAGCCTCACTGTGCCAATTTTCATCTAATCTCCAAAGTTCATCCCTAGGTCCCTTTTGTGGGAGGCATTTCCTTGACACTGCTTCAGGACTTGTAGTGCCACTCAGGTGCTGGCCACTGCTGGAAACACAGCAGGTATTCATTCACTAGAGTGTAATGAATTTCACTTCCTCTAGATCTATTTCAACATGATTTCCATTAATCCTTTTATGAAATATGGGGAAAACTTGTCTTATTGGTAATATTTGCAAACTGTCTCTTAGTGTCATGAGACTCCAGCATATGACTAACATTTGTTTTAGGTTGAATCTTTCTAGCTTCAGAATGAAGGATAATACATTCTGGTGACCTTTTACTCCAGGTTTCTGCTCTCTCCTATGCATTGACTATATCTTTTAACATGACTTCTGAGAATTCAATACATGGAGACAGATTTGAAAGGGATTTCCTCCTACACTACCCATAGCAAATGGTTGTCCAGAAGTATTTCCAAAGCTCTCCAGTGATGGTAATGACAGAGTTGAATCACCTTTGCAGCTGAGTTCTCTCTTAGGTCAAGAGGAACTCTCTTGTTGTATTCTAATTCGATTTTGTCTGATTTTCATTTCTATAGAGATGGAGAAAAGCCAGCAAGCATCCTCCTCCAAATAAACCATCCTATTCTTGAAGAACATTATTAAATCACTCCTTGGCCTGTAATTTTCAAGGCAAAATCAAGGCAGCTTCTTTTTTTTTTTTGGTACTGGAGATTGAACTCAGGAGCATTCGACCACTAAGCCACATCCCCAGCCCTATTTTGTGTTTTATGTAGAGACAGGGTCTCACTGAGTTGCTTAGTGCCTGGCCATTTCTGAGGCTGGCTTTGAATTCAAGATTCTCCTGTCTCAGCCTCCCTAAGTGCTGGGATTACAGGCTTGCGCCACCAGGCCCGGCTTCAAGGCAGCTTCTTTCACCTTTCTTTGTAGGTTTTCTCTTCTATCCTCTTAATGGTTTTTGTCGCTTCCCTTTGGGACTTTTCCAACTCCTCTGCAGGCCTCCAGAAATTCAGAAACCAAATTTTGACCTAACACTAACAGGGGTCTGACCAAGGTTAAATATAGGAAAAAAATATATAGATTCTCAGCTTTTGTGTATCCTGTTCTGTCAGTACATGTCAGGGCAGAAGAATGCCATTAATTCAGACATCTCAATATTGATGATTTCCTAAAACAAAGTTGAGTAAGGATTTATCACTTTAAAAATATATTTTTCTTCACAAATAACACAAAGTGAAGCCCAGGAAAACATTTAAAATGCTTATAACAATACAACACTTTAAATATTCATCAAATAAAAAATGAGCAATATTACACATTGAAAGCTGTATTTAACTTTTTACCTGGATAATTATTTAAATACTTATTTTCAAAGACTGTTCTCCAGAATGGATGTTTGTATTCTCAGTTCCCCAGTTTATCTGAAAATTTGCATTTGTATGAGTGTGAAAGAGGCAGGGCTAGGGTGACTGGCATTTGTTAGCACCTTCCTGAAGGGAAGGCTGGTTTTGAAAGATATACCTGGTGGGGCTGGGGCTGTGGCTTAGCGGTAGAGCGCTCGTGCGTGAGGCCCTGGGTTCGATCCTCAGCACCACATACAAAGCAATAAAATACATTGTGTCCATCCACAACTAAAAAAATATTAAAAAAAAAAATTTAAAAAAAAAAAAGAGAAAGATATTCCTGGTGTTCTTCACATGTTCTCAGCTGCTACCCATCCACTTTTGACTTCTTCAGCTCCCAAATTGATAAAAAATGAGTTCAGAGACAATTCATGTCTGTTCTATAAGGTGATCAAATTTCACTACTGATTTCTAAGTTTTTACCTCAATTTGTTTTGTTCCTCCAAGGACTGGATTTGTTCTCCCAGGTAGTTCTTTTACCAAACCACCTCCTATCCTTTTAAAAATATTCATGCATATCATATTGTAAAGGCTTCATTTGGGTTCATGAGATAGCTTCTTTAGTAATGGTTTTTCCTTAAGTCAGTTAGAGTCTGTTGAGTTTAGAGTCCTCCTAGTTCCCCTGAAAGTGGATTCCTATACAAGGACTTGGGTGCAGGCACTCTGGGAGATTATCCCAAAGAGCAGAAAGGAAGAAAAAGGAAGAGTGAGACAGAGGAGGAGAGAGAGTCAATATAGTATATTATCAAGGTCTAGCCACACACAGTAGAGATTCAAATTTACCAGGAGCTGAGAATCATTTCAAATTTCTCCTGGGATTATCTCTGGCACCTGAAGAACCAGGTGCCTCACCTCATTATTTGAAGATTGATCCCAGGGATGTTAGGCCTTGGACACTTTGAGCTGTATTGTGCACAGAATGATACCCTGTGTCGTGTATTCAGATAGACTCCAAGGGTGAAATCACAGGCCAGCACCTGAGGGAGGTGATGTCTAAGACTACAGGGAATAGTCCATGACCTCTGCACAGAAATTAGACATGAGATGAGGGAATATGATACAGAGCACAGACCCCTTTCCTTTCCTTTACCTTAAATCTGTATATCAAGAGCATGTATGATTTATGAGTGCTCAGAACAAGCAGGACCCATAATGGGCTTCCTAATGAACAACTAATTGCACTGGAAATTAGAATTTGTAGGGTGCAATACTTTGGATATGAAATGTCCCCCAAGTGCCCTTTTTTAAAGGCTTGGTGCCCATAGGAGCTGGGGATATAGCTCAGTTGGTAGAGTGCTTGCCTCATATGCACAAGGCCCTGGGTTTAATCCCCAGCACCACACACACACACACACACACACACACACACACACAAACTAGTTGTTTGGCCAGGCGCAGTGGCACATGCTTGTAATCCCAGCACTTTGAGAGGCTGAGACAGGAAAATTGTGAGTTCAAAGCCAGCCTCAGCAACGGCGAGGTGCTAAGCAACTCAGTGAGACCCTGTCTCTAAACAAAACACGAAATAGGGCTGGGGATGTGGCTTAGTGGTCGAGTGACCCTGAGTTCAATCCCCAGTACCAAAAAATAAAAATAAAAAAATAAAGAAATAAAGGCTTGGTGCCCAACCCATAATGCTATTGGGAGGTGGTAGAACCTTTAAGAGGTAGGGCCTAGTAGAAGAAAGATAGGTCCTAGAGGTGTACCCTTATAGGAGATATTAGGACCCCACCTATTCACTGTTTCCTGGTCTCCATGATGTGAACAGTCCTCCTCTGCCATGTACTCCTGCCATGATGCCATAGGGCCAAAGCAACAGGGCCAAGTGATCATGAACTGAAGTCTCTGAAACTATGAGCCAAAATAAACTTTTCTCCTTATGAGTTAATTTTTTCAGGTATTTTGTCATAGTCATGGAAAACTGACTAACAGGGTGATTTCTAATGTCTTTGGAATTAAAAAAAATCAGATTTAATATGAATCCAAACCAGTACTTCACCAACAATGCTATTGAAATAAATCTCTTTTGTCTTCTCCCCTAATGTCAGCTTAAGAAGCAAGACTCCAGCAGAAACCAATGATATATTTAGAAGAGACTCCTAGGAGAGAACCCAAGGGCAAATTTCTCCCCAAAAAAACTTCATCCGGGACCCAAGGAGTTCATAGGGGCTAAGTTTGGAGTCCTGAATCCCTAATTCACATGTCTAAGGCATCATTTTTTTATTAGTTTAGGGCATCATTTTTTATGTGAGAAGGAATATTTTATTACAATCTTCTAATGAAAATAATTTTCACTAGAAAAGATGTGAGATTTGCTTCTATAGTTAAAGTAAATCAACCAGTTAGTGCTAGTTGTTTGGAGAGTCACTGTGTAGAAAGAGGGATAGTCAATGCCTCTATTTATTCTTAGGTAGTATTTCTCAAATGCTTTTGACTGTGACCCAGCATGAGACATATACCTGACATGATGACTCAGTAGACACAATCTTAAATATATAATTGAAACAAAAGTTCCCCAAGATAATAACAGTCTTCTTCTGTGTGCCATCCTATGCACTCTGATATTTTCTGTTCTATCTAATCTAGTCTAGCCTATTCTATTTGTTCTATTCCATTTTTGTATGTGAGTCTAGACCCACTAAACTGTTTACATGACCTGCTAGTAGGTCACAGACTACAGTTGGAAAAGCACTGCTTTGCAACTCACCATTCCTCAACTGTTTTTCTTCCCTCCTGTGTCGTACATACATCAATGTACACATGATTTGTTGCCTACAATCACCATGGAATTGGTTTCCTGTCTAGCCTTTTTCCTCCCACCAAATCTTTTTCCTTTAGCCAAGGCTATTATAGTGTAGGACTTACTGTTTGAGATACATTGGAGACACTTCTAAATCCTTTGTTACTTTATTCTCAAAAAGATAAACTATAAAAATCTACAAAAAAAGGTTCTGATTTAGGATGACTTAAGTTGCAAATAACAGAAATCTCATATCTAGCAGTCTTAAATAATAAATAAATAAACTTTTACCATGAGGCAGTTTGAGCTTCCCTTGGTTGATTCCATGGTTCACTGAGGTCACCAAGGATGCTGGGTTTTTTTCCATCTCTTGGCTTGGCTGTCCTCCAGATTGGTTTGGTTTCAAGTGGTAACAAGATGGTGTAGGTGCTCCAGGTATCCTAACCAGGCACAACTATATCCACAGAAAAGAGAGTGACCATTCCTTGGTTCTTTTACAGAGAAGCTTCTAGCCAATGTTCTATCATATTCAATTGGCTGTCATTGGGCCACATGCTATTCCTAAAGCAGTAGCTGATAGGGAATATGTTATTATCCTTAAACAATCCAGTTTATGGAAGAGAAAGCGACACCTACACAATTAAGGCAACACACTTGAAGTTATCTTTGATTTCCTGCTCTTTCTCATGCACTACATTAATTTGTCACCAAGATATGGTGATTCTACCTCAAAACACATCCAGAGCCAGACCACTTTCCACTGGTCCTTTGTTACCTCCCTGGTCCAGGTCACTGTCATCTCATGCCTGGACATTGCCATAGCCTCCAAATTAGTTTCCCTTATCCTGCTCTTCACACTCCCCCTTCAGTCTTTTCCCAGCAGTAAGCTTGTGAAGACAGTGGGGCAGATCATGTCATCCCTCAAAACTTCCCCGTTGCTGTAATCCCAGCACTTAGGGAGGCTGAGACAGGAGAATCGTGAGTTCAAAGCCAGCCTCAGCAAGGGCGAGGTGCTAAGCAACTCAGTGAGACCCTGTCTCTACATAAAATACAAAATAGGGCTGGGGATATGGCTCAGTGGTCAAGTGCCCCTGAGTTCAATCTCCAGTACCAAAAACAACCAAAACACACAAAAAAACTTCCCAGTTGTTCCTCAGCACTCCAAGAGCATGTCCATGAGACTTTGCGCCAGGAGCCAGACATGGAGCTTGCATTCCATGAGGGGGGCGGGAGAATAGCGATGCACATGAGCCAGTTAAATAAGTACAGATTATAGTGCAGTAGATGATAATAAGAGTTACGCATAAAAGCAAAGAGCAAGCTCCTGCCACCATGAGGCTTATCGTCTAATAAACTGGGAAGGCCTGATACAGACTAGGCCCTTGATATGTGTGTGATGGTTTAGATATAAGGTGGCCCCCAAAAGCTCATGGGTAAGACAATGCAAGAAAGTTGAGAGGCAAAATGATTGAGTTACAATAGCCTAAACCTAATTGGGGAATTCATATACTTAAGTGGATTAACTGGGTGGTAACTGTAGGCAAGTAGAGTATTTCTGGAAAAGGTAGGTCACTGGGAGTGTGCCTTTGGGAATGTACATTGTTCCTGGCCAGCAGAGCTCACTCTCTGTCTGCTTCCTGATGACCATGAACTGAGCTGCTTTTCTCCACCACACTCTTCCACGTTGATTTTCTGCCTCAATTTGGTACCAGAGCAATGAAGCCAGCTGTCTATGGACTGAGACCCTAATAAACTCTTCCTCCTCTAAAATTGTTTTTATCAGGTCTTTTGGTCACAACAGGAAAAAAGAAAGAACTGACTAAAAAACGTGACAGCTATATTAGTCAAGGTCCTTTCATTTGAAAGTGACAGAAACATTATTCATACCAAATTAAGCAGATCAGGAGAAATCCAAAAGCAGACCTAGTTTCTGGTACAACTGAAGCCAAAAGCTCAAAGGACACCATAAGGAGCCAGGCTCTCCTATCTCTGCACTGTGCTTGTCTTCACATTGACTCCATTTGCAGATATGCTCTCACCAAATAAGGACAACAGTGGATACCAGAGCTCCAAATAACATCCACCTATCTTGGCAGCCTGGTGGAAAGAAAGCATGTCCCAAAATTTCTAGTCACCTTTCAAATCATATTTTGAAAAACACAGATCCAAACAAATTATTAACCTGAGTGACAGTTTCCTTTTCTGTAAATTGTGGGTAATAATAATAATTATACCTATTTCACAGGTCATGTAGGAAAGTTTGCTGAATGTGTCTAAAGCAACATGCATAGGATTTAGCCAAAAGTAGTCACTTAATAAATATTTGCTTATTGAATTTCTCATAGTTACTGCTTTAGAGAATTATCAGAAATAAACACCCTTTCTCAATGCTTACAATTAGTACTATCCTGCTCTGTGGCTTTTTGATGAAAATAGTCTCTTCAGTTTATGGCAAATATTTTTCTGAGAGGTAGATGAATAATAGATACAGAATTTGAAAACCTCAGATTCAAATCCTGGCTCTGCTACTTAAACTTATAGGATCTTGTGTAACTAAATTACCTTCAATGAAACTCTATTTACTTATCTGTAAAGTGGTGGTAGAGGTATCCACCTTACTGGGCTTCCTGGAAGGATTAAGTGGGATGGTATTCATCATTTGCCTAGAACCTAGAAAGTTCAGTACATAGTGATTATTGGTATTACTGGCCCAGCAGTGGCCACCACACAAGTCCTATTCAGTAAATGTGTGCATGGGATTAGATGCCCATTTTGGACCATCAGGTTTGATGACCCACATGTAACTCTTTGGGCAGCTCTGTTTCCACAGATGTTCCTATAAACTCATTCTTTAAAATTTCCTTGGACACAGAGCTCTGCACAGTCAGGGTTTCAAGACCCATCTTTGGTTTAATAACTATCCAAAAAGAAGTTATTTACCCTAGTTTTTCTTAAATTCTATCTCACATCAGTAATTATTGTTCTATGCCATTTTTCTCATATGCTAACTTGATTTATCTTTTATCTCAAGTAAGGAGCTTCAGGGTAGATAGGTGTAGAGGGGAGACTTGCTTGTGTGTGATTTTACCTAACTTGATTTAGGAGAAATTATGAAAGGGGAATAAAATGATCAAATGACATTGAAAGGTGTCATGTGGCTTGTATGTGGATAGATGTGGAAGGGGATAGGATCGCTGTGTAGAAAAGTGACACTGATTTTGTCACAAATTGGTTATATTGTTACTTTATCCAATCTCTAGGCTTCTTTTTGTCCATTTTGTTTTATTCCAAAAACATATTCATTGAGTTCATACTATATACCAAACTGTCTGGTAGACATGAGGCAATGCAGAGGCTGCAAGGTCCAGGCTCAGCCCTGAAAAAGCTTGGCAGTTTTAGAGAGAGGGTTGAAGAGTGGATGCAGATAGAAAGGGATCTACTGAAAGAAAGGCCCAGAGCAGGTGGGGCTGAGATGTGTTAGGCCCAGTGAACACAGCCGTGCATTGCCTAGAGTATGTGAACTACAGAAAGTGGAGTAAAAAAGGATGGCTAATAAGATGGGACCACATTGTGTGTTAAGGAGTTAGGATTTTCATAGCACAGAAACTACCCATCAGGGGTATTAAAACCCATCCATCATCTACTGTGCCACCCTGGTGGTTGCTATGGTGAAGTTGAGCAAAATGGTCAAGCAGAGGCTGCAGCCACTCTTCAAGGGCAGCCATTGTGTGGTTTGCTAAGGCTTCATTCCTTCACGCCCCAGCTGGGATTTAAGAGCAGTACAGACCCAAGAAGGTTGCATTAACCACTTGGTGCCTGCTTTGGTCATACAGGACTATGTGGTCATCTGTACTTGGAAGCAATCCATGGATAGGACCAACATGCAGGTGTGCACCCTGGGGTAAAAAATGGCATGTTGTAAAAATGAGCAAGGGCCGATGGCATGGGGCTCTTACTTTATTGATGGCAGAGTAGAACCTCTGTTGAATTACTTATTATAGGCTATATCAAAATAAATATTCATAACAATAAAAAAATCAAAATAACTTTAACAATTAAAAGAAACCTATTTATCCAGCCTCTCCACCTTTGGGCTAATAATAAATTATCCCTATTTGACTAATGAAGCAAAGTTCAGAGATATTAAGTCATTTTCCCAAGGTTACACAGCTCTCACAGTGCTTTAGGAGAATAAAATAGCTTCTCAAGTCTCACCTGTAATGTGGCTCCATCCTGAAAGAGGGGTCAATATAAGTTACAGTACGGTTTTCATAACCTATTTGACCAATGGTTTTCATAAATAATGACAACTACAAATACTTTAATATTTTAAAATCTATTTTAACTCAGCTCAGGGAATAATAACCTAAACAGAGACAAGGTTTATACTTCATTCAATCATGAGACACCCATTACATAGGAAGCACAGAGCTAGGGTTCCTCTACAAAGAATAAATAGTACATACTTTCTCTACTAATGTATGCACTCCACTACTTAAATCCTGAAATGAGTTCTATGCTCCATGAATGTAATAAAACAAACCCAGTTTGACATTTTGCTACTATTCAATACAAAGCAAGTTTTAGTATCAGTGAAAACAAATTGTGTGCATGTGTGTGTGTGTGTGTGTGATGGTTTTGTAGCAAAAAGATACATTTAGGAACCTGACTGTTAAGGATCTCAGATCTATGACTTCTTCGCCACATGGCCTTGGGCAAATTATTTAACTTTTTCATGTGAGCTTTTATAAACAGATCATAGTAATAGATATCTTATGACATTTTGACAACATTATATAAAATAGCATCCGTAAAGCACTCTGCAATGTTCAATCACATAACAAGCATTTAATCAATATAAGTTTTCTCTTCACCTTTCCTTGTAAAATACATGGTTCAAGTAATCTCTCTTTATTATGATGGCACTTCTCTATAACTCTGCCCCCGCATTGCTTGTAGTCAATTGCTAAAATGACCAAGCTTGATCTTCTGATTTTTTAAAGATATAGTGTTTAACCTATATCACAGAATAACAGTGAACTTAATCTAAGCTACAGCTTTTTATTTTATTAGTGGCTACATTGCCCTTAAGTATAACTTAAAGCAATATAGAATCTAATATTAGATGCTCATTTCATGTAGTATTCCTTTAAATGAATTAGTGATCAATCCTTTAATTTGAAGAAGCTTCTGGATTATTTAAAAATTCATTAAGCAAAGCTAGGAATATAGCTTAGTGGTAGAGCACTTGCCTAACATGAATGATGCCCTAGATTGAACAGTCAGCATCACACACACAGAACTAGTAATAAAATTCATTCAGTAAACACATGCAGTCCTGGCACTCTATAGATTACTGCTTACATCACCTATCCTAGAACATATTAGAACTCACACTTTTAAGTTTGCTCCTAAATGTGGCTTCCTTCAAATGAACATTAAGACATTTCACATAAACACAATAAAGTTATGCCCTCATGCAGAATGCTTTCCATATAACCATCCAAAATCTACCAGAAAAGACCACTGAACTTTTATAATTAGAACAAACTTTTGGAACAAGCAACATTAGTGGAATAATCTAGAAAGAGGACAAAGAAGGAAAACACAACTTTAAAAAACTGGTTCAAATCTCAGCCAAAGGAATTAGAAAACTATAAACTTGATGATAAAAGCTGGACTTGCCTTTGTTTGATTATTTCTTAAATAAAAGCAAAGGAAACCATGAACAGTAGGAAGTTCCTTTGACTTCCCCAAAGGAAATAGAAGGGACAAAGGAAGGTTGTCACATAGCTTTTAAATAAGAAATTAAAATGCTCTACAGTCAGTTTTCCTGCCACCCAAACGAGAGTTATTTCCAGATGTGGATAATGGCGGGCACGATGGGTTAAGACGTTCAATTTCTAATTCCAAAACCAACACATCAAATGCTTGGTTTTCCCATCCTGGCTTTTCTGTTATTGCCATAAATTATGTTAATAATACATTTTATTCTTTAAAAGGAATAACAGAGGTGACTGTGTTTTTTAAAAAAAACTTTTCAGTTTGTACTCACACATTTGATTAGAGGGAAATGTACCAAAAATAATATGTAAGCGAGTCAATGTACAGCTTGAGGCTGCACTTTCCTTTAGGACAAGGACCTTGGATGTGATTTTCTACACGTTTCAAGTCCCTAACTAATGAATGTGGGGAAGTGAGCATAGGATGGCATTCAAAGGAGAATCAAGGCTGAGAAGATGGGAAAGCCAGAAGCACCAGAAATCTGCCTACCTTGACAACAACTGCACTGCCAAATCTGTCAGATGTGATTATTCCAGAACTCTGGAATCTAATAAAGACCAGCCAGCAATTTCCAGGGGAAAGTCTAGATGGTAAATTGAAGTTAATTTTGGTCAATTTCAGCTCTTAGCACAGAAGCTTCCCATCCTTTCTCCTTGTGGCAGGTAGCTATGCATGTGTTCCTAAAGCAGTTTGCATGGTTTGTGAGAACTAGATGGGGGAAAAAACCTGTCCTCCCAATTTCAGAAAATCTGTGTGTTGATTGCTGATTCTGATCCCAGAGGTGCAAAAAGGTGACAGTCACTGTTGTGCACTTCTCTCCATTACTGCAAGCTCCTCCAGCTCAGGCTGAAGTGACTTCCAGGGGATTTAAAAGACTGAAGCTCTTTTATATACCCCATTCATGTTTTTATTTTCCTTGCATTAGAAAACAGACTTTAAGGAGACAACAGGAAAGTGCATGTCTCGGTAAAGATTTGGGTTCAGAAAAGACCAAAGAAGACCTTAAATTTTATCAAGTTTATCTCAGGTTGATTATTGGCACAGAGACAGCCTACAATAACAAATAACACAATCAGCAAGCCCTGGGGAAGAGATAAAACTGATTTCCAGAGTTACCACATTATTGGATTCAGATGTCCAGTTTCAACAACAACAAAATCACAAGGCAGAGAAATAAGAGGAAAGTTAGTCTTTTGAGAAAATAAATAAATAAAAAAAGAATCAACAGACCTTGGCCCTGAAAAATACCTTGATGAAGATGTACTACACAAAAACTTTAAGACAACTCTCATAATATGCTCCAAAAACTAAAAGAAAAAAAGAAAAAAAAAGTGTGGAAAAAGTCCAGAAAATTATTTATGAATAAAATGGAAATCTCAACATAAAAGGAAACTTAAAAAAGGATTCAAAAAACTTCTAGAGCTAAACAGTACAATAACAGAAACAAAAAATTGGTTAGCAAGATTCAAAGGCATGTTTAGGCAGAAGAACCAACAAACTTGAAGATAGGACAATTGAAATTATCAAGTCTGAGGAGAAGAAGAAAAAAGATCATCAAGCAAGACCATTGTTTACATTGTGGGAATTCCAGAAGGAAAACAAAAAAAACGAGGCAGAGAGAATATCTGAAAACATATGGTTGACCATCTCCCAAATATGATAAGATATGAATAGAGATAGTCAAGAAGCCAAAGAGACTCCAAGTAAGAGGGACTCAGAGACCCACATGGAGATAATTTATAATCAAACTTTTGAAAGAAAAAGAATCTTGAAAGCAAAAGAGAGAAGTGCTTCATCACATATAAGCTATCCTCAATAAGAATATCAGAGATTTCTTCTCAGAAACTGGTAGCCAGAAGGCTGTGAGTTGAGAAATTAAAAGTGCTCAAAGAAAAAAGGCCTATTGGAAAAACCAAGAATCTTAATATGATAAAACTGTCCTTCCAAAATCATGAAGGAATTAAGATATTCCCAGATAAATAAAAGTGAAGGCAGTTTTTTATCATTAGACCTACACTGCAAAAAATGTTTAAGACTTAGAGTGAAATGAAATGACACTAAACAGTCTCTTGAAGCCATATAAAGAAATAAAGATTTTAATAAAAGTAAATACACTGGCTATTATTATTAAAGTGATTATTGTTGTAACAATGGTTTGTAATTCCACTTTTTGTTTTCTAAATGATTTAGAAGATAAATACTTTTTT
>CM053408.1:48645104-48660880 GCA_028644305.1 Xerus rutilus
TGAATTCAGCAAAGAATCCGTGTTCAATGTCAGCAGACAAAAAAATGGTTGCATTTCTGTACACTCTAATAATAAGCAATATGAAAGGAGACTACAAAAAACAATTACAGAACATCAAAAATAATAAAATACTTAGGAATAAACTAAGGTGAGACTTGTATAATTAAAGCTATAAAACATTTCTGAAAGAAATTAAAGAATCCATAAATAAATGGAAGCACATCCCATGTTCATAGATTGAAGACTTAATATTGTTAAGATGTCAATATTACACAAAGTGATCTACAGGTTCAATGCAATTCCTAAAAAAAAATCCCAGTGACAGCCCAGTGTGGAGGTGCACACCTGTAATCTCAGTAATTTGGGAGGCTGAGGCAGGAGGATCACAAGTTCAAGGCCAGACTTAGCAACCTAGTGAGATCATTCATGTCTGAAAAATTTTTAAATTTTTTAAAAGGGCTAAGGATGTAGTTCAGTTGTAGAGTACCCCTGGGTTCAATTCCTAGTACTACAAAAATTAATTAATTAATTAAATTAAAAACAGGCAAAGTACTTAAATAGATTTTTCTCCAAATAAGATAGACAAGAGGCCACTAAGCAGATGAAAAGGTGGTCAGCATTATGAATCATTAGAGAAAGCAAATTAAAACTACAAAGAGATATCCCCTCATATCCATTAAGACCAATGATATCCAAAACAAAACAGAAAAAGAAAAAGAAAAGAAGTGTTAGGATTTGGAGAAATCAGAAACCTTGTGCATGGTTAGTTAGAGTGGGAAATGGTATAGCCATTGTGGAAAAAGTATGACCATTCCTCAAACAATTAAAAATGGAATTACCATATCATACAGCAACCCCACTTTGGGGTATATCCCCAAAAGAACTTAAAGGCAAGTCATGAAACATTTGTTCGCCCACATTCATAGCAGGGCTTTTCACAGTAGCTAAAATGTAGAAGCAACCCAAGGGTCCAATAATAGATGAATCACAAGCAAAACGTGGTATATATACACAATGAACTGTTATTTAGCCTTTAAAAAGAAGAAAATTCTGAGAGAAGCTACAACATGAATAAACCGCGAGGCTTTTACATTAAGTAAAACAAGATTATAACAAGAAGACAACTTCTGCATGATTCCACTTAGGTACCTAGAGTTGTCAAGGTCATAATGATAGAAAGTAGAACAGGGTGTCCAGGGGAGGGGGCAGGGTATGGAGTTATTTTTTAATGGATTTGGAGATTTGATTTTGATAGAGGAAAAGAATTACAGAAATGAATGGTGGTGCTGTTTGTACAACATTATGATCACTGAAATGTACTAAACTGTCCACTTAAAAATAGTTGGGATGGTAAATTTTGTGTTGTTTGAATTTTACCATAATAAAAACTTGGAATATTTTAAAAAAGAGAATTAAAGCAGAGTTCCCTAGAGGCCTGGTGTGGCCCTCATCCTCATAATCACAGAGAGGTTTTTTCCTTCAAGTGAAACAGCAAATTAAGATGTGGACTCAGAGGAAGGCCTGATCTAGCACCAAGTAGTCCTTCCAGGCAAATTGCAGAGAGAGAATTGCTTGCAACAAAATCCTTTGCTGAATGTTGGTGTCTTTGGTGTGGTAATATCCTACATTAATTAAGTATTTAGACTGATTTATGTGGACTTTTCTGCCCTAGTCCATCATGTGACTGGCTGTGTATCCTGAAACCAACAGACCCAACATGGATGTGCCCCTCTTCCCTACCCCTCAAAAGATGCATTTTGAAGATTCTTCCTTCTCCCTCTACCCCTCTTCCTCTTATTCTTTTTCTCTTTTCCTCCCTTCTCTTGCTTTCACATAAAATGTGTAGATTATGGCATAATCCACTTGTACTTTGAGTCTTAACAGATCAGTGGATCAATGGATCAATAGATCATTTCAGTCAAAGCAACTAAGAAGCCAGGTGCAGTGGTGCACACCTGTAATCCCAGAACTTTGGGAGGCTGAAACAGGAGAATCGTGAGTTCAAAGCCAGCCTCAGCAATGGCGAGGCACTGAGCAAAATAAACACAAAATAAGGCTGGAGATGTGACTCAGTCATGGGATATCCCTGAGTTCAATCTCTGGTACTAAAAAACAACAACAACAACAAAAACCAACTATGAGAAATAGACCACTTAATGTGACGTATAACCACTTCTGGTGGAAAAAAAAAGAATTATAATACCACTAGTTAGCATTCTTGGAGAACCTAGTATTTGGGAGAGAGGTAATGTGCTGAGTATTCCCTATAGTATATTATTTTATACAAAACTCACAGTTTAATGAAGTAAGTACGAATACAATTGGACCTCTGTATTCACCGGTTCCACTTCTGTGAACTCAACCAACTGTGGATTGAAAATATTTGAAAACAATGGACACTGAACTTGTGTAATTTTTTTTCTTGTTACTATTCCCTAAACAATGTAGTAGGGCCATTTACATAGTTTTTACATTGTGTTAGGTATTATAAGTAATCTAGAGATTATTTAAAGTACACTGGAAGATGTGCATAGTTTCTATGAAAATACTATCCCATTCTATGTAAGGGACTTGAGCATCCATAGATTTTGGTATCCCCAGGGGATTCTGGAACCAAGCCCATTTTTTCTGAGGGACAACTGTATTTCCATTGTGAAATGGGAAAACTATGGCTTAGGAAGAAAGATGAAGTCAGTTGTCCAAAATTGCACAGCTAATGTTAGAGCAATGATTTAAACCCAAGAATTTTTGTTCTCAGACTTGTATTCCTGTTTACTATACTATGCTGCATTCCTCCCTTGAAGAAGAAAAGAAAAAGTATCAGTCCTGTTTTCATTCCTTTGGAGCTTTAATATTCTATGCTCAAAATACTGTCACATCAAATTTTTAAGTACCATTTTGTGAACTTCTAGGAGTCTGAAAAGTTGCCTCAAAGTCCTTTAATTATGAAAAATCCTTATTTGAAGATGTAACTCTATGAATGTCTTCAACAAGTTTCTTTGACTTGGCCATCTTGTATTATTTAACTAAACATCTATAATTTAATACTCTGCTTCAGCTTCCTCTAAATGTCCCATAAATGTGATAAGCATTAGGACAGGAGCAAGAAGATCACTTTCTTTATTACATATGATGAATCAAACTTGCAAAGTCACAGCACAAATACTCCCAATGAATGCTAGTTCTGTGGAAGAGGTGCATCTCACCTTTTGAAGTCAAAACTTTCTTCAGTGGTTGTTTGTGGCAGATTTTCCAGGTTTATATCACTATTCGTATCCCTTACTGCCATGTGGGTATTTTTACAGCAGTAATATCATAGCAGTCGTGTATCCATCACTGGAAGATCTTAACAAGTCATTCTGTTCTTTGGGTCCAAGTGCTTTCGATTCTCTTTTTTTTTTTAACTCAAAGTCACTTGACCACTGAGCCACACCCCAGCCCTATTTTGTATTTTATTTAGAGACTGGGTCTCACTGAGTTGCTTAGCACCTCCCTTTTGCTGAGACTGGCTACGAACTTGAGACCCTCCTGCCTTAGCCTCCTGAGCCACTGGGGTTACAGGTGTGTGCCACCGTGCCCAGCTAGTGTTTTCATTTCTAACATGAAGTGTGCTATCATGACAGCATCTATAGACCCATTCTCCACACTTTCCCTGGTATTCCATGTCCTGGGATCTTTTGGGATTGCATCTAGTTGGAAGCTCAGACAAAAACAAAAACAGAAACAAATAAAAGCATGATAACTGCAACAAAGAAAACAAGGAGATGAGGCACATAATAATGGAGTCCTATTTCAAATCCCTTTTATGAAGAAATACCATTTAAATTGATTCAAAAGAGCTAAGTAGAAGGAAAAGAATATAGAAAAAAGAAAGCCAGGTAGAAGCAACAAATGAGCAAAGTCCTTGAGGCTAGAAAGAGCCTTGGGTGTTCAAGTTGCAGAAAGAACAACAATGTGCCTGGAGCCGGGCAGTAGGAGGTGATCGTGGACAGCATGGCGGGGACCTTGTTGTTCCAAGCCTTACAAGCCATTTTTCAGATCTGGAGTTTTATCCAGTGTTCAGTAGGAAGACATATGTGGGAGCATGGCACAGTTTCAGCTTTGGACTCAACACTGACTTCTGAGCTTCAGTGTTTCTGGTGTGTTCTCAAGAGCCAGTACAGGTTCAAGGCTGTAGGGTCAGAGGCCTGTCAGCTCCTGCATGCCCTACTGCACAGTGGTTAAGAACTCATGGTCCAGGCACACTTGGAAGACAACCTCTTCTCTACCACCTTCTAGCTATGTGACCTTAAGCAAGTTACTTAAGTCCTCAAAATCTCAGTTTCTTCCTAAAGAAAATGAAAATAATGGGACTTACCTCAAACTTTTAAAGAGTAAAGTGAGGAAATGGATGTGAATTCCTTAACACAGTTCCTAGCACACACTAACCTTAATAAACATTAGTTATTATCATAGAGCAGGAAGGGATGCTAAAGGCTTTGTGGAATAGTTCAGAGGAAAATAAGGTCATGCTCTGTATTATGACATTTCAGTCAACAACAGACTGCATATAGCAGCAATAGTGGTCCCCTAAGATTATATGTTACCTAGTATCACTGGGTAATGCCCTAACGGTCTTAGTGAGAGGAAGTACTCTCCATGATGTTTGCACAATGAAATTGCCTAACAATGCCTTTCTCAGCATGCATTGCCTTAATTAAACAGTTTCATGAAATATGGATTTCAGAGTTAGGCAAATCATATTCATGCATTTAACAAACTTATAATGAGGGCCTATTTTGTCCATGGCTGTATATTGCTGACAGTGATGAAAAACTGAGGCCACATTCCCCTTTTCAGGGAATGGGAACACAAACATATCTAACCATAACATGGTGCGCTATGTGTAATTGGAGATGTAGGGATAGGATATTATAAATGCACAGGAAAGGGGTGCAGAAGACTGGGGTTGAGGGTTAACAATGTCCTAAAGTAAGTGGTAACTGATCCAAGTTTTATGGGATGAGTTGAGACAGGTGAAGGGCATCCAGGCAGAGAGGACCACAAGCTCAAGCTCAGAAACAAGAAAAGCAGCATAGAGTACCAGAGGGGGACCAGATGCTCTCTGGGAGAAGTACATGGGCTATAAGGATGTGGGATAGGTGGCTGAGGAAAGCTGGACAGGGGCCAGATCACAGAGGGCCTTCTATTATAAGCCAAGGAACATGGAGTTTATACCCTAGCCAATGACAAACTATTAGAAGATTTCCAGCAGCAGGCCATCCTAATCAGATTTGAATTTTACATAGTTTACTCTGTTTCATATACAACCATGCAACTAACTGGCAAGAGTAGAATAAAGGGGAACAGTTAGGAGGCAATGACAGTAAACCAGGCAAGGAATAGACAGTGTGACCCTGAAGTAGGACATTATGGCTCAAGATGGAGAAGATGAGGCAGAAGTTTAAAGTGTATTTAGCAGAATAAATTGGCAGAACATGATGAGTTAGTTATCAGATGCAGAGATGGTAAGGACCAGAGAAGGGTCAAGAGTGACTAGAAACTACTAGTTTTGATGCCTGGGCAGATGGCAGACACAGAAACTAAGAGAGTTTATAGGGTATGCTGTGCTGTATATCCTTCAGGTTGGGAGCCATCATTTCCCCAGCCTCAGGAATGGTGACTGCTCTGGCTCATGGCTGAGTTCTCTTTGGCCCAGAGGAACTGCTTTGCTTAAGGTTTAGCCTCCTTGGAAGGGGCAGCCCATATTCAATGAGTGGTTGATGTGGGGCACAAAAGCCAGTTCCTCAATTCAGGAAAACCCTGAAGGACCATTCCAGCCCAAGAGCTCCCTGAAGGGTCAGCTGAGGCCCCTGTTGTGTCTGCATCACAGGCACACTTTTCCCTGTGCCCAACCCTGCTCTGCCACTTGCCTAATGGTAGTGTTCTCTATAGTTCTCCTCAATAAATGTCTTGGATGCAGATACCTGTTCAGAGTCTTTTTCTGGGAATCAGAACTGAGACAGAGGG
This sequence comes from Xerus rutilus, assembly GCA_028644305.1. Lineage (NCBI taxonomy): Eukaryota > Metazoa > Chordata > Mammalia > Rodentia > Sciuridae > Xerus > Xerus rutilus. The sequence goes on from CM053408.1 coordinate 48,651,114, forward strand.
GAAGACATTCAGTTTTGGGTGAGCTGAATGAGGTATATCTATAAGATCTCCAGAGAGAGGTGTTTAGTTGGCCTTGGATATCTAACCCAAAAGCTTCAGGGAGAGCTATGACCAGGAAATAAAAGATCTGGGAGTTATAAGCATATTGTTGGTATTGGTCCATAATCCCTTACCTACAGTTTTGAAGGAAAATTAAAAAAAAGAAGAGTTTCGGTGGCAAAACCTGACCAGAACTAGGTCTTTTTTGATACAAAAATATAGCCTGAACCTATGTGAGGATCAACAGCTCCTTTAATAAAATCATATTTAGAGTAAATATTTCAGTTTTGCTACAGAAATATCCATATATCTGCTCTTCTAGACACTACTGGAACTAGTACATAATTTTTCAGTATATTTCCCCATTACCTTTCCAAAATCTGAGCAATTCTAAATTCTGAAGTCATCTAACCCCAAGGGTTTCCAATAAAGGATTATGAGACATGTAACTGGGTGCATGAAAGAGGGTATGATCACCTAGAGAGAAAGTGTAAACAAAACTGAAGCAAAACCATTTTGGGCTAGTCAAAGGAAGAATGGTCAACAAAAAAAGAGAAGGAAGCCGGGCGCGGTGGCTCACGCTTGTAATCCCAGCACTTAGGGAGGCTGAGACAGGAGAATCACGAGTTCAAAGCCAGCCTCAGCAAAGGCGAGGCGCTGAGCAACTCAGTGAGACCCTGTCTCTACATAAAACACAAAATAGGGCTGGGGATGTGGCTCAGTGGTCGAGTGCCCCTGAGTTCAATCCCCAGTACCAAAAAAAAAAAAAAAAAGAGAAGGAATTTTGTAGGGAATGTTCATAAGGAATGTTCTGGTTAATGAGGACAGTGCAGAGTCATGGAGGCCAAAACAGAGAACTTCAGGAAAGAGGAGCACAACCAGTGCAGCAAGGGTCTAAGAGCCAGGAAGTTGGCAACTGGTGGTTGGTGGATGGTCATGGTGAGAGCAGTTTCACAAGTGTGGTGGGGGCAGAAGCTCCAATGAGATGGCTTGTGGAATAACTGGGGAGTGAGGAGGGAGATTATACAGCTGCTCGATGGATAAAGGCCTGCTGTTTCATTTTTTATTTTTTAAAAATGTTTGTACTGAGGATTAAACTCAAGGGCACACGACCACTGAGCCACTTCCCCAGCCCTACTTTGTGTTTTATTTAGAGACAGAGTCTCATTGAGTTGCTTAGTGCCTCGCCATTGCTGAGGCTGGCTTTGAACTTGAGATTCTCTTGTCTCAGCCTCCCAAAGTGCTGGGATTACAGGCATGCATCACCATGCCCTGCTAGGCCTGCTGTTTTAGCCAGAAGAAAGCCTTGGTTATGTTTATAGGAAGGAAGGGAGGAGCAAAAATGACATGTTGAAGATAAAGGGGAAAGAGATAGAGGAGATAAGACCCTAGAAGAAGGCAGGAACCACTCAGGTGCTTCTCGGCCTGGGATTCAAGGAACATGAGAAGGTCGAGGGCTGGTCTTGAGCTGGAGAACTCCTCACCTTCTGAGGTTAGAAGAAATGAGAAAGGGATTAGAAGTGGCAATTGGGTAGATGGGAAAAGATCTTCATCTTTTCCTTATATTTGTAAGGTTGACCTCTGTTTTCCCATTGGAGCAAATTAGGTCCTCTGTTGAGAGTGACAGGGATGTAAGTTGAAAACAGGTCTCAAAGGAAAGAGGTGATAGTTTGGTATGAAGAGAGGGAGCTGACTAAGAAAAATTAGAAAGATGAATAAGTACTGGTCTAAAGTTAGAAAACTTGCAGGGGCATTAACTGACAGCAAGGTATGGTTTCCCCTCCCCTCAACTGTATGCACAGAGATGTTAATTAAACAAAATAAAATATCTATGTAACCACTAAAAGTTTCACCATGCATATTTAATGACAAGGGAAAATGCTTAAGAAATGTTATACCAGATACTGTAGGCACGATCCTCAGGACCCCTGGGCATTCATCTCCACAGCTCCACAGCTCAATTCTGAGAGGCTGCTTGCTGTGAACACCTGCAACTCTCTGCCTGAGGCCTTCCTCTGGCCAGGAGAATGCTAGAAGTCAATGCTAAGGGAATGCTCATCAATTCCCAGGGCAATAATTGCTCCCGCCTCCCACATCCCAGCTCTAACCACTTGCTGATGGGAAATTGATGGTTAGTAACCTTAGCTTCCTCAGCCTTCCAAAGGAGAATTTTGAGATGTTTTTTATAGTCAGAATTTCCAAGATTTCTCTAGCAGAGCTCAGTTCCAGTTAGAACACAGTGCCAACTGAATTAATTATATACACTTTATTGACTTCCTTTCTATGGTGACTTTTTTGAAGGTTTCAAGTTCTTCAGCATTCCTCCCATGAAGTGGTTGGGTCAGCATCCGCTCCCTTTGGGCATGTGACTGCTTTGACTTAAATAGTAAAGCAGAGCCAGGCGTGGTGGCTCATGCTTGTAATCCCAGCACTTAGGGTGGCTGAGACAGGAGAATCGCCTCAGCAACAGCAAGGCAATAAGCAACTCAGTGAGAACCTGTCTCTACATAAAACACAAAATAGGGCTTGGGATGTGGCTCAGTGGTTGAGTACCCCTGAGTTCAATCCCTGGTACCAAAAAAGAAAAAAGTAAAGCAGAAGTGACCCTAAGTGATTTTCAAGGCTGTATGATAAAAGATCATCAGCTTATGCAAGTTCTCTGGGACATTCACTACTGGGGAAACCAGACACAGGGTGACAAGTCTGATGACAGTGAAGTTGCTGTGCTAGAGAGCTAGCATGCAGACTTTTAGGTCAATCCCAGATCCACTGCCAGCCATGTGAATGGCCATGCTGAACATCCAGCCCAGCAAGGCTTTCAGATGCACGCAGCCTATTATGGTTTAGATATGAGGTGTCCCCCAAAAGCTCATGTGTAAGAAAGACAATGCAAGAAAGTTTAGAGGTGAACTGATTAGGTTATGAGAGCCTTTGATAGGGATTAACAGGGTGGTAACTATAGGCAGATAGGGTGTGGCTAGAGGAGGTGGGTCACTGGGAGTATGCCCTTGGGGGCACACTTTTGTGAGCTGAGTTTAGTCTCTCTTTGCTTCCTGTTGGCCATGTCCTAAGCCACTTTCCTCCATCATTCTCTTCTGCCATAATGTTCTGCCTTACCTGGAGCCCTGAGGAATAGAACTGGCTACCCAGGGACCTAGACCTCTGAAACCATGAGCCCCCAAATAAATTCTCCTACTCTAAGATTGTTCTTGTCAGGTCTTTTGGTCTCAGCAGTGAAAAAGCTGACTAAAAGACAGCCCCAGCAGATATCTCACAGCTGAGCTCTTCCCAAACTCCTGATACATAAATCTTATGCAAAAAAACATGGTGGATGTTTGAATGCACTAAAAAGTAATTTGTTACATAGCAATAGGAACTGGAACATCTCCCTTCCATGTGGCTCTTGCCCACTTTCCCACTTGTCTTTCCTAGAATCGCCTTAAAAATAAATTACACAGGAGTTGGGGAGGTAGCTCTGTGGTGGAGCTTTCACCTAGCAAGTGTAAGGCTCTGGGTTTGATCCCCAACACTACAAAAACAAATAAATAAATACAGGGACTCAGTATCTGTTGTCCAACCTCTTCCTCTCTGCCAAAGCCCCCGCTTCCCCAGTCTCTGGTAACCACATTTTTTCTCTTTACTTCTGAGATCAACTTACTCAGAGTCCATATATGAGTGAGATGAAGTATTTGCCTCTCTGTTCCTGGCTTACTTCACTTAACATAATGTTCTCCAGGTTCATCTGTTTTGTGGCAAATGACACAATTTCTGTTCTCACCACATAGAAATGGTAATGCTTGAGGTGATGGATATGCTAATTACTCTGATTTGATCATCACACAAAGTATACATGTACCAAAACATCCTGCTGTGCCCCATAAATATATACACTTATTATGTGACAATTAAAAATGAAAATGAAAAACAGATGATGTGCATTGGATCTTTAGTTCAGGATTTGTCCCTGGACAACTCAAACCAAGAAAAACTATGTTACAGAAGAATAATTATAACCTCAACCATGAAAAACAATACTGGGGGAGGGGGAGAAGAAATAAATAAAAATATTGATATAGTTAATCTCTATGTCAGTGATATTGAGGTTGGTTTTTGTTTTTAGTATTCTTGCTGTTTATTTTCCTAAAGTTATAAACTATGTATGCATTACTTTTGTCAGAAATAAATGGTTTTATAAAACATGGGAGAATGAGTAATGTATTTTGTAAAGATTTTACTATGAAAATCAAAATTCAACAGCATTCATAGTTAAAAGAAAAATTTGTGTTCTGAAATTTTGTGGTGGAACTCCTGCTGCTAGCTTACTGGGCCCTCCTTGTCTTCTCTGGACAGAGATTCCAGTGTCATGTGACCCACACTGACCAATCACAGCTTGCTGCCGGGAGGCACTCTGTATGAGCCCAGAGGATCCAATCCATCATCTGGCCAAGGCCCAACCATTGTCTGTCTAGAATCTAAAATGCAGTGCTGTGGTCACACGACCATTGGATATGTAAGGCCTGGTAAAGTCAGGACTGGAACTGGCCCGTGCTGGACTGGCACCACATGAAGTCAAGTCATATGGAGAAACAGAAACCTTGAGAAATAGAGGACTCTGACCTGCCACATGGAGAGTGGGGCAAATGAAGAGAGAAATTCTGATGAAAATCCCTTGTGCATGCATGTGCATGAGTGAGTGCATGTAGGGAATGTTCCACCAGGCTTGGCTGTACCTTCCAGAGAATCTCTCCACTCTTCATAATCCCCATCTTCTCAGCCTCGTTTAAGTGGTGGCTTTTCTTGGTAATCAGTAGAATCTGATCCGAACAAGTGCATGTCCCATGGCCAAAAAAAAGCTGAAGTTACACTAATGCTGACATTAATATTAACACTGATGCTTGCAACTAGGATATGTTATTCATATCCCTATTTTACATCTGAGGCAGCGGCGCCACAGGGATGTTGGGTAGGCCATGGCCCCATGGCTGGCAAGTGTGGGGCAGATCCCTGAATGGGCAGTTTCAGCAGAGGCCAAGTGCTTTACCTGGCTATGGTTGCATCCTATATTAGCCTACACACTCTAAGTGGGGGTCTGAGGACATGGCTTTTTATGGATGACTCATTTCGGGGTGACAGCAAGTTGGCAGCTGCATTTCAATACCAACATGTGCACAGTTCAATAATTGGCAAAACCAACCTGACCCAGTATTTCATTTTTTCTCTCGATGCTTACATTTTTCAGCAGTGTTTATTCATTTTCTCCCTGTGATCTGACTAGCAAGCACAATAAAACTCAGAAATAGAATAAAGGGAAAGTAAAAACTGTGAAATATCATAGGTTCCAAGACAGAAAGACAGCAGAAAGCTAAGGGTGGGTACAGCTAGCCTCAGTCAGACTAAGGTGAGCTTATAGCCTGAATTTAAGGGAACCAGGAGGAATGCATCAATACTTTCACTACCATTCTTGCATTTGACCCTTACCACAACCTGGTGAAGTGAATATGATTAAGTTGATTTTAGGGGGCAGGGAGTGAGACTCAGAGAGGGTAAGTGATTTGCTAAAGCACACACAGCAAATAATGGCAGAGCTGAGATTCTAAATCCTGTGCCATTTCTATTTTAGGACACTACCTCTTTAGTCTGGTCCAGTATACATTTGATTTTTCTCTGCCTTCTAATCAGATGAACAGAACTGTGAGCTGCAGTAACCAATCTGACTCTAACTGTATTAAAAGAGGCTGTTTTTAGTATAAGCCTCAAATTATGCCATCTAGTGACCAACTGCCTCATTCACTAACATGTCAGGCTATTTATATCAGTTTCTTATATAAGCTCACATTTTCTGAACTTACCAATTTTTAAATTGAGAGCTATCCAAATCAGATGTTAAGAGAGCTTCCCTGTCCATTACCCCCTCACAAACTCGTCACCAGGCCATGATTCCTACAGACACACCCCCTCAACAAGAAAGGACAGAGTAGACGAAAGGGCTGCTGAGCTCCCACCTGATGGCACCTATCCTCTAAGCAGCTGGAGTGGTTCATCTTTTGCAGGGTAACCATAACATTTTGGAGTTAAATGTTTTTGCAAGGAACAGAAATAGAATCTCAAAAATATGTAACATTAGGTGGTGAAGACAGAAATTTCTCTCCAAGATTTGTAATGAGAAGATAGGTAATCCACATAAATAATGAGCCCAGCATTTTTATAGACTGAAATGAGGTCAGTCATTTGTAAAGATATGTCATTTCATACTCCAGCAGCTCCCTGGGCCTTTAAAAATGCGGCGCACGGCCGTGAGCCAACGCTTGCACAGGACTGCACATCTTTTAATCCTGCCTGGAAGTCAGCCCTGAAAGCAGTGTATTTAACAGGGGACATCAGTGGCTCACAAATGTTCAGGAAAAGACAAGAGCCAGCTGACATGAACGTTCAGGAAAAACAGAGAATGTGAAGAGCGCCTTTCCAGCCTTTCCCCAACAGTAACAATGAAGAGGAGACAGCCTGGAGGAACTGTGCGGGGAGGAGTCACCAGTCCCTGGGAACACAGTTGCTACATGTCCATAGCTGCTGCTTTAAGACTGAAGAGGTTCTAGGGTCCTCTGACATCCATAGCAGCACGAGCCATGTAAGTACAACTTTTGAGAGGCACATGTTAAGCCCTGAGTAATATGGCCCTCACCTCTGAGGCCCCAAGATCCTAACAATACTGAAAAGTCTTTTAAGAATGGGAAAGTATATGGGGTAGGTGTGGAATAGTGGGGAATAGTGGGGAAAGCACAGACTCAGCCCCTGAGGGCTTCACTTCGAGATCCTGCCTGCAGGGGTCACAGGTGTGGTGACAGCCCTGCCCTCACAGAGAATCTCCCTGTGATCTCAAACCCTCACAGCAAAATTTTCCTCAAAGAATTGTAAGGATCTGAGCTCACGGCAGGGCATTTCTGGAACATTCTAGGAGGCTTAATGGACATCAGTGCCTTAATTATGATTATGTGAGGCATTCTTGATCACTCCTGGATCTCACTGGAGGCCAGAGTTGGGTCTCCAGTGTGCAGATATGGCTCTGGGGTGTCTTCTTCTTTTCTGAGGAGGTGGTGCTGCTGGCTCTGAAACCTTGGCATTGTTGAGCTTTAAACACCAGGCTTTGTCATGAAGGGAAGCAAACTCTGGCTTGGGCCACACAGAGGGCCACACAGAGGTGCATTTCTTGACTCAGAGGCCCAAGTATGAATTACTGAGTTCCAAAAGTCCATTTTCTGGTCCACGCTCAGACTTTAGGACTAGGCCTAAAGTCTACCTAGTCCATACCAGGCACTAGGGCTGGGGCCAGGGAATAGCACAGACAATCAGGCCTGACCCTCTTCCAGTCTGCTGTCTAATGATTTGTTTGTGTGTGTGTAGAAGGGGTGGGGTGACAAATAGGAATTAAAGAAGTTAGACAGGCTAACAGATCCTGAGTCAGTCTGCTGGGTATAAATGCCTTAGCTTCCTCATCTTTAAGCTGGGGCTAAACCTGACTGGATTGTTGTGGGGATTAAATGAACTAATATCTAATGAAATCACTAGAAGGCCATGTAAATGATTACAGTGGTGCTGAATCTTACTCAAGGGGATGTTGACAGAGTCCAAGGGTTGGGGGAAGGTCTCTGAAGAGCATCACTTAAGCTGCTAGCTAAAGAATGAGTAGGAGAGGGAGAGTCAAGTGGCTTTTATTCCAGGTAGCACAACTGTCAAATAAATGATGGCTTTAAGGGGCAACAGTGAAATCATTTTTGTTGTTCTGTGGAAACATTGTCATGAATGAGTAAGTACTCTCTCCCTGGGTGGCATTGTGCTTCCCACCCTCTCTCCTCCAGAAGCCCATTTCTGGGTAAGAGAAGAATGACCGGGGAGAAACCAAGTGATCCAGACACCAAGCATGTAGCCTAGACTGAAGGTCAGAGGCCCCCAAGGAAGCCATGGGTGACTATTGGGAATGTGATTTAGTAATGGATTCACAGAGAAGATGAAGCTAGAAAGATGAGGCAGTGGTCACCAAGCAGAGAAGGAAGGCAGAGGGGGCATTTTATTGTAGGTCAAAGGATCCATGTGGACAAAAGCCCAGAGGTATGGCACAGATGGCACATTGGAATATTCATGAGGAGTGACAGGTGCCTGGACCACATGGGTTCAGGCAGTGATGCACAGAGGTGGGAGCAGAAGCAGCTGGAGTGTAGGGCCCACTTGGTCATCCTGGAGGGTTTTGAAAGCCAGGCCAAAAATAGGGATTTTATCCTGGAGAGAGTTTAAAAGGAGCTCCCTGGCAGTAGTGTAGAGAGATGAACTGGAGGCAAATGAGACAGGAAGCAGAGCGAGGAATTGGGAGACTGCTGCCCAGATCCAGGCATGACAACAAGAGGGACTGAACCATAATAATGGAGTGCAGAGTGAAGAAGGAAGGATGGAAACCAGAGGTGTGTCCTACAGCATTTAGTAACTGGTGAGTTGAGGAACGACTCTAGGTCCTGATGGCGCAGTTGAATGAATGGTGAATTATCCCACAGTGTGGAGCAGGAATCACGCATGGTTACCTGTTAGTAATTCACTGCTGTGTGACAAATACCCCCAAACTCACTGGCTTAAAACAACTAATAAACATCTTCTCACAGATTCCATGGCCCAGGAATCCAGGCATGGTTTAGCTGGGCACTCTCACAAAACTCCTATTAAGGTAGCATCCACTCTCACAGGTTTCCATGGGTTGTTGACAGGCCTCAGGTCCTTGTCACCTGCTACCTGGAGTCATCAGTTCCTTGCCACGTGGGTCTTTCCCTAGAGAAGCTCACAACAGGGCAGTGGATTCCCTCCAAAGCAAATCAAGGAGGGGGGGTGTCAGTCTTTTTGTTATTCAATCTCAGAAGTTACATCCTATCATTGTTCCTGTATTATAATAATTAGAAGTGAGCAACTTGGTTTAGCCCATACTTAAGGGGAGGAGATTTGATGAGGACATGCTTGTTAGAAAGTAGGGGTCAGCCGGGTGTGGTGGCTCAAGCCTGTAATCCCAGCACTTAGGGAGGCTGAGACAGGAGAATCGCGAGTTCAAAGCCAGCCTCAGCAACGGCGAGGCGCTCAGCAACTCAGTGAGACCCTGTCTCTACATAAAACACAAAATAGGGCTGGGGATGTGGCTCAGTGGTCAAGTGCCCCTGAGTTTAATCCCCAGTACCAAAAAAAAAAAAAAAGAAAGAAAGAAAGTAGGGGTCACTGGGGACTATCTTAGTGGCTACACTGTGATATTTGCCTTTGGAGATAGTACTCAGTTTGATAGTGCCTGACTTTTCAAAAGTTAGAAGTAGATACAAATTTTTATGTGAAATCTTCCACTTATTAAATATTGGCCATTAACCCAAAACTTTTTATGTGCTATTAGTCAAATAAAACATCTCTCTCAAACATGACCCACAGAACCCCATTATGAAATTTCTAGTATAGGAACCACAGTGGAAGGAGTAGGATTGGAGTGGAGTGGGGAACAGAGTTTAGAGTGTTTGATAAAGAGAGGACAACCAAGTCACTATTAAAACAGTGACAGCTTGGGAAGTATGAATGCCAATCATTTGATCCAGATGTCTGTATTCATATAAATTCTACAGTCATATTGATAAAAAAATGACTTGTTTTCATTAAAGACAAGACTTTGATCCATGATCTGACAGCTGCACATCTATATAAAATGAGACACTTTGACA
>CM053408.1:48661380-48695788 GCA_028644305.1 Xerus rutilus
GCCTTGCTCTTCCCATTGAAAGTTCTTTGGTTTTTGCCTTCCTTTCCTTCTATTTTTCTTCTTTCTTGATAAACACTAGGAAGAGTTAATATTTTTCTTCTTTTTAAATTTTTATCCACGGGCCTCTGCAACATCTTTAATTTAGAAATGAAATACCTTTAATTTGATTTGGATTTGTGATGCTTTACAATTATATGATATAACTCCAGTCCCTCATTTTGGATTTCTACCACTGCTTTTTAACCATCCCCATGTATTTACATTTCAGCCCTGTCCCCATGGCTTTAACCTTGCTGCTTCTCCATTAATTTACAGGATTCTGCTTCATGGAGTGGCTGATAACTCATCAGCCAGTCACAATTCCATTAGCTCTCCTCTCCTGGGATCCAGGAAAGGAACTGAGGTTAGACGTGACTGATCCCATGATCCCAACTGAGCCACTGACAGCAAATATTTTACATGTCAGAAAAGCTGTTGGGTAAAAATTGCTGTTAGTGTTTATACAAAGATATGATGAAAGAATTGAAAGCTAGATTTTTTAAAATCTATAAATTTGCACAATTATTTGGCCGGGCTATTTTGTCTCTCCTTTTAATATAATAAAAGTAAAGTGTTTACATCTGGTTAATTTAACAACTTGGCAAGTAACTACAGGTTAGAGGATCCAAATGTCACAATTGTTTGGTTTTTTTTAATGTATCCCATTTGTGGTCACAGATTTACCTTTCTACTAATTTAATATGAAATTATTTACATTTTATCCACACATAAGATTGATGGTTAGAAGTCAGCCAAGAGTAAGCTAGGAGTTCATGGGAAAATCTAATTTTCAAAACTGTGTTGGAGCTAATTTGCAAAAAGAATAACCCACATGCAGATTATTGAAGGTTAACTGTATACTCTCCAAAGAGCAAAGCACAGGTTAATGATTCCTACTGAGAGAGAGAAATCTCTGTTTCTGTGTTTCAGGGATATTAATATATTATCTCAAATTCTTACAATAAATGCCCAAGGTAAGCATTATTATCATGTTTTCTAGATGAGGAAACTGAGACCCATAGAAGCTAAGTGATGCACCCAAGGCCAGTCATTACTGACAAAGCCATGACTTGAAATACTTGGACTTATCCACTACACAACAGTATCTTCGGGGGGCATTCATTTGTCTATTCAATCATTATTGTAATGTATAAAGAAGTGCCCTGATTGTGGGGCAGAAACAATTTGAATAAAGAACAGGTTAGAGGTTAGTGTCCTTATTACAAATAGTTTTAATAGCCAAGCATGAGAGAAAACTATGACTTAGTAGAGACCCATATCTTATAAAAAACAATAATTTTCTAAAATTAAGGTTCCCCAGTCAATAGGGACAGTCTGCCAGGAGGTCTCAGATGGGTCTCTATGTCAGTTGCAGCTGTAACATCTCTCTCTGTGTGTATGCTGAGCTGCTTCAGATGTTAGGCTAAAAAAAGAGTGATTTTTCTTTGATATGTGAAGTTCAAAGGGACTTTGTTAGACTATCTGTTGAATAATAGTGTTCAGGTGAAAAGAATTCTGTTTGCTGGTGAACTGTGGCCCCCACCCAAATTGCAAATATTTGGGCAAAATCAGGAAAGCACAAAATGGCAAAGTAGCAATGAAAGGAAAGGAACCGCCTAGGAGTCTGGAAATGGACTCTGATGCCCTTTGGTTTTATTGTATAATCAGCATTTAAATCAGGCCAAGACAAATAATATTCAGAGTAGTAGTATTTTATCTCTTGATCATATGTACAGGCTAGATAGCCACTCAGCTCAAACAAAATATAGTACTCAGAGTTCTTTTTAAAGAGAGATTCCACTGATGATCTTTATTACTATTATTAATTTTAAAAGAGAAAAGTCATTCCCATCCCCCTCATACTTACACTTCCATGTTGTAAAATCTCTCCCTTCAGAGGATTAGGGATGAAGATATTCCATAAAATGTTCCTTGCAGTAGAATAAGGTGTTGGGAAGGCTGCTGACCCCATAACTCTAGAGTAGGGAAAGGCAGTAGGTAGAGTAATGGCCCCTCAAAGATGTTCATGTTTTAGAACTTATGACTCTGTTACCTCACATGGCAAGAGGTACTTTGAAGAGATGACTAGTCAAGGACTGTGAGAGGAGATTTTCTGGATTATCCAAGTGGGCCAATCTTATTACCTGAGTCCTAAAAAGTGAAGAACTTTTCCCAGCTGTGGTTAAAAATGATAGTGGGGGAAAAGTCAGAGTGATGCTGCATAGCTAACTTGGAAGATGGAGAAAAGAGACCACAAACCGAGAAAGGTGGTCACCCTATAGAAGTGGAGAAGCCAAGGGAGTAGATGCTCTGTGAGAGCATCCAGAGAGAAGTTCAGCCCTGGCAGCAGCTCAGTTTTAGCCCAGTGAGACCCATGTCAAACTTCTGGCATACCGAACTGTAAGACAATATATTTGTGTTATGTAAAGTTGCTAAGTCAGTGGTAATTTATTGCACCAGCAAGAGGAAATGAAAACAGAAGAGAACAAATAAAGGTGGTTAAGGAACCCAACCCTTTTATTAGCATGTCCTCCTACCATTGCCCCTGATTCAACCAGGAGTAGGATAGTTAGGAAGAACACCTAAGTCATTTCTAGCTTCTCAGAAAGGGCCAAAGCCTATTAAGTCTTTGTTACTTCTATTCATCTATTAAGTTGGGTTTTTTGTTATTGTTGTTTTATACTCACTAAGAAATGAACTGAATGCTGACGTTTTAGAGATTATTTCTTTGCCTTTCCTCTATCTGAAGACCTATAGGATGATTGTATGCCTTTTTTTTTTTTTTTTTTGGTACCAGGAATCGAACCTGGAGCACTTAACCACTGAGCCACATCTCCAGCCCTTTTTATGTTTTATTTTGAGACAGGTTCTTGCTAAGTTGCTTAGGGCCTTAGTAAGTTGCTGAGGCTGGCTTTGAATTTGCAATCCTCCTGCTTCGGCCTTCTGAGCCGTTGCTATTACAGGTGTGTGCCACCACGCCTAGCCCATAACGTGATTTAAATGTTAATCAAAAGGTACCCTTTTTAATTTTAAGGAAATCTACCCTACAGCCAAGCGTTAATCTTACTTTAACACTGATGGCTTCAGCTGGACTAAACAATACAAAACCAAGCAGAATTCATTGGGTCCACAAACTATTATTATTATCACTATAACAAACACAAAATTGGGTACTTTCCAATTTATTATCAGTTTTGCTAAAAACAAACCTTGTGCATTTTCCACTTATGAGCACATTAAGGGAAAAGCATTTGGTCTGAGGCCCACATGAAAATTATGGGCAAATTAATAACTGGATAGGTCCTCATATCACAGACCTTTCTGAATTGAACAAAACCAAATTTTCTGACTCTTCCACTTAAATAAATCAAGCTAACATCTCATCTGAAGATTATCTTCTATCCTTTATATTAGAAGTAGGAAGGGAAAAACTGCTTTTATTTTGTACTCACAGTCTATTATTTCAGCCACCACTGAGAACTCTCTAAACATTCTCTCTCAGTTACTCCCTCTCTTTCTTGTTCATCACAACACACCTTGCTCCAGAGGAAATGCCTGAACTTTATTTTCTGCTGGCAAACACTAAATGATCAAAAATTAAATATGTATGGACCTTACATAAAGCTTCAGATCATTCATTTGGCTTTGCAAAGGGCAGGTTTACCACAAAGCTGATGAAGCCTAAGCTACAGGCATCTCTCAGGGTGGGGTCTTACGCATGCTTCCTTCCAAGGCCCCACGTGACACATTTGCACAGTTACAGTTTTTTGAAAAATTTGCAAAAGTAAAATACTTTGATTGCAATTGGGTAAGACCATTGTCTCTTTCCTCTTGGACTTCCCATCTCACACTACAGTCTGTATTAATGGAGACATAAGTATTTGGGGAATCTGGTTAAGGGGAAGAATTGGGAACATTAAGTTTTGGTTTAATGGGCCATAATTGCTTTCTTACATAGTTAAGCTAATTGCAGCTAACCCCATATAAAAATGGCTTCTGGACACTCTCCTAGCTGTTGGGTCAACTTAGAAGAGTTTCTTTATATATTTTTTTTTAATATTTTTTTAGTTGTAGATGAATGCAATATCTTTATTTTTATTTATTTGTATGTGGTGCTGAGGATCGAACCCAGTGACTCACGCATGTGAGGCAAGCGCTCTACCACTGAGCCACAGCCCCAGCCCCAGAGTTTCTTTATATTAAAGAACTAAGATCAGAGGCCATCTCAGGATAAGAAGGGCCCTGTAAGCCCTAGCACTGGAAGTACGTGAGGACACCAAAAACACAAGGTTTGCAATGTTCAGAGCCAGAAGCTGTTCTGTGGAAAATTCTTCCAAGTATCAGATATGTAAAATTGTAAACAAAATATTTGGTTCTCATCAATGCCTCATCAAGACAAATTCTCTCCTGTCAGGAATATACTTAATAATACATTATACTTAATTATAAACCCCAAATACATTTTTATGGATATCATCTAAAATAGATTTCATTAAAATTCCTGTTTCTGGTACATAATCTTGTAGCAGCAAGTACATCTATGTGTGAGGATACATGTTTTATACATCTCTATCAATAATATAACACAAATTTTGACCAACCATGCTAGAGGAAGAAAATTCATTTTCTTTTTATAGAAAGCTATGTTATAGCCAAAATATGTACAAAAATGTAATATAAAGACATGTCAGAGAATTTAAAAAATAAAATAACATATATTGGTAATATATTTATGTATTATACATTTATTTATAATTATTTTAAATTAACATGTATAATTTATTTCTTCTTATCCTAAATAAACATCCACCTTTAGATCTAATTTTGCATTGTAATTTTGCACTCTATTTTTAAAAGAGAAGTTTAAATAAACTTCAAGCCCACAAAAGCTAGATCGACTCTGTATCCAATTCTAATCGTTAATTGCCTAAATTTGGGGATTTATGATGAAGGTCTTTATGGTCCTTTGAAAGTTTTTGGTGTGCTTGGTTAGTTTTTGTGTCTAAATGTACTGATAAATTAAGAGAAAACAAAAATTATGATACTTCTGAGTATAAGATTTGTATTTATATCCTGAGCACAAGTGTCAAATAAAGATTAGTTAGCACCCAAGTCCTTTTCTCAGTCTCTGCTTTCAGGGAGACCCAAATTAAGAAATATTGGTTTGCTGGGGTTATATTTGTTTGCTGGGGTTGACATAACAAAGAACCACAAACTGGGTGGCTTCACCAACAGAAATGTACTGTCTCGCAGCTCTGGAAACCAAAAGTTAGATAGAGGTTTCAGCAGGACTGGCTCCTTCTGCAGGCTGTGTGGGAGCATCTGTCCTGTGCCTACCTCCTTGACTGGGCTGGTTGCTAGCAATGGGCAGAGCTTGGCTTGTAGCTGAATCACTCTGGTCTCTGCCTTTATTCTCACATGGTATTTTCCCTTGGTGCACGGCTGTGTTCAAATTCCTCTTTTTCTGAGGATACCAGTCACATTGGAGTAGGGCTCACTCTAATGACTTCATCTAGACTTGTCTACATCTACTTAAACCTTATTTCCAAATAAGGTCACATTCTGAGGTAGATTAAAACTTCAACATATCTTTTTGGGGAGACACATCAACCCATAACAATGTGATAAGTTTTTGTACTTCTCTTCATTATATAGGCAAGCAATGATAGTACCAAATGTGGATGATAATACAGTAAAGTGATTGCTCCTATATGTTCCTGCAGTGAATGTCAATTAGAACATTAGAAACATAGAATTTAAGCTTATACTAGGATGTAAACTCCATAATATCAGTGATCTTGTCTGTCTTCCTCTGCACTGTAATCTCAGCTGCAAAAACAGCTTAGCACATAACATGTACTCAGCGCATATTTGTTTTGAATGAATGTATGATTTTGAAATGCCTATACTAAATGATTATGCCTTGTGATGGTTAGAACACCAATGCAGAGGTAAATGTTAAATACCAGAATCTTTATTTATTTTTTTAGTTGTTGATGGATCTTTATTTTATTCATTTATTATTTATATGTAGTGCTGAGGATCGAACCCAGTGCCTCACACATGCTAGGCAAGCACTCTACCACTGAGCCACCACCCCAACCCAAATACCAGAATCTTGACTAAATAGTTAGGAAGAGTCCTCCCAGCCAGAATATCTTTCCAGAATAATAATATAAGTCTTTATAAAAAAAGTAATAAATTTGGATGGATCTCCATAGAATAATAAAATATATTGACTATAACAGAATTCATACAATGGAACAAAAACTATAATTATTTTTAAGTTAACTATTTAGAAAATAGATGTATATTGTATAGGCATTAAACCACAAATATTTGGTTTACAGTTCCTTCCCCATTAAGGATTTGATAAAAATGTTTATTCTAGCTAAATCTTTTTCACCTTTAAAATTTCAAGTCTTTCCGGGTGTGTTGAGGCATGCCTGTAATACCAGAGACTTGGGAGGAAGAGACAGGAGGATTCCAATCTCCAGTACAGCCTCAGCAATTTAGCAAGACCCTTAGAAACTTTGCAAGACCCTGTCTCAAAATAAAAAATAAAAGGGCTGAGGATGTAGCTCAGTGGTAAAGTACCATGGGGTTCAGTTCCCAGTACAAAAAAAAAAAAAAAAAAATCCAAAAAGGATTCTTTGAGTTAGGTTAGATTAGATTCTCCTATCACTCACTCTCAGATTTCAAAATCTTTTTGTTAGTTATTAGCACATTTGAGCTTAAATAATGATTTATTATTGTTTTAATGCATAGCTTTGCCACTATTATGTGTTCTAGGAAAGCCTGCCTTGTTTATTTTTATCATTATTATTTATTTTATTATTATTATTATTATTTTTTGCTGAAGTACCTCTCAGTGCTTGCTTAATCTGGTATACATATTTGGTGCTCAGTAAATATTTGCTGAATCAACGAACAAATTAAATGAATGAATAAAGGAACATACACAAGGAAGTATAACAAAGTGAACATTTTCTCATCAACAGTCTGATCCACATTCTCTTACTTTGGACCTCACCTGAGTTTTGCTGATCTTCCTGATCAATAGTGTTTATGGCATTATTTGCAGGACTTCATTTTTTTAAATTTTCACTCGAATTTCTCCATAGAAGTTCTTTGCTTTGAGTTTGTTGAAAATAATAGTCTTTATCAATTTTATCACAAAGGAGACTTTGTTCCCCTTCAACAAGCTGTGCAAAAATGCCTACTGTGACTTACTTATTATCAGAGGAAGCTTCCCTTTCTATTTGTGCAACATGGTAGTTTACTAGCCCTTTAATCTGAATTCTTTGGGCCCCTGTCAGTGGCCTCTAGGTTATGGCTACATTGTATGGATGGAAACTAAAGTCATCTCCTTTGAGTGGACAAAGTACCTTACTGATTGGGGTCAGAGCTACAGAGAGATTCCCCAATGAGCAGAAATAGCAAAACAGTGAAACTTCCTTTGTAATATTATGAATTCTTTCTGGCTACCAAAGGGAAAACTGTCTTCTAATTTAAACATCTCAAGTTCACTGCATTAGCAAAACTTTTTTATTATTTCCATTTGGAGGCTATTATGAATAATGGTTTTATTTATTGTTTTAGTTTTGTAAAAAGCTTTATGTTTTTTTAAGATAGTTTACAAGTAGAGATGCTGGGCCATGCATTGAATATATGGACTTTTTTTGGAAGACTCTGAATACAAATTCAAAAGTTTTATAAATAGATATTCATATTTTCTTTAAATGTTTCTATTGTTAAAAATTTAAATATTTAACATTTTAATCTAGAATTTACTTTGGTGGATGGAATGAAGTGAGAAATCTCTTTGGCTTTCATATTTCTAGATACTTGTTCCAACACCATTTATTTGAATAATTTGTCCCTGTCCAAAGGTTTAATAATGTTTCATTATAGCATAATAGATTCTTTTTTTAATTCATTCTTTTTAGATATACAGGCAGTAGAGTGTATTTTGACATGTTATACCATCATAGATGCATACAAAATAGAGTCAAAGTGTGTTTTTCAAAACTAAAATGTATTAGACAAATTTTTCTCAAACATATTTGCTACATTTTATTAACTTGCTGCAAAGACACCAGAAAGATAATGCACAGAAGTGAGCCAGTATAAAAACTGGGGAGCTAGGATTTGAAGTAAAGCTCACAGGTACAGTGCTTTCCTAGCATGCATGAGGACCTGGGTTCCATCCCAGCACTGCAAAATTAAAAATAAAATTGAGTAGTCATATATGGAAGATAGTATGCTTGCATAAGCAAATAACTTCTTTTAAGTAATAAAGATTTCATTTTCATTTTACAAGGTCATAAAATATCATATCCATGTCAATTGCTACAAAGGAAGGATGTGGCAGAATGGTCCATTATCTTAAATGTGCATTATGCTTTTCTGGTTATGTTTTAGAATCATCGTGTCAGTTAATAAAAATAAATGATAGATACTTTGATGGGAGTTAAATTAAACCACTTCCATGGCTTCTAAGACTCCAAACTGTCCTGGATTCTCTCCTATTTCTCTAGCTGCCTCCTCAAGTCTTCTCTTCTGGGTCTTAACTTTCAATGTCGGTGAGCCCTGTGCATTGCTTCCAGAGATAACCTTGCCCGATCCTCTGGCATAACATTCCATGTACCTGCCCACCACCCAAGATGCTTCCCCTGATGTTCAGAGTCTTAGAACAACTGCCCACTCAACAGCTGCACTTGAAATCCAAAATTTTTGACTTAACAGGTCCAAAATACAACTCTTAGTTTCAATTCCCACCCCCACTCCATTCCTAGTCTTCCCCATTGAAGTAATGAGTACTATGATCCAGTTAGTTGCTTCAGAACAAAACCTAGTGGCCAGCCTTGATTCCTTTCTCTTTCTTGCCCTTCACATTCCACCCCTTGGTAAATTATTTTTGTCTATCTCCAAAGTAGAATCTACATCTAATTTCTTCCACCCCACCAGCCTACAATAAGCACATTTTCACCAGCCTAAATTATTAGAATAGCCTTCTAACTGCTCTATCCTGTCTGTTCTCAGCATTGAGACTGGATAGACCTTTTTAACAATGAAATTAGAACACACGCTCATCTTGTCAAAATGGCTGTTCTCAGACTTAAGACAAAACTCAAAGTCCTTTTCTATGGTCTCCAAGCCCTACTGGCTGTATGTCACATTACCTCCATCTTCATCTTCTGCCAGTCTCCACTTCACTCTACTTCAACAACACTGGATCACTTATTGTTCCTCGACTGCACTAAGCCTGGTTGTATATGTGAGTCTGCTTTTATTGTTCCCATCTGCAAGAAATACTCCCTGGTAGATAGCCACTTCCCTCCTGTACTTGATTCAAATACCTGTTCAGACGTTCCTTCATCAGAGGCCTTTCCTGACCTGTGCATCCTACAGTATCCCTCTTTTTCCCTTCTCCATTTCTTAACCCTGTTTTATTTTTATTCAATGCAGACATTATTATCTAATGGTGTATTATATAACAACTTTATTTGTTCTGAAAACCTCACAAGAATCTAAATGCCATGGGGGCAGAGCCTTTGTGTTCACAGATACATCTGTATTACCTAGCATTTTACTTGGCATATAGTAGGTGCTCAATAAATAATTGTTGAATGTCTTAAATCTGCATTATTTTGAAAATATTTAAATATGTATAACAATGTCTTTCTGCTCACACAGTATGTTTTTCCATTTTATCAAGCTGTAATAAATATCTCAATAAAAATTTGCTTTTATTTAAATAAATGAATTATTCATTTAGGCTTTACTTCCAGATGTTTTATATTTTTTGTTACTGTGTATGGGCCCTCTGCATTAATTTTTCTTATAACCATCGCAATTGTTTCTTTAGAAAAGATCATTTAAATAAAAATAAGTGTAAATTAAAAGTTTCTAGCTGAGAATTACAATTATATTGAATACTTTTGATTCTGTTTACTTACATTCAGCCTCTTGTGTTTAATCAATATTCAAATGGCTCATTTGAATTTATAGGTAACTTCATTCCACATTTAATATTTATCTTTTATTTTATTTTATTTTCAATACTGGGAATTGAACCCGGGGCACTCTACTACTGAGTTACAGCCCCAGTCATTTTCAATTTTTTAATTGTGTGACAGATCTTGTTAAGTTGCTAAAGCTGGCCTCAAACTTGTGATCCTCTTACTTCAGCCTCCAAAATCACTAAGATTACAGGGATGTATCACTACACCTGGTTCTATTTCTATTCTTTTTATGGGGGGGGCGGTTATCAGGGATTGAACCCAGAGGTACTTAACTACTGAACCACATCCTCAGCTCATTTTTATTTTTTATTTTGAGATAAGTTCTTGCTAAGTTGTTTAGGGCCTCACTAAGTTGCCAAGGCTATCTATGAACTTGTGATCTGACTGTCTCAGCTTCTAGAACCACTGGAATTACAGGCATGCACCATGGCACCTGGCTATTTCTACTCTTAAAATAATGTCATTGGGATTTGGTTGAATTTATCAAATGCATTTTAAACATCTACAGAAACAATTCTGTTTTTCATATTTGCTCTGATGATTTGATATATTTGTATTAGGGTTCTGTAGAGGAACAGAATCAACAGGAAGGATAATTATAAAAAGGGGACTTATTAGGTTGATTTATGTGACCAGAAGCTGGATAATCCACAATGGCTGTCTATGGGCTGAAGAGCTGGAAGAACAGGTAGCTGAAGCCTCAGAAAAAGAGAGATCAATGGTTCTAACCCTAGTCTGAGACTGAAGACTTCTGGAGAATCACTGGGAGAGTCTGCTTTAGAAGAATGAAGAAGCAAGAGTCCTATATCCTCAATTACTGCAACAATCAAGAACCGGTTCAAGAAGAATCTAGCTTACATCTGCTGCTGTGTCCTTGTTCTTCCAACTTTTATTCCATCCAAGCCATCATCCTATTGGATGGTGCTGACCACACTTAGTGAGGGTCTTCATTTCAGTTGGCTATCCCACATGTCAATCATTCCTAGACTCATTGACATACCCATAAGCCTCTTAATCCTTGTTCTTACTCCAATTAAGTTGACTATTCAAATTAATCATTACAGTATTGTATTATTAGCTTTTGTATTTATTTAATGATTTCTACTTCCCCAACATAAACTACTTGGCTATGGTGGATTATTCTTTTAGATACTGCAACTTACAAATATTTATTTGAACAGTTATAGGCATTTTATGTCTTTCAAATTTCTTGCTCGATATTCTAATTCAGAGTTTTCTTGCTGCCCTTCCTTCCCATTCTTGTCTACCTGCCATGTAACTTACTGTTACTACAGCCCTCATGATTGGCAAACAGATAATAAGGAGAAGCTATTACTTCTCTGCTTCAGAGAATTGCCTCAAAAATAAAAGTAGCCCTGTAATATTCTTAATGAGTAAGAAGGATCAGCTGGTGAGTATCTACAGCAGACAGTTCCATCAAATTGTATTAGCAGGACATCACCTATTATGGATGAAAGCCTGTCAAGCCTTCACTGGACGTTTGCTAATGGGAGCTACCATTTGTTGAGAGTATTGTTTTGTTTCAGGTACTGTATGTGTATTATTTCATTAAGACTTCACACCAATCCCAAGAACTGGATATTCATTTTTCTACTTTACAGATGGGGATACCAAGGCAAGGAAGAGTTAAATAATTTGAACCAGTTCAAACAGCTGATAGATGGCAGAGCTGGAATTTCTACCTAAGGCTCTGACTCAGAAGTCTATTCTCTTTCCATACAGCTTCAAGGCTCACAGGAAGTACTGAGGAAGCAACAGCTCAGTAAAGAGGGTGAGACATGGCAAAGGACAATGCAATGAATGCCACAAGCGGATCCAGCACAATCTTGTTGACATTCACGATCATTTGGAGAGATCTAGAGAGCCCTCAGAGAGGAGGCTGCATAGAATGGGGAGGAGGATATTTCAGGCTTCAGTAAAGGTGAAAGTACATAGTCAGGAAAGCTGAGGACAGGTTTATGAAAGAATGATGCTCTTTATTAGGTGGGTCGTGTTCATGTTGTTGTGTAATCAAGATGAGGCTGGAGGCAGATTGGGTTTCTATTATGTAACTTGAAAGTCAGATGAAGGGGTTTATTTTTTAAAGGTAGGCAGCAGGGAGCCATTGTAGTTATTCAAGCAAGGGGCTAACAAGTTAGACTAGCATGGATCAAAGTGAGTGAAGACAGGGAGAAGGACACACCTATTAACAATGTTATCAGGGAATAAAAGAAACCTGCTTTGAAGAGTAGCAGTAAGAATAGAAATCTAGAACATGATTTAGGACCAGAGGTAAGAGGAGGTTTGTTAATTTGGGCAGATAGAATGTTGGAGGCACAGGAATAGCAGGGTTAAAGACGCTTCAAGTCACTGAGCATCTAAGTCACCGAGGGGAGGGTTATGCCACCACCAACAGGATGACACTGGGACACAGGGCTGGTCTGTGAGTAAAGAGTTGGCCCGAATGGAACGGTGTTATTTCTAGAGAGTTAGATTTGGAATCATCTGCCTAAATGTGGCCATGGACATTGTGGGAGGTCATGAATGTCTTTTAAGAAAGTGATCTTAGTAAAGGACAGAGAGCCAAAGCCAAACAGAGATTCTCAATCCTAGTTGTACATCAAAATCGCCTATATGGCTGGGGTTGTAGCTCAGTGGCAGAGCACTTGCCCAGCACATGTGAGGCACTGGGTTTGATCCTCAGCACTGCATAAAAATAAATAGATAAAATAAAGGTATTGTGTCCATCTACAACTAAAAATATTTTTTCAAATCACCTATAGGTTTCCTTTTTTTATTTTTTATTTTTTTTTCAATTTAAGCCATCCATCTCCACATCTCCACATCTGTTGAATCAGAATCTGCAGAGATGGACTCCAGACCCCTCCATCATTTAATCTCCCCACAGGTGATCCTATTGGGACTCCAGAGGTGAGGAACACTCCAGGAGAGGTAGGAGATTGCTGTGAGAGGGCAAGAGGGACACAGTCCCTTGTGTAGCCTGAAAGAGCCATGTGCCATGTAGGGATTCTATTTTTTTTTTTTTTTTTTTTGGTACCGAGGATTGAACTCAGGGGCACTTAACCATTGAACCACATCCCCAGCTTTTTTTTTTTTTTTTTTTTTTGTATTTTATTTAGAGACAGGGTCTCACTGAGTTGCTTAGCACCTAGCTTTTGCTGAGGCTGGCTTTGAAATTGTGATCTTCCCCCAGCCTCCTGAGCCACTGGGATTACAGACATGCACTATCGAGCCCGGCTATAGGGATTCTCTTTTACATCTTCCAAGCACTTTTTCATTGTGCGGATTCTATTGCTATCTTGTTAATACTTCAACTGAGAACTCTGGGTTGCTTTACCAGGCATTTGTCTCCTCTTATCATCGAGCGATAAAAAAATCAGAGGAGGGCTTGGGGCTGTAGCTCAGTGGTAGAGTGCTTGCCTAGCACGCGTGAAGCACTGGGTTCGATCCTCAGCACCACATATAGATAATAAATGAATAAAATAAAGATCCATCAACAACTAAAAACATTAAAAAAAAAATCAGAGAGTGTTTGAGCCAGAAGGAAAGGCATTTTAGTCCAGGGGTTGAAAACTTCCTTTAGCAGAGGATACTTTTCAAAAACAATGAAACCCCTATGTATAAGCAGATGAAATCAGAACCATTCTGAGAGAACCTCAGCCCAGAACCCACTTGGTTTCCCACTTGCCCCAAACAGGACTTTGGAGAGTTCTTTAGGATCTTAAAATCTCTACAGGTTCAGTCCACTCTCCTCCCTTTCAAATAAGGAAAGGAAGATTTTTTGATCAAAGGCAGCATAATGAGTTAGGGTCCATCTCCTAAGTCCTTATGCAGCTTTCCTTTCTTCACAGGGTGGTGGCTCCCCTCTCTCAGTTTGTCTCTCTCAAATTCAGGTTCCGTTTCAACCGAGGAAGGAACTCAGGGAATCAAATTACCAGTAGCAGCTTTGGTACAAGGTTAATCGAGGGAAGAGTCTGCAACTCCCGACTGCCCTGAATTCTGTGGTTCACCTACAGGGATCTCATTTATCTGTGCTGCTCCAGTTTCAGCAGCTCCTCTGGTAATTCCAAGTGGCCTGTACAATCGTTATCTGGCCAATGCAGGAAGATAAAAAGCCTTGTTAGTTTTAAAGGGAAAGTTTTGTGATTGAAATTTTATCAGCAGAATGGGCATGGAAAATTTTATGTATATAACACACATTATATATATATATAGAAAACTTTACATATATACATATATGTGTGTATAGATACATACACAAACACATACACATACACACACATACACACACACGCACACACCTCTAAGGAAAAAGTAATGAGACCTAAGAAACTGTCATTGAAAATTATTGTTGAAAATGAGAATTGTTAAGTAACTTTTGCCTATCTTATGTAACTGCTTTGAGGCTTATTTGCCACCTACCAGATTTTTGCCATCTCATAAATACTTCCTAATTATCCCAAAGTCATCTCCTGGTGGCAATTCTACTCCTTAGGAATGTCTGTCACAATAGAAGGAACCACAGTTTCTAAAGAGGCTAAGATAAATTTCTGACATGAGTGTTAACCTTGAATTTCTATACCTTTTAAAATTTATTCAGAAACTTGAAGGATTTTTCAAACAATTGCATCTAGGAGATTTTTCCATTTTTTTCATTCATGCTATTTTCTTGGTTACTGTACCTTTGCTGAGTTTAGTTGCTAATATTTGGTTGCATAATCACAGGTCTAAATGGAATGGTAGAAAGCCAGTCCATCTTCCTAGTACCATGCAGGAACATATTCTATCACGAAAAACTGAATATATGTTTTTTTTTAAGGAGACCTGGAACAAGGCTTTCCTTTTCTTTATGCTGGGTGATTCTGTAGGCTTCTTTTTTATTCACAACTTCTTGTTCAGGCCTCAAAGAGAGTGGTCGTTATCTCTAAATTATCATGCAGCACCCTGCTGGCATCACTGCAAATTTTCTTTATCAATATTGTAGGGCAGAGCCTGGTCTATGTGTCTATGGGGGAAAGCGTCTTCTCACTACATCCATCCATCTCTAATTTATGGCCAGTCAGCAGCAAACCTGCCAGGACAGAAATCTGTCCCCAGCTCTATCCTCATGTAGATGAGTAAAACTCACAAGTACCCCACTTTGGGCAGCAACCTGTCACACAGCTGCTTATCTTAGTACCATGCCATGTCTCAGAGCCCAGTTCAGATTCATTCACATCGTAGTACTAAAAATAAAATTGGAAGTTCAGTAAATGAATAATTCAGCTAACATTCTCAGTCCTGAATATCTGAAAATTCATATTTAACAGAGGATTGAATTTACCCAGCTGTTTACATTTTCTCCCTGCGTCTCCCTCCTTCTTCCTTTGATTTATATCAGAAGCCAAAGCAGCTGTGGATTGAAATACATATGCATTCATTTCCAGACTCTGGCATTTGCTGTTCTGCCTCCCTCTCTCCTCTGCCTTTGGCCATTCCTTGTCCTTCTCTATTCTCTTGATACTGTGACGGGTCACTTGGCCCTGTGTGTTGAGGAGAGGCTTACCTAGGTTGTACATATTATCCCTGTGACTGTGATTTATGATCATGATAATGATAACATGCTTGGGTCTGGTATTTTCCAAAATTCCCTGGTAAAGAGCATTGCCTGAATAGTGCTAAAATTCAGATTCCTGGATCCCAAAATAGATCCATAAATATGAACGTATAGAGAAAGTGCCTGGGAATCTATGTTTATATCAATGTCCCTAGAGAATTCTTGTCATCAGAAAAGGTTAGAAAACACTGCTCTAAGGGCTGAGGCTATAGCTTAGTGGTAAAGCACTTGCCTAGCATGTGTGAGCACTGAGTTCAATCCCCAGTACTACCAAAAGAAAAAAAAAATGGAGAGAAAGAAAAATAGAAAACACTTTCTAGGAAGACCTAAAAGCTGGGCATTTATGGGGTACCAGAGACATACCAGCAGTGGGGAGCTGGATGCTAGATATTCTGCTCAGCTATATTCTTTTTTTAAATTTTTTTTAGTTGTTAATGGATCTTTATTTATTTTATTTATTTATATGTGGTGCTGAGAATGGAACCCAGCGCCTCACGCGTGCTAGACAAGCGCTCTACCACTGAGCCACCACCCCAGCCCTCAGCTACATTTTTGGTCCCAAGGAGATGCTCCAGGGGTGCTGAATCCTGAGGGACTGGGGAGTTAAGGGTGTCTCTTACTAACAGCAATTGGACTCCCCTATTGTCTTGACTCAGACCTGGTGTAGTCTGCCCTAGGTCTGCTGTTGGAACATTTTCTTTCTCCTAGGATGGCATTTTGGCTCATTAGTGTAATCGTAATAGAGTGTTTCCAATCTTCCCTGCCCGGAAGGGAAGTCACGGAGAAGATAGTGAGGGATCCACCACAGCACAAATGCAGGTAGAAGGGGAAGCTCCAGAAGCTGCGACTTGGAAGCTTGCTCCTTTCTAGGTTCTACAAGGCAGTAAGCTACTAGGTTCAACATTTAATATTTTCCTTAATACCAGTTTAACACACTGAGGGATGGTAATTCTTATTCTTTATCTCAAATTTTAATTTTCCTCTGTTATAGTAAGTACTTCTTGAACAAACTTTAACATAAAAATTTAGATTCTTCCAATGATCTTATGCCTTTTTATTTTTTTAGAGGATACACCATCAATGAATTTAAAAAAAATAGAAGTTACTTTTTAGTTATAAATCATTTCTGTGAGTTTTATGCCTAATAACTTAATTATGTCACTTTGGAATTGGTGAATTTGAAAACACATGGAAAATTGCATTGACTACAGCTGTGAATCTAGTGATGTGAAGATGTTGGATTTAGGTATGTTAATTTGATTCATATGCAAGTCAAAACATGCATATTTTTAATCAGCAGATGGTTTAATATGCTTTCCATACTTGTAAAAAATGAAAAGTACTGTGAGCTATTTTTTGCCTTGTCATTCATTCTGTCAACACTACTTATTGTGAATCCAGTGAATGTGGTACATTTGGGTACAAGGCAGATACAAATGCAATAGAAAATATGTCCCTTTTGTAGAAGAAGATAGGATAAACTTAAACAGATTTTTCTCATTTTGCACTTTGAGGAATATTTCTCTAAAATCATGTGTCATTCAAACTCTTATGATTTAAGTAAACTTCTTATATATCACAATTTTAGGGCTGTTTCATAACCATTTTCTTGCACCTTCCTTTGTCATTTTTATCAAATTTATTAATCCACTGATTAATTTATGTATTTGGTAAATATTTTGCTCCCAGCATGTATGGAATATTTGTAGGGCAGCACTCTATAAAAAAAAGCCTGATCCCTATCCTTAATGAATTCGTGGTCTACTAGAAAAGGAGATGAATGGTTGAGATGAAAACTCAGATCATTGATGTGGAAGGTAGCCATGATTTCAACACCACCTCCCAACTCACCTCTGGTGTGTTGGATTCTTGAGTGAGGTTTGGAAGGGGCCAGTGCCTTCTGTAGGATAAGAGGGGCAAAGATGGGCTGGGCTCCTCTATGGGATTGTGCAGTTCCGGAGGAACCCCTAGCTTCTTGAGCTGCTGCTCTAGATCCTCCTGACGTCTCCTGCCACAGAGTGTTCCTGCTCTCAAAAATCTTTGTGGGGTTCTAAATGATCAATTGCAAATGATTATGTTTTCTGGGGAAGCAGCTCCCTGTCTAAAAGAATGCTTGAATAAATCCCTGGTCAAATAAATCTTTTTAAATGAAATCACCTCTTAATTTATTTTCACAATTCTATTATGTTTCATACTGTGAGGACACACACAGCTGATAGCACTAGAATGCCTACAGTGGACATTTAAATTTCATCACATTTAGGGATGGATTCAAACTAAAAAGCTTCTTCTCAGCAAAAGAAATAATCATTAAGGTGAAGAGAGAGCCCACATTTTGGGAGCAAATTTTTGCCACATGCACGTCAGATTGAGCACTAATCAACAAGATATATAAAGAACTCAAAAAACTTTACACAAAGAAACCAAACAACCCAATCAATAAAAGGGCTAAGGAGCTAAACAGATACTTCTCAGAGGAAGAAATACAGTTGATCAACAGATATATGATGTTCAATATCTCTAGCAATTAGAGAAATGCAAATCAGAACTACTATAAGATTTCATCTCATGCTAGTCAGAATGGCAGTTATCAAGAATACTAGTAACAATAAATGTTGGTGAGGGTGTGAGGGAAAATGTACACTCATACATTGCTGGTGGGATTGCAAATTGGCGCAGCCAGTATGGAGATTCCTCATCCATACTGGAGATTCCTCAGAAGACTTGGAATGGGATCACCATTTGACTCAGCTATCCCACTCCTCGGTCTATACCCAAAGGACTTAAAAACAGCATACTACAGTGATGCAGCCACTTCAATGTTTATAGCAGCACAATTCCCAATAGCTAAACTGTGGAACCAACCCAGATGCCCTTCAATAGATGAATGGATAAAGAAACTGTGGTATATATACACAATGGAATATTACTCAGCAATAAAAGAGAATAAAATTATGGCATTTGCAGGTAAATGGATGAATTTAGAGAGTATCATG
The DNA here is from genome assembly GCA_028644305.1 of Xerus rutilus. Taxonomy (NCBI): domain Eukaryota; kingdom Metazoa; phylum Chordata; class Mammalia; order Rodentia; family Sciuridae; genus Xerus; species Xerus rutilus. The sequence continues at coordinate 48,680,061 of CM053408.1, forward strand.
CTAAGTGAAATAAGCCAATCCCAGAAAACCAAAGGCCAAATGTTTTCTCTGATAAGTGGATGCTAATCCATAAAAGGGGGAGGGCGTGGGGCTGGGCTTGTGGCTCAGCGGTAGAGCGCTTGCCTTGCATGCATGAGGCCCTGGGTTCGATCCTCAGCACCACATACAACGCAATAAAATAAAGACATTGTGTCCATCTACAACTAAGAAAAAATTAAAAAAAAAAAAAAAGGGGAGGGCGTGGGAAGAGTAGAGGAACTTTGGATTGGCCAAAGGAGAGGAAGGGGAGGGGAGGAAGAATGGGGAGAGAAAAGATGATGGAATGAAATGGACATCATTACCTTAGGTACATGTATGATTGCACAACTGATGTGACCCTACTTTGTGTACAACCAGAAATGTGAAAAACTGTGCCCCATTTGTGTACAATGAATCGAAAAGCATTCTGCTGTCATGTATAACTGTTTAGAACAAATAAAAATAAATAAATTTTCATCACATGTAGACTTGTTAGAGCAATGATTTCTCTGTTTTGAACTATTCCTCAATTTGTCACTCATTGTCAAGTGTAGACATTTTTACTGAAATATACATAACATCAAATTTACCATTTTAAAAATATTAAGCAGGGGCTGGGATTGTAGCTCAGCGGTAGAGCGCTTGCCTCGCATGCCTGAGGCCCTGGGTTCGATCCTCAGCACCACATACAAAGCAATGAAATAAAGACATTGTGTCCATCTACAACTAAGAAAAAATTAAAAAAAAATATTAAGCATACATTTCAGTAGCATTAGATACATTCATAATGTCTTGAAATTATCACTACTATCCATTTTTTATCTCTTTAAACAGAAACTCTACTCATTAAACAACAACTCGCCTTGTGCCCTTTCCTCAGCCCCTGGTAACCTCTATTCTACTTTTGTCTTTATGAATTTGACATCCTAGGAATCTCATATAAATGGATTCATAACATTATTTGTCCTTTTGTGTCTGGCTTACTTCACTTAGCATCATGTTTTCAAGGTTCATCCATGTAACCATTATCAAAATTTCATTCCTTTATAAGGCTGAATAATATTCTGTGGTATATGTACATACATACCATATGTGTGTGTACACACACACACACACACACACACACACACACCACATGTTGTTTATTCATCTATTGATGGCCACTGGGTTGTTTGCACCTTTTGACTATTGTGCTGCTATGAATGTTGACATACAGTATTCATTTGAGTTTTTGTTCTCAATTCTTTCGAATATATGCCTAGGAATGGAATTGTTGGACTATATGATCATTCTTTGCTTAACATTTTGATGAACCACCAAACAGGTTTCTATAGTGGCTGCCCTATTGTGGGTAAGTGTAAAAATTTAAACTTATTCTTTCAGAGCCTTGACCTCATTCAATAAGTGACTCAGAAATGAGACAGTCTTAGTCATTTTTGTTCCTAGTAGTTGTACTCAGTAAATGCTACTACTAGAGAAAAGAAAAAGGATAATGGAGAAAGGAAGGAAGGAAGATGGACTTGAAGAGGCTTCTTTCTCCCCTATAATTCAATTCTGCACATTCACCAAATATGCAGTGCATTTTGTTGAAGTGCACTACAACAAATGCTATGAAGCACTTAAAGCATTCTGACCCAAGTCTTTACCTCTTTATTTCTTTTAATGAACAATGTTAGGGCAGGATACACGGACCTGGTGCATTAATCAATGTGCTCTGTGAGACTTTTTATAGAATCAATTGATTGTGTATAATGAAATGTAAACATATATCTGATAAATCTGCTAGTGTCTATTTCTGTTTCTGGACATTAAGTTCAATATTCCAGCAATTAGAGTTCCACTGGAAAGTGATATGTAACAGAAGCAAAGTTTCTGAAGATAAAAGAAACCAACTGGCCATAAAGGAAATTACTGGATATGATTAGCATGCCCAGAGATTAATGGGACAGATTTCAGAATGGGTTGAATTATGCTTAACTTGATCAAATAACTTGATTTGCTGGTGGATGAAAGGGAGTTTGCAGAGTAGGAAAGGCATTTTGAGATTGTTTGGAGATGGGATGGAGGTAGAACTGTGAGAGAGCATGCAGCACTCTTGCCTAATAAGAATGAAGCAAAGAATAGGTAGAATAGGAAGATGCTCGAGGGCATACCGGCAGAGAATGAAGATTCTTGACTGAAAATCACAGCTTGGGAATGGAGGTGAAAGTTGCTTCCGTTGTGATAGAGGATTTCTCTGCACTAATTTGGCACCTGAATGAAGGGAAGAGATGGGGGATGAGATCAGGAAAGACAGTAGAATGAATTGGATATAACTTTGCTATCCTTATATATGAATATATGACCAAAGTAACTCCACATTATGTACAACCCCAACAATGGGATCCTATTTGGAACAAGTTATTCCATATATGTATAATATGTCAAAATACACCCTACTGTCATGTGTATCTAGAAAGAACAAACAAATAAATAAATAAATAAAAATGTTGGACACCGGCAAATGGAAGACGTAATAAATTTAAGTTTTTTCTCTGCAGATGAGATCAAGCATATAAAATATTTATTGATAAACAATATAAACCAAAATATTGACAATAGTTTTCTTTGGATGTTGTCAAACATGATGTTTAAAAATATTTTCTGTATTTTCTAAATATTGTATGAGAATATCTTACTTTTGAAATCAGAAAGAATATTTTTCTCTGAAAGGTGCAGTTTTTAAAGTTCACATTGTATTGATTAGGATGTTTTGGTTTAAGCCACAGAAAATGGCTTTAACTAAATCAATCAGAAAGGAAATTCACTGGAAAGAAATGGGCTCACTTATGGGACCAGAGGGAGGACAGAAGACCAGAAGGATCCCAACGGTGTCAAAGGGCAGCCTTGGGCTTGTCCAGGTGCTGTTAGAAATGAACTCCAAGTGGGTTCTGATCTTTCCTCACTCTACTCCGTATCAGAAAGGGAGCTTTCCATGACTTGCCTGACACTGCCCTTGCCCCCAACTGCCATATGGTGATGACAGGTTCCCTGATAGCCACAGGTTTAGCTATGTCCACAGTGGGAAGAAGTTGAGGTACTGTAACAAAACCAACTGGAATGGCAGAATTTTTAAAAATCAATGACTTCTCTGTCATATTTTGTGAAAGATAAGATTTATTGTAAATTATAATTCATTTAAAAAGTGCAACAATTGTGTTTTACATGTACTTGTTCAATCATGTTTCTTTCTTTTTATGTTCTTCTATGTTCACATAAACATTGTGTGAAATAAATATAATGATCACTTAGTTATTTATGTGTTTATTTGTAATTTTATCTTCTTCTTCTTTTTTGGGGGGTGGACATGAAGAAGAAAACCTGAAAACTGATCTTCTATAGTAGTTATGTGCAGACATCGGGCCAGAAGACCACAATCTTGGGGGACCAGCTAACTGTATTTTAGAGAAATATACTATTTAATTCCTCATTTTTCAACTAAAGAACAGAAAGCAGAATATTAAATTCATTAAATATAACAAAAATATTGTTTAATTTTATTTCATGGCTGTAAGTTAACCTCATTTCATAAAGGATTTGAGTAGGATGACCCTGTGTTTCCATGAAGCTTCTTTGATTTCCAAATTTGAGATGCCCACTTCAAAGTAGCTGAAGCCAAAATGGAATGTGATGGAATAATTCCATCTAAAAATTCCATAAATCTCAAGGACAGGGCCTCTTGAAGAAATCCAGAAGCAGAAAGCCTTTGCAGAGGCGGAAGCCTTTCAAAGCACAAAATGCATCACAATTTGTGGCCACCCAGGCTGTCAGAGTCAGTGCTGTGCATTGTTACTCTCCAAATTTAGGTTTCCTTCCTCTTTCCGTAGAGGGAGAGGGAGAGCCTCAGCTTCCTCCTGGAAGCACAGGGCCCCCAGGTCTTGTACAAACATGACCTTCATTTGAGCCACATGTGGAGATCCTCTGTTACTGAAGCTCCAACTTAAAAGAGACAGACTCTTTGGGGAGGCCTAGCCTGCATCTACCCAGGCCCCAGCTCTGAAATGCATTATGTGGCTGGAGGTGGGGGAGCACTTGTGGTTGAGAAAGTTTGAGAGAAAACAGTGGGTGTGAGCTGTCAGGCACCCTGAAAATTTCCCCTGTAGGCTTAGGGGAGACAGAAGTTATTGGGCAAGAGATCTCAAAGACAGGAAGGAAAAGGGAAAAGGACGATTCTGAAAGAAATGTAAAAGCATTGGTAATGGTTCCAGAAGAGAAAATCTTTAAATAAAGGGTGGGGGAAAAAACCTCAAAAGGGGAGCAATCAAGTCAAAGCACTTTCAGCTGTGGGAAATGGAAAGCCTCTGTCAAAGGTTCTCAATCAAGCAAGTAGTCTCCTGGAACAGGAAGTCCTGAGGTGGGGTGACCTTCAAGGCTGGTTAAGTCAGCCATTCAGCTGTGGTGTGAAGGCCTAGGTTCTTTGAATCTTTCCTCTTTGCTGTCCTTGGTAAGGTCTTCATTGTCAGAGAAGTTGGTGTCACATCCAGCACAAATAAAGTCCAAAGGCCACAGGAGATCATTCCTTAGATACAAAGAGAACCTCAGCAGATTCTCCTTCCGTTTCATTGACGAGAGCTAGGTCCCTTGTCCATGCCTGAACCAAGCCTTGGTGAGAGGAATGAGACCATCAGGCCTGGCGTGGATAGTCAGCCTTCACAGGGCAGGTGGCTGTGTGAAGACACTGGGACACCATGAGAGTTCTCAGAGGAAGGAAGCAGTGGGGACAGGTGGACAATGAGCAGTGTTTGCTACAGAGAGGGAGAAGAGCAGAGAGGCAGACAGTGAAAGAGACAAGAGGAGGAAAGCAGGGAAGTGGGTGGAAAGAGCAAAACAAGATGGAGACAGACAGACAAGCTCATTATGTGGTGTCTGAGGCTGAAATACTGTTGTCATATCTTATTGTACACCCAGGCGAGGCTGGAAGAACATGCTTTACCTATTTTCACTGCTACTTGAAAAACCCATTAACTTTTCGGTAATTAAACTTATTAACCATTTTCAACCTCAGAATTATAAAGGAGATGGCTGTAGTAGTCTCCAGGCAGAATTGCTCTCCTTTTTTCTGTAAAATAGACTAGGATTTATTGAGTCATGAAGGAGTTGTGTGAAATAAATATAATGATTTATATTTATGTCTTTATTTGTAATTTTATCTTCTCAGTTATTTATGTCTTTACTTGTAATTGTATCTTCTTCTTTTTTTTTAGTACCAGGGATTGAACTCAGGGGTACTCAACCACTGAGCCACATCCCCAGCCCTATTTTGTGTTTTATTTAGAGACAGGGTCTCACTGAGTTGCTTAGCGCCTCACTGTTGCTGAGGCTGGCTTTGAACTCGCGATTCTGCTGTCTTAGCCTCCTAAATCCTCAGGGATTATAGGCGTGCGCCACCATGGCCAGCTCCTGTGATTTTATCTTCTTAATAGTAAAAGAAATATGATCACACTTTAAAAAATTGGAAACAAGAAACATGAAAAAAGAATCACCTATAATCCCACAACCTAACAAATATAAATATTTCGCAAGAATTAATTCCTAACACTTTTCATATGATTTTTCATACACTTTGGTAGAGTGCTTTATTTTTCAAAACAGGCTAACATATATATGGAATAACTTTTAAAAACAAGCAAAAGGGTAAATTCAAAAATAAAGGCGGTCTCCTTCCCACCAATATCTTGGAGTCCTCCACTTTACTCCACCGTTATGTTTTTTTAATTTCTTCTTTAAATAGACTATCTGTTAACAGGGAAATATATGTACACATATTCTTTTGCCAACACACTTGATTTTTTACCACATGGTAGCCTACTGTGTATACTGCTACGTACCTTACATTTTTAAAGTTGGTATTACTTGGAGATAATTCCATATATAATAATAATTCCTTTAAAATGTAACATAACTTATTCACACATTGCCACGTACTCTTTATGAAAATTATCATCCTTAATAGCTATAAAAAGTTTGAGAAAATGATTCATTCATTCCTTTTATAAATATTTACCAAACATCTGCCACATCTGCAGAGCACTGAAGATTCTAAGATTAAAACAAGATGGACCACACCCTTGAGGGAGTCACAGTGGTGTGGAGGAGACAGGCAGGTAAACAAATAATTACAGGCATTCTCTAAGAGCCAGAAATGGAAGAAAGTAGGAGGTGTTGAGAGAACAAAGGAAGGAGCCTCCAAGATACTGAGCAAAGTGTTGAAGATACACAAGAGCAGTGGGCTCACAGACAAGGCAAGAGGAGCATCCCAGAGACCAGGAATGACGTTCAAAGGCACAGAAATGGAAAGAAGGCTCATGGTCCCAGTGACCACAATAATTTGGGTTATAGCCTCTACTCTCTGATTTTTAACTTGTAACCAGTCTTCAATGTAAATAATGCTGTGATGTACAACTTACAGAATATAACTTTTTCCATATTTTGGAGTATTTTTTTGGCTAGATTCCCAGAAATGGGACCGCTGAGTCAAAATGTAGGAGTACTCTGACCTGCTACATATAATCAAAATGCTTTCCAAACGGACTATATTGTTTCACAAGGACACCAGCAAACCAATGTTAATTATCTTTGTGACTTTATCATTAATTTGTTTTAATGTATATTTTTTGATTATTAGAAGGTTAAGTTTCCCCATATATCATGTTACTATTTTGATTTCTTCTTATGTGGGTTGTTTTCTGTTTACACACAATTATGAGATTCTATATTTTATTTTAGCTGCAATGTCCCCTGCTTACAATAAAGATATTCAGACCTATTTTCATATTTGCTGCCATTTTTTTTTTTTTTTTGGTTAGGTTACAGAAAAAATTTGACACATGTAGTTTTTAAAAAGTGCACCCAAGCCAGGCATGGTGGCGCAGGCCGGTAATCCCAGCACTTTTGGGAGGCTGAGACAGGAGAATCGTGAGTTCAAAGCCAGCCTCAGCAATGACGAGGCACTAAACAACTCAGTGAGACCCTGTCTCTAAATAAAAGACAAAATAGGACTGGGGATATGGCTCAGTGGTGGAGTACCCCTGAGTTCAATCGCTGGTACAAAAAAAAAAAAGTATACCCAGTCACATTCATTGATTTTTTTCCTTCTATTGCTTCTAAGTTAAGAAATATTTCTATTCAGAAACTTAATGAGTCTTCTATTTTCTTCTGGTTTACTTAAAAATATAGATTTAACTCATTAATCCTCCTAGAACTTACTTTGGATATATGGAATGATATAAAAATTCAACTAGACTCTCCCCCCTTTACCAAATTACCAGGAATTATCTGAACTTTTCCTTCTTCATTGATTTTTTCTTTTTGTTTGGGGTGGGGGTACTGGGGATTGAACTCAGTGGCATTCAACGATTGAGCCACTTCCCCAGCCCTATTTTGTATTTTTTATTTTGAGACAGGGTTTCACGGAGTTGCTTAGCTCCTTGCTATCGCTGAAGCTGGCTTTGAACTCGAGATCTTCCTGTCTCAGCCTCCCAAGCCGCTGGGATTACAGGTGTGTGCCACTGTGCCTTGTTTGACTTTTCTTTTTAGTACTTTATTTTTTTAGAGCAGTTTCAGGTTCATGGAAATGGACAGGAAGACCATATATTGTATGATTCATACTATATAAGGAATGTCATACTACTGACATTCTGGAAAAGGCAAAACTATGGAGACATTAAACATGAGAGGTTGCCAGGTATTAGGGGGAAGGGAAGAATGAATAGACATAGAATAGAGGACTTTTGGGGCAGTAAAAATACTCTATATGACACTATAAAAGTACATACATAGCCAGGGGCGGTGGCGCACACCTGTAATCCCAGCACTTTCAGAGGCTGAGGCAGGGGGATCACAAGTTCAAAGCCAGCCTCAGCAATGGCGAAGCTCTAAGCAACTCAGTGAGACCTTGTCTCTACATAAAACACAAAATAGGGCTGGGGATGTGGCTCAGTGGTCAAGTGCCCCTGAGTTCAATCCCCATTACCACAAAAACAAAACAAAACAAAACAAAACAAAACAAAACATACATGTCATTATACATTTGTCCAATCCCATAGAATGTTCAACACCCACAGTGAACCCTAATATAAATTGTGGACTTTGGGTGATAATGATGTGTCAATGCAGGTTCATCAACTGCAGCAAATGTTCCCTCTGGTGGGGGATGTTGAGGAGGAACATACATATATGGGGGCAGAGGTATAGGGTATCTCTGTTAATGTTTTTTCAAAGAAAAATCATGTTTAGGGACCAACTAAGTTATCAATTGGATCTAATGTCTAGCCCTTTTCTGAAATATGTCACATTGTTAAGACAGACCATTCCTCTGACTTATCCAGTATCCTTGTAGCATGTTTCTATTTATATATAGAATTACAACATAGCTGCAAATAGGCTTAAGTAAAGCCTGTCTGTGCTTTCCTGTTGATAGGGAAATCCACTACTGAAAAAACACCTTACTTTTCAAGCCTACCAGATTGGTGGTGGTATAGCCTATATTTTGGGTGAGTGGAGGGCATTTCTGAGGGAGAGAGTTATTTCATCCAAAGGACTAAGTCACTGTTAGCCAGTGTTATAGCCTCAATGGTATTAAATGAGTAGCATCTCCTAGCCCTCCCATCTTTGTGTGCAGCCTGGCTTATAACTATGACTTCAGTATAGCTTTGATCTGAAGGCCAGGCCCATCTCCAAATGTGGTTTGTTAAAGGAAATGTAATTTCTTGCCTCGTCAAAGCTTGATTACAGGTTGTTAACTAGCCAGCTAGTTTTTGAGAAAACTGAGAGGTGGTTCTTTAGGGAATCCTTTGTCAGAGGCTCTCAAACTCAAGTCTACCTAAGTATCACCTGAGGAGCTTATTAAACACGCAGATTTCTGGACACATCCTGAGGTCGCACAGGATGTTGCTGACAGATTTTCCAGATCTTATCACTCTTTCTGTCTGAAGCCTTAAGAAAATTCCTACAGATATTTCCACACAGTTCTGAGCGATTTTTCCTTCTCTTTCCCTGAAACTCCTGCTCCATGATTTACTGGCACTTAAGAAAGTGCTCCAGAGGAAGGGTATGCTGCTAATGGGCACACACTGCTCAGGTAGGGTTCTAAAACAATTTTCAGCCTCTCGTTCTATCCTTCCCCAAAGACCAAGAGCTTAATGGTTCACGATCTGTAAGCCAAATTCGGATTCCCCAAAGGATCGTCCTGGAACCCCTTCTGGATTGCTTCCTAGAGTTGGGAACCTGGTACGTTCCTTTGGCACTTTTCCGCTGGCGGCGGGGTACGAAGACGTGCATTGCTTTTCCAGCTTGCGTTGTTGAAAACAGACTTAGGTCAGACTTTCTTGGGGCAATCTCTCCTTCCTCGTTCCCATTGCTAAGATGAAACTCTTTCCTCCTGCAGGTGGAGAGGTCAGATTACAGTCACCAGGGACTCGGGAGACTTTCCTTTGCAACGTCTCCGCCCCGCTTCTCTCTCTCTCTCCCAACCCTGTAACTACTCCAGATCCCCCTCAGCTAAATCCACGGCCACCTTCCTCTCCTGCTTAGTGGCACAGCGTTCTTCTCTTGCCACATAATACGGTGGTGGAGAGGGCATGAGTATGGTCGTGCTCGGAAGGGGGGCTTGTTCAGGGGAGGGGAACTCGTAGGTCCCCACTCACCCAGCCCTCTTTCCTATCTCCCTCCAGAACTGCGGGCTGCTGCTAGTGGCAGAGAGGGACCCGCGGATTCTCAATCCCGGCCACTCTGCTACGCTGCTCCCAATCGGCGCGCTCTTCTTCTTCCCTACCCTCTACTGTCCTCCCCATTTATCCGACGACAGCGCGAAGGTGTCGGGCTGGCTAAGGAACTGGCGGAGAAAAAGAGAGCAGGAGGGGTGCAGAGCGGCGGAGGGAGCCGGCTGCGGCTACGTGGTGTCACTGCCGCTCGGGAGCGCTCGAGCCCGTGCGCGCGCGCGCTCCGCGGAGGCTCGGTGGCGGGCGGAGCTGCGGGCGGCGCGGGCGGTGGAGCCGCGGGCCTGGCGGGCGGAGCGAGCAGCGGGCGGAGCGAGGGGTGGGAGGGCGCGCGCGAGCAGGCGGGCAAGCTGCGTCTCCGCCAGCATCTGCCGCTGCCGCGTTTGCCCTAAACCCGGGGACCCATCACCGGACCGATCGCCTGGCGCACGGACGCAGGCGCCCGCCTTGTGCTCGGGGCTAGCTTCCGCGAGCCTTGGGTTTGCACCGTGCTGCTTCTCGCCGGCTCGCGGCCACCCGCTCCGGCGGCCTCGGCTCGCGAGGGGCTGGAGGTGCGGGAGCCGCTTTCCGCCGGTCGGTCCCCGCGCAGCTGAGCCCGGGCCGCCCGCGCCACGGCCCCAAGCCTCAGCTCCTCGCCGGGCTGCTCCGAGCAACCGTGCTCCGGAGCTCCAAACTCGGGCTGCCGGGGCAAGTGTCTTCATGAACCCAGAGGATGTCCGGGAAGCACTACAAGGGTCCTGAAGTCAGTTGTTGCATCAAATACTTCATTTTTGGCTTCAATGTCATATTCTGGGTAAGTTGGAGCGCTCCTGGGATCTCAACTATTGTGGCCGATTGATTCGCAACGATTTCCCTCCGCGTTGTTTCCTGCCTGTACTTTTCGCAGCCCCTCGGGCGCTTGCCTGGAGAGGCATTTGCCTTCCGTCTTTCCAGCTTGCGCGTGGAAGAGAGACACATTTAAATCCTTTCTAGGAATGAGAGGGGCAAAAAGAAAAACCGAGCTAGAAAGGGGGCACCCAGGCCTTGGGGTGGCTTTTTAAGGGACGAATAGCAGGGATGCAGATAAAAGAAAGGGCTCGGCAGTTTGAGAAACGAGCAACCACACGAATTAGATTTGCTCCCCGTGGGATATGGATGTTGGGCAGAGCGTGGTGTCATAATAGGGCAGGCTAATCGGGCAGAGCCGACCCTGAGGTCCACCTTCTAACAAGGATCTGATTGGACGAGGGCTTGGCTCCGTGTTGCCGCGGCTGGTCTGTGCTGTGCTCAGCGTGTATCTCTTTGCACCATCTCGGGCTTTGTGTAGGATGCAGATGCTGTGGTATACGGTTCTGTAATGTGAACGTAAATAACGCTTCCTGCACGCTTTTACCCCTTTCAAATGGAAAGCGCTCCCTTTGCATAATAGACTGGCCAAGTGGGCGTGTGGGGTGGACGGATTTGTTTCTATATATATCATTGTCAGCATAATAATAAGTCACCATCAACATATGTTTCAGTATGCTCGTGCCTCACGTCCTCCTTTTTTAAGGAGCAACACAGAGCTGGCCGGGTTTTGGGAACCCTTGGAGAAATGCAAAGGAGAAGGTGTGTGAGACGTATTTTACTGGAGAACCGAGAGAGCAGATGCTTGAACACAACATTCAGACCATGCTCTGCGTGGTACTACAGTGTGTTGGGCATCTATTGTAATTAGGATGGGACCCTACTCTTTTGTTTTGTTTTGATTTTTGTTCCATGATCTCGTAAATGGTTCTGCAACCAGACAAAGAGTTCTCTAGGACAAGGGGAAAACGCTGGGTTTTCCTCCCCATCTCATCCCATCCCATCTTCTTCCTCACTGGGCAACTCCTTCCCCTTGGAAAGTAAAGATGGTGGCCATCTGGGGGTGTTCTCCAAGTTGCTGTTCAGTGTGAGGTAAGCAATGATCCAACTGCAGGATCAGTGATAGTCCACAGCAGTCTGAACATGGGGTGTATTTATTTGTATCTCCTTTAATTTGGCTATTTGCTATAAATATAAACATCTGTGAGAATAGTTGTCAGTGCAGCTCTTTATATTTTTTCCCTACCACACTTCTACCGGGTTATTTTATTTTGTATTTTCTGTAGGAGTGTCTTGCTTTGGTTATGTATGTTTTGTGAAAGGAAATGGAAGAGATGACTTTGTCATCATTCATTGGGGGGACATGTGAATAGGTTTATGGGCAGTTTTTTGTCAGTTAACTACATGGTTCCTGTAAGCAGCCCTCCCCCCCCCATCAAACATTGTTGCAAAGATAGTGAGAATAAATTATTTTCTTTCTTTGCTTCTCTCCCTAACCCTTTCTGGAAATTTTTAAAAGTGGTAGGTTGTCCTATTACTGAGTAAACTATTCTGATTTTATCGGAACTTGAAACTTCTTGACTTTTGAAAGGCAAGGACCGTGGAATTGAGCTGGCCTTTGCAGGGGCAGTGAGTCCAGGCCTCTTCATTCTGCTTGAACACTTCCAAAAGTTGCACATTTCAGCTACCAGGCAACAAAAAGCACCCAGGGGCTTTCTCCGCAGTTTCATAGCAGGGAGTGAAAAGGAAATAAAAGGATTTGGGCCTGTTTCCTTGACAGTTTAGTGTAATTTTGTAGAGTGCACAGAGGCAAATTTAGCCCTTTCTCTGGATTAGGTTGCAGCAGAACCCCTGGAATTGTGCAGAGCTTCAAAGAATTACTGAGTGCTTGCATGGAGAGTTCCAGAATAGAGCCACATCTTGTCTGATTTTCAAGGTCTTCATGTGGGTGGGAGGGAGTTCTGTGGGAAGCCCGAAAGCAGACTGAGGCTGTTTCTAAACCAGCAGCCCTAGGCAGAATTGTTAAGTAGGTGCCTACTGAGGAAGGCCCTCCTCTTCCCTGCTGCCTACATGCCTTCCCCCTCCTCTCTGTGCCTAAAGCTTTTTCTCATCTGTTCCTCAGACCTTTCCTGTCCAGCTCACTGTTCCAAAATAACCCTATATTTAAATTTCTCAGTTTATCAGAGCCACGTTCTCTAGTGTTGTTCAGCAGGAAAGCATCTATGTTATTTGATTAAATTAATTCAGACTAAGATGTTAGTGGCTGAAGAACTGGGGTTAGTAGTGCAGGCAGTATGCTTCAAAAAGTTGCTCAACTCTGGTCTTTTCAGTCACCACCCTGTCTGTGGTGGCCAGAAACAGCTGACTCAATGCAGCTCCTGTACAACTATGAAGAAGAGACTGCTAACAGAGAGCATGGTTTCATTTCACATTGACATGCTAGAATAAATTTGAAACACATTGAAGATGTGTAGACGTACAGATCTGGTAAAATAAAATGGAAAATATTGTGGCACTAGTACTGACAGTCTGCTTCTTTTACTAATCAGCAGTTAGTTAACCGCCCTGTGCCTCAGTTTCTCAGCTGTTAAAATGAAGGGGTTGGTTGAGTTGTAAAGTTCTTTCCGGTTATGACAAAGAATGAGGCTATTGAGTTGTAATAGGTGGGCAAAGAAAAATGCAAGAGATGAGCACTAATATATATAGCATATATATTATATATATACTGGGACACTTGTTAACATACTTTTTCTTTTCTGAGACTTGGCCTAAGACCAGTTTTATTACTTTCATTTCTTCCTCAAAGATCCTTTTGATTAAAAAAATACTTTTGCTAATTTCTTTGTGGTCTGTGTAGTTATTGGTATGGTATACCCACTGTGAATCTCAGAAGTAGTCCTGTGAGTCATTAAATATATTTTTATTATTAGAATTACAGTTTCATGTTTTAAATCTGAATCCTTTTATATAACAGTTGTAATGATATTCTGAGTAACAAAGTCAACATCTTGTTCAGATTCCTTTCTCATTAGTTATCACAGGGTGGTAGGGAAAACCTCATTTTCCCTATTATATATTGGAACAACTCAAGACAGAGGGAATTGATTTTCTTGAGGGTGTCACCATACTATGACATTTCTCAGAAAACCCTGAGATATCTTTGGGGAAGGCAGAGAAAGAGGGTTTTGTTTTAAAAGTCAGTCCTTTTAGGTACTGAATCCCTATATCCTGTTATCCACCTTTAGTAGATGTTTTGCTTTGGACCTTGATTCTCATACTTAACTGTTTCTGGGCAAGTAAATTAATCTCAATATTCCAGAGGTTTATTGCTACATAACAACCTCCAAATTTAGTGATTCAAAACAAAACTTAATTATTCTAGCTCACAGTTCTGTAATTTGGCCAGGCTCATCTGAGCAATTCTCACTTGGGGGTCTCTGGTGCAACTGCAGTGAAATGTGGTTGGGGCTGGAGTTAGCTGAAGCCTCCCAAGGTGGAATGTTCAAGATGGCGCTCTCGCGTGACTGGTAGCTGATGCTCTCTGAGGGCTCAGCCAGAGTTTTTGGCCAGAGCATCTGTAGATAGCTTCTTCCTGTCTCTGAGACTGGAAGAAGCAGCCTCCCGTCAGTTTAACTATATCTGGAACTGCCACAGTGTCACTTCTGTCTGTTCCATTGGTTAAAGGACTTACGGAGCTTGCTCAATTGCAGGGGGTTAAAGAAATGCTTCCATCTGATGGGGAAATGTCAAGGTAACATTGCAGAAGGTGGTGTGAGTTGCAGCCATCTTTGGAAAATATAGTCTGCTTTACTGAGCCTTAATTTCTTTTTTTATAAAGATAATATTGTCTAATGGCATCACAGTTTTTTAAGGAATCACTAAAATAATATAATACTTAGCACAGAGTCTCAGTTTTTAAGAAATGGTGACGTTCATTATTGTTTGGATACCATACCAGTTCTATCCTGGGCTAAAGAACTTCTAGAATGTTACCTAGTACTTTGACCTCATTACTACTAGGTGATGATAATGGTCTTAAAATCTGCCAAGGATATGAGGCAAGTGGATTCGATAGATTTTCTCATAATTTATTAGAAAAGACCCCATAGATCAGTGGAAGCCTTGAACAACTTACGAGAATAAAGTCATTTTTCTGTTCTCTGCTGCACAAGGATAGAACAGCCTTGGATACTTGAGGCCAAATTTCTTTTTTGGTGTGCTTTCAAATATTACATTGTGTTACAAATGGTGGTTTATCTGAAGTTGATAGCAGAATGTTGCATCTAATTTGCTTCCACAGGGCTTGAATTCAGAGAGGAGGGAGATTTAGGGAACCTTGGGGGGCATCAAGTAGGAAGCCTTATCTTATGATTCACTATAAATTGCAAGATGTTCTGGAATGATGATACATCAGCAGTTTATAAGTCATAATTTTTGTTTTAATTTGCTAGACATCTGTTAGCTTCGATGGCAACCATATGGGAGTCTAAATTGCCTTTTGAATTACAGGGAGATGGTAGGAAGAAAACTAAATATGGTTATGGAAGTGTCATGTGGGAAAAGCATAAGAAAGGTATGCAGACCTCAGTGGGGAAAGTAATTGAACATTGACTTGTTTGTTCTGGCCACTCACTCAGTCTGAGGTGATGGAGCATTCTCACTTGATGATATACGTGAAGGCTGAAATGAAGCCAAAACGGAAAAGTTGGAAAACAAAATAATATTCTGCCCACCATAAAACTGCCAAGGTGAGCTTATTTAGATGGATCCCTCTGTCTTAAGCACAATAGCAATAGGTAGTCCCTGGTAAAGGTTAAAGCAATGTGCTGTTTTCCTTTTCTTTACTCCCCTGCCTCCATTTCTTATTTTTAGAGATGGGGTTTGACTATGTTGCCTAAGCTGGTCTTGAACTCTTGGGCTAAAGTGATGCTCCTGCCTCAGCCTCTTAAGTAGTTGGGACTACAGGCATGCGCCACTACACCTGGTGTGATGTGCATTTTTAACAGTGTTTTACAATTATGATGTCTTTCTTTTAAGGATGTTATAAGCATATTTTTAAATGTTTTATCATGTTTTTGAAAAATTTATTTATTCTAATTAGGTATACATGACAGCAGAATGCATTTTTTT
>CM053408.1:48696288-48765896 GCA_028644305.1 Xerus rutilus
CTGGGACTGCCTCCCACAGACACACTCGGGGCCGCTTTGGGCCTCAGCTGCAGGAGTGGAGTTCTGAGTTATGGCTCCCGGCCGAGCCACTGGGACTACCTCCCGCAGACACGCCCGGGACCCCTTTGGGCCTCAGTTGTTGGAGTGGAGTTCTGAGTTATGGCTCCCAGCCGAGCCACTGGGACTGCCTCCCACAGACGCGCCCGGGGTCGCTTTGGGCCTCAGCTCCGGAGTGGAGTTCTGAGTTATGGCTCCCGGCCGAGCCACTGGGGTTACCTCCCGCAGACACGCCCGGGGCCTCTTTGGGCCTCAGAGCAGAATGCATTTTGATTCATTGGACACAACTTTACATTTCTCTGGTTGTCTGTGATGTAGAGTTGCACCATATGTGCAGTCATATGTGTACCTAGGGCAGTGATGTCTATCTCATTCCACCATCTTTCTTTTTTTTTTTTTTTTTTTTTTTTTTTTTTTTTAAATTTTTTTCTTAGTTGTAGATGGACACAATGTCTTTATTTTATTGCTCTGTATGTGGTGCTGAGGATCGAACCCAGGGCCCCACGCATGCGAGGCAAGCGCTCTACCGCTGAGCCACAATCCCAGCCCCCCACCATCTTTCTTGAACCCCCTTACGAGCATATTTTGATGTCTTTGTGACTGACAAAAAATTGGAGCACAGAGATGTTAAGTGATGTGGGGTGACTTTTGTGGTGTGGAAGAACCTGTCAGGGTTCATTTTTGGAGTGTTAAATCTCTTCCATAGCTATAGCCCCAGCTTCTCAGTTTGAAACTTATTTTAGAAGATGCTTGTTATTCTAAAATAAAACATCAAGTAAGTCATTTACATCTGTTCATAATTGAAAAGCAATAAAGTTTTGTCATATGCCACAATTAATACCATCCACGAGCATAAAAAAAGGTAGGATGAAAATGTTCTTAAAGAATATGATAGAACAATGAGTTGTATATAGTTTACTGAAAATTTATAAATGAAATTGGAGTATTAAAGATGATATTCTAGAGTCCCATGTTTCTACACATAACATTCATGACTGTCTTTTTTTTTTTTTGGTACTGAGAACTGACTGTCTAAATTTCTATTTAGACTTCTGAATCATACTCCATTAGCTTATAGCAGTCCTGTGTGGAGGTTGTGTCTCAGTCATTACATGTTTTTGCATGAATGAATTAGAGGGTCATTGGGAAGTGCATAGAAATCATCTCTAACTTCCTAATCAGGGAAGCATTTTCCTCTACAATATCCTACCAGCCTTGTAAGGATGAGTCTGTTTTAAATCACTTTAATCTTTAGAACATTTCATCTGCCCTCAAACTAGGTCTAATCAGTCTCTCTGCAATTTTCATCCTAACTTACTGTTGTTGATTTTAATTTTTCTTTAACTTATAAAACATCTCAAATCTATGGAAAAATTGCAAGTGGTATGAAGAACTTGTTTTTATCCTGAATCATTTGTGACAGAGTTGCCAGCATGATGGCTCTCACACAAACATGTCGGTGTATATTTCCTATAACCTAGGATATTTTCCTAGATAACCACAGTACCACCATCAAAGCCAGGAAGTTACATTGACATATTACCACCATCCAATCTTTAGACCTCATTTAAGTTTAGCAGTTATTCCACTGATGTCTTCTAAAGCTAAGGGATTCAGGACAGAACCACACATCATATTTAGTTATATCTTTTTAATCTCTTTCAGTTCTTCACTGTCATGAACTTGCTACTCTTGAAGATTATAAGCCAGTTATTGTGCCGCATGTCTTTCAATTTGGGTTTGTCTACCATTTCTTCAAGCTTATATTTGGTCTGTGTGTTTTTGGCAGGAATAGCACAGAAGTGATACAGTGTTTTCACTTTATCCCATCAGGTGGCAAATTTGTTTGTCCTATTGCTGATAGTGGTCATTTGATTAAGGTGTTGTCGCTAATGCTGGTCATTTGATTAAGGTGTTGTCTGCCAAGCTTCTCACCATATAGTTCCTTTTGTAATTTATAAATATTTTGTAACAAGTTACTTTGAAACTATGTAAATAGCTCATTTCTCCTCAAATTTTCAATTCATTTATTTTTTAAATTTTTTAAAAATATTTATTTTTTAGTTGGAGGCGGACAGAATATCTTTATTTTATTTTTATGTGGTGCTGAGGATCGAACCCAGTGCCTCATGCGTGCTAGGCGAGCATTCTACCACTGAGCCATAACCCCAGCCCTCAATTCATTTATTTTTATCAGTAAGAACCTGTAGCCTCCTTTTTTCATGTGTTACTTTCATTCCTTACTTTGATGTTTAACTAGTCCCAGCCTTAGCCATTGGCAGTCCTTTCACGTTGGCTCTAATACCCTTTTTAAAAAAATCTTTTAAATTTATTTTTTTAGTAATAGAGGGACACAATGCCTTTATTTTATTTATTTATTTTTATGTGGTGCTGAGGATCAAACCCAGTGCCTCACACACGCTAGGCAAATGCTCTACCACTGGGCTACAACCTCAGTCCCTACAGTACCCCTTTTAATCCCATCAGTCTTTGAGCACTTCTTTGCTTTCTGGCAGAACAAGATGTTTCCAGCTCATCTTGTAATTTATGTGTATCTTTCCTATTAGCTATTACTTCAAGGGAGCTTTGGTTCCTTTGAGTGGAGATGGTATTTAGAAGCCAAGGTTTAGTCACTTGGTGTGCTCATTGCTATTAGGGCATCAGTAATCCTGGGTGCTCTTAGTGGACAGGACTGTGGGATATTTACACATATTTACATTTAAGTTTATTTCTTCAATTTATCTGTTTTTTTAAAAATTTTTTTTTAGTTGTAGATGGACACAATACCTTTATTTTATTTATTTATTTTTAGGTGGTGCTGAGGATTGAACCCAGGGCCTCACACGTGCTAGGCAAGTGCTCTGCCACTGAGCCACAGCTCCAGCCCTCTATGTATTTTTTTTAAAAAAACATGATTTCATGGTAATAGCTTAAATTCCTATCTGATATCATAGGGTTTAGTCTAATTATTTCACTTTCCATATTTATAACTGCTGCCTTTGACAGTGAGATTCCTGGCTCCCATTATTCTTAATATAGTTATTTGATAAACCTCCCCGTATATTATCAGTCTTCAGTTACTGCTATTTACGCTCCTCACATAGTTGACCTTCTTACCTGCCAGTACTCCCAACATTCCATGCCACAATCCCTACACCCCCTATGTGGACACCTTTCTTATTCTGATCTACTACTGCTCTGGGCTTCCTTAGTATCCTTCCCCTATCTGTATCACTTGGTCTTACCAAAAGATTTACATCCCTTCCTTGTTGTACTTTATAATTTTAAAAATAACCATTATGTCATTCCTAAACCTTCTGTTTTCCTTCTTTAAAAGTTAGTTCTTGGGCTGGGGTTGTGGCTCAGTGTTGGAGCCCTTGCCTAGCACGTGTGAGGCACTGGGTTCGATTCTAAGCACCACATGTAAATAAATAAAATAAAATAAAGGTCCATTGACAGCTAAAAAATATTTTTTAAAAAAAGCTAGTTCTTCCATATGTTTCATATAACATTTCCAGATTGTGCTTTGCCCAGGTCATGGAACTCTGCTTGTGGTCCCATTTGGATGCACCTCCATTAATGTAGCAACCAGAATGGAACACATTTTTCATGAGTTGTTCCAACCATCCATAGAGCAGTGGGCTATTACTCTTAACTCTCCCTTTATTCTCTAGGCAGAGCTGGACTTGGAGGCAGAAGCCTCTGCCATGGCTGGGATTTGACTTTGAGTAAGTTACTCTCAAAGTAGAGAACACCTCTCAGTTTTTCATCTAAAAAACCGGGAAAATAATTTTCTGCAGAGTGTCCAGCATTAAATGAGATTATACTTATAAAAGTGCTTTGTAAAAGGCAAATATCTAAATGCAAATATTAGTTATTAACCTTGGCTAAACTGCACATGCTTTTCCTGGCAGCCAGAACATTGTTGACTGTGGTTGAATGAATTCCTCCTTCCCTCCCTCCCTCCTTCCTTCCCTCCCTTCTTTCCTTCCTTCCTTCCTTCCTTCCTTCCTTCCTTCCTCTCCCCACCCCCCTTTCTTATATTGGGAATTAAACTCAGGGATGCTTTACCACTGAGATACATTCCCAGTCCTTTTTATTTTTTATTTTGAGACAAGGTCTCACTGAGTTGCTGAGGCTGGCTTTGAATTATGATCCTCCTGCTTCAGCCTCCTAAGTAGCTGGGATTATAGATATGCCCCACCATGCTTGGCCTGGTTGAATTTCTAGTGAAATAAAACCTTCACTTCTTTTTCAAGTGAACCTGTTAAGCCTATCCCCCTAGGTTAAGTGGTAATCAGAAGCTCTAACTTTCAGTTGGTAATTTGAATTTAGATTGAATACAGTATATGTTTCTTGTTTAAATGTTTTATTTTGGCTCAGTGGTTTTTAAACTGTGTTTCCAGGCACTCTAGGCTTCCTTGAGAGTGTGTTTGTGTGTGTGTATGTGTGTGTAGGGGGCGTTATTTTGTGTGCAGGGAAAGGCTGAGCAGGTATGTCTCTGACCTCTTTCCTCTGGAGCTTAACCAGCTTAGTTTTGGTATTTTGAGATACCATGAAGGAGTTTTCTTGGGAAAAGGATGTGTTAGTGTTCTGTGACTGTGACAAAATACCTGAAATAATAAACTTTAAATGAGGAAATTTTATTTATTTTGTTGTTTTAAAAATTTTTTTTAGTTGATGGATTTTTATTTTATTCATTTATTATTTATATGTGGTGCTGAGGAGTGAACCCAGTGCCTCATGTATGCTAGGCAAGCACTTTACCACTGAGCTACAGTCTCAGCCCAGGAAAGGTTTATTTTAGCTCAAAGTTTCAAAGCTTTCAGACTGTGATTATTAGGCCCTCTTGCTTTGGGTCTGTGGTGGCATAATACATCATTGTTGGAGTACATGGCAGAGAAGGACTCTCTCCTCATGGTGGTCAGGAAGTAAAAAGAGAGCGAAAGTGTCTAGAGTCCCAATAACCCTTTCAGTGATACGTTCCCCCACTCCCAATGACCAAACTTCCTCCAAGGAGTCCCACCTCTTAAAGCTTTCACTACCTACCAATAGAATCACAGGCTGATGACCAAACCTTTAGTACATGGGCTTTAGGAAACACTTTCAAAGCATAGCAAAGTGGTCCTTCTTAAATTTAAAAAGGAAGAAAGAAAGGAAGGAAGGAAGGATGTAAGGAAGAAAGAAAGAAAGAAAATCATCTAGCCTTTAGATATTTTTTTATCTTGATGGCCAAGGTATATTTAAAAAAATTTACTGCTTATGTGGGTTTTTAATCTCTCTTCATGCATGGGAAGTCCCTCTTACTAACTTTGGGTGATTTATGAAGGACTAGTTGTTATTTTATCTATTTATAGATATATTAGCAGGTTAGAAGACACTTTCCCCACTATTTCAGATTCAGTGGTCCAGCCAGGATGGAATTAGTGAAACTAGTGGGTTTTTGTTTTTTTTTTTATGTGTTTAAGTCCTTCAGGTAATTGTGGTATCCAGTCAAGGCTAAAAAACTCTGGTTTGTTTTTCTTGGGACTATGTGGCTTCTGTCTTCTGTTGCTCTCTGGAGAGGATACATGGGTTGTGTAGAGTGTGACTAAAGAGTGACTGATTTTACCAGAACATGATGCTGCTGCTCTTTGCTTACAGGAAAAAAAAAAAGTGGTCTATTTAATTCCTGATGGAATTTTTTATTAATCTTAAAGTGCCAATTTATTTTTAAACCCCAAGTCCCTAAAATCAAAATGAAAAACATCTCGTCAAAGACAACTGCTTATGTTACAATTAATATAGGCTCTAGCTAAGTTGCTCAGACTGGTCTTGAACTTGTGATTCTCTTGCCTCAGCTTCCTGAGTATCTGGGATAATAGGCATGCACCATCATGCCTGGCTAATACTGGATTCATTAATACAGCAAACCATTGTTACCTTCAAAACATCATCTTCTCTGGCCTGGCTGCTTTTCCTTTCAGCCTCAGTTTCCCTGGATTTCCTCCCTGACTTCTAGCTCTGGCTGGACGCTCTCTGCAGAGGATAGGAGTGGCTTTCTGTAGCTAGCTGTGCATGGAAGTTTCATGGAGTTGACTCAGCTCTAATGCTGTGGATAGAACAGTTCTTTTCCCAGGTCTAAATTTTCAGCACTATCACAAAGACAGGTGCCAGTAAAGCCAACACTGACATTTGTCAGTTTACTTTAAAAAGAAAAGTTTCAGTGGACAACATCCAAGGTAAGCATAATAAATTTTCTTGTTATTTTCTTCTTTTCTTTCTCCCTCTCCTTCCCTTTTTTCTTCTTCCTTCCCTCCATTATCTTTTAAAAAATTAGATGTGGATCCATACAATGAAAATCCTTTGAAGGAAACAAAATTGGAATAAAAAATATCTGTATATTTTGTTTGAGATATTTTACTGAGACTAGCATCGCTTCTAAAAAACCCAACCCAACCCAACCAAGGACAACAGCAATAAAACCAAGCCAGCATGGCATATATGCCCTGTGGTTATCTCTGGTATTATTCAGATGTACATAAGGGATGGTTAATTATGAATTACAAGGTATAATTTTGAGGAATATTATCACCAAGCTTAGTAACAAACAGTGTTTGGAAATGGATGGCAAAATATTTTGGCTACCCTCATTGAAGAGGCATAGTGATATTCTATACCTCTTCCAGCTACTATTTACTATTTAGATATGTGTTATAAGACATGGGGCTCTTTTACTTGTTGAAATTTCTTTTTCTAAATTACACTTGGCATTAAGGCTTGAATTTCTAAAAATCTGGAGGAAACAGCTGGTGCTCTAATAAATATTCAGGCCAGCTATTTTAATGCTTTGTACTCAATTAAATAGTCCTAATAAAGGAGGAACACTTGACTTAAGCATTTCTCAAAGTGAAATGTTTTGCTTCCAACAAAAATTTCCCCCAATGTTAATATTTCCCCCCAAGCAGCATTAAAACTTTTTCCTTCCAAGTAAGTAGTTGTGCTCACAGATGATGCAATTTGTGCCAAAAGTTAGTTCTCCTGTTTTGATCTATAGTTGTGTCCATGTGGCTCAGCCCTTTAACTGATGAAGTCCTCAAGTTGTTGACCTTGAGGAGAATTCTTTATAAGGCACAGTATTAAAGAGTGACATGAGAGCCATCACAGCTTGGGTTTTCTAGTGACCTGGGGGTAGGCAGGTAGAAAAGTCTGCTGTGAAGAAGTCTGTGCTTCCAGTATGTCTGGATTTTTTTTTTAATATTTTTTTTTAGTTGTAGATGAACACCATATCTTTATTTATTTTTATGTGGTACTGAGGATCAAACCCAGGGCCTCACACATGCGAGGCAAGCGCTCTACAATCCCAGGCCCCAGTATGTCTGGATTTTTACCCCTCTCCATTTCCAGACTTCTGGCCTTAGACAGGTCACTATCCTATTCTGGTTAAGTCTTTTCCTCATCTGCAAAATGGCATGTTTATTATAAATATTAATATTATTTTTGGGTGCTAGGGATCAAACCCATGGCCTCATGCATATTAACCAAGGGCTCTACCACTGAGCTACACCCCTGGCCTAACTAATATTATTAATAGTAATATTAAGACCTAACATCTCTCAGTTAATGTGTATAAAATGCTTGGAATGTTCCATAGGTGTTAGCAATTATTACTCTATTTTCCATTTTTGGGTTGTTTTTCCTTAATTTTCTTCAGAGCTATTCTAATAATCTTTCATTGTAACATATATTTTTCATTCTCTGTAATGTTCTGCCTACATAAGTGCATTCTCAAAATAACTAAAGGAGAAAAAGATCTAACAGACACGTTCACAATGTTCTATTCAGTATCTGTGAATGGCATGTAATTCTTATCATGGAGACCAGACCATGAATTCACCGCTATTGTTTGTTGTTAATTTTCTCATTTTTTAAAACCCAGTTAACATTCACTCTTCATTTTCTTTGCAAAACCAAACCATCTCATATTAATATTTTGTACTGTGGAGTTGAGTTTCAGCTGTCAATTCTGCCGTTAGGCCTAACACCTGAGGAGGGCTGGGTGGGATAGAAAGTTTTTAACATCCATTAAATCTGGATATTCTGAAACTACCTATATGAATGTAACTATGTATTTTTATCTTTTTATGGTATCATAAATCCTGCATATTTTGACCATTGTTTACTTTTTGTGTAATAAAAAAACACGAAATAGCTCGGGTTTTCCCCTCATCTGTTCTTGTAGTTGCTGCAGAGCTAGGATTTTGGCCTAAACTACCTGGGTCACTGACTAAAATGAGTCACCTATTTTGGTGAATGAGTGACTTGGTGAGTGGCCTCTCCCCAGTGTGATGCACTGAGCGCTTATGCTCTTTTGCCCCAGTACTGTCATCTGACATAGAAGATACATGCAGTCATATTTCTGGGCAGTCTTCCCTCTAACTGGGCTCAGCTCTGTAAGAAAAGGCTAGGGCATCCTAAATTAGTAGGTGTGGAGAGCCTTGCCACTCATTCCCATGTAGAAGGTATGCTGAAAATCCTAGGCCTCAGAGGGAAGAGGATGAAAGAAGAGGGAGAGTTAGATGGAATTGTTAAAGAAGGAGTGATGTATGTACACACAGGATTTTATAAAAGCATATCTATAATAATTTTTAGTTTACCCAAAACCCCCTTAACTGCTGGTTTAGATTCTTGCTACTTCCCCTGGGGAAAACACAAACCAGATTACCTCCTTGTCCTCCTGGCCTCTGGTAGCTGATTTTGGCAAATGCTTGGAAGATCCAGTGCTACCCCATGATCCAAAGCAGTGAGTTCCCAAGGGCAGTCATTTGCAAGTCACCCGTGTGGTTTTGGACAAACTCTTGTGCCACCGCGGAGTTTCTTAGATTTTAATGTGCATACATTTCACGTGGAACTCTTGTTTAAAGTACAGATTTGGATTTAGTCGGCAAGATAGGACCAGGACTAGGCACCTAGCTGATGCCTGTGGTTCTGGCCCACTGAGTATGCTTGGAGTCACAAAGATCCTGTCCATTTTAAACTTATTCTTTTAAATAGACTCTATTTTTTAAATCTTAAATATACTATTTAAAAAGGAAACTTTTAAAACATCATTATTCAAATGCATACAATGACAGTGATATGGCCTATGAACTTCTAGGTAGCTATAGGTGCTTGCTGGCAGGCCAAGTCAGGAACCTGCGTCCTTTGTGATAGTGGAGGTTAACAAGCTTACTAAGCCATTGATATTCTGGCTTCAAATGGACACTTTCTCCTTGACTAGACCAGAGGATTAGAAGAGAGTTGAAAGGAAATGACTTTTATATACAAGGTTATTTAATGCTGATCTGGCACCCAAGATCACTAGGAATCTTACTTTGGCAAATTGCATTTAAGTAATTTGCAGAAGGCATGCATTTATAAGTTGAAATATTTTAGTGAGATACATGCTTTTCTAGAGATAAATGTTTGGGGGATGTGTTGAAATGTTTGCCTACTCTGCGTTCTGCTCCTATGGGGTGGGTGGAGGAGTAGCATCCCCCATTTCTGAAAAGGTGGAAGCCCTAGGCCCAGTGAGTAGTTCAGTTTTAGGTATAAAAAGCATTTTATCTTAGGCTAACAGGAAGTTAACTTTAAATGCCTAGGAACTGTATCTCAGTGGGCCTCTTCCTTCTCCTACAAGTTACTGTTGCTTATGTTCAACCTTGGAATGAATCCTTTTCTTTGATGTAGTTTTTAACAATAGAGCACTTTTCTTATCTTTTTCTTTTGTTAAAAACAATGCAGCAACATTACTATAGCTTTTTTTTGGTGTACATGGTGCTGGGGGTTGAGCCCAGGGCTTCATGGATGCTAACACCGAGCTACCTCCCCAGCTCCAATATAGCTTTTTTTTTAAGGAAAAGAAATTGACCACAATCCCGATAATACTTTGTTTTGGTTCAACTACATTAAAAGTGAAAACTCCTCCTCAAATGCTTTGAGAGCAGTGAAAAAATACCCCACAAGGAAAAAAAAATTTAGAGTTTCACTTGTAGTTTACCTATGATTTGAATTTAGCAAACCATAGTTCCCTAACTTTGTAAAGGAAAAATGTGCTGCAGTATCACTACCTTTTAAGCATTTGTCTGACCTTACTAGCGACTCCCTTCTCAGGATAACATTTAGAATAAGTGTTTTCAACACACAGAGCAAATATCTTGTGAATAAACATCAATTTCACACAACCAGGGGAAAAAAAAGTAAAATCAATAAATCTCCTGAAGACATTTGAAAAACCTTGTACTTTGAAAGGAAGGAGTTACAAATGTTAAGTAAGTAGGAAACAAAAACTCAAGAACCAGGCTCTTGGTTTTAAATGTTTTTTTGCCATGACCTTCTGCAGATAGAAGAATGTAGCTGGGACCTTCCTGTTTCCTTGTTGCTGCCCTACTTATCCAATGATGGGCAACAACTGCCCACATGGCAACTCATGGAGAAAACCTGCACAGTAGTAATATTATTTTTAATCTCATAACTGGAATCCTAAAGAAAATAGTGTTTCTTTGCAGTAGCTTTGTCTGTTGGTTTTTGGAAGAGTAAATTGAATGAACAGATGTCTAGATGATATAACTGTATGTGGTATTTCCATTTTTTTCTTTGAGTCAGTAAGATGTAATGATCCCAATATTCTCACTGTGTGCTTTGAGAGTTTCAAAATTGCTATCCAATGGGGATTTGAAACGATTGAATCAAAGTTTGAAAATAGTGATTTACTTACCTTTTCTTAAGATTGCAGAGTTAATATTTTAGAAGTGAAGGCATAGGGGTCACCAAAAAAGTGCTAAAATACGTTTTATATTTTGGAAATACATGTATACAAACACACACACATATATGCTCAATTTAAATATTGATATATATATATACACTTGGGCTTAAAAATATGTTATCAATATATATCCTCGATAGCTATTAAATACTGATCTATATCCCTGGGTCCTTTTTTTTGGGTGGGGGGGGGTGGTACCAATGATTGAACCCAGAGCGCTTAACCACTGAGCCACATCCCAGCCTTTTTTTTATATTTTATTTTAGAGACAGGGTCTCTCTAAGTTGTTTTAGAACCTCACTAACTTGCTGAGTGAGGCTTTTAATTTGTGATCCTCCTGCTTCAACCTCCTGAGCCACTGCATGTGTGTGGGATTATGTGTGTGCCACTGTGCCTGGCCTGGGGCTTTTTTTTAAAAAATATAGTTATGCATTTTCTTTGGAGAAAAAAGAGAAATTACCTAAATTACTGTATGACCCCTAAATATTTTAATTTATGATTTGAGAGTAAAGATTCCTTACCATAATATATTATAAATTTGCAAACTAAATGAAACTTTAAACATTTATGTTTATTTATTTTGTTGTGCTGAGGATTAAACCCAGGGCCTCATGCATGCTTTGCAAGCACTCTATCACTGATCTGTATCCCTAGCTCTTAAATGAAGTTTTTTAAAGTTAAAAATAAAAGCTAGGTATCAATTAAGTAGCTAAGACATAAGCAGAACCAAAACTATTACTCTATTTTTGGTTCTTAGATGGAGACTAGAAAAAAACTCTTGGAACTATATTATTACATCTTAGCTGGAGACAACTAACAGGTCATTAATTATTGCTGAGAACCTTTCAAAATGCAATTTTTAATTTTAAGGGTCCTTTCTATTGAATTTCCTTTCCCCTGCCCTTTCTGTGATTTAAATTCCAGAATTTAGAAGATAGAACGTTTTTCTTTTCGAGAAGCTAAATCTTTGTCAATCTTTAAAAAGGCTGACTTGCTCATGAGGGAACAGAGGGTCAGAATTCTTTCAAACAGGAGTGCTGTGCAAATGTTTAATTCATTGTTCTTTGCTGGTCTTCTCAGGGCCCAAGTATTGGAACTATGCTTTAATTGGTCTTTTGCAGTCCTGATTATATAATCTTAGGACTTAATATATTGAATAATACACTAAAAATCTTTTTAGGCCTTAGCCAGGCGTGATGGTCCATGCCTGTAATCCCAGCAACTGGAAGCTGAGGCAGGATCACAGGTACAAGGCCAGCCTCAGAAATTTAGTGAAGCTCTAAGCAACTTAGTGAGACCCTTCCCAAAACAAACAAACAAACAAACAAGTTAAAAAAGGCTGGAGTGTAGCTCAGTGGTAAAGCATCCTGGGTGTTTCTCTCTTTCTCTCTCTCTCTCTCTTCCCCTCCTCCTCTCCCCCCTCTCTATATATTTAAGGCCTCTACTTTTTACCACTGACTTTTTTCTTCCGTTTTAGTAATAGAATCTGTTTTTTTTAATTAAAAAAATTTTTTTTTGTCCAACTAAACTTTCAGGCATAGTCCCCAATTTAACAGAGGACTGCTCTCTCCTGGGAACTGAGTGTCTGGGGGGCCTCAGGTGGTCTTAGCCTCACTTGGTAGAGAAAGTGTAAAGAGAGGACAGTGGAACTTCCTGCTGATTTTACCCATGGTCAAGTTTTAGCTGAGGTCAGTGGGGAGGCATCTGTTTTCCATTTACACACTGAACTAGGGTGCAGTCGGCATTTGGCCTGTGCTGTTTGCAGGGTGTATGCACGATGAATTGCCCATGTTGCCAAGTCCCAGCTTTGCCTCCATTTGGTTCTACTAAACAGTTTTGGCTCAGTCATTTTGATTAACATCAACCTTGCTTATGTTAAGTAACCATTCAGGTTATTTATTATGTATTACTTTTGTGCTTTGGAATGAACAGACTCAAAAACCTCACCTCATATGGATTCCATATGTGGCTTTTAAGTTAGCAGAAATGGAAAGGCTTCCAATTAATTTGCACATAAAATTGCATACTGAATAGATTAAGCTTGAGGGCATGGGCATTATTTGAAATTCTTTGTCATCTCTAGTATCATACTTCATTTAAACAAGCTATTAGGTGTTTGAAGATTCTGTGGTAATAAACATAATCTACAAATTCACATATGTCCTATTTGCTTTCTTATTACTGAATGCAGATATCCATAGAATTTATATTGTTTGTTTTGCATTGATGAGCTCAAGAGAATATGGGATGATTTAATTTATAGCAAAAGGACTTTTACCCTTTATTTATGTCATCCCC
This sequence comes from Xerus rutilus, assembly GCA_028644305.1. Taxonomy (NCBI): domain Eukaryota; kingdom Metazoa; phylum Chordata; class Mammalia; order Rodentia; family Sciuridae; genus Xerus; species Xerus rutilus. Next base: position 48,709,430 of record CM053408.1, read on the forward strand.
CCTGCTGGGCGAGGCAGAGGATATTGAAATGTTTGAGACAGTGGATGAACGAGGTTGCCTGGGTTCTAACATGGGCCTTGACACCTGCAAGCTATTGACCATGAGCAGTTACTTCACTACTCTGAACTGCAAAAAAGTGGGTTGCTTGTCTAGGATCATTGTAGAGCAGTGTGATGTTATCCACACAACTATGAGCTGGTGCCTGAGAGGGCAAAGAGCTCAGTACAGGCTGACCTGGCAGCTAAGTGTCCAGTAATGACTATGCAGTGCCATTGCAGGCTTTTTGTTCCTTATAATCAGAGAAGGGTGTATAGTCTGTGTTCAGGAGCCTCAGTGTTCCTTGGTAGGGAAGTGCAATCTGTGATAGAACTTCCAAGCTTTCTTTCCTGTTGTCCTTCACCCACGGGAGGAGAGCGGATCTCCATCCTTTCCTTTGGCAACTGGCTCTGAGAGTTTTGTAGCCATGCAGCTGCTACATTCCCCTGTCTTCGGGACCTGGATTTCCTCCCATGTTTAGCTGCAGCTGTCCACCACGTCCGCTCCCTGTCCAGCCCTCTGTTCCTGTATTATAATGCCAGCATTTCTTACGTTTTACCTAGAGGGTCATTTGGAGGCCACAGACATACCTGGGTTTATTTGTTTTTTAATAGTATATTCAGAACTTTATAGTTTCAATAAAATCACATATAGAAAACTACCTAAAAGTACATTAAATCCCTAATAGCTAATTGAAATGTTGGTTTTTCTAAAGTAATTTTCTTAGGAACGAAATTAGAATCCATCTGGGCCCCACTGCAAAAAGTTTGTTATGCATAAATAGGTATGTTTGTGAAATTACTTAATTTATTAATATATAATTTATTCTGATGATAATTACAAATTCTCTAATTGAATTTATATTTGCATGCTTATAATTTTTTTTGAAATGAATGGTTTTTATGAGCTGCTGAACTTTAAGGTGTCTGGTATTTTAAATTGTTTTTCATTGTCTGAAAAGTAAAATTCTGACTAAAAAAAAATCACTGATGTAGAAAAGGAAAGCTGCCTCCCTTCCTGAGTTAATGCCTTTCAGAGTGGGAGCATTTGCCAAGTGGAATTTTGTGTGATCATTTTTCGTTTTCTGAGCTATCATAAGTGATTTCTCTTCCTTTCATGATATAGAAGATTTCTAGAACTGAAGTTTTGTCCAGATTGGGACCAGTTTCTGTCTATTTATTCTACTGTTCATTTATTTCTTGATTTTTGGTACATTTCTAGCATAGAGAAGTCTCTACAGGTCAAGAAGGTGAAACAGAAAGGAGGAAGAGAAGCCTGGGTTGGTCACTGTATTGAGGAAGAATATGTTTGAGAGGGTCCCTGACCCTACCATTGGAGTAAACAATTAAATTGTGGGGCCTTCAAAACCCCTTTCCAACAAAAGGCATCAGCTCTTGCTTTATAATCAGTGTCGTGAAGTGTTCATGTGGAGGAGTTGCTGGAATCATGAACTTCATAGGGATGGTCATCTAAGTATTGGAAGAGACATTTAGGTACCCCTGTGCTTCTGCATGTCTTACTGGGTATTCCATGAATGCCTTTCCATAGGTCATTTCTTAGGGTTGTGTTTGCAGTGAGCGTCCTTCAGTGATGACATAAAGTCCCTTTCTAGGACGAAGAGCAGTCTCACCTACTGCTTACTATAAAGTAGTAGGATCCCCAAGCATTGTTGCCCCAGCTGTGATGCACACCCACTGCGTGTGCAGTTTCCATATGGTCCCCTTAACATCATCCTTCTTAGACCTCAAAGGCAAGGGGAATGGATGCAAACAATGCCCATGCTGCCTACTGGGCTATGAAAAATAAAGTTCTTTGTCTCTGATCCAGGAGACTCATGTCTTTGGCCAGCTTTAATGAAAGCAAATTTATTGCCTTCTAAGTAGGGTGGAATAAAACCAAGCCCCAATACTGCTAGGGATGTAGCTCAGTGTAAAGTACTTCCTAGCTTGTGTGAGGCCCTGGGTTCAATCCCTGGTATTGTCCCCCATTTCCCCCCAAAAAAGACCTGATTCAGGTGTGTTATGTATACATTGAATACATAGCCAGTTAAATGTGTTCAAATGTATCCTGTTAAGGAAATAATCTGGGCCTCCCCTGCAAAAAGCATGGTTAGGAAGAGGATGGTAGGTAGCTCCTCAGGGCTTCTCAGGTTTCTTAGACCTGAAGAGGGCTTCTCAGGCACATCCCATTTGTGCCACTGGCTGTTGTGTCTCCAGGGAACTGAGGGAGACCATGGCACCTTGACCAAAAATTGTATACTGAGTTAGGCAAGGTTAAAATGGACACTTGAGAGTGCAGAGCAGCAGAGTTCAGTGTTATTGGTCACAGTGGGAAGAGAAAACATGATATCAGGAGCCTGGGCAGCCCCATAAATACAAACTATAGACAGGCAGGTTATAATGAGGCAGCCATTGTCAGGCATCTGGCCCTGAAATAGGAGAAACGGGATGGGAAAGCCCAGGCCAAGGCAGTAGAGCAGAACTAAAAAGGGACGTGAAGACCAAGTCTCAGGAACAACATGGTTCTGTATAAAATGGGCTGTGGAAGATAATTTCTAAAGTTTTTTTTTTTTTTTTTTGGTATTTATGGAATGAATTGTTTTCAAGTAGTTAGTTAACCAGCGTACTGGAGAATGACACTGAGATCATCTCCAAACTGGTTTAGGCAGTTTAGAGAAAGAAGCATTTAGAATTAACAGTTGTACAAATGATAAGAGCCAAGTAAGAAATTTGTTCAAAACAAGTTATTTTTTTAAATCTGTGTGTGTTTTCTTTGTAATTTGTCTTAAAAAGTATATTTACTTATTATCTACAGTAGGTTTTTGCTCCTTCTCCCATCAAAAATAATATGTTTTATAGTAATTAGGCCTGAAATTAGGATTCTAGCTGGAAAGAGGACTCTCATGGCTCAAATATAGGAAATAAGATGTTGAAACCTCATTCTTCTTGTTTTCAAGGTGAATGTTACTGGCATTTAGTCAGAACCAAATTCTAAACAATATTTTTATTCATTTGATGACATTTAATTAACTTAATTATTAAGTACCCATAGCTATTGATTGAGATCCACAGTGACTGTTGGAATCTAGGGATTTAGGGATTGAGTAAAAAAATTTATGGCTTTTAATAGGGAAATATCTGTGGGACAGTGACTCCCTATCCCACTGAGCCACCACATAGAGTAAAGAGCTGTACTGCACAACTCCTTGGGATGTGTGTGATGCTCCCTGGATTGTGTAGTGTGGCAGTGCTGTATGTACTATGCACTGGGAGTGGGGCAAGGGCAGTCATTCAGAGGTTTAAGTGGTATAGAAACTGGATGATCCTTTTAAGTTGAATGGCTTCAGATATTTCTGGTAGTGTGATAATTTCTATCTTTTCCTCTCACTTTTTGAAAAGAAATGTGATAGTGGTAGGGCTTGATGCATGAAATTATATGTGTACATATATAAAATATATATTTATTATGGGATTGTTTAGGAATTAATAGTCTGTTCATAATTAGGTTTGACTAATTTGAATCTGGTATATTTGGTATACTCAAAATGAAGAGGCTGCCAACCAAAATTTTTAAAACTTTTCTGTTCTTGTAATTATATATGTGAAGTGTTAGCTAGTTTAAATGCACAGGTTAATAGAAATTGTTTTTAATATGCAAAGCTGTTCTCTATTGCATAGCCCTGTGAATAATTTTAGGAAATAAAGACTGAGTATTACAATACACTTTTATTCAATATTCTAAATGCATTCTCATAGAAACTAAAATTTTGCAGGGATTTGGAAAGGACAAATAAGACACTTGGGAGTAGAACTCTTCGCACCCTCACATTACAGATACACCGCTGTTCCTTTTATAAGAGCCTAGTTCTGTTTTACCTGTTGATTTTTGAGACAAATAGCCTAAGGGGAATTTCTATTATCTTTATAGCTGGGGAGTTACCAGCCCCTGGTATGTGCCTTTTTCCCTCCTCAGGTGAGCTGGGTTAGACAACCTTCAAGAAAGTCTTCAGTACCTTTCCTAGTTATCACCTCTATATCCTCCTTCTCCCCCCATCAGGAGTTACCATGTCTTATGTAGTAGGGTTTTAAGTAGTGGAAGGCAGTGAGACTTGGAATCCTAAGGTCTGAGTTTGAAGCTCATTTCTGTTACTTTCTAGTTATATTACCTTATCTCTCATTTTAAGTTTTTTTGAGTGTCAGTTTCCTCTAGGTAAAGTGGCTATGTTGGGAGATAGTTCTCCATAGGTCTCTCATGGTTCTACACATCTTGTAAGCTGAGGTACTTATTCTGAAGTGTGTTCTCAGGGAAGTTTGCATAGGAAAAAGCCATGGAAGAGAAATGTCCAATAAAAAATATTCGGTTTCTCTAAGTTCTGGAGTCCTCCCTTGTGTAGTGCTATTTGTATTGTGCTGTGGGAATTGAAGCTTGGGGACCTGGCACAAATGCTGATACTGTGGGTACTGCTCTTCTGTGAGTAATAAACTGTTCTTTATTTCCAAACCAAGAGTTTCATGTCTTCTTCAGCGCCCATGAATTGTTAGTATAACTCACTAGCACCTACATAGGCTATAAACCAAGACCTTGCATGGTACTGTGTTTTAGTTAGCATTTTCGCCACCATGATGAAAGGACCTGACTAGAATAACTGTAGAGAAGGAAAGGCTTTCTAAGGGACTCATGGTTTCAGAGGTCTCAATCCATAGACAGCAGGCTACATTCCTCGGGGCTGGAGGTGAGGCTGAATATCATGGCAGAAGAGTGTGGCAGAGGGAACCAGCTCACATGATGATCAGAAAGCAGAGAGAGATCTCCACTTGCCAGATACAAATATATGCCCCAATGCCACATCCCCAATTTTCGCCTCCTCCAGCCATACCCTACCACTTTGGTTACCTACCACTCAGTTAATCTCAGTTTCTCTACCCTTCACCCTACCCCACTCCATGATTTGGGGAGACCTCATTTTAGCTATTCAGTTCTTTAGTGTATATTTCTTTTAGCTATTTCCAGAAGAAATATTTTTAAAACCATAAAAAACATGCCTAAGGCTAGGGGTGTGGCTCAGTGGTGGAGCATGCACCTAACGTGCCTTGGGTTCATTTCCTAGCACCAAAACAACAACAGACTACAAGCAAAGACACATGCCTAAATCTGGTGTAAAACTAAAAAGAAGGAGCTTATATATTTTTCTTCTGGCTAGTTGGATGGTGTGTATAGAGAGGGAGCCATGGAGTGCATTCTGCTAAAAGTGCCAGTCTGGTGCACAATACCTTTTTTGATTTGAGTGGCTCTGGCCAATATGTTTTATAATACCCCCCAACCCTGCACGCTTCTGCACTCTATTTTCCACCTGATGGTCTTTGATTCACAGCAAATTATTTTCTAACAAACAAAGGATAAATCAAAGATGAGTGTAAATGGTTAAAATCAAGCTGACCATTAAACTGTGAGTTTTACAAGCTGCCAAATCATATGGGGTCTGCTCTGTACAGCTAGGTCCACCATTGGAACTGTTTTAAACAAAAGTGAAAAGATAAAAGCCTCAGCCAGTAAATCCCTCCCTCGTGTAGGGAGTGCATTGGTGGGACTGCACCTCCACAGGTGTCTTGTCACGATGACCCCCATAAGTGTGATTCTGTTAGAGGCCGGCTTCTCACTGGCCTTGCAGGTCCATGTGGGACAGGACCTGGATGACTGGGTTTGTCCTCAGTGTTGGCAGGGCCTTGCTTCAGGAAGGCATTCCATAAATTGTTTTGAATGCATGAGTGACCAAATAAGAAAAGATGAGGGTGTTTAGTTAACCGTAAAGTGTTCGTCAAATGTGAACTAATGTTTCCCTGCATTTGTGATGTGGAAAGATGTGCTGCTGCAGGAGCAGGGAGTGGATGGTGGAGGCTGGGGAAGGGCCCTTGGCTTTCTCGAGATCTCCTTGTTCTTCTGTCCTCTCTTACCTCTTGCCCTGAAAGGTTGGCAGGCCTGGTGTGGAAGCAAGTCCTAAGCAGCAGATGGTCCGACTCTTGTGATCCTTTTTATAGTTCAAACCTAAAGGACTTTCCAAAGAATGGACTTCTTTAGTCTCTCCTCACATCCCTTTCACATGGGTTTATAATCCCTTTAATCTTTTAATCATCTCCACCTAATTTTCCCCACTTCTATGCTGGTCTTCATCTGTAGAGACTTATCTGTCACTGTTTTGCATGTCCAGAATATCTTTTCTCCCAGAGCTACAGATCTCTTCTTTGTGTTTCTTGGATACTTTCTGGAAGTCTTAATGGAGTTGGGATATATCTAGTCAGATAAGGAGGTGGTGACTATATTTTTAGAAATTCAATTCAGGATAGAGAATTTAACATCGGATTTTCCCCCCATGTGTGAATTTATTTTATAGCAAACATGTTGTAATAGCACATATGACGTAGACGACATTTAATGAATGGGTTTTATGACAAATAATGTGATTACTCAAAAATGAGAGAAAAGGACTTTTTGTGCATGTTAGTTGACAGTATTTGAATATTTGAAATGGAAACTTTCCTAGAAAATCCAGGATATGGCATTATTAGGGAAATTACATGCTATAATTCATACTTTAGTCATAGGCAGTTTGCTTTTGGTGGTTTATGTAGGGCAGGACAAGAGGCCCTTGGACTCTTTGCTATAGAGGTAGCTCATGGAAGAGCTGTGGCCCTTCCTCCCTGTCCTCCGCCACCCCCCAGCCCTTGTGATAGCTGTCCATACTGCTGGGTGTGTTTGCCTGCTGATGCTGTTGGGGTCACTGAAAATGTCATAGCTTTGTGAAAAGTAGAGTTTGATGCAAACTTAAGATGTTAGTAGTTTTTATTGTGTTTGATCATCTTGAAATGCGTTGGAGTTCTTAGTTTTATATGCGGAAGGAGCTGGACAGTGTCCCTTTCCTATGTGTGATGTATTTCATGAAATGTCATTCTTCAGGGTTAGCGTTTCAGGGTGGTGCAGCCAGTACTCTCCTTTGTGTGTACCATTTCTTTTTGTATATTTATCAGATTCTCTCAAACAGTGAATGCCAATCATTTTCAATTCTGTTTACAAACAAAATTTGTTTCTCAAAGTGCTGAAATAAATGGGGAACAGATCTGAGTTTCAGATTTTCAGTCCTAAGAAGGATTTGAGATTTGAATGCCATCTCTGAAGATGAAATCCAACTTCTTGTATCAGGGAGAACTCTGATAACCTCATCTTTAATTGTGTCATTGGATGGCATACTGAACAGGTCACTGCAAACACTGAGAATTTTTGAGTTGTTTAGGTGAATCTGTCTTGTTTGGATTGCCGAAAGGGTTATTGATTTGTGGGTGTGGAAAAACTGTGATAGGTTAGTTTTAACATTTGCATTTCATTTTAACATTGTCACCAGGGATTTTTGAGACTGTAGAACAAGATTACAAGGTCACCCTAAGGCAATTTAGGGTTATATAAGGAACCTGCTTTGCTATCTTAGGTTCAGGCCCTTTTTTCTAGCTGACCCAGAATCTCGGAAACCTCACTTATCACCAGGGTTTTTGGATTTTACCTCTCAGTCTCTCTGTCCTCTTTAGTCGGATCACACAGATACCACCCTGGGGCAAACCTCCATCCTCCTCCAGACTGTGCTGGTCTCCTGCTGTCTGCATCCTGCTTTCCTCCCTGTGGTCCATGCTTGGCCTGGGCCAGGATGATCCTGTCCACTTTTTATCTGATCATGATATTCCCATCTTACAAGTGACCTCTGAGCTTCCTGCTACCCATGATGTAGCCTAAGTCTCTCCCTGTCTGCTCTTCCCCCTCTGGGACCCACTTGGAGGCCTGATCCACTCTCTGTTCTCTTCCTTCTCTGTTGCTGGAGTCTCTTCCCCTCCCCCCCACCCTAAGGTTACCCCTTGGAATTTCTGTCCTACCACCCAAGACTTTTCCTTCAAAATACCTGTGGTTATTAGAATAGATTATTATTAAGTATTTGGGTGGTTATATGATTGTTCTTGTGTTAGGCAGTCAGTTTTAAGGGGCAGTGGTATCCCTTTAATGCAGTATTGTTGGTAACCTCTGCACCCCAGCAGGGGCTCAAAAGTGCTCCAGAGGAGTTTGTTTTCCATGACAGTGTTAGTTTACACCTGTAGTTCCCCTTTCACTTTCAGAGTTACTCATTTTGGGTGATAGTCTATAAACTGAACTTTAAAGCCCAAGGATGTGAAACCATTCAGGTAAAGGGTTCTATTATCAGGCTCCTAGAGCAGGAGAGCTAGGTTTGAGGGTACTGTTGCTTAAATCTGATTCTGGCTGAAGATAATTTTTATTCTAGAAACTCTGGCAGCAGATATAAGTATGCATGTTTTTAACATTTTGAAGAGATAAGAACATTATCTGTGCACCTGGGTTTTGGAATGTGATAGGGGGAGGCATCAAGACTGTTACGTAAATGGAAAATAAACACAGGGTGGCAGAGGTAGGCACTTCTGCAAGCCAGAGGCTGACAAACTTGACAGAAGAAGTTGAGAGTGCTTCTGTGTGTGTTGGGGAGCTGTTCTCATTCTAGGGCAGCTGCTGTCCAGACCATGCGTTTAGTGGGCTGCGGTGAGAGGCTTCCCCTTCTCTGTTCATCCCTCCACGTAAAGAAGGTGATGTAGACAGTGCCACAGTGAACTTGTTGAACTAGAAAGAGATAAAACCTAAAAGATGGCACTGGTTTCTAAGACCTGTTTGACTTGGAGCTGATGCTCACCTGCCTCCATGAAGGCTATGAAGAATGGAGCGAGAACATCCTTCGCAAGGCGCTTTCAACTTGCTGGATCCCTTCAGGGGAAAAGGGCTTTTTGTGACAAGGATCTGAAGACAGTTTTTCTCAGATTCCATAGCCTGAGTTCTCAAAATATAATAACAGCAAAAAGCCCCTCTCAGGCCTGACTTGTGCACAACAGTTGGACCAGCCCTTGAAGTAGTGGATTCCTTCGTGTTGGCCCTGCAGGGCCAGGCATCCAAGGAAGACTCACGGAGGCCCATGCTGTCAAGAAGAGATGCTAGAAAACAAAGGGACAACCAAATCATGGGAGAAGCTGCCTTTGCCCTTGTGCTGGTGTGTTCATTGCATAGATGTGGCCAGACCCACCCAGGGCCAGGCATGGAGGATGCACAGGGAGTGCTTCAGAGATATAAGGGTGGACAAATGAGAACTGGTTGATGGGCCTGGTGAAATGTCCTCTTTCTTTTCTCCATGTAAGGTTCTGTACGAGGGGTGTGCGGTGCTTTCTGTGCAACACAGAGCCTCCAGAGTGTTAGGATGTGGGAGATGCACAGGCCTCCATGATTTGCCAGCCTAATGATTCAGCAAAGTATTTGCAAGGTTTCTCTAATCCTTAAATATCTACAACAGGCTGAATCTGGATTGGCTGAAAAGAAAGGTGAAACGAGGTAATCATAATTATATGATTTTTTTCCAAGTTCTGGCATCTTGTGTTCTTTGCCAGCCAGAAATATTCCAGCAGAACCGTGGTAATGCCTTTCATCTGCTAAGCCTTCCAGATGGCAGTTTCTCAGCCAGTGAGCAGAAGAGAGCGTTTGAGATTCATAGGAGAAGTTAATTCCCTTCCTTGATGTGACCCAGTGAACTCTTGTTTGCTCTTCGTGTTTAGCAGCAGCCCTCTGTCATCCTGAGGTTCTCAGCCCTGCAGGACCTGTACAAGTCCACCAGGCCTCATTTCAAGGGGAGAAAGGCTTTAACTTCTTATTAATAAAAGACCATTTAAATAGACCCCATAAAAAGTGTTCCAGAGAACTCTTTGTGCTCTGAGTGGATTCTAAATTCGTTGTGGATGGGGGCACGCCTTCTGCTGGGAAACACCCATGTGCAGGGAGGCCCTTTGTGGGTACCACCTGTTCTTGTCCTGGGCACAGTCTCAGTTTAGGGGGTTGAGAGAATCCTTCCCCTGGCTGAGGGATCTTCCTTCTTACTCATTCAGCCCAGGGATGTTATAGAATGTGCTTGGCTGGGCTGCCATACAAGATGGTTTAGAAGGACCTGTGCACTTTGGGAGCTCTGAGGCCAATGGAGGAAAGATATAAATAAGTACCTAAAAGGGAAGTGGTGTGTAAGTCAAAGGGTAGAGCAGTCAAGGAACACTGCAGAGATCCTGTTGCTGTGCATGTTGAAAGAGGGTTAGAGATTAGCTGAGCAGAACACAGGCCATATTTTCTCCATCTGAGCTAGTGACCTGTAACTGTTACGGTACATCCTTTATCTTTATCCTGTTCTCAATCCCTTTGAGACTCACTTCGAAGCCTATTCTGGGTGTGCCTCTCTTGAAATTCTTATGCTGTTGAGTAACTGCATGGAGACTCCTATTTACTTCATCTCTCTTGGATTTGTTCTCTACTTAGATAGTAAACTCATCAAGGACACGGACCATCTCCAACCATGTCAAATGCAGTTAGCGCAGATGCCAGGTGTTCGGGGAAAGCTTTGCAATGGTTAGTTGAGTATTTTTATTGATTAGTAATACCTGGTTATATAAATATGACAGGACAGTTCAATAATGACTTAAGTATAAGCAGGTTATCTGATTTTTTCAAAAATGTTCTTTATTTTTTTAAGGAAATCACAAGTTTGTGGTCAGCAGCACATGTTTATTCATTTATTCTTTCATTCACTACCAGGGTCTACCTTTGGGCTTAATAACAGTCTTTTTCTTCATTGATATTTTTCTAATCTTGCATTTTTACTGCACTAGGGATTTTCTTTAAACTTGGTAATTATTTTGATAAATCTTTATCACTTGGATACTGGCTTAGAGCTAATTCTTTTCTATTAAGTACCTTTTAGAGTGGCTGACCATATACCATTTGAGAAATTACCACATTTTATTAATGACTTTTGAGATTTAGCGGCAACTTAAATTGATAAAAATGGAATGTGCTTTGAGCAGAAGATCATGAGACAGTGTTGCAAAGCAGGGCAGGGATAAGGATGAGTATAATATCCTCAGTTAGGCGTCCCTAGAAGGGGCGCCTCCATCCACAAGGAATTTAGTGTCCACTATCAAAATGACAAAGCTGGCGATAGTGTTTCTTTTTTCTTTTTAATTCTTATGCGCTGCTTAGGAAGTCGTGAGCACTGTTAGAATGTTGCTGGTATGTTGCTAGTTCACTTGATCCTTCCAAGGATCCTGTGAGGTATCTGCACAATTATTCTTCACAATGTACAGAGGAGGCTATTGAGGCAGAGAGGTTGTGTGACTTATCCACGGTCATGGCTATGTGCTCAGAAATAATTCCTCTGGGACCCAAGATGTTCTGATTATGACCTAATGGAGATTATGACTCAAAAATTGTACAATAGTTCAGAAACAAATTATGATATTTATTCTTTTGCCAGTTTAGGGCGATTGTACTTACTTAATTGTTTCTATCACAGGATCATGTATATGTGTGTTTGTGATTGTTTAGTTTTTTAAATTGAAGTGTGATAAAACATATATAGCTATGATGGTTCATGTTTAACCTATTTAAAAACAAATGACTTCACTTTTTTTAAAATTATGTATTTTTTAGTTGTTGATGGACTTTTATTTTATTTACTTATTTATATGTGGTGCTGAGAATCAAACCCAGTACCTCACACATGCTAGGCAAGTGCTCTACCACTGAGCTACGACTCCAGCCCCATGACCTCATCTTTTGATACCTTATTCAAAGACACATTCAAAGAGATATCATTTCCAAAGCAAAGTGATTTCAGAGATGATAAACTCTGCCTTTGCCACTGATGCTTGTGAAAATGCCATTTAGAAAAATCCAAAAATGTATACACAATAATACTAGCTTATGCATGCTTTCACATTGAAGTCTTATTGGGACAGAATGTTTAAAATAAAGCTCAATTTTGATATCTTTGCAAATGAGGTGGATTTTGTTGCTTTTTAAAGCTGGGTTGCAGATTTCTATGTTTAGAAGGATAAGGCAGAAAATAAATCATAGAGGGTCCATGCTGGGAGTGTGCTGGGGAGTGTGGGACAAGGGTTGGCCATTCTTCTGCCCTTGTCAGGAGAGCTGCTTTCTTCCAGCCGGGTGGTTGATCAGGGAGCAGGCACCTGTGTTGCCAGATCTAACCATTTCCAGCGGCAGCTAGAATGCCACACATTTAAAATGAAGATTTCTCAACTTTATTACTTCGGAAGAAATTTCATACAAACCAATACCAGGCAGCATGGTAGACTGACCCCGCATGCAGAGGGAAGTAAGTGACTTGAGAGGTACACTGTATTAATCTGTAGATCCCCCTGTTGGCACATGGAATATGTATCTCCTTTCAGTGGCCTGGTGATGTTTGGGTTATATTGTATGTAGTTGTGGCCTTCAAAAGTTGTGCATGTAGGTTAATTTGGGCTTTTGTGTGTTTGTTTTTTCCTGTGTTTTACAGAAGCCTGTACCTTGTTAGGGGAGATTGGAGGACTTCTGATGTGTCCTTTTGAACAGTGAATAGCCACTCATTGTATTTTTTCTGTGTATTTGTACTTCCATGTTCAAATGGGGAACACTATTAGTGCACATTGCTTGAGTTAAGGGGGTCATGAACTAGGTATACTTGGGGTTATGCAGAGATTCTTCTTGCTGCAGTTTGTTGTAAAGAGATTTGACCTGTCAGGGGAGCTGTAGATGTTTGGACGAGTGAGTGTTCAGTCCTTAATACTGGTATCTAAATTCTAGGCATGTTGCCTGAAACTCCCAGTTTCAAAAAATCTATGTCAATCTGTTCCTCTATAACCTAGTGCTATTGCTTTTTCCCCTCTTGTTTTATATTTAATCATTCTCTGTGGTTCACAACAGCAGTCCAGTCCAAAGATTTACTTTTGCTATTTCCAGCCCCATCATTATTTTTATGTAAAAAGTATGTTTTGAGTTACAGCAATTCAGGGAGATCAAGCTTCTGCTCTGTAGGGAGAAGAGGGATGTCATTTACAGCAGAGTTTATACAGACCAGTGTTCTGTTGGGTTCTGTTTCCACTGTAATCCAGGGGGCTTGTTTACATTTACACTTAAAGAAAAATGACCATATTTGGGCTGATTCTAAGCCAAGATGATATAGGCCCAAAGTTTTTCTTGGTGAGTTGGAGGAGCAAAGGGAATAGAAACCTTTTGAAGATAGTTCTTGTTTTCCCCTGTTTTATTCACTGGGCATTTCATTCACAGACTTTCCTGTGTGTGGCATTTGCTGCTTTTACTCTGGTTTCTTTTGTGTTTTCTAGTCCCCTCTCCTTACCTTTTGAAAGCATTTCAAACTTAAAGTTGCAGGAATGCTACTAGAACTCCTGTTGCCTTCACAGAGAGACTCCCTTCAGGCTACCCAGTTATCTCAGCGATGACCTCAGCAGAAGAAGGATCCAGCTGAGTGCTGTGCCTCACTTACAGGCTCCCTCCGTCTCTGGATGACTTCTTCATTCTTTCCTTGTCTTTTATGGCGGTGGCAGTTTTGAAGATTGTAGGCCAGTAGCATGTAGAATAGCCTTTTCTTGGAGGATGCTCTTTATTTTTCTTGAAAATCCAGTTCCTGCTACCTTCGGTGAGAACCTGGTTTTTCTCTACTCCAGTTTCCTATAATGCTTCCTTAATCAAATATCCTTTATTTGAGCATTTATATGATATTCATTCACTGATACAACCAATACAGAACCCCTAATCCATCAATTTTGCATCTGTGGATTCAACCAACAATAGATGGAAAATATGTGGGGAAAAATTGGGTATTAACTGTGTAGACTTTTTTCACGCGGTTATTTCTTAAACATTCCAGTGTAACTATTTTTGTAGCATTATATCGTATTAGGTATTTCTGTTGTGTTAGAGATTAGAGATGATCTAAAGTATATGGGAGGATGTGTGGGTTATATGCAAATACTTCACCATTTTATCTGAGGGACTTGAATATATGAGGATTTTGGTATCTTTAGGGGTCCTAGGACCAATCCTGCCCTGGATTCTGAGGGACCACTATACTTTTGACTTCATCTGTGTGCCGGGTGGGTGCATTTAAGAACAACACCATTTAAGGAAAAAATCCTGCTCTCATGAAGCTTATATTTTCGTGTGTGTGTGTGTGTGTGTGTGTGTGTGCGCGCGCGCGTATGTGGGTGGGTGGGGGTAACAGATAAGATAGAGAAGTAAAGAAGTAAATACATCAGCTGGTGATAAATGCTCAAGAGTGTCCACTCAGGCAGGAAAAGGGATGGGGTAAATTTTGATGAGCACTCCCATGAAGGTGATTGTGGAACAGGAATCCCAAGGAAGTGGAGTTAACAGGCTGTGCAAATATCTGTGGGGTGGTGCAGGCAGAGGGCACCAGTGGGATGTGAAGGTTGGTTGGGGGGCAGGCTGGCCGGGTCAGGGAGAAGGCAGCCTAGAGGCTGTAGCTGAGCGTGGGAGGAAACAGAGGCGATGCTGGAAGATTATTCCAGGCTGTGGCCATTGAGTGGGAGAGAAACTCTCAGAGTTTTGAACACAGAAGCTCTGTGATCTGACTTACGCCTTAAAATGGATTCCTTTGTTGTACAGAGAATAGCAGATAAGCAAGGCAGGAATAAAGGGTAGAAGCAGAGAGAACAACCAAAGGGAGGCTAGGATAAGCGTTTTGTGCAATTGTTCTCTGTCACATCAGAGGGACTTCGTGGTTCTCAAACTGTTGAATGGGGCAGACTTACCTACGCTGTTTGTGAGGGATGCCTATTGCTCCACCAGGAAACTAGAACTTGTTAGGTCTCACCTGTGTGTTCAGCAACCACCTCCAGGTGATTCTCATGTGGATGGTACTTGAAGAACGTGTTGGTAAGTACAGTAACAAATGATTCTGGAATGAGTGAATAATTGGGTTATGGAAACACCTTTAGAGATACTTAAATATGAAGTGTTTCCACTTTTATTGCTTTATTTCTCTTTATTTCTTGTGGACACATTACTCAACTTAAAAAAAAAATATGGTAGTATGAATTTTCTCTCAGAACTTACCTGACACAGGAAGATGGAAAGGCCAAGCTATTGTTTTTCAAGAGAAGATGTTTATTTTATGAAGTAAACATAATACTCTGACATTCTATTTTCCTGCCCCTAAACACATGATTTTCAGAAGGAATGAATAAATGCTACTAATAGGGTTCATTCACAAAAGAGCTATTAAATGTTTCAATAGGAAACTGGATTCAGGGAATAGGTTGGATGACGTCACTCAAGATAGATAATCACAGGTAATTGAGAGCTGAGTGGACCGCATCTGCCTTGACCTTGCATTGCACCAGAGCTTCCAGGGAAGGAAAGTTTGGCCCTCTGGTCTTGGAAATGCTGTTATAGGCAAAGCATTAAGGGACTTTAATTTCTTCTCCTTGATGACGTTCACTTCAGTATTGCCTGGGTGATCTTGGGTCGAATATAAAAAGAGGGCATCCTTGTTTAACTGGGTAATGTTGTGCTCAAATGCATGGGCCTCGGAACCATAATGGCTCCACATCCTGCTCTGATGTATCAGAGTGATTCTGGGTGAGCCATATCACCTTGGTTTCTTTGAAGGAGGAACAATCATACCTGTTTTCTAGTACTGTGGTGAGAACAGAGAGCTAATGCCCATAGATAGGGAACTATGATGATGTCACTCAGCAATTACTAGCTTTTTCTCCTCCTCCCTCTGCTGTTATTATTATCATCATTATTAGGTTTTAGTGCTTTTAAATCATATTTTGTTCTGGAACACAGCAAATTTTCAGTGATCGTTTTTTTGGGCATAGTTTGATCGTGTCTGAAAATGTGCTCATTAATGCCTCTGTAAAAGAAAATCCAAGTCTTTAGTGTGGTGTTAATCCTCTGTATTTGTGATCAACACTTCCTTGAAGTAGGTTGCTATTACTGTAACATGGACTTTCTTTCCCTCTATCAAAGAGGGATGTTCCTGCTTGTTTCAGGAACATGTGGTGAAAATTAATGAATAAGTTAATGTTTGTGGCTATACTCCATTAATTACTAATTAGCATTAGATAGTACTCTTATAGTCTTTCCAAGTACTATCATCAAACTGGTTTTTCTGAAGCAGGGGCATTGATTAAAAAGACTTTTTTTAATGCATTATGGGAAACCGCTTTATAAAACCTTCGCTGTTGCTTTAACCATGTGAATATCATTCCCCATATCCAACACCAGAAAAAAATACTAAATTAAAGAACTTGTTTTCAGGGCTCTTAGTAATAAAATGTTATTTAGTAAGTAATTAATAAGATACAGGAAGCCAGCATCTTTCATTTTTGGCATTTTGTCTTTATGTGGCATTTATGTCTGTGCCTAGCAAAAACATTCTAAAAATTCTTGTAACAGATAATGTAGTGTGGTAGAGGTAGTCCTAGCATTGTGGGTTTTTTAAATAAGTTTATATTTCAATTTGTGTCATTAGATGCAATATTTGGATTTTCTGTCCCTGAGACTTTTGTCTATAAAACATGTAATAATGTCTGCTCTTGTATCAGGTTGTTGTAAGAATTTGAAAGAATATATGTTAAACACCAAATGTGGCTAATACAATGATTTTTGTTACTTTTTTCAGTAGGATTCTATTTGGCAATGTAACTAGAACTGATTTCCTAATTTTCATATAAAGCAAAAGAAGATATCTTTTAGGGTTGTAATATCAATTGGATTCTGCCTGACATAGACTTACCTTTCACTGATTTCCAAACTTGGGGAGCGAACCTGTTCTGTCGATTGATAAAATTAAATCTTTCAAAGCATGTCAGTATAAAGTGAATATGGGATTTATATGTGTATGTGTTGTATTCAAATAAAGTGATTTAGTGTAATGCTATTTTACAATTTCTGATATTATGTTTGTTGTGAGCCACCAAAGGAGTAAGGGATGGATCTGATTCCACCAAGGAAATGGGTCTAGACCCCATGAAGGCCAGTGGCCTGGGCTAAGACTGGTTCCTGTGCTCTTCTAAAGGTAGTGTTAATCCCAGGAGTCCTTTGTTCACATAATTAAAAAGTTAAAATTCAATTCCTCCCATTATAGGCCTGAAAGGATTAGCAAATCTCTTGATTGATTTATAATCTCTGGAACTATGGCTTTGAGGAACAAAATAAACTGTAATTTTGCAGTGCGACAGAGGATATTATTATAAGTTTATTCTTATGATTCTCATCTTTTGATTTGACTCTGTAATTAAATACCTTCTTGTCAGCAGGGAGGGTATAGAGGAACGATAATATTCTTCTGCTTTAATCGCTGTTGGTTTCTTAGTGATTCTTTGAAGTGGTGTCCAACTGTCTTCTCCAGCTTTTAGATGCTTTGAAGAAACAATAGAAACTTGTTAAGTACATGACCAGATTTCTTTCCACACGGTTCCCCTTGGAGAAGAGGACTATTTTAAGCTAGATAAGATTCATGTCTGGACTGAAAAGCATTTATGCACCAGTTTTGATAAGAGGTCAAGTAGTTTAACCTCTTACACATCAGACTGAGGGAACTAAAACTGTTCGTGTACACTGCCACCAACCCTCCTCCCAAAAAAGGAAGGGAAGAAAAGGAGAAATATAGAAAGAAGTAAAATGGTGCTCATCTATTTTTGTTCAAATGTCAGTCTCTTTGGTGAGTCTCTTATCTGCTCAGTCTCCTTTCTTAATCTACCGGTTTCATCATTTTGTTAAAGTCTGTTTATCATGCTTCTTTTTTATAGACTCATTTTCTTCTACTCCACCATTTATTTTTGGAATTCCTAAAAATTCAGTTGGAGCTTTTCTTTTTCTATACTTGGGCTTTCTCTTGAGAAATCTCTTCCATGTCCAGTGTTGCTGAGTCTCAAATTTTAGCTCCAAAGCCAGCTGACTTCTAAGCCCCAGACCACTGTCCTACCTGACATGCCCACTTAAATTTTAAAAGGCATGTTAGAGCCGTCCATCCAAAACCGAACTCATGCTCTTTTATGAGAGCCGATTTCTGTGCCTTTTTTTAAAGCTTAGTTAGTTGTCCACCCCATTTGCTATATGCTCTCCAGAGAACCTTCAGACAGTGCTGGTGGGAACGAAAACTGCATAGCTGCTGTGGATAAGCATTTTGGTGGATCTCTGAAAGATTGAACAGAGAATATTACTATATGACCTAGCAGTTCCACTCCTAGGTATGTATGTCTAATAGTTTTGAAAACAGGTTTTCAAATGTTCACTAGCAGCGTTATACATACTAGCCCCAAAATGAAAAACTCACAGATGTTCATCACTGATGAATCCGTAAACAAACTGGTCTCTCCATGCAGTAGAGTAAAAGGGAATGAGGTGACAATACATATTACCATGTGGATGTACTAAGAAACATTGTGCTAAATGACAGAAGCCATACATGAAGGCCATATATTATAGGGTCCACTTGTATGAAGTGTCCAGAATAGGCAAATCCATAGAAATAGTGGTAGTTTATGATCCATTTTTGACATTTCTTGGCTTGTAGATCCATCACCCCAATCTCTGCCTTCATCTTCACATGCTGTTATCCCCTTGTCCATTTCTGTGTCCATATTTCCTTGTTTTATCAGGACACAGTAAAATTGGATTAGGGTCCACCCTCGATGACCTCATTCTAACTAATTATACCTACAATGACTATATTTCCAAATCAAGTCACATTTTGAGGTACTGGTTATAACTTCAACATATGAATTTTTGTGGTTTGGTGTGTAATCCATAACACTGACTTTTATATGAAGTTTACATTGATTAAAATGAATAAAATAAAGAATGGAAATAAGAAAAAGAAGATTAAAGTCACATACACACACAAGAAAATAAAAACAGTGTCTTAAGGGACTTCTAACTGCTCTTCAATAAGAGACCAAGTCCTGAATGTGGCTGCCCCTGCCCACTGGTCACCTGGCTGGCCTCTGCCCACTTGGAGGGCCTCTTTAGCCTCATCTGTGCTGCTGCTGCTTCTGCCTTGGTGCTGTCCCTTCCTGCCAGGGCTGGCCTTCCACCTGCCTCTCTGTCCCTTCTGTTTGGTGGGGTTCGCATTCCCCTTCCATCTTAGCCCCTGCTACTTTCATGGAGACTACTCACTCACATGACTTCCCAATGCAAGGCAGCCTCTTCATTATTACAGCATCTTTGTTCTGGTCCTCCACTGCCACGTGACAAAGCACACCAAATCACCATGGGGCTGAACAGCAGTTGTTCTGTGACACTCATGGATCCTGTGGGTCAGAAATTTATACAGGACACGGTGAGGATGGCTCCTCTCTACTCCATGACAGCTGGAGCCTCAGCTGGGAAGAGGTGAACAGCTGGAGGCTGGAATCACTGGGGAGCTTCCCCACTGTCTGTACTGGAATGACTCCATGGCACGGCTCAGCTGAGATAGGGGGCCAGAGCTTCTGCCCACTGTTCCTTCCTGTAGCTTAGACCTCCTCAGAGATCAAGGTAGTCAAGCTTCTCACAGGGTAGTTCAGGATGCCAGGAGTGAATGTTCCAGCCATTAAAAAAAAAAAAAGGGCTAGAAGCTGCCTGCCCTCTTATGAGTGGCTTTGAAGTCACATAGCATCATTTCCTTCATATTCTTTCTGTGGAAACTGTTATGAATTTGCCTAGATTCATAAAGAGGGGCCACAGGGAGAGATATATCAGAATTTGAAACTATGTTTAAAATCTGCCAAGATACTTAGTGATCTTATCTGAATGTGTATGCCCCTCCACCCCCATTCATGTTGAAACCTTGTCTCGAGTTGATAACACTTACATGTAGGGCCTTTAGGTGGTGATTGGGTCCTAAAGGTAAGATGGGATTATTGCACCTATGGAAGACCTGAAGGAGCCTGTTTGACCCTTCTTTTATTTTTTATTTTTTTTTTTAATTTTATTTTTTAAAATGTTTTTTAGTTGTAGATGGACACAATGTCTTTATTTTATTTATTTTTATGTGGTGCTGAGGATCGAACTCAGTGCCTCACACATGCGAGGCAAGTGCTCTACCACTGAGCCACAACCCCAGCCCCCTGTTTGACCGTTCTATCATGTGAGGACACAGTTAAAATGTATCAGGTATGGAGAAGAGAGCTGGCCCTTATCAGGCCCTAAATCTGCTGGTGCCTTGTTCTTGGACTTTCTCACCTCCAGAGCTGTGAGAGATAAATGTTTGTGGTTTATAAGTTACCCAGTTAATGGTATTTTCATTATAGCAGCCCAAATAGACTATGCTCATTAATCTTTCTATCACAATGCTCCTCTGTAAATCACTCCTTCCTTTGTATCATTATTTGATTGATTTTTGCCTTTCTAGATAGGCAGTAAGCATGTTTTGCCCACCATCATACTCCCAGCATCTAGCATGGTAGCTGGCATACAGTAAGTGCTTGGTAAGACAATGAAATGAAAGTTGACTGTGAAGAATTTTAAAAAGCAGAGCAAGGAAAGCCATTCACTTGTACCATAAATATCACAAGCTTGTGTAGCAGATCCAAGCGTGATCAACGGAAATGTGTCCAGTGGCTTGTGCCTTTATTGTTTCATCCTCAGGATCTCATTTCAGCAGTAAATCCAAGGCTGCCTTGTGACTGTGGATACTATTGCAGGAGCTGCTGCCCAAGAGAAAGTCATATTGACGCCTGCAGTAAAACAGCAACATAAGTATAAGTGAAGCCAAATGTTTGCTGAATGGATTCCTCAAAAGAGAATAAACAGAATTAAAAATTTAAGGTTTAAATAGGAGATACTAATAGGCTTGTGTGTGTGCTTATGGATTTCTGTGCTTCTTGGATGGAAGGGAAATAAGTGACTGATAGTTTATTTATTTATTTATATTTTTAACAGACTGACTTGGTCACAGCTCCATGGGCTAATTATGTTTATTTAATACTTTATGTAGAATTTAGAATGTGTTTCTCCCTCCTATCTCCCCAGATTCTTATTTCTTTTAAAAACTTCAAGTCTAAGAGCAGAGACAACCCTGCCAGGCACATGATTCACTTGTTCTCCTAGCTTCTGCCCTGCTGCTCGACAGCTGTGCCACAGACTTGTTAGATGAGTGTTGGTTTCCCTCTTTGCCTATAAATTCTCAAGGCAGTCATTTACACAGACCTCTTAAAAGGCAGGGTAATACAGTTCAATGAATTTTATGCAGTTCTGGGTTTTCCTTCTACATCAAACACCCCAAGACAGTATGGTGTAATATTAAAAACTGTGGCTTTGCAGCCACATGGACCTAGGTTTGACCCTTGACCTGTCACCTTTTAATGGCATAATCTTTGGCAAAGTAATTACCATCCATATGCTTCCCTCACTTAAAAAAAGGATGGGAGTAGAGATAATAGAGATGTTAGAAAGATTTAATGAGATCATACAAAGATCCTAGTATTCTGCATATGCTGGCACATGCCTATAATCCCAGTAACCGGAGAGACTGAGGCAGGAAGATTGCAAGTTTGAGGCCAACCTCAGCAACTTAACAGGATTCTGTCTCAAAATAAAATTAAAGGGGCTGAGGATGTAGCTTAGTGCTAAAGCACCCCTGGGTTCAATTCACAGTGCTGGGGGAAAAAAATCCTAGTACAGTCTGCCATGTGGTGAATACTCAATCAGTAGTGGCTATTACAACAGTTATGTAGATGTAATTTCCTGGGGTCTACTTGTAAGTTGTATAGTATTACTTGAATGGCTTTTAAAGAATGTTGGTCTTATCCTGGTTCTGCTTCTAATTGGAAAGCAAGTGTATGTTTCTGTAGGTCTTGGGTATAGTATACCATTAGAGTGATCATTCCTACCTTGTCTTTGTTTCATACTTGTGGCCTTTGCTTCAGAAAGTGTCCATTAAAGATAAATATAACTGAAATTGAGAAATGGTTCCAAATTCTAGGACTTTAGAAAATCAAATGTATTTTTCCTATGCATTTCTAAGATCTTTGGTAGTTCATGCTGCCAGATAGCAGGGTCTTGCTTGTTCCAGCATGTGTGATTTAATGCTGGCTCCTCTGTTTCTACACAGGTTCCGAGTAAGCCTGGCCCTTCCCAAGGTCATAGATGAGAGCCCCAGTCCCTCTGTTCACAAGACCAGGGAAGGTGGCAGATGCTGTGGCCTGTCGAGAAGTGAAGTTGGAGGAGGGAGGGTTTCCTAACAGATGGTTTCTTGGATATCTGGGGCCTGTCCAGCTCTAAGCTTTGAAAATGATGGGCCAGGCCCTGCACTGGCACAGATACAGGCATGGTTGCCAGAACAGGAAGCAAGGTCCTGGGTGATGTCTTTGGGGCAGCTGTCGCTGCTCAGCTGGTGGGCTGGCACCCTCAGTGCTGGCTTCCCAGGGTTGGATGAGGTGATTGTATATGGTGCAATAACAACAATGAGGTGGGAAACTGGGCCTGGGATCTGAGGAGGTCAAAACCACATTGGAGCTGTTGGCATGTTTTAGAAGGGGTATCAGCCACCATGCCCTGTAGGATTTGTATCTCCTTTGGCATGCATGGAAATATGTGAATGTAGGTGCGAAAGATATATGCATCTTACACCAGTTAGCTGGGAGTTCCTGCTTGTACAGACCTGTAAGAGAGAGATGTTTGTGGGAGAATGTGGTTGTCCTCTTTGATATTAGCCGCCAAGGACTAGGGGTTTATACCAGGCATTGGTAACATCCCCAGAGAGCCCTTTTGGAATAGTTAAATCATCCTTGGCTGAGTTGATACTCGTTCTGCCTCTCATTAGCTGAGTGTCCTTGGGCAGATTACTTACTCTTGCTGTGCCTAGCTTTCTTTATCTAAAAAATGAAGACCCAGCTGAGATAATGATCTCTAACATCTAAATCTGATTAAATAATTTTATGATATCTGTGTTTTGATATTTGCTTCTTGGAATAGTGAGTTGCATCCTTTAACTAATCTCGTCTCTTTTCTTGTTGGGGCAATCCTGGTTACAGTTGCTTTTGGGGAGGAAAAGTTCAGAATGCCTGGCATAGAATTTTAAAGGCATTTTATTACCAGGACAGTGGAAACCATCTGGTCAACCCTTCGTGCTAAAAGTAGATTGAGGGGGCTGGGGTTATGGCGCAGTGGTAGCTTGTTTGCCTGGCACGCGTGAGGCACTGGGTTCGATCCTCAGCACCACATAAAAAATAAAATAAAAATATTTTGTCCGCCTACAACTAAAAAATAAATGTTTTAAAAAAAAGTAGATTGAGGCCCAGGAAGGTTTTCTGATGAATCTGAGGCTGTGTAACCTGGGCTCCTGGAGGACTGAGGGTGTGTTTTGTTCACCTTGACATCCCAGCATCCCTGAGCCTGAAAACCAGCCATTTTTTTATTTGTTTATTTGAATAGCCTTGGCCGAGTAACCCTCCATAAGTCTCAGACATTAACTCTCCCCCACCTCAGAGGTGTTGAATACCAAGTCACCTCTCTTCAGAAGCATCATTTTATGATGACAAACTTGAGCCTTGGGTTTCCTCTACAGCCTGGGCTGTTTCTCAGGGCTGGAGTTGGACCCCAGAAGTTATCTTTGCAAGTGATCACTTTTTGCCTCCTCCCCCACAATTCCTTTTGTTTGAAGTTTTAACTTTAAGAGAGAAGCTGAGGTACAGCTCTGAGGCGTGGTGCAGATTGTGTGGAATGCGAGGAAGCTGGGGCTGGGTGGGTTGAGTTAATATGGAACTGACAGATCCGAGTATGGGGAGAGTCAGCCAGAAAGGCCTTGCCCAGGGCCTGGGGTTCCAATAAGGTTCTCTTGTAGAGCTCTGGGAAGCTGGAAACATTCTGGAGAGGTTTATGAGCATTGTCTGAAGTGGCTTTTAGCCTCTCTGTTTTGTTTTCTTTTGACTCTCACTGGCTCTCCTTTTCACTTTGCCGTAGCCACCAAATGGCGTTATAACAGTTACAAGGACTTTGCTGTCACCAGACTTGCCCATTTTTTCTTAATTCCACCTGTTTTCTCACGCGGTAAATGGGGCACTCATACCTTATTTTCTTCATAGTAAGACATTAACTTTTAAAAACATCTCTGAAATTCCAATTAAGCCCAGCTAATTACCACCATCTCTGTTTAAGAACCAGTGTATGTATTTAATGCAGTATTTTTCTTTTCCCTAAAAACAGAAAATCACTTCACCTGAGAATTTGGACTTCTTTTGCTTTTTTATTTTGGTGCCAGAGATTGAACCTGGACCTTGTGCATGCTTGGCAAGTGCCTATCACCAAGCTACATCTCTAGCCCAACATTGGCCTTTATTTTTAGTGAAGAAACAAGCTGAAGAAATGAGAAATTACTGGAAAGAGAGGGCAATGTCAACCATAAAAGCGGGAACAGTTTGCTAAGTGAAGTTGGAAAGTACTGTACCATTGGGTTCTACATTCATGGAGTCAACTAACTGCAGATCTAATTTTTTTTTTTAATTTGGTCATCGGGTCACAGTGGTACATGGCTGTAATCCCAGAGACTCAGGTGGCTGAGGCAGGAGGATGGAAAATTTGAGGCCAGTCTGGACAACTTAGTGAAACTTGTCTCAAGTTAAAAAAATAAAAAGGACTGGGGATGTGGCTCAGTGGTTGAGCTCTCGTGAGTTTAATCCCAGTACCGCAAAAATTCAATAAATAAATGAAATCTGTACTGAATATGTGTAGGCATTTTTCCTTGTTATCATTCCCTAAACTGCACAGTATAACAATTATTTACATAATATTTACATTGTATTAAATATTATAATCAACCTAGAGTTGGTTTAAAGTATACAGGAGAATGCATGTAAATATATTTTATAAGGGACTTGAGCATCCCCAAATTTCAATATTTGGGGGGGGTCCTGAAACCAGTTCCTTATTACTACCAAGTAACAATTGCAGTTTCTTTGTCCCTGAGGTTTTTTAGGCTCATATAAACTTTGCACAAAGGCAATCTCTTGAGGATTCTTAGCAAAGTTTTGTCCTGAGGCTAGTCCCAGGGTACAAAAAATCTGGAGCAGAGGTTATTTTCACAGGTTGCATGTGGCACTAAGTCTCACAGATACTGGGCTCACAGGTTGTTCTAGATACAAGGCAGCATTAGGGATGTCACCAGCAGGAGTTTGTGACTACTATTTTCTTCTTTTGGGATGACTGTGATGAGTGATAAGCCCAGCTAATTACCACCATCTCTGTTTAAGTAGAGCTTTTCTTACAGGGAGCGAGATAACTAGGAATTGAACTCAGGGGCACTTGGCCCCTGAGCCACATCCCCAGCCCTGTTTTGTATTTTATTTAGAGACAGGGTCTCATTGAGTTGCTTAGTACCTTGCCTTTGCTGAGGCTGGCTTTGAACTCGTGGAACTCGTGATCCTCCTGCTTCAGCCTCCCAAGCCGCTAGGATTACAGGCTAAGTAGAGTTTTCAATTAAATGTGTTGGTATATGCTGTAGCCAGCTCGGCATTCTGTGTGTGTGTTTGTGTGTGTATACATGTACATCCAGGAGTGGGTGGGTGGATGACGGTGGAGGTGGTTGGCTGCAAGGCCAGTTAGCTCTAAGGGGCCTCATTCATTCCTTTCATGTCATCTCTGCATGAACTTATACATTCAGTCATAGAGACAGACTGGCAGAATTGAAAGAAGATGGCATTCATCACCCACATTTACATTTGTTTCTCATTAACAGACATTCTGCCTGTAGTGCACTATGAATTAATATGTTTTGTAAATCTTGTAACTGTCTTATGAAGAGCATAATTAGTCATAAGTGTTTGGGTGTTAGAAATGTTAATTTGTTCAATGTAGGCATTAAAATGTTTTGTCACTTCTTTATTTTTAACATCACTTGGAGCTTTAAATGAGAAGAGTGGCTAACACCTTTCCTGACCTCCACAAGGGAAAGGCCCCGTTGAACTGGCTTTGCACTGGCTGTCTGGCTCACATGCTCACTCTGGTCCAATCAGCTGGGATGAGGGGCCTCACAGGGTATAGAAGCCTTTGCTCCTGGGACCAGTTATGGCCTCTTCTTCCCTTGCCAAGTGCTGTGGGTGTGACAGGCCTGTAACTGAGTTGAAGATGGGGAACATAGGAGTCTGACTAATAAGACTAATGAGTACAGCCCTAAGCAGAATTCTGATTTAGTCCTGAGATTCCTAAAGTTTTAGGCAGCTCAGTGCATTTTTAGCATCTATGCTTATGAGCCACAGATCAAAGACAGCGAATGACTTTTAAAAACTGGGAAGACTGTAAAACTCATTTCTGCTTTGAGCTACCAAACTACTGCTAAACTGCTTTCTTTAAAATGAAATAATTATTTCAGCAGTTGGTGGTGGTTTTGGAAAAATTTCAGAGTGGATGGCTCTATGAGAAAAACAGTTCCAAAAATAAGTAGAGGATAAAGAGATGCAAGGGGCCATTTAGTCAGCTACACAAGGCTGGAAGTGATAATTGGTTGTGCTTAGGGACAGTTAAAATTGGAAAGCAATGTAAAAATGCAGCTCAAGCCATTTGGGGGACTTTGAAATAAAAAATTGATATTTCTTAGTAACAGGATCCATGCATTTTTAAATTCAGAAACCAGCCTATTAACCCTCTCTGCCCCTCAGTTTCTCTTTTCAACCTATAATAATTTATGCTATAATCACCACCAAGAAATATTTTAGGCAGGACTAGATTGTATCAGTTACCAGTTTTGATGTTGTTTGGCCAGAGCTTTGATGTCTACATTTGGGACCAGAAAATTTTATGGGAAAACATTGGCATATTAGCAAATGATGGAGCAAATAGTCTGGGACCACATTGTGTTATGAGGGAAGGGATTTTGGAGCTGGGTGTTTTGCAGAGTCCACATTTGCATGATTAGGGAGCAGAGGATTATGGGTAAAATATCTACAACTACTAAAGTAGCCTAGTGTATATGGATTCTTGTTCATTCACAAAATTTCTGTGTGCTTGTTGAATCCATAATATCCTGAGTAGATTTTATAATGATCATTTATGGTGTAGTCAACATATCTAGAAACAGCAGAAGTAGATAGGGTATTGGCACCATTTATAAGCCTGCTACTTTATGGAATGATGGTGCTTATCAGAAATTGTAGCATTATTGTAAATTTTTCTTCAAACTTTTTAGTATGGAGTGATTTCATTGGTATTTCAGTATATTATTTTGCCAGGAAAAATGTCAAGTTAGTATTCCTCTCAAAAGGGCATTGTACATCTGAATTACCTGTGGGACTTAAAAAACAAAAAACAAAAAAAATAGACTTTGGACTCACTCCAGATCTGACTTAATCTCTAGTGCTGGGCCTGTACACTGTACTTTTAATTCTAATATACTTTTTTTTTTCATAATACCTTTATTTTATTTTATGTGGTGCTGAGGATCGAACCCAGTGCCTCACGTATGCGAGGCAAGCCCTCAACCGCTGAGCCATAACCCCAGCCCCTCTAATATACTTTTAATTCCTCCCAACTTCATTCCTTCAGTAAATACATACTGAGCTGAGTCTGAAATGGTGAAGAAAGCAGAAATGATTCTTGACTTTTTGCTATTTATATGTATGAGCAAGAGTCAGATAATAAATACATAAATACTGGAGGAAAAAAATTCCCATAATTATAAACTGCAATAAGTGCTATGGAGAAAAAACTAGAACACAAAGGTCAGTGCCAGAGAGTAATGGGAAGCCCACTTTGAATGGGAGGGAAGACCTTTCTGAGGAGGAGATATTGCAGCTGAAAACTGAGGGGTAGAGAGGAATTAGCCATGAGAGCAGAGGGCAAGAGTTTGCAGGCAGAGGGGCAGCATGGAAAGGAAAGGCAGGTGGGCTTGAAGATGTGAGGTGGGCATGAGTGGCCCCAGAATGGGGAGTGAGAGAGGACTGTGCTACTGGGAGAGGTAGCATAGCTCTTTGCTCTCTGTTCTATGGTTCCTTAGGCCTATGGTTGCAAAATTACTTGCTTAAAATGTCCTTTTAAAGGAAGAAGGGTAACCTTGCCACTTATATAGCCTTTGTCACTGTTTTAGGTCTGCTAAGCAAATTCTAGGGTGGCTGTTGGATTTGTTTTGGGAGTTGTAAATGGACTTCCGCTTGAAAACATTACAAGAACTGTAAGATTAGTTTGAGCAAAAGAATTTAATTGAAGGCTGCATCATTGTTCTTTCATATCCCTTGAGGTTTGGCCATTGTCTTGCAGTCTTTTCATTCCTTGTTCCCTGTCAGCTGCTAGGAGCACTGGGCTTCATCACCAACCTGGCTTTTTGTAAAGCAAAGCTTGCTTCCTCCTTCCTGCTCCTCCCCGTAGGAAAGAGAGTTCACTAGTTACTCTTTAGAATGAATATACCTCAGCTTCTAGTGAAGGAATTTTGATGCATTTACTAGTGGGTGGTAGTTTCTTTTTAGAATTAGGATCCCCAGGAAACATTAGGTCCAACTACATTGTTGATAAAAATGCCATCTCCATTTTAAATAGGGCACAGGGTCCTATGTGCAGTTGTGAGGTGGTTCTCTGCCCAAATGCTCCTGACAGGGCAAGTTAAGGGCAGAATCCAGTGAAATGAAGCCCAACCTCTACCCACCAAGGCATAAAGCTGGGTCAGCCCACAGGAGGGGGGTGTCTTTTTTTTTAATCTCTCATGAAGACCACTTACCAAGTCTAGCCCATACCATTTCTAACCTCCCCAAGAGGTACTATAAGGGTTGGCTCTACCCCTGTGTGAGAGACCCCTCAGAGAGCTCTAGGCCCCTCCCACTTGCCCAGGAAGGCCTTCTTCTTCCTCTTCCTCTTCTCTTCTTCTTCTTCCTCTTCTTCTTTCTCTTCTTCTTTTTCTTTCTTCTTTTCTGTTTTTGGTACTGGAGATTAAACCTAGGGGCACTAAGCTGCATTCCTAGTCCTCGCACTCTGTCCACGCCCACCATTTTGAGACAGGGTCTCACTAAGTTTAATGAAGGTCTTGCTAGAATGCTCTGTTCTTTGGGTAATCCTCTTGATACTACACGAGGCTGCCTCACTTTTCTGCCCTATTACTAGTTTTAATGGATATAGTTTTGTAATCAGTGCAAACCAATCATATTTATAAGTATTTAACATATTAATATATTTTAATGCTTTTGTTACCATACTTAACTCACATTTCAACTTCTTTCAAAAATAGTGGTATTCTGGTTTAGCAGGTACACTCAGATCCCTCCTGGGGTGGTACTGTCCCCCGTGTGTGCCTGCTAGTTGTGGTTCTACCTGCACACATGTACAAAGGCTGCCTCCTGTAATTTCAAAGCATTTTCACTTTAATATTTTATTTGATTCTCAGTATTAATAATATAGAGCAGGTACTTTTATTTCCAATTTATAAAGGAAGAAACTGCAGAAAGAGGAGGCTAACTGGCTTGCTCCAGACAAATTAAAGCCTGGAGTCAAGGCTAGAAAACAGGTTCTCCCCTTCCTTCTGGAATTTGTTAGAGCATGTATTTAATCTCCTGTGACAAGGACATCCCTGAGTACAGTCCATCCTCAGATCATAGTCCAGAGGGGAGCAGTCAGGGCTATAGGAGTGACCTTGACTTCTTCCATCCCTGGTGGCCCACGTAGCTCCATTTGTTACCATGTTTTGGTCAGCAGTGCAAGTGGTTGTGTCTTTAAGAAGGTGACCCTGAAGAGGAACATATCACATCAAATCATATTATATCACTTAGAGTTGTAGGAGTAAGCCTAACTTCCAGGCAGCCTGGGAATAGTGGTTTCTATCTGGGGCAAAGGGTGGCACATGCCTGGCTAACCCTATGGGAGCTTTTAAAATTAATTATTTTTTTTGAGACTGGTCTTGCTATTTTGTCTATGCTGACCTTGAACTCCTAGGCTCAAGTAATCCTTCTGCCTTAGGCTCTCATGTTGTTGGGATTATAGGCAAATGTAACCATGCCCAGCAGTCTAGAGATGGGGATAATGCCAGGGTACTGTCTAACTGCATTAGTCCTGGTTCCTCCCTGACCCAGCGTTAGGATGGGTGAATGACCCTGGGTGAGTGGTCAGCTAATAAAGATGCATAATGAAGGGCTACTACAGAACATTTTATCATGCATGTGCCGTGGTTCTAAATATCAATTGCTCTTTGTACATGTGCTCAAATGTGCTTCTTGGATCTAGTTCATTCACGCAACAAATGTGCTGAGTGCTATGTGATCAATCATTGATGGTGCTGGTAAGATGGCCAGGACCAGCCCTGCTCATGATGAAGCACCTACCTTTATAGCTAATACTGAACTCCCAAACAAGAAAGAAGTTGGTATCAACAAGCCTTAAGGGAAAATATTTCCTACTGCTAGGAACCTAATGGAGCTCAGGTGGAGCTGGACAACTTCCCTCGCTGTAGTTGGACTAGTAACTTTGCAAATCTGCTTGGGTTAGATGAGGGGCACTTATATATGGCATCTGCAAAGGCCAGGTTCTCAAGAAGCCAAAGAAGTCAGTAACGTAGCCTCTGACCCACCTTGAGCTCCCCTTCTGTTAAGAATTCTTGAGCTGAAGCTGGTTTTTGCCCATTTCCCTCACACTCAGCATTGTCCTCCTTGGCCTTTTCCAGGATGTATTTTGGGGATCCTACTGCCTCCACAGAGTAAGACCAGATTATGCCTCAACCATCCATAGGAGGGGGAATTTGGGGGCATTAGGAGCCCACTGAATTAAGAGGTCGTGGAGATGATGGTGAGCAAGCTGTTAAAACGCATTGTCTTGAACTCAGCTGTGAGTTAGTGGAAAGCCTGCATGGAGCAGACTTGCACCCAGACTCCCAGACCCCAGGGGATAGAGATGGGATTGGAAGTAGTACTCATGAGGAGCTTCCTTCACTGCCCTATTCTTATCCCGTGGGCTACGGGGCTGCTGGTAGTTACCACTGTTGCTCAGAGAATGGATTCCCCGTGAACACTTGACTTGGGTGATTGATTGTGTCTACCTGGGAGAACCAGCAAAAGAGACAGAGACTACATCCTATTTCCCATTCCCCAGCATTTCCAACATTGCAGCCACCACCTCTTGCTCTGCCCTGGTACTGTCTCCTGTGCCACCTTCTGTGGCCACAGTCTGGGTTGGGTATTCTCTGGCTGTGCAGTGGAGTAACATGGGGAGCTTTAATAAGCCCAATGCTCACGTCCCTCTCCTAGCACATCTGACTTAAATGTGGCATAGGTGGGACTTGGGCAGCAGTTTTTTTTTTTTTTTTTTTTAAGGCTTTTTGTTTGTTTGTTTTAGTTGAGTTTGATATAACAGCTGGGGTTAAAAATCTCAGTGTTGGTTGTTGATTTCCTCCCCCCATTTATTCCTGTTACTACTCTCTAGACCACTGTGATTTCTTAGTCTAATCCTAATTTGCTACCTAAAACCCTCTAAATTTAAGTCTTGTACAAGGATTGATATAAATTTTGGTTTATGGTGAGATGCTTTGCTCAGTGAACAGAAACAAATACTATTTATTAATAACTGTTTTTGTTTCTGGGGGAGCAAAGAAAATACTTTAGAGAGGAGGAATGGAAAAAAGAAGAAATGAACAGGTCTTTGAGGGTGAGTATTAAGATTTTGGACTTAGTGGAAAAAATCCTCAAAAATTCAAACTAGAGAGTAAGATTAAGGAGAGAGACTGATGAAGGAGGCATTGTGAATTTGTGGTTTGCATCTGTATAATCTCTTTCCTCTGTATCAAGGTTAAAATGTTGTACATTATTTCCTTCCTGGAGAAGCTGCTGCTTACCCATAGAGGTAAAAATCACTAGAGTCCTCCTTGGGGTCAGGAGATCTGGGTTTCATTCAGCCATTGTCCCTTGCCAGTGCTGGGACTGTGGATTATCACAGAAGACTGCTTCTCCCTGTGGCGATTATCACTGGAGAGGAAGAAGGGGCTAGATACCTGTGGCTTCCTGTGGAACCCCAGAGATAGGTGGATTTGGCACAGGAAGACTCCACTGGAAACTTCCCTTACCTGCCATTTCCATTGCAAGACAAAACCTAGATGGAGCTGGGGTCTGTAAACTAGAAATTATATGTCAAACTGTATGTGTGAGTATGTAAGGTTTTCTAGGAGAAAAGTTCCAGGGTTTTAAAAAATCTAAATCTTAAAAGGATCCAAGTGAATAGAAAATGGCAATGAAGGATTCCTGCCATAGGTGTCTCTTTGTCAGTGGTTGGGGAAGGGGTTGTCTGCCTAATATAGTCTAGATTCCTGTGAATTCGAACAGATTTTTTTGTTCATTCACACTCTAGCAGCTTGTCTAGCATGTTATGCTATAATGAATAGGGTTCCAAAGTTAAAATTATTTTTTGTGAAATCCTCAGGATAAAAGTGCCACTTTATGAATAGGTACAGTGTATATAAATCTCATCTAAGACATCACAAATGGTTTCTTTTTTAAAAACCGTGTATGATAAAAGCCACATACAGGAAGGGGAAATAATTATTCCAAATACCTTGGGCTAATGAAGTTGTTGCAAATGGGCATTCCATTTATATGTGAGCTTTTCTGGAAACCAAGATAAAAAGGACACAGGTAGGCATTAGAATGCTTTTTTAAAGGAAGCAAATTATACCAGGCAGGTGTGGTAGCACATACCTGTGATTATAGTGGCTTGGGAGGTGGAGGCAGGAGGATGGCAAGTTCAAAGACAGCCACAGCAGCTTAGCAAGGTCTTAAGCAATTCAGTGAGACCCTGTCTCAAAATAAAAAAATAAAAAGGGCCAGGGATGTGGCTCAGTGGTTAAGGACTCCTGGGAAAGAAAGGAAGAAGGGAGGGGGGGGAGAGTGGGGAGGGAGGGGAAAGGAGGAAGGTAGGAAAGGAAGGAAAGGAAAGAAGAGGAAGCAAGTCATGTCATTAGGTGGAACGCTGTTCTTAAGGTTAACGTCTAAGATTTCATAACCCCATTCCATTCATGTAGACGTTGTCATCCCTGGCACTTTTACCAAACATCCAGAGGTACTTTTATTGTGACTGCTTTCTACTCCAGTTGATTTTTAGTGGAAGTAGTAGTGGAGCATCCCTAGCCAGAGGGGATCCTAGCATATGACTCTTGGGTTAGACACATTGTTCCGTGGTTCTGCGTCCTATGATAGCTGCCGGGGATTGGGAATAGCGGACAGGGTGGGATGATACTCTGGAACTGCCCCCAACCCCTAGCCCCTAAACCCCAGTTGAATAGTGAGGAGGGAGGTAGTGTGCTTTGTCAGGCCATGACCAGTGACAAGCACAGTGATGGGTTTTTGCCAAGATGTTGAGGACCTTGAGCAGAACATCGCTGAGACCAAGGGCCTTCCTGCCGTAGGCCGTGGGGGATGCTCTTTGCCACCATCAGTCTGCACTTTGCCACTTGTTGAAGTGCTGTATCTTTCACGTTCTTTCAAATCGCATTCACTGTGTGACTATTTTGAAATGCCTCATAAAGCTGTTGAATTTTAGAATTTGGAATGAGAATCATAGTAAAGGTTTTTAGAATCAAATTACATATATATTTTTTTACCCAACTGAAGAGCTTTCTTTTTTCTGCTCTTTTCCTTCTTAAAAAAAGTCACAAAAAACAAGCAGTAAACAATACTTTGTATTCCATTCCTCATTTCCTTCTGCATGTTTTCAATAATTATATAAGCTTTTTCACTGAAGCTGTCACTAATAATAGCTTTTTTATCATTTTGGAAAACAAAAAGCAAGTATCTCAATATATAAATACTTCAAAATATATTTCTTAATTATAGTGTTGATCTGGGGTGAGAAGTGAAGGGCAAGAGAGATGGAGGGTCAAAAATGTTTAGACATATAGTTTGTGTTTAAGAATTGTCTATCTACATGTAAACCCATTATAATTTTATGTAGAAATAGCATGTAAAAGATGCAAAAAGATGTTTGCTTATCATCCTGGAGTAGCTCATGAGGAGAAACTAATAGCACTTTGGAAGGTATTATGGTCTGTTTGTGTTTGGCCTACTTTCTTTTAGAAAGTGAAAATCTAAGCATGAACTTTCAGAATGAGGTAGAAGCTAGAATTGAACTTGAAGAGTTGCTTTGTGTACTAAAGATGATTACAAAGGCAAAGATAAGCTTCAGAAATCAAGCTTCTTTAGATCTTTTACTGCATCACATGAAAATGGCTAGGCAGATATTTTACTTGATTTGGCAAGTTTGTTTAGAAATGTCGGCTTTGTGATGTGCATAATTTTAGGTGGTCCTGATTGTTGATAGGTACTGAAACTGCTGGACAAGAACATGTGTTCAGCTGTCTTTTGGGAGAAATGTGGCATGTGCATAAAGGTGCCATGGATGGAGACAACAGGAATTTCAACATGGCCTCACCCCAGGTAACAAGGACAAAGATTGGACTCCTGAGGCAGGGTCAGAGTTGGGCTGCTTCATAGAAGGAAATTCCATGAGGACCACACAACAGAGAATAGCTGGAGGAAAGTGTTTATTTCATAGTGGTCTGCATAGGCATTCAGGATACAGTATAGAAAATGCGTTTTAACTATACATGGGGAAATTTTTAATAACTGCCAATACATCTTCATTTTTAGGCTGTTTAGAAATAATACCAATTTGGTTCTTCCTGTGGTTATTCACAGGGATGAGTACAAGTTGAACATACCTATTTCAGAAATCCAAACTCAGGAACAATCTCAAATCTGAAACTTTTCTTGGAGCATTTCCAATTTCAGAGCTTTGAATTAGTGGTACTCAACTAGTAAAGTCTTTGCAGATTTGCCTAAATCTGAAAAACTCTAAAGTCTGAAATACTTTTGGTCCCCAGCATTTTGGATAAGGGATGCTCACCTCTATTCAGAGGGATTAACATCTTTGGGCTGGAGTGTCTTTAAAAGGCTGTGTAAGGCAACATAAATATTGATGAGGATGTAGAGGAAAAGACACACTCATACATTGCTGATGGGACTGCAAATTGGCGCAGCCACTATGTGAAGCAGTATGGAGATTCCTCAGAAAACTCAGAATGGAACCACCATTTTACCTAGCTGTCCTACTCCTCCGTTTACATCCAAAGGGCTTAAAATCAATGTACTACAGTGACGTGGCCATGTTAATGTTTGTAGCAGCTCAATTCACAATTAGCTAAACTATGGAACCAACCTAGGCGCCCTTCAATAGATGAATGGATGAAGAAAATGTGGAAATATACACAATGGAATATTACTCAGCTTTAAAGAAGAATGAAATGGATGGAACTGGAGAATATCATGCTAAGCAAAATAAGCCAAAATAAGCCAATTCCTCAAAACCAAAGGCCAAATGTTTTCTCTGATATGCAGTTGCTGATTCACAATAAGGTGAGGGAGGGCGCTAGGGAAGAATAGAGTTACTTTGAATTAGGCAGAGGGGAGTGAAGGGAGGAGAAGGGATATGGAGATAGGAAGGACAGTAGAATGAGACAGACATTATTACCTTATGTACATATATGACTGCATTACCAATGTGATTCCACAACATGTACTCCATTTATGTATGATATATCAAAGTGTATAAATGCATTCTACTGTCATGTATAAAAACACATAAATTAAAATAAATAAAATATTTTTAAAAAGGCTATGTAAGCAGTGTATTTTCAATTAGCCTTATAAATGAACTGCAGTATCCTGCAGAATATTTTTCTTAAACATTCTGTGCTTATCATCTTTTGGATACTCTTTCAGTCCAGCCCTAAGTAATTCATGCAGGAAGTCATGGCGTGTTAGTTGCTGGGTTGGAAGGTGGAATGGGTAGAGAGACCTTCTTACCTTCTCTGGTTGTGTGTTGGTGGTAGTGTCCACAGGGCAGCCCTGGCACCAGCTCTGGAGGCATGATGCAACATTATTTTCAGGGAGTTAATTATAAGTAGCGCCCCCACAATTGAACTTAAGCCAAGTTGTTGGCTGATAATTGGCATTTTTTTCTCCTGACATGTTGATAATCCAGTTATTGCTTCAAGATTACATTAAAATATTTCTTCAACTTTTTCAAACCTTAGAATTTATGATGCTGTCAGTAGACCACCAGACTTTCTGAAATAGTTCTTTGTTTTAGCTAGTGTGGGGGACAGGGACACAGGAGGAAGCAGAAGTTATAACCTACTAATAACCTAGTACTATGGATTGTTAAGGTTCATGAACTGACTTCTTTTGTGGAAACATTTATTTAAAATATTTATCTTTTATTTAATGTAGAGCAAATGGAATTGAATTCAATTTGGGATTAGCATGTTTGAAGTGCCTGGTAGAAGTTGGGTATCCTAAGAGTCAAGTTGAGTGGGAGAGGGGTTGAGGAATCCTAGGCGGTGCCCTGAGCAAGCTGCTTCACACTTTTCGGCCTCAGTTTCCACACCTGACAAATAGCACGAGACCTGCTCTATAGTGTTGTGTTAGAGATTAAACGAAGAGTCATATAAAGAGCTCTGAGAACATAGTGTGTGCTTTGCAAACATTCTTTTTTCCATTTCCTGTCGTTTAGGGTTTGATAGTTGGAAAACTTTTTCATACTTCTGGGAACCCATCTTTCTCTTAATGCAAGCCCACTTGGGCTCATTCTAGTTTGTCCATGTATCTTGGAAATTGGAATCTCAGACTACACAAGTCCCATTGCTGCCTTGATGATGATAGAGGAGTGTTTCATGCCTTGTTCCTATTAATACATTTAATGCCATGTTAGATGTTTTATAAGATGGTTCGTTGTTGATTCATCTCAGCTCTTCAGTTCCATAACTGGTGTCAGAGATGCAGTGGCTCTGTCATTTTGATGAGACAATGTGAGAACAGTGTTTAGTATAGGAATCTGCTTAGCATTACAAAGCGTTTATTTTTCTGGAACACAATCTTCATGAAGCCCAGGAATTGACTCAAATAACCTCTTGTTGTTTGGTATCAAGAATAGCATGTAGTTGAAGCCCTGATGATTGAGGATGAGGAGAGTTACTCTGTGAGCTGAGTTTGGGCTTCATTCCCCCGAGTGGCGATCATGGCTTTACCTGGATTGCTCTGAGACCGCAGTACAATGCTGGATGATTGAAACGACTAATATAATCTTTTCTCATCCTGGCTCAGCCTATTTTCATACCACTCCAAAGGCTAAGTGAGCATCAGACAGGGAACAGGAAATGGCAGGCAAATAGAGTGGTAGTTCGAAATGACCAAAGTAATTCCAGAAATTCATGAAAGTAATTGTTTCTCAAGTGCCTATTAGGATTGGGCTGACTTAGAGTCTGTACAACTCGGAAGTCATTAGAGAGGTTTTGTGGCTTTTCTGTGTTCTGATGGCTGGAGCTGGTTTCAAGCTACAGAGAAAGTAGCAGGGAGAGTAGGATAAGAAATGCAGAGGAGCCTGAGGCCCGAGTGGGCACCAGCCCTGTTTTCCACTGTGCAGGAGAGCTGCGTCTGCAACCTGCTGCAGGGCCAGCCCCCCAAATTAAATTGTACTTTGTGGTATGTGAACTTTATGTTGTTTAATTGAAGCAGTTCTGATCTGCTAACGCTCTAAGACGCTTGCGTAAGGCAGAAGTTTCTCTTCTGTTTCCTGCTTGATATCTAAGCTCTCTGGGTAACTTTGTGCCTGAGGGTTGAGATAGCAGAAGACAAAAGCCACAGTGGCATTGGTGGATCAAAGGCACTGATTTTGTTTCTGTTCCAGTGTCCTAGTGTGAGCTGGATAACTAATAATAGTTTTAGACTCAAATCTATTGACAGCAGACTTGCTTTGATAGCAAAATTGCTTCTTTACTTAGGCTTCTGAAATCTGATCTTTTATAAAAGGCCTAGGGTAAATGTCCTTTAGCAACATTATGAAAACACGTGATATTTATGATATGGCTGTAGGGAGGGAGGTTCTTCAGCAAAATACGTGTTTGTTCCTGGGATTGAGAATACTGTATTACAAAGGGCCTGATAGGGTGAAGTTTAAAGAACTGGAAGCTAAGGTCTTGTTCTGGTGTGGATGACAACATGCAGCTTACGAATGGCCTCCCTTCTCTACTTCTTTGCTGCCGTTACTATGGAATCTCATGCAAAAAGAACCCAAAACTGCTTGAGAATTTGTGGTTCCAAGGTGTGGACAAGAAAAGAAACCATGAAAACTGGAAACAGTGTAAGGGAACAGATAATATGACCAAGCAGGCCTGGCTTATAAGCACAGTGAACTTCCTACCCCAAAATGATAAAGTAAATCTTCCCCTGCTGTACTTCGTACCCCCACTTTGCGTGATTACTTTATTGCATTGCTGTATGTCATATGTTAGGAACTCATTTGGAACAAGAGCAGCATTATAGAATCATAGAGACAGTCTTCTTGAACTTGAGAGCATGTTCATTTAGAAGGTTGCTAGTCCTTTGTACAAGGCCCATGTATCAGACTGCTTTTCAGTCCCTGTACTTGGACAGTTCAGCAAAGGGGCAAATGTTTTGATTTGTAGGAGACAGGAAGGGAAGAAGAAGGATTTAGCTTTGGAAATGGGACACTTTGAAGTAGACCATACTTTGTAGCTTCATTAGGGTGTATAGCAGGGTGAGTACAAGCCCTGTGAGGATTTCAACATCTGTGGCCAGGGAGTGACAGGTGCATAAATGGGGTTTTGTCAAAAAGAAATAGTTCTACTTTTGACCAAAAAATGGAGAGGAAGCTCAATATTCCTGTACCACAGACTCCCTTCTTATCAGACTAGTGGTGATAGTATCAGACATGCTACAGATTAAAAAGACATTTGTAGGTCAGCTTTTAATTTTCTGTCATTAATCACAGTGTAAAATAGTATAATCATTTTGGAAAACCATTTAAGAATTACCCAAGATCAGTTAAAACATATGTCCACAAAAAAGACATGAATATTCTTAGCAGCAGTGTACATAGTAACCCCAAATTGAAAACAACCCAAGTATCCATTACCTGGTGAATGCTTAAACACCTGGCGGTATATCCATAAATGGAACATCACTCAGCAACAAAAAGGAACACATGTACAGATACAGCAGCACGCATGAAATTCAGAAACCTTGCATGGAGTTAAAGGTGTGACAAGAAAGAGCATGAGGCTGGGGTTGTGGCTTAGTAGTAGAGCACTTGCCTAGCATATGTGTTTGATTCTCAGTGCCACATGTAAATAAATAAAATAAAGGTCTATTGACAACTAAAAAAAATATTTAAAAAAGAGCATGTACTCTGAATTCATTTATGATGTTCCAGAGCAGACAAAATGAGTCTATAGTTATAGAAAGCCTATCAGTGGTTGTGTGGGATCTGGCAAAAGGATATTAATGGGGGAAATTTTGGGGTGGTGGTAGTAATAGTCTGTATCTTGATTGTGGAGATGGTTACATGGATGCATACATTTGTCAAAACACATTTCACTGTACATGCAAAATGAGTGTATTTTAAGTAAATTATACCTCAAAGTAGATTTTTTTAAAAAAAGTTTTCTGTTAAAAAGTAAGACATTTGTAGCATTCCTTTTAAATTTGCTACTAATTTTGAGTTTGTTTCTATAAAATAGAAACAAGCCCAAGGTTTCAAAAATCATTAAAATGGCCTTTTAGACTATAATCTGTATGCAATTGGGCATTATTTGTACTTTCATGTTACTAGTCCACTCTGCTTTTTCTAAACAGCATTCTGGATTATGTGTTCTTTTCTTTTTTTTTTTTTTTTTAAATATTTTTTCAGTTGTTGATGGACACAATGTCTTTATTTTATTGCTTTGTATGTGGTGCTGAGGATCGAACCCAGGGCCTCACGCATGCGAGGCAGGCGCTCTACCGCTGAGCTACAATTCCAGCCCCTATGTGTTATTTTCAGAAACCTTCTGGACACTTTTTAAAGTATATGTTTTAACAGGATTTTCCTGTAAATCTTTGGCACACTTAGCACTTTTATTGTTAAGGAGTATAAATAACAACAGAACAGAATTATTATCTGTCATATCTTCCTCTTGTCCTGCTTCTTTTATGTTAAATCACTCTGAAGTTCCTGCTGCTTGTGCCTTTAAACTTAGAAAAATGGACTCTCTGTGCTATTCCTGAAATGAAGAGAAAACACACAAAGTCTAGGAGAAGCCTGGTAGGGCACAATCGCTGGTTTCTAATGGGCTGTGACTGAGGACAAAGAGGTAGGCAGGCTGGTTCCTGCTTCGGGTCCACACAGAGGTTTGAGGTCTCTGAGTTCTACACATGGTGCTCTGCTTGCCTCCCAGGATCCTGCATGGGTGGGTAGTCATTTGGAGAATTGCTACGTGAAGAACTCATGGTCTAAGATCTCAAAATATCACAGCTATCTTGTGAAGGTCAATCTAAATTTGATAAAACTCCAAATTAAAGGAAATCAGATGTCTGAAGATAGACATGTCTTGCATGATTGGGGCATATAATGTGAGTTATAGTGAGGTAAGGAGCAGAAACTGCACTAGACTCAGAGTTCTACTGATCTGTATTCAGATCATAATGCTGATCAGCACTGTGCTACTGTGCTGAGCTACTTGGGCAAGTAGCTCATCTCTTAAACTTAATTCTCTCACCTGTAAGATGGGAACACTTCACAGGGTTTTCTCGAAAATTAGATGAGATGAAATAAGTGTCAGTAATAGATGTGCCCGACACATAGTAGACATTTGGTACACCTTAGTTTGTTCCCTACCTTTTTGGAAGCTTCCTGATTCTGATCCAGATGACCAGTAACTGTATGTCTAGTGGCACCATATTCATTTTACAGATTGCTTGAAAGATAAGAATGAGGCAAGAAGAGTTTGAGATTGTGTGCTGGATTTCTGTTAGCGTGGTACCTTTGAAGTGGAGATGATGCACCTTCATTTCCTGGTCTGTGTTTGCACCTCGCTATCACAGTATGTAGCGATGTGACTGGAATTGCATACAGCAGGCTGAGATGCCAAGAGTAAATCCTCTCATCAGAAGCTCATTACCTGTGATTGTAGCACAGGAAAGAGATGTGACTGCTTAAATGGAGCTTGGTATGCTATTGAAATAACTCAGCCAATTCTTAAAAAGGGAGAAAAGGACAGGGAACACCCTACCTTCCACAATGATGCCTTGTGATCTGCTTCTACTGACTCTGGAACACCAGATGGAAGATTTACTTTATTTTGGTTCCACATTGTAGCCTTTGATCAGAGGAAATACATTTAGAACAAAGTAATGAAATTTTTGTGCTATGCTATATTATTTGTAAAAACCTTAATTATATTATTTTTTGAACCTATTTCTGGTCATCTGTATGTGGCTGGCATGGTGGTCCCCAGTTGTGGGTCTAGGCAACTGGAGAACGGAAGCAGTTAACCAGCTAATGTAAAGAAATCCTGCTAAGGAGGCAAGAAAGGCACCCCTCACCTCTTCGTCAATTACTCCAAATTGATGTTTATAGAGAATTAAATTCCCTGGTAATTGCCTTCTCTCTTTCCTTTGTTTGTTAGAGCCATCATCAGAGACCTTGAATGAGAGCCCTGGGGGTATTTCTGGTTTCTTCTAAGTGGGTCCAGGGATCCAGCTATTATGTACACACCTTTTGGGTTCCAGTGGTGCCTCCAAACCAGACTTGGTCTTAGTTCTAGGAGATTAGCTGACCCATAAGAAATATCACACAAAAATATGATTACCCCAATTAGCTGACCAGGCTTGCTGTGCAGGAATTTACAATGTGGTGGTGTACTGCGTCTGGCATTGCAGATAACCCAGGTCTAGTTTGCAGCAGGCTCCACTGTGCAAACCTGCTTCCCACATACGAGCAACGAAGAGGGAAATGTCAAGTACAAGCCCTGAATTAGGGGTCCGGTGTGAATCCTAGTTCACTGGTGCCAACTATTAGCTATGTATCACTTTCCAGGCCTTTCACCTGTCTGGGCCTCAGTTTTCTCAGAGGTTGATTGTCATAATAACAGTTCAGTTTCTTGGAGATTTTCTAGGGGTTTTAATCTATCCTTTTGTCAAAAGGATGCAATGATCCCAGCACTTAGGGAGGCTGAGACAGGAGAATCGCGAGTTCAAAGCCAGCCTCAGCGATGGTGAGGCACTAAGCAACTCAGTGACACCCTGTC
This sequence comes from Xerus rutilus, assembly GCA_028644305.1. Taxonomy (NCBI): domain Eukaryota; kingdom Metazoa; phylum Chordata; class Mammalia; order Rodentia; family Sciuridae; genus Xerus; species Xerus rutilus. The sequence continues at coordinate 48,751,440 of CM053408.1, forward strand.
TCTAAATAAAACACAAAATAGGGCTGGAGATGTGGCTCCGTAGTTGAGTGCTCCTGAGTTCAATCCCCAGTACCAAAAAAAAAAAAAAAGGATGCAATGACATGAATGAAGACACCTTAAAAAAACAAGCACTCTACAAGCATAAGATGTTATTAAATGTAAACTCAATGACATTATTTTAATGTTCACATTAGAAAAACTATATTTAAAGTCTTCCAGGAACACACAAGTTATTGTAGAGCTAAAATCTCCCTTTGGCAAAGCCCTTCTAGGACAAATAAATATGCCTCAGGGAAAACTTATCTCTTCAAATATCATAACTGGATTTTCTTTGGCTTCCTTTTCCCATTGTTTAATCACATTACTCATCTTTCCCAATCACTAGGAAAGATGGGGAAAGTGGAAGATTTTTACAACAGTAAGTAAAAATAAATGAAGGACCTGTGGGAAGAGAGAAGAAATTATATTGAATGTATCCAAGGCAAGAGTTGGGAGAAGAAACTTAAAGAAATTGACAATGGTAATTTTAAGTTTCCTTTTTCAGAAGTGACAGAATCAGCAACAGAAAAGGGAGCTGTAAATTTTTTTTTTTAATTGAAGTTAGCACCCAACATTGCCCTTTTTTACTTGGTAAGACATATGGTCAAAACAGATTTCTGTGGTGATCTGCAGTCTCCACTACCCGTCACCCTATTTGTGTGACATTGGCACAGTTGGTTCATCTTTAAAAAGACTCAGTGATGTCTTGGAAACTTAATGCCTTTTTATTTTATTTATTTTTTTCATCCTGCAGGCTACAACGAAGTTAATTCCTGTTTAACTTTCTGAGACACACCACTTTTACAAAACAGGCAAATGAAAGGGCTTGCAAAAGTGTGGCACAGAATATCCAGTTTGCAGGATAGACAGTATGAGCCTGTGCTGGACGGACTAGAGGACTGCTGGTGATGGCTCCCACTTAAGAACTCACAGTAAGGGCTGCGGTGTGGCTCCATGGTCCTTCCTAGGTTCATCTTAGCATGGGGGAAAAAAAAATCCTTCAAAGTGAAAGGACAAACCGAGAATCATAGGAAACATTTCAGGGAAATGCCAAAGAGACCAATTATTATTAGAAAGCTTGGAAGTGGGCAGGTTCATGGCCCCAGGCCCAAGCACTGTAGTCTTTATGGAGACTATCGTCTTTTCCTTCTCTGGGGTCTGGGTGGAAAGAGTTCCTGTTCTTGCTTCTGTCTTGTCCACCTCACCACCTTCTTAGAGTAGTGCGATAAATGTTTGCTCTTCATAGAGTTGAGAAAAAGGCAGACAGCCTAGGAAGAGACTAATAATTAGGCTTCTTTAGAAGGTGTGAGACAAATTGGCAGCATGGCTGTCCAAGAAAACACAATGGGCCTTTGTTTGTAACCCGGAACACTGGAAATCATGGGTCTGGGTGTTCCAGGACTACTAGTTGCAGGAGCCGTGGCCTGCCTGTGCCAGCCAGGGCTGTCTAATTGGATGGCTGGTTCACACAGTTTCTTCATCATGTCTGCTCACGTTCCCTGAAGCATCTGTTTGTTTTTGTTTCTGCAGTGGTTTGAATTGACCAACCCTTCCCTTCTTTGGCTTCCTCCATTGTGGCTGAAGGAAGCTTGGGATGTAGCCGTTGGCACGCATGATGGCTGCGTAGCATGCTGGCCATTGGAGGATATCCGCCACAGGAAAAGCTACTTTCTCGCAGCCCCTCACCCTTGGCTTTGGCCCCACTGCCTCCCAACTGCCAGTGCATTCAATTCCCTGCCTTTGTCCAAGGGGCAGGACAGGGTACCACCTCCTTGGCTCCCCTCTTCCTTTTGGGAGCCAAAGTCACTCCTCCGACGCAGGAACTGTGAGTTTCTTGTGCATGCCACTGGCTTGGTGGGAAGATCAGAATGAGGATTGTAACTACTCCTTGTGTGGAGAGTTGGCAAGGGTGCATCTGCTGTGCCATTGTTCGTGTCTGTAAGGGAGCTGCAGAAACAAGTGTCTGGAATTAGATTCAGTGCTGCAGGACCCCCTTTCCTTTCTCCATTTAGACTTTTTCGACAGAAGCTGCTTTTCGCTTGATTAACTGCCACAAACTCTGTCTGGAGTTTTGTATTTTGGAAACCGCATTGCAAAAGGAAAATCATTGTATCTGTTGTAAAAGCCCCAAATAAATTTCTCCCAGTGTAAATGAGAGAGAATAGAAGGGTTTAATCTATCTCCTTGCCTATTAGCAAAATAACGAGTGACCTAGTTCATCTACATATTAAATGTACTAGGCCTATCTGTGCCTTTTTTTTTTTTAACTTGTTACCTTGGAAACAATGCCCTAGCTCAGAAATTGCACAAGGCCTGCAGCAAATCTACAATCTGGTTTCTTCACACTGAAAAGGCAGTTAATGGAGAAAGATTGGGTTTTTCCAAAATATCTTCAGGGGTTAGTGGAAGAGATGGGGGAAGGAAAAAGTGATAGAGATGTATTCTTCTCGTAACATTTTCAAAACACTACTTTTAAATTAACTGAAAGTCATTTTACCTAGACTTTAAAAAGCATCTAATAGTATGGCCTCTTATAACTTCAGACTACTTTTAAAGTAGTATTTTGCAGATAAATTTGGCAGTGCTGGCCTAGGAAGAAGCAGCTTCCAGCTGACACTGAATTCCAGACCCACCGCTTGGGGATCTTGACACTGCTTTGTTTAATAGCACTGGCTCTTCCAGATTGGCAGAAGCCTTATTTTCTCAGGCCAACTTTTCAGGAGACTAAGAAGCAAGATTTTAAAATAGGCTTAGTCAGCAGCCTGAAAGCAACATTGGCCCATCTTCTAACCCAAATGTGTAGCTTCCATGTCCTGGTGGAGGAAGGAAGCTTAGCAATCTTCTACAACATCTGATTTCACAATTGAGAGTGACACCTGAAAAGATGAAATAAATCATATACCTGGCATAGGGCAGGATCTGGAGTAGGAATGAGGTTTCCTGATTCCAAGTCTAGTGCTTTTTTCACATTAGTCCTGATTCAGGAAACCACTTGTTCTGAGTTCTGGTAGAGTTAAAGTTGGGAAAAGGTTATAAGAAGAACACTATTTCTGAAAGTCAAACACTAATCATTTTGCTTGGGAAACTGTGGAAGGAGAAGGAGATGTATCTTCAGATTTTAAATCCCTTCTTATTGGTGTTTGTCATTAATAGAAGAAATTCAATTGGGTCTGTAACTTTGGATACTCTGAGGACACATGGCTAAAAACATGCCTTCTCCTTCAAGGAGCATTCAGTTTTCCTGGTAACTCCATCTTTCTGAAGTTCCTTTTACCATGCTTCACAGTGGTGATAGACCTATAGCAAGAGGAAATAAAATATCTTCTAGGCTTTTTCTTCTCAAAAATGTGGCTAGGGACAAGTTAGCCTGAGGCAATTACAGAATCTTCAAAAAGAGACATTTAGCAAGGAAATAGTTTTTAAAATATAGTACAAGATTCTGGTCATGGCTTTGAGCTGGAAAGTTTACATGTACTAGTAGGAACTAGTCTAGAATATCTTTCCAAGTACTTTTGTGTATTCATTTCTCCTTTGTACAATATTTTCTTACCTACTAGGGAGCTCAAGCACCGATGGTACATTTATTTGTCCACTCATTCCACAGTTAATGAGCTTCTTCTCTTGAGTGCTATGTACAATGAAGGTGCCTGGGAGGCCAAGTTGAGTATTGTACATGATCTGTGGCCTCATTAATGTTTAGGCATAGATATTTATATATAGCTAGACACTTTTAAATAAAGAGATAAGCCTTTTGACTACTTACTTGCAATGGGAATGATTGAATAACTTTCTCATAAGATGGCATTAGTTCAAGTATCCTTATAAGTAAGAATAGTTCAGGAGGTTTCTATGAGGTCTCAAAATAATCTCTGTTGCCAGAGGGCATAGTACAATCCTATGGACTCTGGCACAGAGAGTTATTTGAGATTGGACAATAGGAAGGAGAGTCAGGGCAAGTATGGCAGAATTCCAGAGTTTGTGTATGTGTTGGAATACCACAAAAACCAGTGCCGATTATGTAATGGAGATCGGAAGGGAAAAGGGAGTGGAGAGATAATCAATAATAGCAATAGCAGGTGCATGAACCAAACCTTCCTGCCAGATATTTGGCATATATTCTCTCATTCATTCCCCTTGATACTTTGTGGCGGTGGCGGTCGATGGTGGTGGGGGGCGGTGGTGGTGTTGGTCCTAGTTGTGTGTTCCCAAAAGATTGATGAAGATACTGGTGCTGGACAAAATCATTTAGCTAAGTGATGGGCAGGGATGAGATCCTGGATCTTTCAGTTGTCTGAGCCCACCAGCCCCTACCTTCGCATAACACTCCCTTCTCTCTTATTAGGCTGAAAATCGGTCAGAACTACAGGGCTAATCCTCTTCCTCCTTTCAACCACTAAAATGGAATCTCTGTTTTGTCAGTTAGAGATTGACATATGGAAGGCTTTGGGTAAGTGGGTGTGAAAGAGAGAGAAAGGATCATTGTATCGGAGTGTTAAGAATTAAAGTGAAAATCTAGGACTAAACAGGTAAAACGAAATAGAAAAAATAAAAGTTACATAGAATTTCATATATAACCTTGATTTTCAATCTACTGTATCTCAATTTTTTTAGCAGACAAATTGAAGTTGGATTGTGGAACAGGGTAGTGGGTGAATGATTTCTGAGTAAGTACTGCATTCTGTGCTTTTACTGTGTTGGGGATTGAACCCAGGCCTTTATGCATGCTAGGCAAGCATTCTACCATGGACCTATACCCGCAGCCCTTTTTAATTTTCATTTTGAGATAGCATCTCACTGAATTGCCAGGCTGGCCTCAAATTTGCATTCTTCCTGCTTCAACTTTCCAAGTAGTTGGAATTACAGGCATGTGCCCCTCCCTCCTTTTTGCATGGTACCAAGGACAGTGTTATTTTTTCCCCCACCTCACACAGGGAATTCACAACTAATGGTGGCTATTGTACATCTTTTCTGGGCACCATGATACCATGCACACTTTTCTTTATTCTGGTGACTAGTACTTTAATAAGATAAAGTCGACATCATCCCTGCCTTTGTGAGTTTGTAGTTTAACAAGGAGCGAACGTGATTGCAGTACAGTGGAATTAGTGCAGGTTAGGGGACATCCAAGAAGAATATAGCGTGCGTCCTTCTCAGAATTTCAATGATGTGGAGAATGAGTTAGTGGAAAGATATTTTGGACTTCCTTTTACAAGCAGCTCAACAGAACTCCTCGAAAAACTGTTTTGTAGAGCGGTTTGCCAGGAAACTTGTGATTTTAAGCTTAGTGTGGAAGTCACAGCGAGCCTTTTGTCCATGAGACTTGTGTTCAGATCTGTGGCAAATCCCTGTGTGGCAAATGCCTTCTTACACTAACACTTAGGATGGAAAGCCATTCTCTTCTGCGTGCTTTCCCATCTCACTTTTCTTTTTAGTGCATATGTCATGAGCATTTGCTTTCTTTGAGTTTTTGTATGACTTAGTCTTAGGCAGCATTGAGGTTTGAACCAGATGCTGGTGCTTAGGGCTGGACATCTTGCTTAGCACCACAGCCACTCTCTTCTGAGCCTTTAAGTGCCCACAACTTCTTGTCAGTCTTGTGAAAAATTGTGTCATTTGGTTCCATGCAGTGGGTCTCTTGGACAAAAAAAACACAAATTTTAGGCAAATTACTGGCTGCACAGATGGCTTTGAAATATTCCTAGTTCTTTAAAAAAAAACTCAAAGTTGAGCGGAAGACAAAAGAATTACCTTTTTCTTTGTAATGTGCAGCAAAATATGCACTGATACTACTACAGAATGTTAAGTTGTTAATGCAATAAATAAAAAGTTAATCCATTTTGGACTTTATTATATTGTGTTGTTCTTGTTTGTGGAGTAATGTAATTGTGACAGAGTAATTAATACCCTACAGAGGGATTAGCCGTCAAGAATGAGATAAAAGGACAAGGAGAAAAGAACAGAGCTGCCTGGAAGACAGGGAGTTGAGAAAGCGCTGAGGCATAGAGTTTCCTGGCTGATTATAAATTTTCACATCGACTAGTGCTAATCAACTGGGTTATTCAGGTAACATGGATCAGAAGTGATGGTGCTCCCAGATGGGTCAGCTTTTTCTCTGGTTGCCAGCCAAACCACCAGGCATCCAAGTGCCGCTTCACTAAATGCTCAGAAGAAGCTTTCCCGTTTGCAGAATTTACTTATGTTTATTACCTGTTATTAAAATATCTTTTGATCATCATTTAGGCCATATAAATCTTAGAAAATGAAAGGTAAATAAGAAGAGAGCCCTCTGCAAATGAGGACTTGTTTTTTGTATCAGAGCGTGGGGCCTCTTAGGACGGACGAATTGTTATGGTTAATTTTTCTTGCCCTTTTTATTGGTCCTGGGGTTTCTAATGGTCAGCCTGTGTTTCCAGACTGAAGTCATTAACTTGGGCCAAAGCAGGAGGGATTTGAGAAGAGACAGTAATGAGGAGAAGAAAGTAGAGAGCTAGTGGGAATCTTTTATTTTCCAGAGAAATTAGACAGGAATCAGATTTGTGTCCCTGTCCTTCACAGACTCTGCCCAGGCTCTTCTTACACTGGCCTTTCTATACCTGGCTGGTGTTGTAAATACTCTGAAGTGGCAGGCTTCTTGTTTTGAATTAAAAATCAAAAAAATTATTAAAATTGTATTTAAAAAATCTGTTGTTTGGTTTTAAAATCAAATAACTATTTGTGAATAGATTAGACACAGTTCCTAGCTGTCTTTTAATCTCGTGCCCTCCAGGTGCTTCATGAGTGTCCTCATGACCCTTGTCTTAGTGTTCTGGTATCCCTTTCCCCTCCTTGCCTCACTCCCAATGGCCTTCTCCAGGGGAAGTGTTACCCTATCCCCGACTCCCTGGTGAGGGCTGATTGAGGCAAGTGTAGGTGGGACCTCTAGCCCCCCTAGGAAGTCTGAGCCCAGAGTAATTTTACCCTCATAGTCTTTCCCCAGTTTGCACTGGAGTAAAAGAGGTCAGCTGGGGAGAGATGAGCCTCTCTGATATCGGACAGTCTGGGTCAGAGGACATTTTCACAAACTCTTTCCTTGGGGCCAGCTGGACTTGACAGTGCAATCTGCATCATCAGTCCTCATCTGCACCAGTCTAATAATAGTGGTGGCCACCTCCTGGAGTAGTTCATCAGAAGCCTGAGCGTGTCGACTCTACATAGAAACACATGCATGTTTATAATTGTGATGAGCAAGAGCTTTGCTCCACCTCCCCAAGCCATAGAGGTTTATTTAGGAAAGTAGACATTCAAGGGAGAATGGAGGCCATCTCAAGAGAGACACCTTTGGAGAAAAGCAAGGAATGTGCATTCAAGGGAGAATGTGGGCTATCAATAGAGGGAGGGACAGCCAAGCTTATTTTTCTTAAAGAGGGTAATGGAAATTTTGGTTTCAACTAGATTTTTATTTTTTCTAGACAAACAGGTATGAAAATTTTTTTCCCAGATGAATCACTAATGGAAGAAAGCGAGAAGACCTGCTAATGGAAGAAAATGCTGTTGTGTATTGTTAAAATGTTATAAAGCAGACACTATCCTAGCCAATCATCACATATATGCATATGTTCTTTTAAAGCATGATTGAAACATCCTTTCGGATTGAGGTTTTTAAAACTTCACTTAGCCTTTAATAAAACCCTGCAAAAAAATTTCAGGTAATTTTTCACATAAAATCTCACATAATAATTGAGACAAAATTACTTGTTGTTTTGAAATGTCTGCCCTGCTTGTTGTTTATGAAGATCTGACTTGAGTAAACATAGCTCTCGATATGCCTGAATGCCATCCCAATGCTGTGTGAGATGGCTAGGATTAGAGGAACCCTTGAAAACTAAGACAGGTAATAGGGAGCGATTGCTGAGTGTGTCTTAATGTTGAAGTGCATTCTTACAATGCAATTTTCTTGTCCGCCTTGTTATCTTACAGTTGTAGTGGGAAAACTAATAACAATGTTATTTCAAAGAAGAAGTTAAAAAATAATCAAATTGAACAGAAAATGGAGCCCTGTCCTTTTGGCTAAATATTCATTTACTCTGCTCTCTTTCTCTTGCTTCTCTAAAAACAACCATGAATCCTCTCTGTAGAGTTGCACCATTATTAATACTCTTCTTAGTCAGTGGCTCGGGGTTCTTGAAATTTAACTTGCTCTTGGCTCATGTGTGAAATATGTTGCACCTGGGCAATTTTGTGAAGGCTAAGAATTGTTTCTCTTCTGTGTTGGAGTTTCTGATGGTTCTGATACACAAAGAAGAGCACATTCGAGGATGCTAGAGAATGCCAGGGTGAAGCTGGGAAGTGTCCTGGCTTACTTGGGCTCTCTAGGAATAGAGGGTGATCCGTGGGTGCTGTGCTACAGTTTGACAAGGCCCTTTCCAAGAACCTGTGGGCAGCAGATGCTCTGCTTTCGCAGCTTTGTGAGGAGAGCTGCCCCTCCTCCTTCCATCCTGTTTATATCTCTTTATTTCCTTGGCATCAGTAACTACATCAGGGATTTTTATGTATGTATTAAAGAACTGAGGACAGTGTACTCAATGTTGTGGAGCAGATACAGGTGAGAAATAGACCATTGTTGACCACTGGAAGCGGTCAGCTGGTATGCACAGGAGCAGGTGTGCATCAGGAAAGTGCCGTGTGCATTTTAGAGGAGAGTAGGATTCCTGAGAGGTCATTAGGCAGGACATAGGTACTTCCTTTGGATCTGGAAGAAGGATGGTTCTCTCTGCTCCGAAGAGAATGATAATGGAGACGATTTGCTATTTCTTCTCTGGTCAGATGGTAAGTCCTTAGCAAAGGAAACATTCCCTGACTCAAAGCAAAGAATTGGGAAGAATGTGCAGGTATGGATGGTTGTCTAAAGTCATTCATTCCTGTGGATGCAGTATGTTCTGAGGCTTCCTTTGTTGATACCTGTATCATTGCTACAGCTCACCAGTCTTCTCTACTCACATTAGTCTGCAGCACATTTTAAAAATCTCAAATATAATGGGTTTCTGGGCTTTCTAAACAAAGAAGCTGGGTTTCTCAGCTTTCAAAAATGGAGAGGGACAGAAAACTTGGAATGGAACCACTATTTGACTCAGCTATCCTGCTCCTCGGTTTATACCCAAAGGACTTAAAATCAGCATTCTACAGTGACACAGGCATTTCAATGTTTATAGCAGCTTGATTCACAATAGCTAAACTATGGAAACAACCTAGGTGCCCTTCAGTAGATGAATGGATAAAGAAAAAAAAATACACAATGGAATATTACTCAGCCTTAAAGAAGAATGAAATGATGGCATTTGCCAGTAAATGAATGGAACTGGAGAATATCATGCTAAGTGAAATAAACCAGTTCCAAAAACCCAAAGGCTGAATGTTTTCCCTGATGTGCAGATGCTACTTCACAATAAGGGATGTTGGCAGGGGGCTAGGGAAGAATAGAGGTTCTTTGGATTAGGGAGAGGGGAGGGGCACTGGGGTAGGAAGAAGAGTAGAATGAATCAGATATTAATACCCTGTGTGCATATGTGACTACATGACCAGTGTGGTCCTACATCATGTAGAACCAGAAGACTAAGAAGTTGTACTCCATTTATATATGATATATCAGAATGCATTCTGCTGTCATGTGTAACTTATTAGAACAAATAAAAAATAATAAAAACAATGGAGAGGGAATGTTGCTACCTTTTTTTGCATCCTATCGCCAAAGCCTAGCATACGGGTGCAAGTAATACTACAAATATGAGTTGAAAGAAGGAAAACAGAGGTGATGTTTTGGAGAAGAGCTAAGAAGGGAATTTGCCTTTGAATAGATAAACTGAATATCATCCCTGGATTATTTTCTCTTTAAGTGTAAGTAGTTGGGGATACATGAATGAACTTCACAGCTGTGTTGGCTCTGCAGCTATAAAGGATTTCCAGGTGATGTTGCAAGTTCATTTCTCAGGGGGAGGTACTGTGAGACTTGGGGCAGCCTCCTGACCACAAAACTTTGCATAATTGATTAACTCTGCATAGCTGTTTGTGTTCCTTTCCTAAAATAAATTTTACTTTCTAATTAACTCTTCAGAATTAATAAGTGCCAAAAAAACAGGATGTGATCTTGTCATCTGATGTGGTGATATGGCCAGCTCCCTAAAAAAGTATAATTAATGATCTTGAATCTCTGAGGGGGCATTTTTAGTCCCTGAACTGGTAAACAGGTCTCTAAATGTAACTCCTACTTACCATGTTTCCTAATGTGCCAGGCACCATGCTGAGGGCTGCTCCCAGTTACCTCTTTGATCATCTCTTCTTCATTCCAAACACTGAGCATTGGCATTGTATTGCCATTTTCAGGGAAGTCACTCAGGGAGGTCACTCAGGGAAACAGATACAGTCAGTAAATAATAGAACTGGATTTGAGCTGCAAGAATGGGACTTGGAGGCGATGTTCCTACAAGCCAGGTCTCTTTCCTTCTCTTTCTTTCTCATGGGTGTTCTAGTTGTCCTTAGTGCTTAATTTTGTTTGCTTAATAGTGTTTTTGCTCTATACTGTGAACTCCCATTTGATGAACAGCATGAGTAGGTGTGGTACAGATCCCAAATAAGTGGACTCCAATGTATAACACAAGTGAAGGAAGTTTTTGATGTATCACATCACTGTGTAGCGGTGGTTCAGGGTCAATTTTGCAGCAATGCTATGAGGGAAAACTGTATATTTTATACATGAGGGGAAAGTTCTAGATGCAGGGAGGTTCCAGATGCAGGATCAAGCTTAATTCTCAATGAGGGCTTTTGGAGTTGGCCCTTGTTGCAGTATCAGGATCCCATTCTTCATTTTGGCCCATGAGGACCAGTGCTCGTTTTTACATATTTTATATGAGCACAAGACTTCTGGCCTGGGAGAAGCCATGTGGTAAGGAGACCTGGAATTTCAAGGAGAAAAAACAATGAAGGATTCCATTTTGCAAGGCTCCTTGGCAAATTGTAAGGACAGCAAATATTTAAATCAGCACATCAATAACTCCTGGGTAAGAGGTGCCAGGTACATCGTAAGACTTAAATATAATACATGAGCAATGAGATTGAAAGTGGCACAAGCTTCTGACTCCTGTGTTAACAGAAATATAAAAATACAAAATTATAAAGAAGTATTTTTGGGTTTTTTTTTTGCAAAATGAGTTTTAGATTTTATTTTTATTTTTTATTTTTTGGTACCAGGGATTGAACCCAGAGGCGCTCTACTACTGAGCCACATCCCCAAACTATTTTTAAATTTTTCATTTGGAGACAGGATCTTGCTAACTTGCTTAGGGCCTTGCTAAGTTGCTGAGGCTAGCTTTGAACTTGCAATCCTCCTGCCTCAGCCTCCCAAATCACTGGGATTACAGGGTGCACCACCGTACCCAGCTTGGGTTTTATTTTTAAGAATATAAGACAGATGTTTTCTATATTCATGAATGCTGGGGAGGAGAATCAATAAAAAGTAATAAATAGATTTGTGTTTAAAAAACTTATTATTTGTTATGGCATTTTTTTGAATCACAGGGTCTAGAAATAGATAACCCAACATACTCAGACAATCTTATTTGTTAAAGTATAACTATGTTATTTTCATTTTCCTTTTTTGAAAAAGGCAGAAATTGTGGACTTAAGTTTTGTAGCCTTGTAGGTTGATTTTGAGTTCATTAAAAAATTGGAAGTTTTAGTAACATTGGAAAAGTGGATTGTATATATAAATTGTGGGAGAAAGAAAAATTAATACTGCTTGATGTCTCTTTACGTCCTTGTAAATAACGTGAATATCTAAAAAGCAATAAAATACTCTAGACCTTCAGAAGCAGAGAAAGGAAATAAAATTATCTTTTTTAAAAAAGCTTTCCTGTTTTCTTTCTTTCAGGGCTGATAGATAGAAATGGCATTGGATACAATATTATGGTTTGTCATTCTCTCTCTCTCTCTCTCTCTCTCTCTCTCTCTCTCTCTCTCTCTGGAGTACTGGAATACTGGGAACAAACCCAGGGCCTCATGCATGCTAGGTAAGCGCTCTACCAATGAGAACTTCTTATAGTTTTTCTGGTAAAAGAGAAAAAGTTACCAGAACAATGTGTGAATGTTGAGTGAGATATTGATTACTTAAAGAAAACTTAAAAAAAAAAAAAAAAACCAAAAGGAGGTTTTTATTATTGTTAATTAAGATGAAAAAGAGCTTAGATACTATTCCTGGTCCTCCTTTTTAATCTTAGGAGAATCATCTCTTGGATAAACCCCAATGGCTCTGGCTAGTAAAATCTCCTAGGAAGTAATTTCAGATACCAGTTAGTAGAAGAAAATGAGCAGAAAGACTTGAGAAGAACATTCACTAGGAGCTCAGAAGTGGCTCAGGGTAACTATGTGGCTGGAAGAGCTTACATCTGAAGGATTAGCATTTATATTGTCTCGTTGGGAAGGATGCTGATAGGATGGGCTCTTTCTTTTTTTAAATACAAACACCCTACCTGACTGTAGATTCACTCTGCGCTGAAGTCTTTCATAAAAATTTGGAAAGCCCTTATTTACATATGAGAGAATAGTGAGAATCTTGGTGACTTACATATTTCAAACTAATTTCCCGGGTTTTTTTTTTTGTTTGTATCTGTGTATCCACATTTTCTCATATTTAGTTTGTATTGTGTTTTTACACTGTGAGCTTTTCCCCAGTGTCATGAGATGCTCGGCAGAAAGGCTCCCCATCTCTGTCATCCTGTCAGCCCTGTGTGTCCTTCATTCTCTGCCCTGTGCTGCAGCATCAGCCCTGTTTGCACATCTCAGGGGCTGTACTCTGTTCTGTTCCTTTGGTCTGGAACATTCCAGTTCCTACTCTGTTTACCTGGTTGGATTTTAATTTTCATGGCTTCCTTTTTTGTTTTCTTTTTCTTTTTCTTTGTTTTAATTTGGATAGATTTAAGTGCTTTGGGACTTGGGCAAAGACCATTTTAACTGGATTATAAAGTGTGGACTCCAATGGACAGAATAGTCATTTAACTTCTTTGGTAATGTCATTTTCTGTGAATCCCTTGCTAACCTCCCTTCACAGTTTTATGTAGTAGTTACTCAGAATAAGGGCAAGGAGAAAGCATTTCCATTTTCCAGAATATGAAACCAGGATTGAAAGTGAGGTATGAGCTAGTGTTGGAGCCAGGTCTGTACTGTTTTTTCTTTTCTTTTCTTTTTTTTTAAATTGTCACTTGCTAGGGCACTGCCACGGGGGAGGGAAGGTACCTTGATGGGGCACTTGCATGAGCTACCACAGCTTGTACTCAAGACTATCTCTACTCAAGATAGTCTGTTTAAACTAGAGTACTGATTATAAGACCTGGTTTGAAAATGCCTTAAGTTAAAGAGGTCTCTAGGAGAAAGTTCAAGATCCTCTGAGGGATTAACTGTTCAAAGTCCCCTAAGAATGAGTCTTGCATTCATCATGCGTGTGAGAAAGGTCAGAACTCTGCAGAAGGAAAACAAGCCTTTAACCAAACTCTGATCCTTGAAGAGAAATCTGTCCCTCACTAACTATGGATAAGTTCAGGGAAAAAAAAAAGAAAAGAAAAAAGAAATACAGTTCAGGTTCAATGAGTGGGTGAAATATGAGGTGCTAAACCTTTAAAGGTGTGAGAGGTCAGCTATTTTTGGTGACAAGGGTTAACTTAAGGATTAACAATAAAGAAATCTGGAATGTTAGACCTCTGCACTGTTCAATTCAGTTCAGCAGATACTTTCTCAGGCCAAATGGAACCATTAACTTTGTTGGAAATTCTCAGCCTTTTAAAAATGATGATATTGTGGCCAGTTTTGTAAATATAATTTATGCTTGAATCTGTAGACCATAGGTCAGATTAATTTAGCCTCAAGGACCCAGCTGATGAAGAGCTAGTCTTTCTGCATCACAGCAGCTGTGTTAATGGCCCACTTCTACCGCGAGAGTCTAATGTTATTAAGTTACCTAAATGCTTTCGTGTTCCCTGCCATATAATTTTAAACCGTAGGCACATTTGGGGGATGATTTTTATTCATATTTTGTTCAAAATTCAGAACCCTCTGTACTGTTGCTTCTTATTAAGATTATTTAATCAGTCAGTGATATGAGAAGACCAGTATTTCACAGTTTGAGAATTCTTGCTCTCAGAAACTGAGGCAGTATTAGATGACAGTTTCATACAGTTTCAAATGGTGGTTTAAACTGATTTGTAGTTGTTATCTATTTTAGAGTGGAGTTTCTCTGATTTGAAAGTTGATATTTCATGACTTGGTGTTTTAAAAATGCAGTAGACGATAGATAGGAAGAACTGTTTATGAGATGTATTTGCTTGTGTGTTTTTCTTCATATCTCCAGGTCTAACCACAAAGGAAAAATAAAATTCTGGAGCTTTGAAGCCTATATAT